>CM064896.1:7025450-8225450 GCA_030347415.2 Decapterus maruadsi | reverse complement strand
TGTATCAGTTTGTGTGAGGACATCAGTGTCGGGGGGAGGAAGAGAGAAGAAACAGAGGTGTAGGGGCGAAAGGAATAAAAAAAACTGATGGGCTCTGTGAAAGAATAGGGGTGAACAACCTAGAGAAGGGAAGGGAGTGAGAGAGAGAGAGCGAGCGAGTGAGAGAGGGGGAGGTGGGCGGGTGCATGTGGGTGCCTGCGAGATGGGAGACAGCGGGGCTCAGTCAGCGAGAGAGAGAGAGACAGACAGAAGCCCGGCATTGGTGTGCGTGCGCGTGTGTGAGTGTGTGTGTGGGTATGAGACGGAGGAGCGCATTATAAGCCAATGTGTGGATGCTGCTTAGCTTTAGCTGCCATTAGCTTAGCATCACAAAGCCAAAGCTGGATAGAGGACAGACGCATGGGAGGAGGAAGGGGAGGGTGAAGAGGAGAAGGAACTGTAAATCTGCACCGGTTTTTCTTCAACTCATTCACACCTGATTGGATTTTTTTTTCTCCCTCTGTCTCCTGTCGACGTGGTGTTGTTCTGTGGACTGTAGGGGGGAAAAGGAGAAGAAGCCCCCCCCCTCTCACAGTGCTCCCTGACTGAGGTATTTTTTTATTTTTTGTTGGTTTCTGTGTGTTTTAATTTGGAGAAAGGTTGACGCTGAGAGAAGGTTTTTTTTTGCCGTGATTTAACGGTTGGGGGTTGGGGATGGAGAGAGATGGAGAGGCAGGCTGTGGCGAGGATGGCTGTGCATCAGGCGGAAGGCATCAGGAGCGGAGCGAGGGGGAGACGGGAGGCACATCGCTGGCAGTAATGGAGGCTGATGTGTTGTGGTCAAAAGGAAGCTGTGTGTGTCTGTGTCTGTCTGTCTCAGGTATACGTGCGTCTGCGAGCGCGTGTGCGTGCGTGTGTTTGTCTGTGCCCCGCTTTGATGCCCGTGTGTGGGCGCAAAGTGTCACTTCCCCTGTGTTGTATGTGGCTACAGTGTGCGTTTTTCTGGTGGAAGCGCTCCAGCTCTTGCGACGGCTGTGTTAAGGCTGTGTGATCTGTTGACATGCTTGATCATATTGGAAGCCATTACCTCCAGCTGCAAGCTGCCGCCTGCCTGTTTGTCTGTCTGGAGCTCCCAGGATGCTAAGGTTAGCAGCTCTACCTCTCCTTCATCCTTCCTCCTTTTTCTTTTTTCTTTCTCTCCCTTCCTCTTTCTCTCTTTTATCAATCCTTCTTGTGTCTGGATGACCCCCCTTCCCTCCCGTCCTCCTCCTCCTCCTCCTTCTCCTGCCACCCCCAATCTGTGTCCCTCCATCCCCGCTCCCTCCCCGCCCCTTTAAATGGATCGTTTTAAAGCCTTTCTTTTCCATTTCCATGTTGCTGTAGGTAGAGGCTAGCCCATGGTGCTTTTTTTCTGGGTTGAATAAAAAAGACAAAGGCTGGCTGTGAGTGTGTGCGGGGGGGCTTTTTCAGGCTGATTTCTGGCTGATTTAGCTTCACACTGCACTACTGGCCCTTCAGGTTTTTTTGTTTCTTATTCTAATATCTCTCTTTTCCCCTCATCCCTTCCCCCGGTCCTTAGATGCCCACCCCTCACACACATGCACACAATACTTTCTCATGTATGGGAATTAGATAGATAGAGTTGAAGGCTATTGCTTGTGAAGAAAATAAAAATGGAGCACGTCACAGGTCCAGAGAAAGGCCTGTTTTGATCTCATTGTAGTCCGGCTCGTGTGTGTGTGTGTGTGTGTGCTGACTCTTCATTGCAAGCCTCTTTCAGCCACTCAGAGCAGTAACCCCCCCCAACTCAAAACACATCTCTAATGATAGGCGTCTGTGCCAATCTCTAAAAAGCCATAACAGAAAACTGCCCCGTTGAAATTAAAATCCCTGTCACTAACACATGCTGAGGACTCGGCTGGTTTTTTAGGGTTTGAATAATCAGCTGGGACGGGGAGGATGATTGTAACCAATCCTCTAATAACTAAAAGCCAAAAAAAAAAAAAAAGTGTAGCCAGAATATAGCCAGGAATTTGAAGACTGGAAAATGCTGGAATCTGCGGCCTGTGCTTTTGGTTGGATTAACCCTTTGCTGGGACAGATGGCTCCATCCCCCTGCCGAGCTAACAAACCCCTGTCAGCTTGTCACCCCTCCTGCATTTTGTGTGTCTCACTATGTGTGTGTGTATGTGATTCATCCCCCCAAAAAAAAGAAAAAGAGAAAAAAAACAGACAGGCTAACTCTGGCCAAGATGGTGGATGGATCTGTTTTGGTTTTGGAATCTGACGGCGGTCTGCTAGCCCTCCCCTCGTGTTTGTGTGTGCGCACGTGCGTTGCTGTAGTGCGTGTCTTGAAAATTATCCATGAGGACATGCCTCAGTATATTCTTGGAAAATGTGGACTAGCTGGCTAGCTTGACATTAGAGCATGTTTATTGTGGAGATTTAGAGAAATGCTTCTGTAATAGCTTCTGCACAACAGTTGGGTCTGTGCATGTTGCCAGATTTTCAGAGCAAGGCCATTATCCATGTTGTTCCTCTATGACCATCCATCAGCTGCAGCACATATAATATTCTTGCTACGGCCACTTATTTCAAAGGCAGATGCTACAGTAAACCAGATCTAATCAACAAACTGTGGTCAGTCAGAAAAACCAGATACGACCGTTCGGTATTAACTCGGTGGGTTTTTGCCTCCATTAGTCTCCCAAACCATTAATTCATCGCAGAGTTGAGGTGGTGATGCATGAGTTACCGAGGAAACGTGGCCCACTGTGGCTCTGTGGTGTAGGAAATGTTGTATACGGCACACATGCAGTGAGGTTCACTTGAAAGTGAAATGGCTAGACTCTTGAAGATGTACAGCAGGATAATTCAATCCACTACTAGGCCTGTATTCACTGTAACACAATCATCACATTTCATTTCACTTCACAGCAGCAGGATTCGGTTTGTGGGTCAGTTTTTGTGCATTTAATAATTGCAGGCAAGAGCTGAGGGAAAATATTTGTTTGCTGTATATCGAGGCACATATTATTAGAGATAGGAAAAAAAGAAGCTGACTGCTTCAGCTCTTCAGTCTCTCACGTGAGACGTGCACAGACTGTGGAGGGTGTAGACAAGACATCATACCTCAGGCTCAGATTTAAAGCAGAAGAAACCAGAGTGGATCCCGACAATCCTGACTTGACTTTGGCATTTTGCCTCCGACCTATAGTTTTGTTTTCTTACACATTTTTTCCACCATTTCCATGTTTAAGATGATTTTGTTCACACATCAAAGTCTGTTTACAGGTGTTGAGGAGCAGGGTTGAAGTTGTGTAAAGCCTTTAGTGGCCTCTGAGGGAGCTGTGTGAAGTCTATTGAATCAGTATCTGTTGACGATGAAGACTAAAAGTTTTAAAAGCCTCTGTAGCTGCTCTTCAGATTTGATTTGAGGCTGTGTTAGCTGCAACTAGCATAACAACGTCTGGATATCCTGCATTGGTTTTGCAGCTTTTTTATTTAACTGCCCATTGTTAGTCTGACTGTGTTTAAGGATTGCATTATTAATTTAGTGTACACTTTGATGGTGGCACATTTGTATTAATATTCTCTGTTCAGTACAGTTCCCTCAACATTTTGTTTCACTGCCAGTCAGATATTAGGAATCTTTATTATCCTTCGCATCTGGTTTGTAGGATCACTGGCTATTTAAGTGTGAGACGGTAGTTATTTAGTGTGCTTTTGTACTGCATGACATCATCAACATCAGAGCGGGAAAATGGAGTTTGGGCTTTTGGCAGGACTCAGTCAGCGGCTTGAGAAAAACCACAGTTGTCCTCCAGTCAAACCCGAAAGCAGGAAGAGTTGTGCACGGCCACACAGACAGTAGAGCCGTGTGCCAAATGTACTGGAGACAGAGAAAACACAAATGAGCAGATCAGAGGATGGGTGGAGGAGCCTTTGGTATTAAGTTTCTTAATATTCTTTGTATGAAAGCAGGGATAGATGAATAATGGCTTAGAGATTAAAGAAGGGGAGTTTCTTGTGGCATAGATTTTGAAGCACTGGAACAAATGAGAGGAGCAGTAAAAAAAAAAGAGGGAATAAACAAAACATGAGCAGAAAGGAAAGAATGAAGTGGAGGAGTCAGAGAAGCAGAAAGGAGGCGATGGAGGGGAGGGCAGCGGAGGGAGTGAGCGCCACAAGTCTACTGCGCTATCCACAGGGTCACGCTCATGAAAATTGCAATCAAGCTCTGCAGATCACGGCTTCCTCTCTTAACGGAGCGCACACAGCACTTTTGTTGTGTTTTGAGAGGGATGCATGTGCTTTACTCATTTTAGAAAAAAAAAAGAAAACAAGATTTCCCAAAACACGGTCAGTTTGTGAGTGCCGCCATTGTTTTCCACTACTTAAAATGCACTCTTTCAAATAACTCCTGTCCTGAATGACCTGAATGCCAGAACACAAGCCGAATAAGAATAGCTGGGCCTATTAATAGAACAATTATGATAATGAATCATTGCCAAACACATTTATGATGGCCTACTTTTCACTCATGGCACTGATCAGTTTGCCACGAGGAAGATGTGGAAACACATCTTTTTATTTATTTTTTTTCTGCCCTGTTTTGTTTATGTGTTATTTCCATTCCTGCGTTTTGAATTGCCCATGAAATGAACCCACAAAGCTCTGAATTATAGGTGTTTTCCACCTTACTGTGCATGTTGTCTCTCTGAACCCTGTGACTTTTGAAGACAACTTGTATCTAGGTCACACTGAAGTGCGTGTATCTGTTGGTGTAGTGTGGGCCGACTCAGAAAGACAGGTCGTGATAGAAAAGAGCGCACGTGTTGATTATTTGGCTTTTTTTTTCATTAAGTCATTTGAGTCTCAGCGGGTTTCAAACGACCAGAATACACATCATCTTACTTTGTCCACTTATGTAAACAACAGCGCTCTCAGACACGTCCTAAATGTCACAGTGTTTAGGTAGGCGTGTTTTCTTTAGAGCCTGACTGACTGGTCTGGTCAGGTCACTTCCCTCGTTCGCTGTATGTCAAGTAGAACAGGCTGGGTGACACAGCACAACCTCTTTGCTATTTCATAATGAGAAATAAAGTTAGTATAGTTTTCATTTTTATTTTGGAATAACATGTGACCTGTCACTCAGATTGTGTCAGAAAATGATGAATCCATTAACCAACCCACACAAATACACACAAACCCAGTTTCTACATTCACATTTCTATGTTTTTTTGGAAATCGGAAACTCTGATGATCCTGTTTTAGTTTGAAAACTCAGTAGTCTGGATGGGCAAAGACAGAAAGCTTTTGGAAACAATGGTCCACGCCCTCAGTCAGACACTAATTGGGTCTCATCATCCTGGACTACCAGTGATGAAAGCAACATGAATAATGAAATGCAAGTGTCACTGACCTTGTTGTTTTTTTTGCAAGCAGCTGTTATGCAGTAATCTTTTTGTTTTGTTTTAAACACTGCAGCAGCTTCCTCTGCTGTTTCTTGTTCTGACCATGTTTCCACCAATCATCTGCAGAGTAGATATTCTGCTCCCTGTTATTAGACGTCTAAATGTGAAAATGTAGTAATGTGGACATTTCTTCAGTCTCATCTTCCACCTCTAACACTCATCTCAGCCGTTCCCTCGGATATTATTAGTCCCTCATCGAAGCTGCACAGCCAATCAGGGCATCTGTATGTCTGCTACTTAGTTTGTTATGGAAATGGACAATAGTTTTTGGTGGAACAATCATTTAGTGATTCTCCCTTTTTTAAGTCTCAGGTGCCCTGGGGTCAGAGTAAGAGCCTCCTCCTCGTTTGTCCAGCAAACACTAAAAGTAAGCAAATGTTGTGGTGTTTTCACTATGTAGTACCTGTGCTGTTCACAAAGGAAAATCAAATCAGCATGTCCTTTAATCGGACACTTTAAACCAACATGAAAGGCACTGGTCATTTTTCTGCTCCGGCTTGATGTTGCGGATCCAATTTTCAGTGACATACAAGGATATTTTGGACGCATTCACCTGGATCTCTGTTTGATTTGGGAACACCAGCTCGTAGCCATGTTCACTCTTCTTAGGCTTTGCGGGTGTTTTGGAGTCCGCAAAAGGAAAAGAAAGCCTGGCACCAATATGAAGGAGGTGGTTAGGTCGGGGTCACTGGCATCTTTCAAACGCAAAGGAACGGTGAGATTTAAATTGCCAAATTCCGTGTCTTTCGACCAAACTGGATCTGATGAAGACGTCAAACGAGAGCCCCCCTCAGCTCCCAGCCCCGAATCCAAAGTCGTCCAAGAAGTCAAGCCCAACGTTGTCCTTGTGGAGGGAATTAAATGTAGGTCACAGCTGAAACGCGAGGCCAGGCCTGGGGGAGACGTGGGCCTCGGGGTGCTCTATTGCTCTTGGGGGATGCAAGCGTAGGAAATAAACAGATCTTTCACACACGGTTATTTTTAGAAGCTGGGTTGTGACTGTATGCATGCCTGTACAGCCTTCCTTTTCACGTTTGTCATGTGTGTGTTGATGCCATTGTGTTACCCCCCCCAAAAAAGGTGTCTCATTTTAATTCATGTGTTTTTTCTTCCTTGGCTTCAACCCAGTTGTTGCCACCGAGCTGGGCTGTGCTTTTTCTCTCTTTCTGTCGTGTCCTCCTACATGGTCTAACCGTGTCTGAAGTGATCATAATTTACCGCTCAAGTCTTTCATGGTGGTTGTGGAAGATGTTTCAATCATGTGAATAATGTCTTTATTCGGGTCCACCCTGTAATGTCATTGTACATGGCGATCTAATCAGTGTCATCTTCTGCCTTCACGAGTGTCAGCAACCCTGAGTCTGAGTCCACCACCACCACCACGCCATTAGAGGGGCAGATGCTCCCTTAAAATAGTCTGTCATCAATTAAATATAGATGAGCTGCTTGGATTTGTCTGCCAGTGAGTGTCAGTTGTGCTCGCAGAGGGAAGAGCTGAAGATCTTCCATATATTAAGTACATTAGTATTTGCTATTGAGTCACAAGGCTGCTTTTTTAAGGTAAAGTCTCACATGAATAGGAGAGCGAGTTATGGATAACAGTTTTGTTATTGTGGATGTGTTGTTAGTTGTCATCTTGTTAAGTAACCGTCTTGTTATTGATGCTCGTAAGTGGTATTCAATATCGCAGCACAAAGTGATAATACGCTTGTCCTTGAACCAAGACGTTAACCATGGAGACAGTTTAGTCAGTCCACTGGAGATGATGAGAAGACACCAGAAAGGAGACAATCTGATATTGATCGTCTGTAAACTGAGTGACAGAGTAGACAAACCGGGTCGGCCAAGGTCACAGTGAGGGTTGTGACCAGTTGCTGTCATGTATTGATTGTGGTTTGAAAGACATCGCGGTGTAACTGGATGCTCTCTATAAGCCTAATCCTGAGCTACTGGCCGTACCAAGGTCACGGTGAGCGTTAAGTAAAGATCCAAATAGATAAATAAATAAATATTTGTTGTACTGTTGAGTTCTTGAAGTTCTCTGTTAAAGCTAAGGCTAACCCCTTCAACTAATGATAAATCTCATTATTCATTATTTTCTAATATAAAATGTTAGAAAATAATTGAAGGCTCCTACTTGTTACCACAGTTCAAGATGCCCTCAAATATCCTGTTTTATGCAACAGGTATTTCAACATTTGTGATGGCCGATCATGGGTTTTTTTTTGCCCACACAGCTGGCATGTTTGTTTTTGCCTGCTGTGCACTGGTGCTTTGAACGAGGTGGGATGTAGAACTTTTCTACAAAGTACACAGTGCTTCTGTCAGCCACCGACACCAGAGGTTTAACCATCAGTTGACTGGTGACTAGAAGCATTAATGTTGATACTGAAAGATATTGACTTTGCTGTAATATTTAAAAAACAAATCGATCAAATGTCAAAGGCTAGAAGCAGCACATCTGTCATTTTTCTGAAATTTAACAAAAAAATGATGATCAAGTTTGCAATTTTCTGTCAATCAACTAATAAAGCAAGTACTAATTGTTGCAGCTGTTAAGCATTCACTCCACATCCAGAAGAAACAGCAATACTAGCATCTCATAGGAATCTTTTGTCTGACCCGTACTCGGCCCCTTCAGTTGTCAGCTTTAAGGATGTGAAACTCTCTTCAGTAATGACTGGTTTACTTTGGATTTCTACTGTTTCATGTTGGGACAGGTTCTTCTGTGCACTGTAAATGGAGGAAACCACACAGTCTAAATACTGACCCAGTAAACAAAACAAAGGGCTTTGAGGAGCTTCAGGGTTGTGTGTTGATTTGAGAGCTGGCAGTGTGATTCACAGCACGTGGAGGCATCTGACTGAGAGTTACTGAATGGAGATTTGGATTCATGCAGATACAGTATGTTGATGTCAGTCACCAGGCAAAATGATGGTTCCGACTCATGTTGAGATAGATGGCGTTCAAAGTGGCCAATAACAGGTTTCTCATATATAATGCTTTTTCAACTGAGTTAAGTTTTTGCTCCTCAGCAACAGACCAGGCATCGAGAGTGATTCAGCTAAACAAGGCTGGTAACAATGTTTTAGCTTCAAGAACACAAACTTAACTAGAGTATGTCATGGGAAATGGTTTATTACAGCTGGAAAAACTGAGGAAGTTGATGAGATTACAATTTTATGTTTTATTTCTGCATCTTTCTCAGATTTATTTGACCAATTACTTGTTTGCTTGGTTGTGGATGCATAGCCAAAAACTACATTTTAATATGCCCTCACTTTGTTGGTCATTTGCACTCAAATTATACACAATAGAAAGACAGATAACAGTCAAGCACACCTTTATGCCTTTGCTACAGGAGCAATTCAGCCACCACAACAACTCTTTCCTGCCGTACCGTGGCTTCAAATGAGAGTGACTTTCACAAATTAAACCGTAATTAAAACAGAAGTCAAATATTTCTTTGTGTACCTCTCTCTGTTTAATCCATCAGCAACTCTGTTTTTTGCTGATTGCATCACTGTCTCCGTTCAGTTACACAAACCTTTAGTATTTCTCTGCCACTGACACGGGCTGGAGGAGATTAGATATGCATAAGAAAAATGAGGATGCATCAGTGTGGAACCAGGCCATGGTGCACAGGGAGCTATTTAAAAAGCCACAGGACAGTTAAAAACAACATGTATCCACCCATGTAAAACAGCAAGAGGGGGGGAACATTGCAGCAGATTCTTTTGTGTACTGCCATCAGTACATGAAACACTGCATTATTCATACAAATGATGCTTCATATAGGCATTGATCAGCGGGGTCAGTGAGTTCAGAAGCAGACTGGGGAGGGACGCTGCTGCTCCTCCTTGCTGGTCTTGCTGATGGCGTTGGTGGGGATGATGGGGCGTTATGAAAGGATGAGAGGGGTCTCCGGTCCTGCAGGAAGCTTTGGAGGTGCTGAACCTCCTGAATGAGAAGCAGAGAGGCCTGAGTGGTATTTTCTGTCGTGCTCTCTTCTTGGTGTGCTGGAGTGATTTGAGGTTATTCCACCGTCCTCACTTGATACTGAGGAAAACGACTCGGTTTATTTTACACGGTGTTGAATGTTGACAGGATTTTGGTCGGGAGTTTTGCTTCAGTTGCTGCAGGAAGTGGATCGGCTCAGTTTTTTTTTTTTTTTTCAGCCACGGAGGATGCTTTATACGACCCTCAGTGTGGTTCACGCCGAGATAATTGATATTCCTTACTCCATCCTGTAGGGTGTGGTCAGGATCAGCCGTGCCGAAGGTCATTGTCATCTTTTTTTCTTTTTTTTTTCTTGATTACCTTAACAGACTAGACTTTTAATGTTCCACTCACTACCGCAATTGCACTGTCAGGCTATCCATCACTAATGTGTAGCTTCCTCGCTTGAAAGGGATCGGTCCATCCGACCGGCTTTGAACTGGACTTCACTCAATGATAACACAGTTTTTTGCTCTTTTTATTTTTATTTTTTTATTTTGGAAGGTTGATGTGGTTCCGCTCTCCGGTCATGAACTGGCATCAAGGAAAAAACATACATTTGAAAAATAAATTAAAATGTTCCCATGATTTCTTTTCTCAAATTACTTATGAATAATTCAGCACAACATTTTAACATTTCAATATTTTAACATTTAAACTAAGCAGTCTTATTATCAGGGTTCTTTATCAATAAATACATAGCTATTAAAACAACCTCTTTTAGAGACAAAGCCAGTCAGAGCATGACTAGCGATGGGCTGAGCTCAGTTTAAGAGAACTATCACTTTGATTTCCAGGTGCTAAAGTTAAAAGTCTTGACTGTTGAGGTGTATATGGCAAGGTTTCCAGGCAGTGACAGTATTTAAAGATGAGCTGAAGTCACTCAAAACATCCTGCAGGGTGTCCTACTTTATTGTTTAAGGTTGTGTCTATTAATGAAAGTTACTGGTGTCTAATTCAGTCTGGCAAAACAAATACATTGCTCATGCGTACTATATTCTGTGGTGCAATGTAACAACAGGATTCAATGCACTGTGTTGACCATTAAGGATTAACAGGCTTGCAAATATTTACATACCAGGTAAAATCCCCTTAAGTGTGTACTGTACTTGTAATTGGACCTAAGAGAGGTAGCAGCAGGAAAGGATCAGCGCTTGTCTTCATGCTGAAAACTGAACTTGGAGAGATTTATTGTCAGTGTGAGAGTGGTCTTACTCTCACTGTGTTGCTGGTTCTGAAGGGTTAAATTAAATTATCCCAGACCCAGGAACAATGAAGTGTTAGAGGACAAAGAAAAGACACCAACAGCTGCTTAATGATGCATTTGAACAATAAACAACATCAGGACAGCTCCACTCACGGACAGTGGGGGAGAAAGAGTGGTAACGTTTTGTGGTGCGGCCTTAATGTGGTTGTTGTTGTTGCCGCGGCCCTAACGACAATGAGGTTACTCGGGCTGAGTGAGTGCACCGTAGATAGAGAGCAGAGGTGTTGAACTCTTAAACTGCTCTCCTCATTGTCGGTGTCTAATCTGGTCACTGTTGGTGGTTCACAGCGCAGACTGGACAGAGCTCCCACTGTCGCTGTTACAGTAATGAAACTGTGTTGGAGTAGCAGGGGAGATGTGAGCATAAAGCCCCATTAAGTGATTACCCTTCACCCACAGCTCCTGTTTAGCCCCAGACCATGCCATTAGGGGCCATGCACCTCCTCCCCATTGTCACTAAACAAGCATCCGTGTGTGTGTGTGTGTGTGTGTGTGTGTGTGTGTGTGTGTGTGTGTCTGCATGTACGTGTGAGCTGCTCAGTAGGGGGGGGGTTGAACAGCTGCTGATTGTAACAAGGTGCTTCCTACCAGACCCTTTTGTACCACTACAGGCCGTTCCAAGCGTGCCAAACATGCACACGCACACACGGGAGCCATAACACTCCTGCGTGAGTGTTGGCATCCTCTGCCGGACTGCCCCAGGGAAAAGGTGGCTTAGCACACCGCGCCTCGTGTCAGCGTGTAAAGGGACAGATGAGAGGATCGATGGAGGGGGAGGAGGGGACAGGAGGACCAAAGGTTATGTCAAAGTCTAACCGCTCCAAATTTTCGGCCGCTGACTCAGAGCTTTTCAAACCTTGACTGGTCAAATGTAGCTCATTAGCATGCTCTAAACATGGCGGGTTCTGCTAAACGTTGCCTTTAGTTCAGCAGCAGTTGTGCTCTCTGGCTCCCAACTGTCTGTTGCCTCTCTATAGAGACTCAGATAACATTGGACTAATTGGCTTGCTAGTTAACATTTGCAGCTACACTGAGAGCAAACACAAGCTTTGAATATTTTACTGCACCGTATGAAGGGAGTGGACACAATAACACAGACCCTCGCACATCATAGTATATTGTGGTTTAATATGAAATGGCAAGGCAAGGCAATTTTATTTGTATAGCCCCTTTTTTTTGCAAACAGTTTGTCTCAAAGGGCATGATAACAACATCCTGCCCTTAGATCCTCACATCAACTGAGGAAATTTGGTGGAATTTGAAAAAAAAAGAAAGAAATATTGCCTTAATGTTCAGATCTTTTTGAAGTTTGGATGCGTTTAGTCGATATTGTTGATAGTTTATTGAAGGGGCTGCTAGGAAATGTAGTGTCAGTAAGAAGTAAGAGCTTTCTCTTGGTGACACGTGGTTGATTTGCCCGTAGCTGGTTTTCAGTTTGGTCAGAGTTGTATTCAACATGTAGTCACAAGCCAGAGGCAAGAGCACTTAGTGTTGTGGTTGTTTAGATGTTTACAGACAAAAAAAAAACATGGATACTACTTGGGAGAAGAATTCCTTGATTATAATATTTTACAGTTCAGTAGGCCTATTCAAAATGTAATACCTCAACCATGTTTGAATTCTGTTTTAGGTGTTTTGTTTTAGTATATCATCATATTTTTGTCTTTCATGTATCGGATATTTGCAATAAAGTATGGGTCAGACAGAATAATATTCCCCATGGTGATACAGGTTTAGCAGTGCTGAATAACAGCCTCATTTTGCAGACCGACCATATGAATATGCAGCTATGGCAACATCACAGAAAGCTGAGTTTTGGCACAGAGAAACTGACGCGATGTAAAGGGCTGCTCAGGAATGAAACAGTGCACCGTGTCAATTATGAACAGTATACTTGGTTTAACAGTCATCCAAAAACATGACACACCATTACACACAATTCAGTAAGTCTGTCCTTCAGAAGCCTCTATGTTTAATGCCCCGCCCTGCAAGAAACCTATGTAACCCCTTGAATCAGAGCAGGATCGGTGCACACCATGTAGAAGTGCTGGTGTTTGTCCCTCTCTTCCCTGTTTTTCCATTTCTGTTTTGTCCCTCTCTCATTTTTCCTCCGCATGCATCATTTATGCAGCAGGCCCTTGAGCCACACCTCTCTGCTACCTCACATTTCTGTTGTGGAATTGAAGAGGGAGCAGCGAAGCCATATGAGACGGTGTAGAGGACTGTGTCATCACCGGAGGACACGCTTCTTCCAGTGGCTTCCCCACGTCGTTCTCTGTTTCCGAGCCTTCCTGGGTCGTCCCTAGCAACAGCTAAAACCCAGTGGCATGATGCATGAAAACGGAGAAATCTACTCATTTATTTTCCTGTTTCCATGTTTTTTTTTTCAACACACAGACTTGGATCGTCTATTGTGTGTTATACAGTTAGAAGCTACAGTACATCCACTGTTTTTGTTGGCATGTATGCTTGTGTTTTGATGCTGCAGAAGCGGCTTCAAGCTCCCAGTGCTACTGTACGCCTGCCAATATCTCAAACCTCGCTTCCATGATCATCTTCTTGAAATGCTAATGATGTTTTTTTTTTTTTCTCTTAACGCCCACCCACCCATCTCTCAGCTGGTGAAGATGTTAAAGCCGTTAAGCCACGAGGCAGCCAGCACTAGACGAACACCCTCACAGCCACATCTCCGAGGCGTCATTGTATGAACCCGTAGCTGGATTATGGCAACTCTTTGCCTTTGCCGTCTGCGTTTTAGAGGTCAACGTCCGGGGATGTGTCATTCGGCTCCTCCAATCCCCAAATCTAGGCTGGTCTCCCTGTGCCCGACTCTCAACCTGTCTTTCCTCCTCACTCTATTTCACAGCCTGGTCAATGGAGCTTTTGTGGGGAGGTGGTATTGCATTAATTAGGCCTATAGCGATGACAGTGTCCTGGGTCTCTTGGGTCGAAGCCAAGCCTCTGCTTTTCTATCCCTTTTGAAACACTGGTCACAATTCCACTTCCTATTTGGTTTTCTAAGAGCAGCAGTGTCTAAATGAAGTCGAATCAATGGACACTTTTGTGTAGAAAGTGAACTGACAGTTGGCTGAACGCTCGGGCTCGGGTGAGGACTCTCCAAGGTTGACATTCTGTAAAAGACTTGGTGCCTGGGAATGAGAGAAATGATGCAGTTTGTTTGATGCATCTCGAGAGGGATTCCACTTCAAATCAATTTGATCCTGATGCACAGGTGTTTGGAAGGTTATGAGCGCTAAATAATGAATTCTAGTGGATGATTTTGTGCCTCCATGCTGTAGCCTGTAATAGGCTGCCTTGGACCAATATTCAATATTAAAAACCTTGGGATGTGCTTACAGTGCATTGTAGCTTGGCATGTGTCAAACAAAACTTTGACCCGCTGTTTAGTGGCAGCATCACTGTTATTAGAGATTCAGGCAACATCCACACTGTTACATTTTAAAACGTATTTATTTGCTTGTGTCCACACTGCAGCCTACCACTGCCTTGCTTGTATTTTCTGTGACTAACCAACTGCAAAATAGAGACTACCTGCTTCCTGTTTCTAGAGGCAGGTGCACGCTCAGCGAATGATCATGCGATATGTGTGTTCAGGTGTGTCAGTGTAGAGGGACATCGTATCAGATACTGACCTTTAATGGTCATCTGGAGGTTATAAAACACTGCTTCAAGATGAAAACACATTGTGGATGCAGCAACATGCAGGTTCCTCTACATGTAATAGGCTTACGTGAGTGTAATGTATGCTCGCTTTAGTTAGGATCCTCACATCTGTGATTTATCACCGGTGTCACCGGCCGTGGCTGCAGTGGGAGCCTCTCCCCGTATCCCCACACATCTATTTTTACCAGCTTATTGCTTACCAACCGACTGGAGATAGGACAGATAGATCAAGAGATAGAAGAAGGAAGGGAAAGCCCTCATTGTCATCATCATTTCACGGACGTGTGTCGGGACAAGAGCGATGAGAAGGATATTCTGCAGTCGATCTGCCTAGATGCTTAAACTAAACCGGTGCCTGATCCACTGACTGAATAGTTTGGGTTGTTTTTCATAGAAGGATATAATAAAAACAGCAGAGAATGAGATTCCTGGCAAGAGAGCATAACCACCACCAGACAACAAGGTAAATGTGTGAAAATATGAGTTAGAAAAGCAAAGACTAAATCGGTGAAGAGGGCAAAGACGGTGGAATGAAGAGAATTTGAAAAAAAGGTGAAGGTGAAATGACTTTTACCATCAGTTTGCAGTGTTGTCATCTCACCATTGTCTCTGCTTCTACAAAGCTGTTCACCACTGACGCCAACTGTCAACAGCCATAAGTGCTCCAGTCTCACCGGCTACATGCCAAACAACAACACACATTCACGTACCCCCCACTCACACACGCACACGCACACATATGGCAGGATCCCACTAAAGTGCTACTATGATACCTCACACTCTACCCCAGTGTGAGGAACGATCATAGCCAACAATGGATCAGTGTCTGCTGTCTGAGGAGAGTGATAAACCTTCTGAGATGCTCTTGCTATCATGGTATTTTTATGCGCAATATAACGTATTATTAGCAGTGTAAACAGACTGTATTGATGTAAACCCTGGAAAATGTGTCATCGGTGTAATTTAAAAAAGAAAAATGGCCATTTTTGGACAGTTTTTTGGTGTCTTTATCAATTACAAATGTTGCATAAGGCTAATTGCTACCATGTGTTTGTCCAGGTACTACCCGCGCCCCACGAGAAGGAGAAGTAAGTGGCGTGGACTACAACTTCCTCTCAGTGGAGGACTTCCTGGAATTGGAGAAGAGTGGAACACTGTTGGAGATCGGAACATATGAAGGTAAATTTAGAAAACCACCCAAAAAGCTGAGTGTAAAAATTGCGCATATAAATGTGTGGTGGGGGTTTGTATGTGTAGCACCTTTCAAAACATTTTTACAACTTGAGACACAGAGAAATCAAGGACAGACAATAGAAAGTGAGTGAAAACAGATCAGAGATTATTCAACATTAGGGAGAACATACAGGGGGGCACACATGGCATTTAACCTGAGCCAGCACACAAGTTGCACACCAATGAAACGCTGTCAACAAGCAGCATGTCGTGTCCCTGCCCAAGCCAATCAGACAACTCTTCTACAGGTACATCTGTAGGCACGACAGGAGGAAACCAAGACCCCCCGCTCCGTCTCCAGCAGGCGCTCAACACACACGCATCAGTCAGGGTTTAATGTCAACCGCTGCTCCAGTCTTTACATCGACATCGAAATCTATTGCATTAACGTCTCAGTGGACAATCCCCTGGATACATGAGAAGACGTATGTTTTCTCAAATGGAAAATTGTTCTAGTTCTCCTGCTCTTTGGTGTGCTATTGCTATTTGCCCTCGCCATAAATGTAGGTCAGATGGCCCAGAGCAACATGTTTACCTCCTCTCTCAGGGAGCCGTTAGCTCGCTAACGTATTGGAAAGCATTGGATCAAGTGGACGAGAGGAGTTGAAGAATGGCACAAAGGAAATTTGCTTGCAAGTTTAAAAAGTTCATGATAAAACATTTTGGATGTTTTTCTCTCATATAAACAACTTCATGAAAAATGTATTCACTGAGAAGCTGGGGAATCGTCTGTTGACATGTTTTGTATGAGTCACTCTGACACGCACACACATAAATCATGTATGCCTGTCAAATTATCCAGTCATTCACTCTTAACCCATCAGTTATATTAGCCATGTTTGATATTTATATCTGGATCTGGATCTAATGAAATCATGCGTCAGAGTCAACAAGGTTCTTTTTCTAAATATAAATTTGCTCCTGACTCAGACGGTCACCAGCAAAACCAAAAACTCAATCGGCACGAACTGTGAGCCCCATACAGTACACGACACCTCTGCTTTCCTGATAAACTGAAGTCATTAGTGACAACAGTGCAAGAACTGTAAACAACAACACCACCATGTAGCTCCTCCATTCACCAGACAGATAATGTCTAATGAAGTGTCTGCTCCGTCCGCTCGGCTCATTCAGTCTTCCATTACAATGGATTTCCCTCCCATAGCCAGGAGACGCAAACGGAGCCGACGGACTGATGACGATCGGCAGCCAGCTCACTCACCTCCATTGTTGACAGCTTGCAGGAAGGCAGGAAGTAGAGTTAAAGGTTGCTGCATGCTTCAGACAGGCCGATAGTGTGACACGACATCGGGCTGCCAGGTTCCTGACAGCTGAACTTGAAGACGGGGTCAGAGGCGAGCGTCATAGTGAACCGGTGCATGGTGGTGCGTTATCGCCCCTGTCTGTCTGTCTGTCAACCACCAAAAAACCAGCAGGAAGTTAAAAAACAAAGAGCAAACCAGGCAAACTTAGGCTCCCAGTCGCATCTGCCACTTTTGTTAGATCATGCGAATGTGCTTAATTTCCAATTAAAAGATTCTCTTCAGCATCCAAACGCACCGACAGTCAACCTGTGAAAAATTATATTATATTCGGTCCAGGATTATAATGATATGATTATGTGTTGGCCTTTAAATGTTGGCTTTCAACTGGTTTGGACATGAAAAGAATATTTTAAAAATTGAAATTTTCATGTACATTGCCAATTTATCCTTTAATTGTAGTTTCGCCACCTGGAGGAAAACAGTTGTTTTTAATCCATTACCTTTATACTTTGGATGCTTGTGGCATTTGGTCTCATTTAGATACTGGCGTTATATTCTGGCTCTCTGATGGCACAGTCTCTTTAGGTTTGCCTTGTCTTAGTTTGGATGAAAATGACTTGGTTTATAAAGAAAAAGTATCTTTTTAGGTATTTTATTTCTCCCCCTCTTTGAAATTGTTAGTTGGAGAATAATTTGGCAGCTTCATAAAATGCCTTCAGACAATTCTATGAATCACTGGAGTGGAAACTGCTCCAGTCCTTGTTTACCTAGTACACAAAATTTCCTACTGGCAAATAGCATCCACTGTCTCAACTTTCACTGATAAATCACACACAAAAAAACTAAACTGATTTAAAATAAAGGGAAATTATGTGGAATATAATTTGGATAATATATCCATCACCTTATGGTCAGTTAAAAACAGAGTGATCAAGTTGTTGTGGAATTTCTTTGAAAATTCACATTTTCCCACAGACAATTTGCATACAAAGGCTGAACTACACCCCCATCAACACACACTCACAGTCACACACAACCCTTTGACCCCTCTTCTCTTGTCCTCCTATTAGAATGCCCTTCTTTTCTCTGTATTTTTTTAATCCCCCCCTCCCTGCCTGCTTCTTCGTTGCCTAGGTAACTATTATGGGACGCCCAAGCCGCCGGTGCAGCCCCCCGGTGGGAAAGTGATTAGCCGTAGCGGTAGCGGTGGTGATGCCCCACTGCCAGACGGGCTCAGCGGTAGCCTGCCGGGCTCGCAGCACTCCACTCCCCGACGCAGCAAGTCCTACAATGACATGCACAATGCTGGAATAGGGCCTGGAGAGCAGCAGCAGGAGGACGACGAGGACCTCCCTGACATGAACAGTAGCTTTACAGGTACGTGCCGAGCACATGAGGTCAAGCAGCGGGGAGAGAGTATGTGGATGGATCTACTGTAGATATGAGCAGACTACCAATGGCTGTGTGGACATTCTCCTTTTATCTGGGTTAAAGTCATGCTCTACAGAGGGTTCCTCCAAATCCCAGAAAACAAGGACATCAGTTATAAATTAAAGTCATCAGTTAGGTGGTGTAAGATGATTTAAAAGCTGTAATAGAAAAAAACAGAAACTTTATCTGTTGTCAAATGTGAGTTTGTTCTCTCAAAACACTGAAATCCTGAAGGGTCAAACTTCTAAGAGACTGAACACCTTGCACTGAAGTAGATCTTAGATGATTGGATCACAAGGAGGCAACTTGAGAGACAATAACAGGCAAAAGTCAATCTGAGCGACTAACTGGTTGTCTCCATTGTCTTTTTGGATATTAAAGAGGCTGCTGTTCAGGTAACTTGTATTGAGAAGTGCTATAGTGCCACACTGAACTCTCTTGGGTGTAATGAAATTGGGGTCTTGAGCTTTACAAAGCACTAAAGTCAGGATGTGTAGCTCTCAAGTTCCCTAACTTAATATAGACACAGTTAATAGCAGGAATATTCATTTATGTAAATATTGGTTACAGATAATTAGTATGGTAAAATAAATAACCTGAAGATATCACATAGGACTGCTCTCTGTCTGGTGATGAGCATTTGCATTAATGTGAATAATATTTAACAGGCCAATCTATCATTAGTTGGTGTGAATGTGTCAAACATGTACTATGAAGTAGGGCTGCAGCACTGTCGCAGTTTTACAGTATAATGGAGCAGATACACAGACAGTGGAGAAAACGGCAAAGGGAAGGATGAGTGCCTGTCCTATGAAATTATCATTGGATCTGTTGGATCAATTTAGGTATCCGAGAAGTGAACACAGAGCTGTCCTCATGGAGAGATAAGCAGTTTGCAACAAGTGTGCACATGAAGTGGCTGCCAAATGAGGAAATATCAGACACGTTTGCCCATCCTCAAGCTTTCTGTTATGCAGATCAAAGTGTGTGACACATTTTTACCATAACATGTAAAAGTGCCATGCAAGTAACTGACCACCTCGCTGCCTCCAGCTACTTCTGTATCGATGACCTATTACTTACAGACACACACTGACCCTGGTTTGACCCCATGGAGGAAGACAGAGGGATGAATTGGCAACCTTTTTGAGCTTTTCTCAGTATTTCTAGTATTTTCTATTCAATAAACCAAACAATAAATCGATAAATGAAGAAATTAAACATTTCCTTAGTCCAGAGTGAAAGATATCATTAGTTGTCTGTTGCAGGTAGACACAAAATAACTTAACTTCAATCTACTATAATAATAAAATCTAGTGATATATGTAAAAGTAAAAGGAGACATTTTTCAAGTGCATTTCCATTCATTCTTTTATTCAATATTGGCATAAAAGCAAGAATTTACGCATAACAAAAAGGCTTTGGAAAATGTGGTTTTAATGTTTTTACTTAGGAAATGATGTGAATACTTCCCTCGCCGCAGGGGCAAAACACTCTGATGGTTATCATACCATGAAAATCTGTTGCAACCCTAATATGAATTGATCCCTCGTATATTATTGTCTGCAGTCTGTTGATAAGCTGTGGCAACAAACGCTCCGCACACCCCTGTTGTCAGGTTGTTTGTTTGAGCACACGTGCATTTTGTTTGTTAAGTAGTTTCACACCGCCAGTGGGGAGGCGAAATTCAATAACAAGCGGTCACTTAAGATGCATTTGAAACGTGTTCTGAGGCCCGGTGTAAAAAAAAAAAATCTGTCTCTAATGCATTTAGACACAATTTTCATTTATTAGGATACAAAATACCAGACCGGAACAACCCAAGGCTGGCAGCATACCCCAAACTAAATTAAATTTGGCAGCTTCACACAGGCAGCAGCCCAACCCAAGTGCCACATTTGGCATTAATAAACTCTGTGTATAGGCGAGCTCGCTTCATGTATCCATGGCTTAGCCTGCAATTCATCAGCAGCTGCCATGTGACCAGCTGCACATCGCCTATTGTTAGTTTACTGTCTGGCTGTAGTTGTATGATAAGTCCTTGTTTTGAGAAACGTGCACTCACAGCTCGCATACTCCTTCAGCTGGCGTGGTAGACACCTTTAAAACAAACAGACCTGAAGTCAGCGAGCACACAGGCAGCGGCCGGCAGAGCCGCCTTCGACAGCAGCCTGAGAACTAGGCTGTTTTATTTAGCTTGGAGTATAACACAGGAATGCGATCTTTAGTTTTTCTCTGCCGTTCTGTTTGGAAGGAAAGGAAAAGGAGAATGTGAGTGGCGATGGATGAAGTGGGAGGGGATGGAAGTGGAGACAAGGTAGCAGGAAATGAAAGAGAAAGGGGGAGTGCCTGGTGAGCGGGTAAAAGTGGGCAAGTCTGAAAAGGATTGGAGCCAGACGGAGAAGCGAGGGAGGCTGGTATTCTGTGAAGGAGGATAAGCTCAGAAAATGAAAAAGTAGGAGAAAGAGCACAAAGGACGAGGAGGGCGAGAGAGAGAGAAAGGGCACTTTGGTGTGGTGAGGGGCTGCAGCGCACAAGAGCTTCTTTGATTGGTGAGTAAGTGGTCTCTGAGATTGACTACATCTGCCTGTATCCATGTGTCCTGAGATGTAAAATAGTGCCATCTGGCTGCAAGCGGCACAACCTCCATATCTGAAATTGTTTGCAATGATGAACACATTTGTATTTGTGTAGGTTATTTGTGTCTGTGAACTTGAGAAAACAATCAATTGTGTTAATTTAAATGTGTTTTTAGAGATAAGTTGCTGATACCAGTGCTCAGATTGTGATGACTTAGAATTAAATGACTTACTCGCTTTTGATTTTTCCCACATTTCCTCTTGTGTGCTAGTAGGTCAGTAGGTATTGTAAGGAGGCTGACTCAGCCCTGAAGCTGTTCCTGCCATGTGTTTTCAGAAGGTGGAACCAAAAGTTGTTTATTTGCCATTTGTGATTGTGCGAGCTGCGAGGGTGCCAGTCAAGGGTGGGTGTGAAAATGAGATAACAGGAAGCTAGCTGCTAGCACCTCATAGGCCACGGCTGTAGGTGCGAACTGCCCACTCAGCAGCCTTCACTGAAGTTAATGTCTCTATAGCTGGAGGATTGGTAAATGAATTTACTCTGTAGTTGTGTGACTGTTCTTGGAAATATTCAGACAATCAGATTGGGTGTAAGCAAACTGGTTGGTACACTAAAAAGAAAGAGGAAGCATTTGTTTCTGAAAAGCCGTTTTTAGTCGACATCTTTGGTTATTTGTCTAGCGAGCACCTTTTGTAAAAAAAAAAAAGTCACAGCTTCTTTCTGTTCCTGAACGCATCACCAGCCTCCTGTTTGTTCCCTAACACCAGGCCATGTTTGTCTTCAATCCCCTCAGGAGACTCAAGTGAATTAGACGAGATTCATCACTCGGTGCGACCCTTCGCCCCCCACCAGAGTGACCCGTCCTACGCTGGGACGACCCCCTCACCACCGGTCACCACGGAGAGCACACAGCAGACACACTCTCACCTGAGCCATCCTCCCCCAGAGGACCCGCTGGGACCTCTGCCTGACAACTGGGAGATGGCCTACACCGAGAACGGAGAGGTCTACTTTATAGAGTGAGTAACGGAAAATAATCTGTATTAATGTGAGAAATAGCCTCACTTGTGTTTTTCATTTATATGTACCAATATATACACCTGTATCCTAGAATCCTTTAAAAAAAGTTTTTATTCAACTCAGTATTCCAGTCATATTTTATATGATTGAAGCATAAAAAAAAGCATTTCTCTTTAGAAGTTACATATTTTTGAAAGACATGAAGGAATCTTTGTCACAAACAATATACTGATGTATAAACCATATGACTCATGTAGCTACTATTGTTTCAGGCATGGAAGTGAGTTTGAAAAAAGGTACGGGATAATTTATTCTTAAGGATATTAAGTTTAGGAAGAATAGCTTAGTGACCTAGTTAGATTGTATACAGTAGTGATGAAATGTTACTTATGGGTATTGAAACTCGTTTGAAGTTGGTTCTTAGTGTTTAAAAATATTTATGAAGACTGTTTAAGGATAGTTAAGGTTCAGTTGTTTACAACTGGATTCCTGTCCTTTCTATGTTTCTTTGGCTGTTGTTTTATATACTGTGGGATGATTTGTGAATTTTGTAAATTGGCCGCACCTCTTGACCAAACACACTTTCCCAGTATTGCGGTTACCTCCAGGTAATTTTATCTCTGTGTTTGTTCTCTTTAGCCACAATACAAAAACCACCTCGTGGATAGACCCTCGGTGCCTGGACAAGCCTCAGAAACCCCTGGAAGAATGTGAAGATGACGGTATGCCCCCCCATGAGAGCGTGAATGAAGGGGAATGATGCACATGAGTTGGAGTTTTGTTTTCCTCAAATGTTGATGTCCATAGTTTTCTTAAGCTGTTTTATTTTAAAAAGACAATTCAAGGCACAACAGTTACAGCTGCAAAAGATTTCAGTTGTGTCATTTGGCTTTCAACTCCACCCCTGTCATAGTTTTTAGATATAGTAGATTTACCAGCTGCTTTGGAAATATAGTGAATAATTACTGAACTGTTGGGCAGATGAAAACCAAATACAGCCTGGCCTCAGTAGTTTCTCAAAGTTGTAATTTTGAAACAATCTCATAATTTCATGCCCGAGTGGTGGTTCCCTCGGCAGCCCTAAGGTGTCAGTGTTGGGCCACAGAAAACAGAGAGCAGTGGAGGGGGTGGCACTGCTCTGCTACACACCTTCTCTCAGCTGTTTGTCACAGCAACATGTTCCACAGCTCTGACTGCATCAGCGAGGTCTGACCATTAACTCCTACCCTCACCTACACTGATCTACTTTAATGAAGCATACGGCTTGTACATTTAGATGTTGGTAAATGGTGACTAATGTTTCCATCATTCAGGTTGGATCAAATGCTGCAGCAGTTCTATATCTATATATCTATTGCTGGTTCAAACCGTAGAGATCCTGTAATGTGGTAGAAATGTGCCTTGAGATTTCTGTAACCATGGTTTTGTGTCATGAAGCTGAGGCTCCGGCTCTGATGAACTCTTGCCACCCAGTGGTCACATGTAGTTAATGCATCTAAGTTAATGCACCTTTTCTTCCCTCCTCTCTTTCCTTTTCCACTTCCCTTTCCCTGTGGGGCCGCGCCACGGTGTCCATCCCACTGAGCAGAAGGGGTCCACACAGAAGAGCTGGATAATGACCTAGGTAGGCACCATGTCTGTTGCTCCACACATTCCTGTCAACCCATCATCCATCATGTCATCGCTGTCATTTTAGTCTTGCATCGCCAAATCTGTCTCTACATCATGCAGATGTTTTTTGTGGGACGTCTTTGTGTTGGAAAATGAGCACTGTCATCAAAACAGCACAAAAATGCACAGACATATGTCGATTGAGTGATTGCATTTTACAATGTGTAGGTTGACAGCTTGGTGGCGTTTCCTTCAGCAAAATGGAATTTTTGACAACAACGACAATACAATAATGACTTTATTCATATGGCACTGTTTTTGACAACAGTTCTTACTGAGGACTTTAACAAATACATCAATAATAGTCACAAGCAGGACAGAAATAAAGTGGCGTTAGGAAGGGAGGACAAACAATATGTTCCAGTTTAATCGGAGGCAGCAGGTAACAGGCAGAGGAAAAGGGGACAGAGAAGAGAACAGCTGGAATAGACGGCCCGGTGTCAGGCTTATATCCACAGCCTACGTGTGGTGAGTCAGGCCAGTGTCACCTTGGTTTACACGCATCTAAAACACGGCTGAAATTCAGACAGTTTGAGCTGAATTTAAAGAGGTTGAACTGGGTCAGCGGAGATAATGGAGTGACCACAGTTAATACTGCAAATCTACATAATCAAATGCACAATGCTAGCGCTAGTGACTCACACGGAGCCACTGACAGTTGGTGAGAGGTGACTTTGACAATGACTCTAATCATCTGGAAATGAGATATTATGCGTTCAGACAGATTTAACCTTTATCTAACCTGCCCTCAGTGTGTGGCTTTGACAAACACACACTTAATGTGACACAACTGTCAACTCACCCACATGCTTCTAGCCAAACACACACACACACACACACAGTCCTACTAAACTGTCCTTTCGTACATAAGAGACAATAGCTGATTGGGAGAAGATGGTATTAATGATGATTTCCTAATGGGCGTCTGTGTGAGCCAGACAGCGACAGGCCCTTCTCTCACCGAGGCCCATCAGCCACGCTAACCAGCCTATCAGACACAGCAGCGCGGCCCACTTGTGCGGGATAAATGGTGTCTGGAGGCTGGGCCGAGCGCCGTTACGCACTGGTAATGAATGATGTCATTCCATCAGAGGAGATAAGTGATTAATGATTGTCTCGGCTCTTTATGATCAACCTGTTTTGACTTGACCTGAAAAACGTAGAAATGCAGGGATGAAAGGAAGAAGTGCGCTAATTTTGTATTGTGCACTCATCATATTAAGGAATGACACTAACTGCATATTGCTATTGTCATGGCAGAGGATGACACCTCTCTGAAAAGGCTCGTGTTGGCTTAATAGGTAATTATTTTCAGTTTCGTAAATGGGATTGGAAAGATTTTCATTAGACCCCGGTGTAGGGATTATCTCAAATTAGGGCATTCTGTTTATTTCCCAGAAATGAGCGCGTATTTTCACCAGCTGCTAAAGCTGCATTAATCAATATTCTTTCTATCAACATGGAGGCTAACGTGAAGTGGAAGGTGTCGAACGCAAATCAATTCGCTTATAGTGCCTTTCTCACTTTTTTTACCAGCAGGTGACAACAGATGTTTTTTCAGGAAACAGGAAGACAGAAAGGAGACGGTATCTTTCAGGCCGCCACTGTTAAGCATCTTAAACGGCTGCCATGTTATAATAATCAGATCAGACGAGTCCCCTGTCCATAAGACAGCCCTCGACTGGATGAACACGCTCAATAGTTATTGATCAGCAAAATCCAATACAGGTGGGCAAAGAAGCGCAATTAACTTCAGCTCTCAGAGGAGGAGCAGACTCAGGCATTTTATGAACACCAGCACCCACACACACACACACACACACATACATATGCAGTCCCCCTCTGTAGCACATGCCTACTCCAGAGAAATCAATCACAGCACTGTATCAGGAGAATGAGATGCAAACAGTTAAACGTGTAATTCATCACGCTTGACTTCCCCCCGAAAGCACAATACATGGTGGAAGGTGAGAGAGGAGGGCGACAGGATGGGAAGAAAACACCGTTTAATGAGCAGCAGATTTCTCTCCCTTTGTCTTTCTCATTTGCGTTTCCATACCCTGAAATGTATACCATGCTGTTAAGATTGGTTGCACGATTGCACGCTCTGGCTTTCTCTCTCTCTCTCACACGCACACAAACATAGAGAGACAAACAAACACACACACACAGGTGCCTCCTCCAGGAGTGGAGCTAGTGCAGTGTGAAATCAAGTGGGTGATTAAAATTTTGCGCAAGGCGAGGCGGGACCACATTCCATTTAACGTTCCAGTTCAAAACATCTGAATGATAATTCACCACGCCTGCTTTGTGGGGTTCACCCTGTACAACAAACCGGCGCTGTAACCTTGCTCTGCCTTTTTTTTCTGCTGCATATGCTTTCTGTACTAAGCCACATTTTAACAGGTGAAGATTATGGAATAAAAGCAGCTTGCGTCGCTCACGAGCAAGAATCAACCTTTGTCACCTTAAATCACTTTAAAGCCCCAGCTGGCTCGCCAATCCAGCAGACTGTCAGCTACAGTCCAAGCTGTAGTATGGTGAGTGTCGCCTACAGATAATTTAAACATCCCCATCGTGCATTTTTATAGCATCTACTGCTGA
Organism: Decapterus maruadsi; assembly: GCA_030347415.2. Lineage (NCBI taxonomy): Eukaryota > Metazoa > Chordata > Actinopteri > Carangiformes > Carangidae > Decapterus > Decapterus maruadsi. Next base: position 8,199,240 of record CM064896.1, on the reverse strand, counting down.
CTCCACTCCAACCAAGGACCCTCCTCATTAGAGCAGGGAGGCTCTCCAAGTTGGATGATTGTAATTACCATCCACTCGCATAAAGGGCGAGGCATAATTGGCCGAGGGTAATAATATGTAAAACGTATACATCACAGGAGAGGATTACTGGACAATTTGCGTTTGTGGCCAATTAGAAGCCACTGACATTATCTATGTGGAGGCCAGCCAATAATCAATCCCTGCTGTAATCAGACTATAGAACCAAATGAGAAGGCCATGTTGGAGACAATGGCATGGCGCTCTCCGGCAAACAGGCTAGAAACGCAGCTAGACCGCACCATCGGGCAATTACAGCGTTGAAGTGGTCCTTATCATATTCACATCTTTCCCTAATCAATCTTGATTACCATGAAACTCACTTAAACTTTATGTAAACGTGTCATGCTCACTGTGGGTAAGCAGCTGCAGCACTCAATGCCACCTCCTCATGTGACGCTGGATTTCATTCAAGCCAGGGTGCAAGCTATTAAAATCAGGAAAGTCCACATAAAAACCACGGTTACTTGTGAAACAAAAATGAAGGACACCAACTTGAAGCCCACAGAGTTCCCAGGGCCTTGTGTTAAACCAAGGGTGGATATCTTTTCACTAATCTGGTCATTGAATTAATCTGAAATGTTTGTCTTTGTTATAATGTTGTTGACTGGAAAGGCAAAAAAGGTCATATTTCAATATGCAAAAGAAACTCATCCAGTCACATTCACTGTGCCAAGTCCCTTCAGTCCAAACACATGTGTGGGTTTTTTTTTTTACAAAGGTTATAAAGCCTGAATTCATCCTTCTTCCCTCCCGCAGTCTCTTCTCCTCACCTCCACCTGTCCCTCCCTCTGTGCTTTCCCCGCTTCTTCTTACTTTCTGTCCTTCCAGCTCTCTGACCCCTCCCCATCACTCCTTTCTCCCACCTCCTTTCATCTACCCATCCCTCCATTCATCCATCCATCTCAGCCCAAGGGGGTCTTGCTCTGCTCCTATCTGATGTGTGGGAAATGTCAGCAGTGTGAGGGGACAGGGGGGAAGGAGGGGGGTGCTGCAGCCAGACAGCCTGTGAAGGTGTTGAGTCACTCCGGCCCTGGAGACTGACTGACAGGCAAACACAATGGAGAGGCAAAAGGTCTCCACTGGCCTCGCCACTAATGGCTCAATACACGGCCTCCGACAACGTCACAGCCTCGAGCTCTTCTTGTTTCTCACTCTGTCGCTCTCTTTGTTTTTTTCCAGAACTTCCACCTGGATGGGAGAAAATAGATGATCCAGTGTATGGGGTCTACTATGTTGAGTAAGTGCTTCACTCCGTACATCAGACAAAGACCCATTATGCGAATTGCACATGCACCCAGGCTCGCGTTTGTCTTCATGGACGTAAACAGAAATTCCTTAACACGTTTTTTTTGGGGGGGGGGTCTAACAAAAGAAACTCTTGACCTCTGTGTAAATAGGAGCAGCTCTAATGTGTGTACGATCACTGCTTGCTGTGTGACGTCACAGCCAGATTTCGCCTCAGCTATTCTGGTCCTTTGTAGACTGGAAAATGTAGGCCATTTTGTGTGTGTGTCGTTTTGGGAAAACATTGCAGAGTGTGTTTGTATATGTGCATGTGTGTGCGCCTCTCATCTTGTGTGAGAACCTGGGCCTCGGCATTAATATGAATAATATTTCATGCATTTTAGACGCTGTTCAAAGCAGCACCTGCAGGCTCAAGCCTTTGACATTCCTATTTTTTTCCCCCCTCTTTGTGTCTGCAATAATTTTTTTTTCTAATATACATTATTCACCATTTCCTTAATTTGCCATATAATGTGGCGCTTTCAGGTGTAATTATTTGGGAGCTGGCAGGTTAGTGGGAAACATCCCAGAGTTGGTGTGAGATGTGAAAGGTGTTTGCAGTTTCCTTGAATTAAGCCATTCGTTTTAATAGGATTTATTTGATGTGATTTGTGGGTGTGATTGTGTCACGCACGTCTGAAACAGGAGCGCCGGTGTTTTGTGTGGATGGATGCATGTGTATTGTGCCACTAATCAAGATCTTATCGTTATGTCTCCCCTCCCTGTTCTGACCCGATCTCTCTCTTTCTCTCTCTCTGTATTCTCCTCTCCTCTGTGTCTGTCTTCCCTCCCTGGTGGGCTTTCCCTCTCCTGCCGATGTTTACTTCTTGTCCGACACCCTGTTTTCTACGCTTATTTTCCGTGTTCCCTATTATCCTTCCTCCTCTGTCATTCGTTCACTACCTTCCACCCGTCCCCATCCCTCCCGCAGTCATATCAACAGGAAGACCCAGTATGAGAATCCAGTGCTGGAGGCTAAGAGGCGCAGGCAGCTGGAGCAGCAGCAGCCTCAGCAGCCTCAGCCCCAAAGCCAGCAGCCACCTGAAGGTGAGCGCTACATCCGAGGTTCGTTCACAAGCCCCCACCAAGGGCGTCATTTCCTTTCTTTCTATTCATGTGCGTGACTGAGTCGTATGTGTCCGTATGTGTCTGGGAGATTGTGTCTGTCTTTATTCCAATTACTGCTACAAAAGTACTTGATGTCGCCCGCTACTGCCTTATGATTTGCTAAGTGCCCTTCCATAAAGGCATAACTATTATTTGCGGCTGCACCGCGCAGCCTTTTTTGAAGTTAATTTCTGTTTTCTGTGTTGCCTTCAGATATTTGTTTGTGGTAATAACTTAATAGCCTTTTTTCCCCCTCAAGGAGACGACAGGTAAGTTTGGCTTCGAATGAAAATGATCCGCCTGCTTAAGAGTGTCCGCTTCTTAATTTGTGTGACTTAATAAAAACCCAAAGTGGTGCCGGTACTAAAATGAATATATTAGGTAGCATTTTTCAAGAGGACTTCTGCTCGCAAAGCTGCCAGTGCCCAACTAATAGGTAACCTTAAGTTCCCTCTTCTTCCTGTCTTGAACCTTATGCATTCACAGGACGCCCTGCAGAGAGATTAATTGTAAATGCAGGCCAGCCTACAGGGGGACTCTCCTATCACGCTCTACCTTGTGCTCATTCAGCAGAAATCATTCGATTCCACTCGATTACCTGCTGACTTTACTCCCGTCTGAAAGCTCAATCTCTCTTCAAAAAAAAAAAAAAGAAAAGAAAACTCGATACCTTCAAGCAGGGTTTTTATCCATTTTTTTTTTTACCTCTGTATTGATTCCATCTTACTGTTTAGAATATTAATGAAGGCTGAAGCCTGATCGGTGCCATGATGCTGTAACAAGGTGATTAATCAAAGAAGGTAGCCATTATATTGTATTTTCAGAATACTTAAGTTTATTTTCAACTCAGTGAAACTGTGTTAAAAGCTTCAGAGAGTTACTTTGCGACGCGTTCAGCCTGCGCTTTCGTATGATCTCGTCATTACTCAGTAGGGAGATTTGAAACTGTGATGTTGGTTTCATGAGATCTCTGGGTAGTTGGACTTAATGAACCGTTTTCACTTGTTGCTCTGTCAGAAGTTTTTGTAACTGTAGCCTACAGTGTATCAGACAGATGGCAGAGCAGGAAAGGTTTTGCCCGTCTTACATCACCACTTCCTCTGGCTTCATATGAAGCAAACTGGAATCGTCCCCAACGCACATGCTTCCTTAGGCCTTTAGACCCGGTTTCTTCCACAAGTGCGGCAGCTGCGCACCTGTCTTGACCCCGTCTAGAGAACATGTGCCTCTTGCTGTTGCAGAATGGATCGAGGATTCAACGTTGGCCGGGGCTCCTCTGGCCAGTTACGCTGCCAACCACCAGGAAACCTACAGGGACCCTCAGACAGGACCCCCAGTGCCCAATGCGATGGGACAGAAACGTAAGTTCTCATCTATGCAATTTAAGTCTAATGAAAATATTAAACTCATTGATTTTCAGTCCTTTTTTTTTTGCTGTGTTACCCAGGGGAACTTATTATGAGTTGAATCTAATTCAGCTCGTACAGTGCGGTTTGCTTTCCAGAGCTGTTGCCTCGGGCCATGTGTGAGTTTTCATGATGGAGGAGCAGTCATGTATTGACACTAACAGCAGCTCTCTCTATAAGTTTCATCATATATTCTTAATAAATCAAATGAAATCCACCTCTTTCATTATGTACGGTAGACTCCACGTTTTCTAAGACGGCACTCGAGGCCATGTTTGTCTTTTTTTCTGAGGACAGTGAATGTAACTCTGCCAACTCTTATTTTATACATGTGCACCATCTGTGTTTACTGTGGCCACATGTGGAACCTCTGGTTATGTTGTTTCAATTCTAGGATCAAATAATGGCCTGATTTCACCCGTCATTTAGCAACACACACACCTACAGACACAGCGTCTAGCCATTGTGTGCATATGCGAGTCTGTGTGTATGTGAGTGTGTTTTTTTGTTTTTTTTTCTCCTGGTTGCCAGCGCCTTTTATACCAGCCTCCCACTAGCAGCTTGTCTAATTAGCGCTGCCATGGCAAAGAATTAACTGCCTCACCCTGCCTCCCTCTCTAACTCTCCCTCGCTGCTCAGTCAGTCGACTTTTCCCTTTCCCCCCATCGATCTCTTTATTTTATTGCTCACGTTGGCCCGTCGTGCCGGCTTTCGTCTCGTGTCCCGCCACCGTCTGCTTTGGTTTCGGCTATTTGTTTCCGTCCATCTTTCCTGTCTTTCCATATTCCTCGCTTTCGTCTCTTTCTGCCTCCTACCCGTGGCTGACGTCACCGCTCTGTGCCGTCCTAGGCCTTGACATTCCTCCAGAGAGCGGCGTCATTTGAAATCTCTTTATCTCACTCCTTGCTTTCATGTTTCTCCTGCTTCCTGGTCTGTTCTTACATCTCCGGATCCCGTGTGGATAGAGCCGCCATCTCGGCTTGCAGTTCTGTTACATGTCGCTCCGTTCTGAAAAATGCTATTCAAAGGCATTGCACGTGAACACACACACTCTCACGGACACACACGCGCGCACACACCACAAACACAAGGACACCAACTAGGCCCAACGGTAATGCATTTTTCATTGACCACATAGGCTGCAGCCCTGCCGTAACCTAATGTGGCTCTGCAGGTCACTAAACACTGATTCCTCCGTGGTGCCTTCACTGTCACTCCGACGCCGGCGTCTCCTCATTCATGTGAAGTTTCTGCACTATGTGGCGTACATTTTGTCTATTAATAGACATTTGATGCTCAGTCTTTCCCTGCGCTCGACCCGCTGCTCCTTATTTCTCTCATTCTGAACTGTGAACACCTCACTTCACTTTTTGATTTAGACCCATACCATCTCATATCTTTCTTCCTTTTATTCTTAATGCCACATAATGAGGTAGGGAAGGCACGGAGAAAGAGGGGAGGACTGAGTAATTGGGTTTAGATTGCAGTGTTTGAGCAGTTCTCATGACTTAAGACCGGTGTGAAATGTGCTCCATGGATGTTTCTGTGGTAATTAAATCCTCACAGCCACAGTTAAATAAAACAGACGTCTTGCTTGCAGTAGCCATTTATCAAGGCAGAGAGCCCTGTCTTATGTGAATACACTTGTCATATGACCTCCGTGTATTACAGGGATGTCACAGGTATTTGATGTTCTAACTTATAACTCTGCGCCTTTGTCATCTTTAAATTCAACTTCACCTTTTAAAGTGAAAAAGATTGAACACCCAGTGTTAGTTCACGGTGACAGGAAATTGTCCAAGCTATTTTTGGAGTCTTGATGTCCACCGTTCAGGCTTCTTTTGACAGCGCGTTTGTCTCCAGGCACTTTAAAGCAATCAAACAACAGTCACAGTAAACATCGGGCAGTATGAATCAGATTGGTTTAAATTGAATTGTCTGTGCGTACGTGTGTGCAGGAGGAAAGCCTTTCTTCACTCGGAACCGATCCGAGCTGAAGGGAACCTTCATCAATACCAAGCTGAAAAAGAGTCGCCGGGGATTCGGTTTCACCGTCGTTGGAGGTGACGAGCCGGACGAGTTCCTGCAGATCAAGAGCCTGGTCCTGGATGGACCCGCTGCCCTTGATGGCAAGATGGAGACAGGTTGGTGTACCGACATTTATTGAAGTTTACAAAGAAGCGATATTTAATTTTGAGTTCCCAGATGAATGCTTCTCTGCGCAAAACGAGACTAACTTCTCCTTCCGCTCCACCTCCAAGGTGACGTGATCGTGAGCGTCAACGACACCTGTGTGCTCGGCTACACCCACGCCCAGGTTGTGAAGATCTTCCAGTCCATTCCCATTGGCTCCATGGTCAACTTGGAACTGTGCCGTGGCTATCCACTGCCCTTTGACCCCGACGACCCCAACACCAGCCTGGTTACCTCAGTGGCTATCCTCGACAACAAAGAGCCCATCATCGTCAACGGCCAGGAAGTGCCCAACAGCTACGAATCGCCGCCCAGCCACAGCAGTCAGAACAACAACAGCTCCACCAACGGCGGGGCTCCCCTCAACGGCCTCCCCCGACCTCACAGCCCCTCCGCCGAGGTGGCCTCCGATACCTCTTCCCAGCACGGCTACCCCAGCGACGTGGTCACCCTGGCCTCGTCCATCGCCACGCAACCAGAGCTCATCACTGTACACATGGAGAAAGGAGACAAGGGTTTCGGCTTCACCATCGCCGACAGCCCCGGGGGCGGGGGGCAGAGAGTGAAGCAGATCGTGGACTACCCTCGCTGCCGCGGCCTCAAGGAGGGGGACATTATCGTGGAAGTGAACAAGAGAAACGTACAGAGCATGTCTCACAACCAGGTGGTCGACCTGCTCAGCAAGTGTCCCAAAGGCAGCGAGGTCACCATGCTGGTGCAGAGAGGTGAGTGGAGAGCGCTCTTTCCCTTTCAACGCGTGATGTTCCAGTGCGTTTTCTTCGTTTGTACTGTAACCGGCGAGAACAGATGGAGATGAGGGAGGTGGAGGAAACAGGTGTCAAGTTATATGCTGCTTTGATTCATGTGCCCATATGTTGAAGCACTGCGAAACAAAACAAACCTTGAGTCTGCTTGATGCTGTTGACAAAAGAGAGCAGGCCTCTGCCTTCAAGGCTGTTCCTGCTCACAGAGAGAGAGCTCTTTTATTGACACGTCTTTATTTATTCATGTAAATAGAGGTTGGAAGCAAAAAAGCGATTGGAAGGCAAGATAGAGGGATAATTATGGTTGAGAGGGAGGAAAAAGGAGCTGCAGAGAAAGTTGAAATAACATTCGAGGATGTGGCTGAAAGTGAAGTAGGAAGAGCAAGTGAGGTGTTTACACTGAGCGGTATCGACAGTCAGAATATTATAGTTGTCTTGAAATAGAAAGGTGGCAGAGGGAAGGGAAAGTCAAAAGGGAGGCAGAGGCTTTATGAAAAGGAGGATACACAGGAGAGAAACAGGTTTATTCAGTGTGTCGGGTCAGAGAGTCTCACACTCAGCTTCTCTCTGGTTCAGTTTCAGTGTGAGTGTGTGCGTGTATGTGTGGTTTATTTTGGAGCTGTTAGTGGACTTCCTGCTTTAAAGATGCCATCAAATGTGCTAGTATGCCCTTTATTTCTATCTGCCTACTTTCCTGGCTTGGTATGAGTTGAAGCTTGTGACATTTTTGCTATTGACATACATTCTCTGTGTAGTGCAGCGGCAAGTGAATGCCACTATTGAACGTATACCGCTCTTCTTTTGTCACGGCTTCTGATTGAAAATCACTGTCGCACAGAAGCACTAAATGCAGACAAAGCAAACTGTGTATGAAGGATATGACTGAAATGATTGAATTCCAGTATTTTCCCTCAGACTCACAGACCTTCGACGCACTGTGTGATACAAGTAATTGGACCATTTTCTCTGTCAGACTGTCCATAGCTTGTGTTGGGGCTTATTAATTCAAATAACCAAAAGGTTTTTGTGTATATGTGTGTGTGTGTGCACACGTGCAGTTCTATTCTCAGTAGGGTTAAGTGCTGAGAACTGTGGAGGGAAATTGGTCAGATGAATGGCAGCCAAGTCACATTGTAGTCTCACATTGAGCCTCCGTCTTTCTTTCTCCACATGTGTGACTTCACCTCGGTTTGTATTTCTGTCTCTTTTTACATTTTGTTACACTCCTTCTTTGTCTTACTTCTTGACAGACACACACACACATGCTCCAAAATGTTCCCCTCCACCCACTCTGGCTTTTCCTAATGAGCATTTCTTCATCATGCGAGCGTACACAAGCCCATAAAGTGATAGAGCGTCATCCTGGGCAGGGGCTTAATGGACTGTCAATAAAACAGAAGGCAGTTAAGATGGGCTGCAATAAACAGCAGAGACAGACAGATATGACTGTGATGGAAGGAATAGCACTGAGCTAAAACACAAAGGTATGCATGATGACATTGCATATAGACATTTTAATTGAACCAGCACCATTAAAACGCTTGACTTATAGTTTGGTATAAATGGTTGAAATAAGCTGAGACGTATACGGACAACTAGAGAAGCCAATTTAAACTGTGTCATATCAGCACCTGTCACTTTGATGCTTCATGCTGATAAATAATACTATAAAGCAGAAGTCTGCTCACCACAATGCTCCTATTATCACATCTAAGCACAAGCAATCAAGCACTGGTTCCTGAACGTTACACAAAGAACCTTTCCCCCACTGCCGAGCCACTGCAACATCACAACACAGCCGGTTATTAGAGAACCAAAAGTACAAATTGGAGGAGTGCAGAGTCAAAGTCTTTCATTTCTCCTGGCTGGCTATCAAACCTGAAACCAGAATTTCAACAACAGAAAAGTCTTTAGCTCTGAGTAGCTTTTACACCGCGCTTTATTTAGATAAAAATCTGATATAACTGCTTTTGTTCAGACGATATCTGCTTTATTTCTTTTGTTAAACAAATGAAAGCTGTTGTTGTAGAAAAATCCTCAAAGAAAGGTATCAAATGAAGCATTGTTTTGGTATTGGTACCAAATATACTGAAACATTTTGAATAAAACCCATCACAGTCTAGCACGTTGAATGCAATCTAGCGCTGTAAACAATCATTTTCTATTACCTATTAATCGATTTCTTTAAACCGTCTTCTCCCTAAAAAAAAAAGATCTTTTTACTTACTAAGATTTAAAAAGTTTACATGAAGCAGCAAATCCTCACACCAGAGTGACTGGTATTTGTGCTTTTGATCCCATAATCAGTCACCTGTTAATCAACTTGATTTTCTAATTGATTGATTGATTTAATTGCTCCAGTGCTAATTTTATCCAGCTCTAATTACCAAAAGTGTACGACTCATTTAATCTATACCTATGGGGGTCTGTAAGGAAGAATTAATTTACCATGTACCTTTTCAGTGGATAAATGGAAGAACAGATAGCAGGGCACTGAAGCGTGTTCACCATTATATTTCTTCTTCTCTGGATTCCCACGTTTCTGTCTGTCCTTCCCATTTTCCATTCATTCATGTTGAATAGTCAGTTTGTTTTTTTGTTTTTTACATTTTCCTGTGTTCCAATGCCCTGGTCTCTCGCCATCATTCACATGCTACAGGTGTTGCCAACAGACACACACAGTCAAACTCCTGAGAACATGCAACAAGGTTGTGGACACGGTTTCTTAATTACTCTCACACTCTCGTTCTCTTCACCGCTCTCTCCCTCCACCAGTAGCCGCTCCACCACGCTGGCCTCTAATTGGGGTCCTGATGTCAGCTTTGCTTATCATACGCATACATCTTTTTTCTCTCTTGTGCTCTCGCTCTTCCTCCATCCATCAAGAATCTCCTCTTCTCCCAGCAAACACAGGTTGTGCATGCACGCACACATGTATACGTGCACGCTCACAGTTGGTCTCAAACATGAACCGTCATGCATCCAATTATAGATTCCTTGCAGAAAGACCCCAGTACAGTCTTAATTGGTGGAGATCCACCCCTCCTCCACCAGTTCATCCCCCCCTTTTTTTTCTGTTTCTATTCCCCTGCTGCTGGTATGTAGATTCACACCCGCTCGCCCACATGAAGACAGAAGCCAATCCCTGCAGACAGACACACAAAAGATATACCCTCGTTAAAGGGGGCTATGTGCAACAGTGTGCCCCCTCACTCTTCACCCCCTTCCCACTATCTTTCTCACAGTGTATGTGTGTGAGAATTCGCACACAAAAAAATGTGAGCATGCGTTTTTTGTTTTTTTTTCTCACACCAGCAACAGTGTGCTGGAGGATGGGGGCAGAAACCGATTCCTGACCGTGTGAGTCTCAAGGTTTCTTACTCTCATCATCTTTGTGAGCAAGATGCATTAGCCAAGAATGGCCTCCGCCGACCCTTCTCGGTCAAGTTAATACATACAGAGGGAGGACCAAGTGGTTTCAGACATTTTGTACTCTGAGCAGTACTGTCTGTACGCACGCACATTGGCATGATTTATTACTTCAATCAAGTCTGTTTCGTGATACTCGGTTCTTTCATTTGTCTAATTACACAGCTCTAATGTGCTCATTTTCCCCTGCCTGTCTTCTCCTGCCCCCTCTGTTGCAATGACATAATTCATTTTTGCCCCCAATGTCTTGCCGTATCGCAGACGCTAATTTCCTCTCCCGCGTTTCGCCTTAAAAAAGGTGTAAATGTTACCCGCTCCACGGGGATGCGCTCGCCTGCTGTGCAGCGTATTGTCAGTGAAACCTTGTTTGGGGTGTAGGATTTCTAAAACACCGCTTCTCAATAGCCCAGCAGCTCATGTCATTATTCAGCTATAGAAAAATGAAGCCCATTTGTCTCAGTGTGGATGCGGAGTCGTGCTGCACTGTTTTTTTTTTTACCTGTTTGTAAGGCCAGGCAGGTGCTGCAATGAATGCAAGGTAATTTACGCTACACTGCAGCAACTGTTTGTAGCCATGTGCAGGAAACGGTCGGATTGAAAGCCGCAGTGGACAAAGGGGGAAAGGAAGAGAAGGGTTGGACGGATGGATCAGAGAGATGATGAAAGAAGAGCGCAGAAACCCCCATGATGCTCCGCTCTCTCTTTCTCTTCTTCTTCTTTCTGCCCCGACTTCATGACTCATAAATCAACGGTGTCACATTAGTCCCTGCCAGGCAATCAGGCCTCGCGCTTCTCTTCTTGCGGAATGAGAGATGGACTTTCGTCTCTCCTCCCTCCCATGGATGGGCGAATAGCCGGCCGAGGCACCGGCGCAGACAGAAAGTGTTCAACTATTTCACACATGTCAGTGTGTTTGATGAAACCCCTTCACTGCACAGCTGCTTCCTTTATGTCTTCTTCCATAAATGGGGAAGCTAAATACCCAAAGACATGCGAGACCTCAGATTATCTGCATGGCAGCTTGGAAACCTCTTAAGAGCATTCATCTACATAGTGTTGCTTTCCCCCTCGGTGCCTTTAAAGTGCAGCTTTAAGGAGATTTATTGTACCCTTGAAGACAGACAGGAGGTTGAAATGTGTGTTTTTCCTTTTTGTTTTGTTTTTTTTGTCACGGGCATGCAGCTTAAAGAGGGTAAAAACACCAAGTGGATCATTGGCACACTAGATAGCTCTTATTGACATAATGGTGGGAAAGAGCACCGACAGCTTGTAAATGCCGCCTGTCAAAAAGCACTCCACGGATCAGTGTTCTTTGAGGACGTACACTCGGAGGCAAAATTATGTGAACTTGCGTAACCCACATAAACAAACTCGCAGTTACTGGCATGCACATTCATTCAAAGCCAATATAATACGGGGCCGTCTTGTACACACCCTTTAGAAAAGAGATAAACGTTGATGATGGCTCCCAGCACAGACCAAAGCAGAAAATCAATTCTCTGTATGGGCAGGAAGCGTCGTATTTTTGCCCACTTCGCATTAAAAATTCTGCTGACTGCACGTTCCAATGGCACCATAACGAACAGCATTGCAGTCCTGAAAAGCATTGACGAGGGGGAGAGGCCTGCCCGCTAGGTGCCCACCATTCACCTCCGCTCGTTTTTTTTTTGGAGGCTGGAGTCACTGCTTGTTGCATGCACAGGGGGGGCAAGGTACAGTAAGCCCCTCTCCTGCCTCCCCCAACCCCCTACAATCTCCCATGTCTTCACACCTCCATAGCTATTTGGGCGAGTCGTAAATCTCCACTATTGCACCATCTTTTGTTTCCATGACAATGCTCTGCAGATAGCGTGTGCTGGGGTCTCCTCTGGGCGGATGTGTGAATTTGTGGGAGGAGGGGATTTCACTCCCTCTTTTTTTTTTTTCAAAAACCATGGGAGGCACGTTACAGAGGAAAAACCACACCATGGTGCAGTTTTTTTTCTTCTTCTTTAGATAATAAAGCACCATGGAATTCACTGCAAAAGAAACTGTGACATTCCATCACATTTTTATCCTCACAACTTTTTTTTTTGCTCGCCTGCTCTGCCTGTTCATCTTTACTGTCTGTTTAGTCACATTGTTATGCTCCTCTGTCACCTTTAATTTCACAGTTTACACACAGACACATAGAGGAAGCTAAATAGAGCTACACTCCGCGGGGCTGTCGCATCCAGGCTGCTGATGTGCACAGCTGATGGGATCCTTTCACTCCGTCACCATACAGCGGAGAGAGAGAGAGAGAGAGAGAGCGGCTCACCACAACAACCGTTGCTTAGAGACAGTCTGTCAGTTCCCCCCATGGTCACCAAGGCACCGTCGCCACGGTGACAGATGGACCTGCCTGTTGGAAGCAATCACTCTCAGCTGAGATCCACCAACACGGACACGTAAACACGCGCGCCGTGGACAGACAACATAATCTACTTAGTAATGGCTTCCGTTTAGCGGCCGCTGCGCTGCCGGGTCGGTGCCACGGCGCCGCGGATCTGCAGAAGGAAAACTGCACGTCGCGTTCACCTGAGAGTTCACCTGAGGGTGCGGCAGCGCTTTCTTCTCGTCAGCCTGAACCCAGTTCAACAGAATACAATTAATCTAAACCACAGGTCTTGTGACGGCAGTTTCGGCTTAATTCATCTCCTCGCCGCACAAAACTGTGTCACAGCCTCCAAATGTATAGACACATTTATTCTGCCACAGATTATTTCCAGTGTTTGCAAAAGAGTCCGCCCACCAGTGGAATTTTTCCTGTGGGGCTGTCACATAGAAAAATAAGTCACAGAAAATCATGGACTTTCTCCTCAGGCAGTGAAACAAGATGACGGTTACTCTATCAAGCTTGATAAAAGCTCTTTTTTCCTCAGATATAACGGGTATTATTTTGGCCTCATTGGAATTCATATTCATCTGTTGATATATCATTAATCACAAAAACCACATCATGTACAAACGTAGTGCCCCGTAGGGTTAATAATCCATCATTAGTCAGTGCTAAGAATGCATTGTCTGGCACAAATTTTAAGATTTAGTAAGCAGAATAAAATGAGCCAGGGCGGGCCGCTCCATTATGAGAGAGCTGGAGGCGCGGGGGGATTTTCACTCAGGCTGTCGGCGCGCAGGCCAGGCCGGATCGCCCACCTGTCCAAAACAGCTCTCTCCTCCCTCTTGTATGTAATTAGGACTGGAGGTTGGCCCAAACATCCACAATACCTTTTGATCTGGGAGCTTCAAACACAGAGCACACAAACTCTGGCATTTCACATAACCACACACACACACACACAAAACCCCACTGAGTTGCCTCTGCCCACCAAAGTAACGTTGACCTTTTGTTACAGCTGCATTTTCATAGTTTTTGTTTATTTCGGTGATTGTTTTCACAATCAGTTATCTGGCAATTGTTTTTTTTTAATTAATAGATTAATTGTTTAGTCTAGTAAATGTCACAAAATAATGGAAAATGCCCGTCAGAAGCTCCCAGAGCCCGATGTGACATCTTCATTTAGCTTTCGTACAATCAAACAGGAAAATAATGTTCAGTTTAGAAGCTGAATTTAGGAAATGTTTGGCATTTCCCCCAAAAAAAATGTTGTGAAGAATTAATTGCTGACCAAAAACAGCTCACTTATAGATCATTCGGTGACACTGCTTTGGGGTGCCTCATTTAGATTTCAAGGTTAAACCACAAATGCACCGTGCGTGACGAGGACCCGAGTCGACCTGTGTCTGAGTGTGTTTATTGTCCGCCTGGGTGTGTCCACTGTAAAAAAAAACGCGGAGAGACGCTGACACTGACAGCCGCCGCAGATCAGTTGCGCTGGATCGGTGAATAATAATCAAACAGCCAGCGTGACACTGACTGACAGCGCCGCTTATACCGCCACGGCGAAGTATGCATACACGTCTGATTGAGGGGATTGCTGCACGCCCCCGAATGAATGATTCCTATTGATTGAAAAAAGGTGAAAAGGGGAGAGCAGGGGAGAGGAGGAGGGGGGAGGAGAGAGGAAGGGGGCGGGGGAGGAGATGAGGAGAGGAAGGAGAGAAGAAAAAAAGCTGCAGACGCACCACAGTTGGAGCTGTCAGTTGTGAATGAACCCAGATGTCTGAGAGATAAAGAAGACAAGAGCGTGCAGCGGTGCGTGTGTGCGTGCCGTGCATGTGTGTATGCGTGTGTGTACATAAGATCTTATCCTCTCTCTCTATCTCTAAAGGATTGACACACAATAGCGGCCCGTTTTCTCAGATCAGACACTGCCTGCTCTCACTCATGCTTTACATGTGTTCACATGGTATGTCATGAGGTGTGTGCGTGCGCGTGTGCATCTTTCATACACATTCTCTGTTTGTTTCATGCATTCCTTCTCCTATTCTCATTTCCATAACTTCATACAACTGTTTCTTACATGCTGCGCCGAGGGAGGGGGAGAGGGCTGTGATGTGCTTAAGGAGCAAATTTCCCAGCCAGATCCAAAACTGTGTTCACATTTTATTTTAGTCGTTCGGCGCTCGCTCTCTCTGTCTTCACAGCTCTGTGTGATGATGATGCTCCCGCAATGATATCTGTGGTCACTGCTCACTCACGTAGAAACCTGTCTGTCATATACCTTAAGCAAACTCTGCGTCGGGAGCGCTGTTTGTGTGATTGTGTGATTGTGTGTGTGCGTGTATGCAGCTGCGTGGATGTTTACCAGCATGTGTGTGGGTGGGAGGGAGGCTGAGGTGGAGGAAGAGAGAGAGAGAGAGAAAGAAGAACAAGAGAGGGAGAGAGGGAGGGTGGGTGATGATGCTGAGGGTAGAAAAGGGAGGGAGGACAGTGTGCAGTGAGGTGAGAGAGAAATAGAGATAGAGAGAGAGAGAGAAAGGGGAAAAAAAGGAAAAGACAGCAGGAAAGGGAGAGACGGGGAGGACGCGCCAACTGCCTATAGATGCTGGAGCCTTCGACAGCGGAGCGCAGCGCTCAGCGGACACAGGAAGATGGTCTCAGTAAGAGGGGAACTGACGGTTGCCTATAATTTAATGTTCAGTATCTTGGACTCCTTCTCCATGGGTAATGCTGCTACGGCCGGGAACTCCAGAGCACAGCTCGCTTTCCTCCTCTCTGCTTCTCTTCCTTCTTTTATTCTCCAGCTTAGTTGCTCTCCAGGATTCTGTCCTTTCCTCTTAACTCTCACTCTTCCTCCCTCGAACGCACACTCGGCTCACAGGAGCGCTGCTGCTGCTGCTGCTGCTGCTGCCGCCGCCGCCGGGAGCCCAGGGTCTTAGCGGAGAGGCAGGGTTAGCCCTTGGGGCTGGCCCCACTCTTCCGCTGCACCAGTCAAGCCAAGCGCTGGCCGCGGCAGTGATGCAGATAGATCGCGCTGCCTGCTTTACCTCCCCCTCCCAGCCTCCTCCCCCTCCTCTTCCTCCCCTCCCTCCCTTCCCTTCCTCCTGAAAGCACCAGCCGCGGATGGGCGAGCAAAGGAACCAAAGCAGGGAAAGAGAGGAAAGAAGGGAGAAGGAGATGAGGGCTAGATGAACACGTTGTTTCGGAGTTTCCTTTATCTGTTTTTATCCTTTTCTTCTTCTGTTTTTTTTTACGCATGTTTCCTTTTTTCTCTCAACATGGACTACACACTGTAACTCCAATGGTAACCCTCTCCCTTTTCTCTCTCCGGCTTCACAGGGGTGGCACCCGCAAAGAAGAGCCCCAAACTGGTAAGTAGTTGTTTTTGATGTCTCTCTCTCTCTCCTTCCCTGCCATCCATCGCTCCTCTGCCTTTCGTCTCCATGTGGCAAAAGGGAACTCACCCCCCTCCCCCTCCCCCTCCCCACTCCAAACCCCCATCTCTCTCTTCCTGCCTCATCTCCAACTCCCCTCTGTAAGGTGTAACTAGTGCTGATGTTGTGGTTGTTTGTAGACACAGGGATGCTGTGCTATGTGGGGGTTGATCCTTGTAGCTTCTCATCAGCCCTCCCCCCTCTTCCTCTCTGCGAGGGGTGGGAGGGGGCGGGAGCGGGGGGCTGGGACGAGGGGCTTTGATGCACGGCGTGAGTTGGTTTGCTAACACGCCGATGATCGCATCGCGCTGGGTGCTAAGCTTGCAGTGTGAGAGTTGAATGTATGATCACACAGCTGAGGGACGGCCCCATCCTGTGATATCTGCTTCATTAATGGGGGGGGGGGGCTGTTGACTGTTTCTGACTGTACCTGTGTTTGTCCATTTGTTTTGTTTTGCAGGATGATTATGATCTGGCTCCTCCATACAGAGATTACACTAGGAGGGTATGTGATGTTGTTTAGATGGTGGGGGGCGGGTGAAAGTTTTCGGGGACTGAGTTGTGGTGGTGTCGGTGCTGTGTAGGTGATAACGGTGATGGTTTGAGTCTCGTGTTAGATGATAGAGGTGATGGATAACTTAAGAGTGACGTGATGTTTTAACGTAGTGCCTGTGCGAGGCAACACGACAAACAAAACGCTTCCATCTCTGTGATGCATGGAGAAAGCAGGACAGAGCTGAGAGCTGTTGTGCGGAGCAGCAGCGAGGATGTGTTTTCATCGCCCCGGTCTCATCCCTCCCCCGCCTGTCTCCCTCCCCTCCCTCCATCCCATCTTCTGTCTCCTTAATAAGTTATTGGAGCAGGGGAAACCAATGTATTAGACCAGTCTCGGAGCACGAGGGGGGGGGGGAGCAAAGTGACGGCAGAAGGTCAAATCTAATAGAGCCTTCAAGAGCAAGAGATTTGTTTTCATTTCAAAGGGGGGGGGCATAGGATTTGGACTTGGTGTGCATCAAACTCAGAGAGACGAGACGTGGCGCTGCCTCGCTGGAAAATGGAGGCACCATTTTGTTTGATGGAATGAAAGTGGACATAAAAAAAAATAATAATAATAATCATTTGTCATCAGTGGGAAGCATCCGTCTTGACGTCTTGACTTCAGCACCAAACAGGGCTTTCATTTGACTAATTATATGAGTCCATTGATTTTTCTCTTCAGCACACCGCACAATGAGGCTCCGCTCGCCAGTGGTGGACTAAACATTCCAGCTGGAGCCACAGCTCTGACTTAATATTTGCTAAAGCATCAGGCTTCTTTTATGTCTAACAAGGATGATGAATATAAACATGAATTGCAGAGGTGTAGGAGGCTGATTCAGGGAGTAATGAGTCTGAATTTATTGAAGACATGGCTGCACTTTGAAGGCCAAACACTTTGATATTTGAGAACAGATGAGCCACTTGCCTCAGCTGCTTCATGGTGTATTTTTGTCCACCACATACAAAGTAGCGGGAAGTCACATGACGTGAATAGAGCGAACGGCTGTCATTTTCTCTTACCGTCTTAAAAATATGCGCCTTTCTTTCCCATGCCTTCTCTATAACCCCTTCTTCCACATCACTGTTTTCTTCCCTAAATCATCGCGGCAGCTCAAATTCTTGGTGAGGATGTGGCCGTACAGAAAGACATGTGGCGACAATGGTCACAGAAAAGATTTGTTTTTAAACATTTACTCACAGGCTAGTTGTACTTGAGCTCAGGATTGTGTGTGCTTTGCCCTGCTCAAGCAGCGCTCCCCTCAGATCCTTGAGCAGGTGCTTAAGTGCCCGTGTTATTGAGGGGCCAGTGGCAATTTATGAGGATTTTTACATTTCTGGCTCCACCAGTAAAATCCTCTCTTCGTTTCAAATCCCACAAGTGCTTTACTCACTGTGAATATCTCCACACATGCGGCAGGGGATGCAGTTTCTTGTTAATACATTCCACTCTGTTAAACAAAAGGAATAGGCAATGTACCCTCATAAGTTGTGCCACAGTTTTTTTTTTCTCCTCTCCCACAGCTGAATGACTTAATCATGAGAAACCATTGACGTCTTTTTTTCTGCCTTTGTTTGCTATAAGGATTCTCTCCGATAAGAAATCCCAGTTTCATTATTCTTTGTGTTGAATAAAGTAGAAGCACAACAATGTTTGGCGTGACACGCTCATGGAACCTGTTTTTAATTTTACCCGAAGGAGCGGCAATCTTCGGTGTTTTCGAACTCTGAATCCAATTCCTCTGTACTCACATCTTCATTTCTGTTTCCCTCCCTCCACCGCCGAGCAATAACCTTTTATGTCTCTACCTGTCTGTCATCTGAATTCAGCCCCCGTTGCTCCTCCACAGCTGATTTTCCAGAGTCAAATTATATTGATCCGCCTTTTTCCCCCCAACAGCAGTTATCGAGGAAGGACAGTCAGAACAGCTCCCAGCATAGCGTCTCCAGCCACCGGAGCGCCCACACGGACTCGCCGGTGCACCCGTCCCTGGCGCCGCCTCTCAGCGAGAGCGTCGCCCCTCCGCCCCCCAACCAGCCGCTGCCCGGCCTGCCGCCCCAGGACTCCCCGGCAGACGGGACCATCCAGAGAAAACCGGACCCCTTTAAGATCTGGGCCCAGTCCAGGAGCATGTATGAAAGTAGGCGTAAGTATATTCATTTTTGGTGGCGGTTGGATGAGGGTTGCATGGGGCTGTTGGATCGGTGGAGACCCCTTGGTGTGTTTTAAAGGGTCCTGCATTTTGGATTTTTGGGATGCGAGATACTGTATGTCTTGTGCATGTAAGTAACTGGTTCATGTTCCCTAACAACAGCAACGATGACCCAACTTTTTTTCTTTTTTTTCCCCTCCTTGTGCTCTGGTTTGGTTTCTGAAAAGGGACGTGGTCTCAGTCTGTTTTGGTTTCATGTGGATCTCTGTGAACTCCTGCATTAAACCACTTCACCCTCTTCAACCTCTTCATGAAAACAAAAAGCTCCCGTGTTTGTTGTCAGTTGTCAGGACTGTTGTATCAAACTATTACTGTAAGTTTTAGTTAGGTGCGCCTCACCAGCTCACATCGAGTTTGTGAGTGGCATTGTTGAAACATAATTCTGTAAAAAATAGTTAAATCTTCTAGGAAATATGCTTATTAGCTTTCTTGAAGAAGTTGTTAGCCTACTGCTGATATCTGTAATGCTAAAACCAGCAGGCGATCAGCTTAACTGACATCAAGAGCAGGGGAAACAGTTAGCCTGGGTTCGTTCAAAGTAGTTTTTTATATTTCTATTTGAGTGCAGATTACAGAAAAGATACAACGTCTTAATTAGTTAAATGTAGCTTGAAAGCCGGTTGGCAGCTTTTTGGACTCGGACAGGCTAGCTGTTCCCCCTCGCTTCCAGTCTTTTTGATAAGCTAAGCTAATTGCCTGCTGGCTCTAGCTTTCTATCAGCCGTACAGATGTCTTCTCTCAGCAAGAAAGTGAATAAGCACATTCCCAAAAAATGTCAAGTTCTTTCAAAGCCGTTCAACACTGCCGCATTAGCTCTGATTGTATTGTCATTTCTGAGGAGCATAAGAGCAGAAGGCTCCCACATGTTCTTGGTCCGGTCCTTTAAAGCTGATGCAGATGCCACTTTGGTCCAGCTGCAGACACTGGCGCCATTGACACACTTTTACACTAGACTTCCCTAAAGAGACACACGGGTGTATAATTAGCAGCAGCAGTAGTGGAGTGGATGTCAGAGAATTGCATATCCCCTTCCTCCTTGTCTTGCCTTGCCAAAGCAAGGGGGTAGCTCCAATTAAAAAGAATAACCCTCAGATCCACTGTCAAGTTCCCCAAAAAAAAACAGGAGAGCAGAGGAGGAGAGAAAAAAAAACAGAAGTATGCAAGGGCTGAGAAACCTTAACATCTAATCACTTTCCCAGGCGCCGCTTGTCAAGGATTTTCATTATTTAGTTGGCTATGAAGAAGGGCTGAGCGTGGGCTAGTAGTGTAGATGCCTGTTGGTGAGCTCCTGTGAAAGGCTGGGAGGACAATAGTGGAGGAGAGAAGGAAATAAAGAATAAAGATGGAGAGCGGAAGAAACCAAGGCCATGGGAGAACTATGTCCACATGCTTGCCTTAAGGTGATGAAGGTTTTCTAAACTGCCTGAGCCGGTTAGCGGAAACACAGAGACGTAAACTGGATGAGAGAGAGAGAGAGAAACGAGGGGATAAAAGGAAGCGTAAAGCATTTCAATACCTCAGAATCAGGGGACTGTGCGGTATGGAAAGAGGAGGAACATACAGAGAATGACAAGGGGAGGACAGCTGACCTGTAGCAGCAGGTGTAAATCCTTCACTTTTCACGCTGCATTGAGCTCTCGTCCTAAAAATCCTGCAGTATATGCACCCTATAGGGCTCAAACGGGGTATACGGCAGACATTTCTCTACACAACATTCACTGTAATGAAAAGTTCTGCTGGGATCAAGGTCTTCAAATGCACCATGTGGAGAACATTTTCCATTTGCAGGGGAAAAAAATCCCCTGAAAATCTCTCTCGGCATTAAAATCTTCCGAAAAAAGAACCCGAAGTTGGCGAGGATTGGGAACTCATTCGTGCTATATTGGGCTTCATTTTGATTATTTTCTGGTTTAAACATGTTCCCAGTGTAATTCGCTCACTGTTCCAACCATCCGTGCTCGTTATTTGCAGTCCTCAATCACAGCCCTGCTCGGGGGCCGTCCATCTCTGTAGAGTATTGATCCGTTCACGCCCCGGTTGTCTCACTTTTGGGGGGGGATCACTTATGGATCTATTAATCGCCAGGAACAGGGTGTAACTGTGCAGTTGACCCTCCCTGGGTGCAGGTGCAGATTGTGACGGTTAGCCTCTGACTCTTCCTCTCCCAGTTCCTCCACGGTTACATTGTGATAGATTGGAAGAGATAGCTGCACTCCGCGGGGATTTTCACTGTTGACTGAAGGAACAGATTGGAAGCAGGCTGCTTATGCCTTCTGCCACCCTGCCACCTCTTAGTGGCTTTAGTGGCCTTGGCAGCAGAGGCCCCGCGCTGGTGCAAAGGCAAATCTCCCCGGGGGGTTTACTGAGAGGTGAATGTTTGTCAGCCAGTACAACACAGCTGTGGCCACACAAACACATTCACATACCTGCATATGTGAATAAATATACACATATAAAGCGAAGATGCTCATGTGTGCGCCGGGATTAGGGGCCACACACGCACACACATGCACCCCTTCTCTCCCCCAGATCCCAGTAAACCCCCCAGAGGCTCTTCTCATTCCCACTGCTACATGAACCATGAGCTGTCAGTCGCTGCAGTGCAATGCTTCTTTTATAGCACAGCACCTTTCTGGTGAATAGAACATACACACACATACAGTACACACTTCTTTCTGTTGTGGATGGGAGTGGACTATGAACTAGCCACACTCACACCCGCTGCTCAATAATGTATAGCCTCATTCCAGTATGTATTAGCACCTCTGTTGGGCGGGAAGTGCTCCCCAATGTAGGAGAGAGTGGAAATGCAGTTGCAGGTCACACATGACTTCATAAAAGAAACAGTGTAGTCCATCCGAATAGTAATGTCCACTGTGCAGGGACATCATAGAGAATAGTTTAAAAAGAGAAACCTGTGCTGTTTGAGACACCAGTGATGAGCTGTACAGCCTGATCATTTCCAATTATGGAACCATTAAATGATGATGCTCTGATTTTTTTTTTATGCAGCTTGTCTGGCTTTTGATAGTTTATTTAAGCTCCATACCTGTGCTCTTTACCCAAAATAGATGCTTTAAAAGAAAAAAAATCTTTTGATAGATTGGTTGTTTGTTCTTTTTCCCAGAGCCTTGCAGAGAGATTGTTTGTGCAAAGTGCAATCTTAGTGGAAAAGCTTATATGCATGTTCAGTTCCCAGTGAACAGAGGGAGGATCCATTATGGCCTCATCATTGCCTGCAGACCTTTTCATGACAAAGCCAGAGCATGACATTTTGACTGAAAGAGTTAAAGTAAATGATTAATGGCATGCTAATACCGAACACAGGAGCTCCCTTGGGCTTTACTGGCTGCTCGTCTCGATACAGAAAATGTTAATGTTGTTTTGTTTTGTTTCACAGTTCCAGATTTCCAAGAGCAGGATATTTTCCTGTGGAGAAAGGACACAGGGTTCGGCTTCAGGATCCTCGGAGGCAATGAGCCCGGAGAGCCGGTGAGTCTCTCTCAAACTGTTTCTGTCTCTCACAGCCACTGTTTGCTTTTCAATTTCCTCAATTTTCAGTCTACGTTTGCGTGAAATGTATAAACTACAACTGACAAGATTCAGTAACCTGACTGATGAAGGATGCACTGTTTCCCAGCGCTAGTCAGAGCTGCAACTATACGTTTTTTTCCTCACCACCTCTGTTTCTCCGTTTCACTTCCTCCTGTGTAGTTCTGAGCCGAGTGTTGGACTCAAAATTCAGATCAGTGATTTCTACAACATCGTTTCTCTTTGATCTGGCCAACGTAGCCTCAATCAGTCAACAAAAAAAACCCAAAGAGAAACATCCGTATCACATATACATGCCACTTTTTTTCTTTCCCTTTTTTTTATTTTAGAGAGGCGAAGTTGTTTGTTCTGGTTCACCAGTCTGCGCTGCGATATGTGCAGGAAAAAAATAATGATTTGCCTTAGATCTTGGCTGGGGTGACTACTGTAGCACGCTGAGAAGAGGAGTAAAGACGTAATAGTCAGGTTTAAATTGTAGCAGACGTGCTGCATGCCAGGCTGCTGCGGAAAATAACATCCTTCCTTTTGAAACCTTCTCATAATTATTTATATGTTTGTCTACGATTCTTTGACTCAGGAAATTTCAATCTTTGAACTTTTTCCGTGTAAAAAAGCTAGACAGTTCTTTACCCACCCCTGATCTCTGTGTAGTGCACACAGTCTCACAAATGTCACCCACCTGCTTCGCTTGTGCTACAGATCTACATCGGCCACATAGTGAAATACGGAGCTGCAGACGAGGACGGGCGCCTGCGGTCCGGAGATGAGCTGATATGCGTGGACGGCACAGCAGTGGTGGGCAAGTCGCACCAGCTGGTGGTGCAACTGATGCAGCAGGCGGCCAAACAGGGACACGTCAACCTCACTGTGCGACGCAAAACCAGCTACGCCGGTAAGAAACAAGAAGGATAAAGACTGGGAAGGAGGGGTTAGGTTGATGTTGAATGTTTTAAAACTTGTGAATGATGGCATATGTATTAGATAGTACACAGCGAGAGGGAGAAACCAGAGCAGTCAAGACCTCAGAATACAGTCCTGGATGATTTGGTGACAGATGTGAGTCAGTGCTAACAGGTCCCAGAACTGTAGAGATGACAGCCAAACATGGTAAGCAAAAGAAGAGCAACTGCTGTATTTGTTTACAGTGCAGCCGAACAGACTCGCATTGTTTCGATAAAGAAATCAGCCAAGAGAAAGGAGAAAGAAAAGAGAAGAAAAAAAAGAAAATTCTATCTCGCCCTCAGCAACTACAATTTAATGCTGTGCACAGCCAAGTTGTTTTCCACACAGCAGCAGAGCACAGTGAGGTTGGTTACCTTGCTGAGATGTTGGAAGTGTGCAGCCTGTAACTCCAACGTAACTCGTCATCCAACCGCTCACTGCTCACTTCCAGCGATATTTAAAGCCGAGCAGCTGTTGAGTAGTAAACAGAAAACAAGTGAGGGCGTTATCAGCGAGATAAAATACACTGGATTGCCAGTTTTTCAGTGAATTTCTTATGCTTGTGAAGGTACTGTATATGCAGCATGGGATTGGTGGATCAGCAATGTCCAATTTATACCTTATAAAGCTGCAGTTACTTAATATAAATTAATTAAATGGCCGTTACAGAATAAATGTTGGTGACAAATCGCATTAAAGATGAGGTTTGATTTCATGAAAGCCTATGAGGATTATAACATTAATTCGCCTAAACATTAATCTCCATTTGTTTGTCATGAAGTTGCGGTTTACATACTCGAGCACGTCAGTGATTGTGTTTGATTTTATATTAGCAGTGTGCTTTATTATGGACTTAATTCATTCTGTCAGCAAAATGAGATTTCTTCATTTGTATCTGATTCCAGTTTGTCACCGCAACCTCTGCTGCTACAGCACATTATTCAGAAAAGCACTCTGTAAGTTACAGCGCCCAGGTTCCCATTTATTTCCATTTCAGTTATACCAGGAGCCCGGGGGCCCGCTTACTGGATGCAGGAGTCTCCCCCTGCCTTCCCCTTTTAATAGTCTGGGTATGTAATGGTAAGAAGCACCCGGCCGGCCTCTGTGTACAAACGCCCCCGCCCCATCACTACCTTCGCAATGCTCTGCTCTGCTCTGCTCCTCAGCAGGCGATAAAGAAATCCCCATAAATATGATGGAGAGGATGGTCAACCTTCGGCCTGATGACAGCAGCCAGACATTAGTGCATTGCTGCTCCCCCCGTCTGCCTCAGAGCGTCAAGAATATGAGGCGCCGTCCTCGAGCAGCTGTACAGGAAATGAAATGTGGAATGAAATGTCCAGATAAAGCAGGCGGGCTGCATCTTCAGTTTATCTTATGCTGAAAACAGATCAGAGATGGGATCGCTGGAGAGGCTGCTCTCCCCACGCTGTCTACCAATATGGTTTTTATCATATCAACATAAAGTGGCCATGTTAGGAGAGAATAATGTCTGTGTGTATTGTCAGTCTTCTTTATTCTCAGATTGAAGAGATGATTTTCACATAGCTGAGCTGTCATGTCCTGACAGTTTAGTCTTAATGTAATCTGTTTTTTGTATGCACCAATTACTTACTCAGCTTTTTCTGCTCCATTATCTCTTGAACTTATGTAACACTGCCTTGGCCTAATTTTAGTCTTTTTCTCAATTCCCTCCTTCTTCTACTCGTGTCACATGCTGCCTCTGTTTGGTTTCACCTGACCAGCCCAAAACTTGTCTCCCTTTATTCCTTTCCATAAATCTTTCTCCGCGCCATTTCCTCCCAAAATCCACACGGAGCACCGGCATCTCTCTCACCTAATCCTCTTCTGTCATCTCCAGTTAAAGCAGAGGGAGACGTGCCTCCATCGCCGGCGTCCTCCCACCACAGCAGCACCCAGGCGCCCAGCCTGACGGAGGAGATAGGGAAGCGCACCCCACAGGGCAGCCAGAACTCCCTCAACACCGTCAGCTCCGGCAGCGGCTCCACCTCCGGCATCGGCAGCGGCGGGGGAGGCGGAGGGGCGGGGGGCAGCGGCAACGCCGTGGTCGCCGCCGCGGCCGCCGCCACCTCTTCTCAACCCCCCAACGCCACCTCCGTCGTCCCCTCCTCCACCTTGCAGCCCTACGACGTGGAGATCCGACGCGGCGAGAACGAAGGTTTCGGTTTCGTCATCGTCTCGTCCGTGTCGCGGCCCGAGGCCGGCACCACCTTCGGTAAGAGATGGTCGGAGTGTCCTGAAAGATGGAGAATATCCTCTTTTTTGTTGAATATACATGCAAATGTCCCAAAAATCAGTTCCACACAGAAAAAAACATAAACACACTCTACAGCTTTTCCTCATCACTGGGGTCTTTTGTCTTCCTGCCTTCCTTACGGGCTGCCTCTTGTATCATCCATAAACCCACTGAAGACTAAATAGCCTGACAACCAGGACAGATTCTGGCTATCTAAAGATCACACAGATCAATACCAACACTCTTCAAAAGAAGTGGTTCTTCTTTCTCATTTTTGTCCAAGCCTGTCAAAGCAAGACACGGAAACCTTTTCTGCGCCTGCAGATGCTGCTTCGCTCACACAACGCTTTCATAATTGATCACAAGTGAAGCGGGTCTTACATAAGGCACTTGTATTATTCAGATGAACTTAAACGGCTTCTGCTTCGCACTAAAAGCCTAATGACAACTTAATGGGAATGAGCGCTGCAAGCAGGATAAATAGGGGAAGGGATCGGTGTGAATAATGTTTATTTATTCAAAAGTAGGATCAGAGAGATGCATTGACTCAAAATGACTTCATGTAAAGGTCATTTGGCTTTTGGGCTGGTTGTAAATATCATAGTATCAGAGTTTTTTAACCTTAATCTCTTATCCTTACAAATAATTCTGTTAAAACTGACTCTTCTGTTTACGTGTTAGTGGCGTCTTTCCTGTGCGGCGCACTCTTTGCCCCACTGCCATAGCTTCCTGCCTACACACTATGGTCTCCCAGTATTCTCTCTGCTCTTATCTTCATCAGTGTGGGTGGACTGAAAAGACCTGAAAATGCTCAGCTTTTTATAAAATGGCACAGTTCCTTTTCAAACGCTGTAGTGGAAAGCAATGGGTCAGCAGTTAAGCTCCATTTGATCCGACCCAACATGCGATATCTAATAGAAAGCCAATAGCCACATGAAAGTTAGCAATCAACTCGCTGCTTGTCAGTAAATCACCGGTAATAGCTGCAATGACGTCAGAAACCAGTCCACCCATGCCGTTGGTAACCGAAGCACCTTGTTTTGTTCAGAAAAGCAACAGCGTCTCGGTTGTGTTTGTGTTTTTTTTCCCTCTCACTGACTCCGTATTAATATTTTAGAGCTCAGAATGACAGGATGCAGTTAGAAAGATGGGAAGAGTTTAGGGTGTGGCAAGCTTGTACGGGAATGATAGAGCAAGGGCAGTGGAAGGGATGGATGACTAATGAGGAAAAGGAAGGTGGAGAAAGAAAGAAAGGATGGATTGCACGCTCCTTGTCTCTGCAGTGACTGATGTCAGACTGCGGAGAGAGGGAGCAAGGGAGAGAGAAACAGAAACAGAGAGACCTCAGGGTGGTTGGTGAGATGTCTGCTCTGATGTTTGTTTGTCGTCTCCAACTTTCTGCAGGTGCAGGTTATTTGAGATGCAAACAACACAACTCAGTTTTTTTTTTCCTTTTCTTTTTTCATTATTAGCTTTTTACTGCCGAGAGACTCTCATGCAAATAATAATCATCATTCCCCGCTTTAGAAACATGGTGCTGGATCAGCTTTAAGAAAAAGAGGAGGCTTGAGAGGCTGGAGGAGAGCAGACACACTGGATATGGAGTTCAGCTCAGTTTCTCCAGTGATTAATTTGAAAAACCAATTTACAGGAAAAGTACTGTGAATTACAGTATGGCAGATTCTCTTATTTCTCCGCAGAGCACATTTAAATTTGCCCCTCGTCTTTGCCGGTGCTTGCATTTTGTGCCGCCGTAATTCTGATCAGCTTCTCTTTTGCTTGGCTGGCTGTTGGTGAATTAACCTCAAACCTTCTGATCCTTTCTCTGCTCCTTTTTCCCATCTTCTTTCCTTCTCTCTCTCTTTCTCTGAACACATACATTCAACAACCCAAACACACATATATTCACACGCACTAAATCATGCATCACATGTCAATGATGACCATAGCTGGCAATGCATGTGTGGCCATGCCCCACAAAATAGGGCGCATCATCGAGGGGAGCCCGGCAGACCGCTGTGGGAAGCTGAAAGTCGGCGACCGCATCCTGGCGGTGAACAGCTGCTCCATCACCAACAAGTCCCATTCCGACATCGTGAACCTCATCAAGGAGGCCGGGAACACCGTCACACTACGCATCATTCCAGGTGACGGTGAGTAGAGAATGATAGGCGATGACTTTGACTTCCAGGCCACTTCTGTCATTATGCGGCGCTTATTCCTCTAATAGTTTCTAGTCTTCGATAAATTGTTGCAAAAAATCGAGGCGCCCTCAAGGGTGCTTGTAATGCTGCGGCATCCTGCAAACAGGCGCATGCAAACAATATCCCAATCAGCTTTTTAGCCTTCAGCCAAAAAAAAAAAATCATATTTATTGGAACGATTCATCAAGGCTGTCCCGGGAGGAGCCCAGATTTCACAAGTGGCTTGGCTCTGTCACATTGATGGATGTCAAACAGCGCAATCAGCAACTGTTATTCCTATTATTAAGTCTTCTGGGTGTATTTGGGGAGCAGGACCCTCGGTCGGCGTCGTCGCCTTCCTGAGCGCTGCTTATGTATGCCTGTAGTGTTGCATAAAGCTCCCAGTTTCTTCACTTGCTTTCAAAGTGACTGAAACGCCCCCGCAGTGTTGACAGAAGTGCTTCTGTGAGGATATTTTGCGAACTTTTCCATCCTTTTGCGTTTTCTGCCTTCAGCGTGCCCGCACTTTGAAAACATGCAAGAGTAATTTAGATGTCTGTTCCCTCATGTGTGTATGTGGGCATGTATGTTTGTGTAACTGTGTGTGTGTGGGTGACAGAAAGAGATGCTGAACTTCTTAGGCATATGTGGGTGTGTCTTTTCTGACAAAGTAGGTTTTAAGTCAAACTCTGTGCCCATTGTATGTTGTGCTGTGCAGCTGAGAGCTCTCACTGCTTTGTGTTGACAGATCACCCTAGCATGCTTCACAAATACTGTTTAATTAAATGTGTGTGCGCGCGCGTTTGTGCGTGTGTGGAAGGCAATACTCTCCGTCAACCTGCATGCTGCCAGAAATTGTAGCTATTTGTCCACCGCTCGTTGCTTTCCACCTCACTTCTCATGGATGAGGAGTGTTTTTTTTTTTCTGATGAGAACAGTGAGGCTGAATTGCTCTGCCAAGAAGACGCAGGAAGCAAAGGAAAGAGAGAGTGAGAAGGCGTCTGAGAGAAATAACTGGATGTGCTTTATCGGAAGGTTCTGGTTTGTGTTTATGTGTATGTGTCAAACAAACAAGAAAACTCCCTGACACGCAGACTGAGAGAGAGTGACAGGAAGAGATTGTGGCTCGTGTTTCCAAGTTGTGTCTCCGAGTTACTGCTCTTCCTGCCGCTGTTTACACATGGCTGAGCAGGGCTATTTTTGCGCGGATCAATCCTGTCTAAACTTCCCGACGTGAATAAATACCTCCACGAGAGCTTCTTCCAAGGTGGAGGAGACAGGTTCGGCTTCGTTACGTTGAGCTTCACCTCTGTGTGGGGGAACACAGGCGGAGGTTTGTACCGTCTGATGCTCGACGCTCCTGCGACGACAACGAAGACAGGCGCGGTACTTCTTCTTCTGCTGGTGCGCAGTATTGCATGCACAAGCAGCTAATGCCTTCATCAAAGCTTATGTCTGGAGCCCGCAGACCAAGTACACCTCATTGCTTTCTATTGTGTGAGGGAAGGGAGATAGACGTGCCTGAGGTGATATGATGTGCCATTTTTTAGCACAACCTGGGGTATATTGTGCAGTGCAGCCTCTTATCTCCTCTCCCTTTCTTTCCCTCTCTGCTCCCTTTTCTTTCTCTCCCTCCTGAATTTCTCATTCTGAATGTACCTGCTCTCCTTCCCAACTCTGTCCATTCGGGGCGTGAGGGCATGGTGCCAGGGCCGGAGACAAATTACAGAAACAGCTCGGTGGCTTTTTTTTTCGGTGCCCGCCCGGCGTGTGAATGTTTTTAAGTAAGAGTGGAAAGAAGAGGCTGTGGGTCGTGAGTGGAACGGAAGGAGAGAGAAACAGGCGCTCATTCGATTAATTTCCAGACAGAAAACAGTTGGAGGAGAGATAAATGGAGTGAGGAAGCAGAATGGAAGGAGTGAGTTATGCAAATCGGCAGATGGAGGGGCGAGTAGGGTTTATGGGGACAAATTCAAGCTGCAAAAGTGAAAAATGAGCAACAGAAAAACGTGTGAGGAAGTAACACAGACGCCCAGAAAATCTTACGTGGGGAATATTTTTCAGCGTAGACCTCCTCCTGTGGGCCCAGGTAAAACATTCATCACTCGCTTCTGTAAACCCAGAACCAGCAGTTTCAACACGAAGCCCGCCCCCACCCACGCTGCAGTTTGATTGGTTGACTCCGCACCCGGTGGGGAACGGGCGATCGAAGGGTTAAAGCCAGGAGGTTGCGAGGGGACCGGTGGAAGCAGAGGAGATGAATAGATGAGAGAAGGGGTTGACCGTGAGAGGAATAGGGAGCGGTGACTGAAGAGGAGAGCAGTGGAGAGCTGTAATCAAATAAAGGATACCTGCAGAAGGCTGGGCGGTGAAGGAGAAGAAAGGTTTCTTCATGTGGTGAGATTAGAGTGAGATTGGTGTGTTTTTGTCCTCGAGGCCCATTGTGACTCATTGATATCACAAAAATGACTGAATCAAATATGAAAAAGACAGAAAACCAGGAGCTTTTATGTCCTTAGATGGTGCAAGTGCGTTAAGTTTCCTGTTTGACAGTTCACAGGCGGACTGGAGGAGTTTCAGTCCAAAATAAGACACGACTCTCTTGGAAAAGAAACACTGTTTGACAAGCGACTTGACAAAATGACTGACAAATGTAAAACACTGCATCTCTGCGTCTCTGTGGCGAGAGACGTCGGACGGACGGCGGTGCTCCCCACAGGTCAGCTCATGTTTGTGAATGACAGCTGCCGAATCAAGACCAGGGTTCACAATGAAAAAATGAAAATGTTCCACGTGTGAAAAATGGATTTAATTCCATCACACAGAGCCTTCGAGGACTCCAGAGACGCTTGTATCGGAGTGTGTTTATGCAAATTCAAATGTACTGAATTAGGGACTGTATGGAAAAGGCGAATGTCAGTAAAATTTAGCAGTGTAGCGAGACATTTTTGATGTTTGCTTGAGGCAAAAAGCGTCTTGGACAGTGTGAAAAATGTGTTGGACTTGCTGACATGAAATGTAATGATTTTCCAAATCAATTTTTTGAAATGGTTTTCACTTTTTGCTTCTTTCATTTCAGTTATTTTTATACAACCAATTTACTTTCATTGAAGCAGAAGTTAGTTTAAACTGTGTCAGCTGACATCTTTCTTTCCTCCATCCTCCTCAGAGTCATCAAACGCATCTTTGTTGACCAACGCAGAGAAGATTGCCACTATAACTACCACTCACACACCTCAACAACAGGCTGCACCTGAGGCCAGGTGAGGAGCACACTGGGAAACCGAGTACTTGTGACATGTGGAATGGAGAGTTTTAAAGGAAAAGTGTTGTAAATGTGCCTTTAATGAGTTCATTTTCTGTGAACGTATCTTCACTTATCCTTCTGTTCTGTCTCAGGACCAACACCAAACCAAAACAGGAGTCGTCGTTTGAATTTAAACCCCCGCAAGGGCCCCCTCCCCAGCCCCCGACACAAGTCTCAGCTCAGGTAAGTGGGACATTCCAGTCATTCATCCTCCTGTCACCTCATTCATACATCCATCCACTTCACGTCTCCATCAAACATCCCAGCAATCTGCACTCCATCCTGTCAACTTCCTGCCCATATCTTTTTACACATCCATCCAGCTGCTCTGGCTCCCAGCACAAACCCATTTATCCTCTGTCCCACCATGCATCAACTACTCCACCCACCCGCCTAACCAAGGACAAACAAGGTGGCTCTTTATTTATTTATTTGTGTCTCTTTACGTCTACCTGCCGGCGTTATCGGAGCCTGTGCATTAAGGAAAGCCTGTTTGCTTTCAGAGTAACCCCTCAGTCCACTGTGTTCACTGCTGAATTAATCTGCCGGTGTGGAGATTGCTCTCTCAGATAGCATTGATCCTTCAGCAGAGGAGATTAGGAGGGCGTGAAGACAGGAGCTACTGTGGCTGTCTTGCCTGTCCTTGTGGTGCCCGGCTCCCCTCTTCCAGCCCCCCCCACTATCTGTCTCTCTGCCTGTGCCCTCTCTCTTTGTCCACCTACAGCCGAAGGCATCAATAATTCAGCATCCTTACACCCAAGCATATGCACGCACACTCTCACACACACACACACAGAATCTGGCACAACTATTAAAGGTGTGACTTTTCTGAAGGTGGCATTTGTCCCGTTCTCCTGAAATAGGAGTCCACTTCAAAGGACACATGCTTCTAATCTGAATCGCAAAAGTGACCTTGATGCAATTGTGTCTTTCTCCCTCCCGTCTCTCTCTCTGCGTGTGTGCATGTCTGTCTGCGCGTGTGTGGGTGTGTGGTCTCCATCAGGATGCCGAGTTCTACTCAGTGGACCTGGAGCGAGACAACAAAGGCTTTGGCTTCAGTCTGCGGGGAGGCAGAGAATACAACATGGACCTGTACGTGCTGAGGCTAGCTGAGGACGGAGCCGCTGTCCGCAACGGGAAGATGAGGGTACGGACACAAAATATCACCACATGTCAAACATGTAGACGGTCAGGGTTAACTTGGCATTGGATTGAAGCCTGATTCACAAACCGGGAAATGTAGGATTTCCTCCTACAGAGGATCTCGGCTTCAGCTGCTTTGATTGATTTTATTCTCCAAATGTCCCCTAAGTTTGTAGAAGGGTGCTGCTAAACTGCCTGAGTGCCCCTTTAATATTGTATTGAATTGAAATGTAATTCTTGAGTCCCTTGAAAATGAGATCTACGTCTCAATGGGAATTACTTTATTAAATAACCATTATGTGCCACTGTGATAGCAATAATCACTCTCTAACTGAAATAAATCCAGAGGAATTACATTAAAGCAATATTTAAATGTATTCTTTGGAGCCACTCAGAGGGTCCCCTGGTATCTCTGGTCCATTAGGACTGTTCAGCTTATTGTAGCACAGTAATGGACAGGTACAGATCAAGCTGTCTATCTTGTTCTACTCTTCATTGGTCTTTTAGGCTTTCGTCTCACCAGTAGCTTTGAACCACGCCATGTAATCTTGTATGTTTTTGTGTAATGGTGTCTAACGACTGTACTGTGGGAACTTCTCAATCAGGAGCTGCACTTGTTCAATCATCACTCTAAATGTTAGAAAATTGCAAAGAGAGGACAGTCAGTGAGTTCTAATAGGGCTTCGCGATGTGAGAGACATTTGCTTGACATTTCACAAGCTAAGAAAAGCAGCCTTGTTTTCAGCTTTGTGAGGACACTCTGCATTTTTCAGAAAATCTAGTTGGTTTTAAATGATTTACTTGAGATTAAGAATTGACTCAGTTTCAGTTTCTCCAAGAAACCATTAAAATTTGAGATATGTGGGATGTGAGATAACTTTTTTTAGGGGGCGACTACAACACTATTATCGATCCTTTAATGGATAAAACAACTAAGACTAATGTTTCCCCAAACACTCTGGCACTACGTAACTTAATTTCAGATTATGGTCTCCTGGATATATGGAGAACACAAAATCCCAAAACAAGAGAGTATACATTCTATTCGTGCAGACATGATTCCTTCTCAAGGATAGATTATATCTTTATCTCATCTCAATTGGTCCATCGGGTTCAGAAAGCCGACATATGTCTCTGTCTGACCATCACGCCAATCTGTGTGTTTTCTTATTAACTGCATCTCCCAGCCGTGCAACACGTTGGCGGTTTAATACTAGTCTCTTGCGAAATTTGGACTTTACTAATCAGTTTAGAGAAGGGCTAAGAGAATTTGTATCCATTAATAAAGGCTCGGTTTCGGACGCGAGAATTATGTGGGATGCCACAAAAGGTTTTATACGGAACAATTCCATAGCGTTTGCCTCCGGTCAAAACCGGAAGCAATTGAAAGAAATAAATACTTTGGAACATCATCTTTCTTCCTTAATCTATCAACAACAAAACAGTTTCTCTACCGAAAGGGAGAAAGAGTTATCCATAATCAAATTAAAATTAAATACTCTTCTTAGCCAGAGGTCTGAATTTTTAATACACAGAGCTAGACAATCCCATTATTTAGATGGTAGCAAACCAAGTTTTTTACTAGCAAGTAAATTGCGCAATAATGATCGCTTGTCCGTTATATCATCAATACAGTCTGAAGAGGGCATAATTTTACATGACCCTCAGTTGATTAATCAGCAATTTAGAAAGTTCTATCAAGAATTATACCAGAATGAAATAGATGAAGCTGAGGGCTTAACGAGAATTAATGAACTCCTTCTTTGAAAATTTGTGTTTACCCCAGCTTACAAAAGAGGAGTGTAAGCCCTTAGACGATAAAATTACTTTAAATGAACTATTTGAATCATTGAAACAGACGAAAAAAGGCAAATCGCCCGGATTAGATGGCATCCCGCCAGAATTATATCTTGAGTTCTGGTCGGATTTAGGACCACTTATGCTTGATATGATCGATGCATCTCTCCAGAAGGGATTTTTCAACAGGGACGTCAATACAGCTATTATTTCGCTTTTGTGTAAGGCAAACAAAGACCCAACCAATTGTGCGAGTTATAGGCCAGTGTCATTGTTAAATTCTGATGTGAAATTGTTTGCCAAAACCCTAGCCAATAGATTAAATTTAGTAATTCCTAAGCTCATCCATCCTGATCAATCAGGCTTTGTTAAGAATAGGTTTGCATCAGACAATGTCAGAAGATTACTGCATATTATACACGCTTCTTCTAAATCGTGTCCCCTGCCTGCAATATTATCTATCGACGCAGAAAAGGCGTTCGATCGTCTTGAATGGAGCTTCCTGTGGTTCGCACTGGAACATATGGGCTTTAGTGGACAATTTATTCATATGTTAAAAGTTCTGTATAACAATCCTACAGCGATGGTGTTGACGGGGAACCAGTGTTCCTCTCCATTTCCCATAGGCAGAGGAACTCGCCAAGGCTGCCCCCTCTCTCCAATTTTATTTATTTTATCTTTGGAATGGCACAAAAAATTCGCCAGTGCCAAAATATAAACTCTATAGTGGTGGGGAAAGTGCATAACTCCATTTCATTATATGCAGATGACATTTTATTATATTTCAGTAATGTGATTCATGATTTGTCTCACAGTAATAAAGTAATTTCATTATTCAGTAGTATTTCAGGTTATAAAGTAAATTTGAATAAATCAGCACTTTTACCCTTGAAGGATGTTTCAGAATACTCAGATTTGCACACAGAAATCCCAGTAGTTTCGCAATTTAAGTATCTGGGGGTTGATATTTTCTCTACTCTTGACAAAATTACTAATAAGAACTATAAACGATTATTTGACTCAGTTAAAGGGGACCTGGAGAAATGGTTCGATCATAAATCACTGTCATTAAGTAGCCGAATATCAGTTATTAACATGATGGTCTTACCCAAGATAAATTCTGTCCAGTATGTTGCCCTTACCTTCGCCGGTCGGCTATTGGGAAAGGATCCAGAGTCTTGTGGCAAAGTTTCTGTGGTCGGGGAAACGACCTAGAATTGGGGGTACGGTACTTCAGCAGGGCAAACAGCTAGGGGGATTTGGGCTGCCCAATTTTAATTTATACTATTTATTATTTATGCTCCGCCCTTTAAGAAACTGGTTCTTTCAAGATGTGAACCCTTCGTGGCTCCAGATGGAGCAGGATATTGTTTCTCCTTACAAATTGGAAGAATTAACCTTTTGTGGTCTACCCTCCAGATACTGTCAAATAAAATTTGGCCCTATAGTCGCCCATTCTATACGGATCTGGCGGGAAGTGGAGAAATTGGGTAACTGGGAGATGCAGTGGCACACGCAGACACCAATTTTTAGAAATCAGCTGCTATGCTTGGAGAAGAAACCAATTATTTATTCCCCATGGTCTAACTCTGGTATCCGTATTCTATCCCATATTATAGACGACAG
This sequence comes from Decapterus maruadsi, assembly GCA_030347415.2. NCBI lineage: Eukaryota > Metazoa > Chordata > Actinopteri > Carangiformes > Carangidae > Decapterus > Decapterus maruadsi. Next base: position 8,163,620 of record CM064896.1, on the reverse strand, counting down.
AGGACTTAGGTCATATGAAGATCTCAAGAGCTTATATAATCTACCCAGATCCTCCTTTTATTTTTATTTACAGTTGAGACATGCTATCTTAGCTCATGGAGTTCCATGTAACATACCTCTTCTCGAACATCCCCTTCTCAAGCTTTTAGGCATGGAATCTAAATCCAGAGGTCTGGTATCCACTCTGTATCAAAAAATACAAGAAGCTAAAGGCCATACACTGGGGGTGACCAAAGTGTGGAATGTTGATTTGAAGGAATATAACCAAGTTATTGATTGGAAGAGAGTATGGGGAAACTCACGGAATTTCAATTATCAAATGATTCATTATAAATTTATTCACAGATTTTATTTAACACCCAGGAAACGCTGCCAACTTCAACTTTGCTCCACTCCCACCTGCCCCTTGTGTAATTGTAGCCAAATAGGAACTTATTGTCATATGATGTGGCAATGTCCGGATGTGGAGTCTTTTTGGTCTCAAGTAGCATCCCTGATGGGAGATATAATTGGGATCAGCATACCGTGCAATCCGATTGTTTTGCTGCTAAACGATGACTCGCAATTAGCACTTAAGTTTACTCAGAAGAAATTACTTTTCTTAGGCCTGACGGCGGCCAAGAAGATGTTAGTGCAGAGGTGGAAGCCGCCACACACACTCAGTGTCTCTCGATGGACTGCGTTACTGTACGACATTGCTTCTCTGGAGCTCTCGATTGCCCGATCGAATGGGGCTATAGCGAATAGCATTGAGGTCCTGTCTAAGGCATTGGAGAAGATTAGACTTAAGTTACAGTCGATAGGGCTTAGCCCCCCATGTATGAACTATAAAAGTGTATGAAGATGTCTGGGTAAATTTGTGCATAGGGATTTGGGAGATGAGGGGTACCTGATTGGTATGTTTGGTATGTATGTATGTTGAATATTTGGAGGACACTAATGGCAGTGTGAACTGATGAGATCACCCTTATCTCAGGATGGTCATTTCTATTTTTATTTTTATTATTATTATTATTATTTTTTTATTATTATTATTTATTTATTTCCATTATTACTGGTGTACTCTTTGGACATTTGTTAGTAGAAGAGGAGAGGACAAGGGGACTTGACACTTTGGTGTTAATTAATTGAACTGTAGGCCTATGTGATGTACTTCCCCCTTTATGTTCAGAGACTAAATCCAGCACGGGGAAGGGGAGGGGAGGGAAATTTGTACGCTGGTATATATGATTTAAGGTGCTGTATGTATATATGTCAATTAAGTAACTGTGAATTTGATTTAATGTGGGCATATTGTAAAATGGGCGGGGGGGAGGAAATAATAATAAAAACTTGATCACAAAAAAAAAAAATTTGAGATATGTGGTTTTCCTCAGACAGTTCTGCCCATGTCTGTACGAATATGTCTCGTGAAACATCTTGTGAGTGATTACTGTAGATATAGTGAGTGTTAGTGTTGTTGGGATGGCGAGAAGATAATGTTTTCCTTTCAGATGCAGTCGAAGTCAGTTAACTGTCCTGATTAACTGCGGTGGTGATGATAATGCCTCTTAGACTGAACATCCATCAGAATAATATTACCTATCAATATAATTGTCTGTGCATAATGCACCTCCCAATTAGAGAATGCCATGCTTGACTGAACGCGAACATGGTAGCCTCCAGGCTCGGCCACTGTTTGCGTGCAGTGTCAAAACACAAGATGCACAAACATTGCAAAGTCATGGGGTATGCACACTGACTCATTATGCCAGTTTTAATGAATTAATCTTCATCTCTGCATTCATAATTGATGTTCATACACTCCGCAGAAGTTGTCAGGAAACTGTTATATTTAACCTTTTATTTTGATAAATTGCGTAAACCGGCAGCTCTTCCCTTGGGCTGCTTGACTGAATACACAATGCAGGGTTAATTGATTCTCCATTATGTGTGTGTGTGCATGTGAGACATATGCAGAAAGCCTGCTGGCAGATACAGTATACATGTGAGCTGTAAGGCCGTTAATCTGCTGCAGTTAGGAAGCATGTGGGCGTTCATGGAATAGCATATTTGTACGTGCATATATGACTACATACGTTTGTGTTTGTGGAACCTTATTAGCAGAGATATTATTAGAAGCAGCTCTGTGAGGCAGAGAGAGAGATGTCAGTGAGAGAGCCATACTCTGCTGGAGGAATTCCCTTGGTGGAAGCGGCACTGACAGATAACTTGAGGCGTGGAGGCAAAGGATCGGGAAGCAAGAAGTGTTGTTTTGTGGGTCCTGTTTCCCCCCCGTCCTTACATTTCCTTATTTCAGTGTAGCGGTTGCTGCTTTCCAACAGTCTGGCCTCTCCAGAAACTGTTGATTAAGCGGAAAATGTTACCAATGTGCATTTTATCTACTGGAATATTTGATATGTAACTTACTTCTCCTCAATCTGTCCTCCTTTTCCTCTCCCTCTTCTGTCATCTTGTCTCTTTGTACCTCTGTGCCTCATCTTTCCTCTTGTGTACTTTGTTTCCCACTGCCACTTGTTTCTCTCGCTGTCTCTTCCTCCTCCCTCTGATTTACCTCCTCTGGCTTCACCTGTCACTCTGACTTTCCTTTCTGTCTCCCACTTTTTTTTTTTTCCCTTCCTTGCCCTTTTCCTCCCCTCTACCAATTCTTAGGTTGGAGATGAAATCTTGGAGATCAACGGCGAGAGCACCAAGGGCATGAAGCACGCGCGAGCCATCGAGCTCATCAAGAGCGGAGGCCGGCGTGTCCATCTGGTGCTCAAGAGGGGTGACGGCTCGGTGCCTGAATATGGTGGGTCAATCTACGAAAATATCCCCTTCTCCCCCATCTTCACACCCTGAGCGAGGGGACGCCCAGTGGACGGTGGTGGGTCGAAGGGGAAAGAGGGGAAAGGAACTAAATTACCCTCCCAGGACCCTTCACTCACCCCTGGGACAAACCCACCAGGGTAGACGGGTGTGGTTGGTGGTGGTGGTGGTGGGTCTCTTTCTGGTGGAGGTCACACCTGGGCTTTGGGATTTTGGGGGGGGAGGGGGCGGGGGCAGGGGTTGGAGGATGCTCCTGTGGGTGCTGTTGCCCTCTCCCTGCTGTCACCTGCTCTCAGTTTCCATGTCATCCCGCTGTCACTTTTCACCTTCTGGCCACTGAGCAAAAGCACTCTGCTGGGACTTAACAGAAAGGTGGTGGGTCTGATTTCAGTGCTACATGAAAATAGAAACTGTTTACAGAGTTTGAATGAGGGTAGTGGAAAAAAATCAGTGTTGAAGTAATATTGAATGGGCTCCAATTCCTCATTAAACACTAGTTTAGCGTTGAGGGGAGGAGAAATTTCGATCCATTGCATCCCATGGTAAAATGGGACATCTCACAGCTTTGGTTAGGACGTGACACAAACATATTTATGATATTTATTGAAGGTGAATGTAAGCTACTGAACACTTAAGGGTTTTACGTGAGACCTGTATTGAGAAGAAAAAGGCAGTCTGATGCTTTTTTTTTTTTTGCCATTTCAAAGACAAAATCTCACTATACTGTGCTTGACATTATTCACTAATCCATGGGTTTTATTTTCACCCACTGTTAATGTCATTGAAAAGCTGTGACAATAGGAACTCTCCAATGCCCATTCAAAAAGAACAAAAAAGAGCCGCTCCAATTATATAGACGTTTTGTACAGTGATGAAAAGAATAGAGGCATTTTTACAAGTATTTTTGTTCTGTGTACAGAGCCATGAAACGAAGCCACATATTAATGGATAAAAGTCTATTGCTGCATGAACTTGTCAAAAGTGTAAATTGGATTTTTTTTTCCTTCTATTGTCTATTTTCCATAATATTTATGGAACATCTGTTTTTTTTTTGGTTTGTTTAGTTTTTTATCGTATTGACCAGTTTTGATTGATAGTCACAAGTCATCATTAATGTTTATTTTTTTCTTTTTGTACTTTTTTTGAGTGGAGATGCCTGTCTTGAAAAGTTCATCAATGTAATTTTTTCTTTGGGCTAAGAATGTGCTGTCTTTACCTGCACCGATGCCACATCATGTGAACTTGTATATTTTTGGATCATTGTTTGTACTTTTTAGTTGGCACAACCTTTTGACAGTCTTGCCAGTATTTCTTTTTGATTTCTGTCAGCAATGTAAAACTGCTTCATATGCTGTTGTTGTGGGTGTGCGAGTCTCACTGTCTTTTATTTTTTTGGGTTCGGGTTTCTGCTGCTTCTGTGTCCACATCTTTAGGTGTGTGAGTGTGTGGTGGAGGGGCGGGGGTTGGTTTTGCGTGCGTAAGTGTGTGTCTGTGCGCTTGTTTCCAGGGCTTTTCTCTGTAACTGATGGTTTCCACTGAAGGGTTTGGGCAATTTCCTGGACTGTCTCCTTATTCTGAATGATTCAATGATCAAATAAACACTTTTTTTTTCATTGAAAAATCAACACAATAATTCTCCTTTTCTTCCTTCAAGTTGGTTCCAAGCGTTCTAAACTACTGTGCTTTTCTCTTTTTTTTGTGTATCTTCCCCTCTTCCCGTATTGTGCTGGGCTCTTGTCTTCCTTCAGGGATGGTCGCTCCCCATCTCACTGCATGTATGAGAAATGACAAGATGGGGGAGGCCTCTGTCCTCCAAAATCAGACCACGGTTTGTAACTGTCCTCCCCTGTCGTCTGGCTCTCGTTCTCTTAACTCTCTCGCCCTGTCCGTCTCTCTCCATCCTGATGTGTGTGGTGTGGCCTTAAATCACCTGTGCCCGTGCTCTACTCCATGCATACAAATCCATTCACCCTCGAAATGCATTGCCAATGTCGCCGCTGCCGTGACCGTTGTTTATGGATTCTTCATGCATAGTCTATGTCTGCACCAGTTGCGTCTGGGCAACAGGTCCCAAGGTGAAATCCACAGTATTAGATTGTTCCAGTCAACTGGTTCAGACATCTACGCTACTTTAGATTGTGAGAGAAGATCATTTTTCCTACTGCAGTTTCTCTAAAAATGTAGGCACCGAGCTGGGATAGGGATCTCCAAATAGACATAGTATTGTGGCTGAATATGTTGAGTGAAGGTATCGAATCCCTTAAGGAAAGCAGGTAGAGTGAATGTAAAATCATGCAGGAGATTTGATTCGTCCGCCTCTTAGTAGAGTAGGTACAACCTAAACTGCAATGTTGCTGCCATAAGGCAAAGGTTTTTGCATCTCATTGTGAGCATTTTATTTGCTTTAAACATTTTCAAAGTAAGGCATCATGACAGCGCATGAAAGAGCATGGCTAATCAGTACAATCAAGCAAACATCACCAACATGCAGCACGTTGGCACTGACTGTAACCAGCCTCCAGACCGGCGGAGTCCCACTCTGCTTCAAAGAGGCGACCCCAAGTAGAACTGGGAGCAGGTTTGTTGTCGGTAACAAGTCTCTTCAAGTAATGGCTGCTTCACAACTGTGTCTCTTCCTTTTTTTTTATTCTCATGTGTAAGCCACAATAATGCTTTACCATTGGCTGTTGCTGTGCCATCTAACAACAAGCCATCTCTGCTGGCTTTAACATCAGAATGGCTTCCATTGGAAATGTTCTCAGCTTCATGTCTGAGTGGTTCAGCATGGTTAATGTGGAAAACAGATCTCTCTTGAGTGTGACACGTTTGTTTGATCCCACTGCCCTTCGTCTGTATGTCACGTTGTGTTGCAGACGGCAGCCCCAACGACAGCAGCAGCACAGCCAACCCAACCTCAGGGTTACAAAACGCTGCGGAAGTGAGCACCATGCCCCCAACCAACGCACCATCGGAGTCAAGCTACCCACCAGAAACCCACCAACCATCCCGGAGCAAGAAGCAGCAGCAGCCGAGCCACAACTCCACGGGCACCGGCAAACACCATTCCAACCACCGCCACCGCTCCCCTCACAAGAAAACCAGCACCGGAAAACACAAGGGGAAGAAGTCCACGGGGAAGCCGTTCGGGAAGAAGAAAGACGACAAGGGAAGCGACGGCCACCGCCACCACTCCAGCGGACACCACCGGAGCCGCCACCGCTCCCCGGACAGGAAGCACGGCAGGTCGCGCAGCGCCGAGAACACCCTGGATAGTCGACACCACGGGGGACACCGTCACGGCCGCTCCCCCGACAGACGCCACGGTCATCACCGCCACCGCTCTCCTCACCGCTCCCCACGCCGCTCCTCCCCTCACCGCTCGCCTCGCCGCACCAGGTCCCCCCACCGCTCCCACCATCACCACCACTCTCCCAGACGCCACGCCCACTCCTCTGACCCCTACCGCAGGTACGGCTCCCCGGGGAGACAGGGCCGCAGCAACGACAAGCCCAACGGGGCCGAGGCCCTATCGAGGGAGCCACCCAAGTCTCCTGAACCCAGCTTCCCTCTGGATGACAGCATCCTCCGCGAGCCCCCGGCCCTGGACCGGCTGAACAGGGAGGCCACGCTGCCACCGATGCCCAGGGAGGCCACGCTGCCATCGATGCCCAGGGAGGAGCGCCTGTTTGGGGAGGACAGCCTGCTGTTGAGAGCCTCCTCCATGGAGAGGGCCTACAGGGGGGACAGCCTGCTGAAGGACAGCCTACTGAGGGACGTGGCCTCCCGGGGCCAGAGAGATGCCTACAGAGACATGACCCTGCCCAGGGTGCGCACCCCCGAGTCCGACTCAGCCTACAAGAGGTACAGCTCGCTGCTGAGGGGGCGGTCGACGGAGAGGATGGAGCGGGATGGGCGCTACAGTCGAGACAGTTCCCCCGAGCCCTCGCATTACCGAGCCCGCAGCCTGGGACGAGACATCTCCCCGATCAGGAGCTTCAGAAGAGACGACTCGGAGGACGAAGAAGACGATGACCATTTTGTGGCGGCCAAGGTGCGAGAGTACTACAGCACGCTCAAGAGCAACAGCAGCCAGCCGCCCAAGCCCACGCTCCCTGAGCCCAAGAAGACCTACAAGGAGAACCCCAAAGACCTGAGCATCTGATTGGACAGCTGTCAGCCAATCACAGCAACCACCCACAGAACACCTCAAGTACTCACTCCCATCACCACTTGATTCTACAGAAACGCACCCAGTTGTATACACACACAGACACACACAAACTTACACACACACACACACTAACACACATCATGTAACAATGTTGAGTTACTAACAAGACAGTGATTCCAAAATGACTTTTGAAAGCTGTTTTTTTTTTCTTTCTTTCTTTTTTATTGTACGTTTTATTTTCATTTTTGTTTTCTTGTTTTTTGTTAAGCATTCAACATTTACAGTAACTCAGAACTTTTCCAGAAAATGTAAAACCATAAAAAACAATGATGTGCCTAACAGTTCCATTAATGAGCGACATTTTGTTTTTGATTTGATATGTGCCAGGCACTTTGTGCCGCACTGTCAGATGATGAAATGTATGTACTTTTCCACAAGGATCCCATGGAAGTACGGTGCACCTGGATCACTGTAACCGGTGCTCACAATGATGCTGTGCATGTCTTTACCGGTTTCAATGTCTCTTTCTCTCTCTGACTCTCTCTTTCTCTCTCTCCCTCTTCCATTCTCTCTTTCTCTCACTCTTACTCTCTCTCTCTTTCTCTCACTCTCTCTCTCTCTCTCTCTCCCCAGTGCCACTGTTTTTTAGACATTTGACCAGACTATAGCACAAGCCTGCATTTGTTTGTATATTTTTGACAGTTTGCAGTATGTGTACATTCAGAGGTGATCATTTTAAATGAATGAAGGGGAAATTAAAAGTTAAACTATGATGATGATGATGATGATGATGTTAAAATAAAATAATATATTCAACAAATGAACCAATATGTGTGTATGTGTGTTTTTGTTTTTTTGTCTATCTGGTTAGCACAACAGCGGCTCATTCAAATTTCCCTAGAGTTAAATGCGGTGTCATGAGAAGAAAGATATTGGGTGGCAGGTAGATAGTGTGTCCTAAAAACTCTCTCTGAGCTCTCATTTGGACAAACAAAAGACCGGGGAGGCTGACATTGTTATCGCAGGCCTCCCAAAAGTACGTGTGTGGAAGTAAAGCCTTTGAAGAAAAGTAAAGCAAAGAGCTTCCATCCTTTTCAAAACATCAAAGCCTGGATAGGACAGTCTTAAAAATTGTTCCTGCTCTACTCCTCTCACTGCTTACTTTGATTTGTGTTTCATCTATGCCCCTTTTTTTTCTTGTTGTCCTCTACACTCCTTCCATTCCCCATCTTATTCCTCCTCCTGTATCCTCTCTGCTCTCCTAGCTGAGAGATTTTTAGTTTGACAGAGAACAGACAGCAGGGAAGCTGTGTCCCTATTTCTGGGCAGTGACAGCGGTAGGTGGGTGATGATGACGCTGGGGAAGGCTGTGTGGTTGAGGGCTTTTTTTTTCCCCACTTGCGAACGGAGGCGATGGAGGAGAAGATGAGAGAAAAACAGCAGAGAACAGAGTGGTCATTCCTGGTGACCTGTGAACGCCTGCAGGGATTTTATACTGCAGAAAAATGAAACATTTTGTCTTGCTGTTGCCTGATGCTGATGCTCAGAGAGATGAGACGCAGCATGAGATGTTGCTGAATTCACTCCGGGAAAACTGCATTTTTATCTCTTTTTACTCCTTTTTTTCCATAACATTTACTTATGTACGTCTCAATATACTGGCACTTATACAACCAAAGTGGGAGCTTACAGCTATGTCTGTTCAGCTTACACTGACAGTATCTTTCTCACAGTCTCCCTTAGACAGCGGATGCATGCATGTCCTCTTACACATGCAAAGAACTGTGAGCTAAGAGTTCCTGTGCTTACATTAAGTTTCGTCTTGTTGCTGCAGAACATGCCAAGGTACTTAATACCATATGTTCAAAAGTGTGCATTCAAGATTACCCTGTGGACACAATCTGTGCAGCTCATAAGAGGAAATAAGAAGCAGAGATGAAGCATCACGATCAAACAGTAACATATCAGAGCTTTTTTTTTTTTTTTTTTTTGGCCCACTTTCTCTGCAATTCAAAAGGGCCTCAATGCATTACACTGCTTTTGATGCAATGATCTGAAAGTGTTTTTACGCAGCTACATTTATGAAACTGGCTCTCTGTTAGTACAAGGAGAGTGCACTTTCTCAGGTGCACTCATATATATAGTATATGTTACTATCATTTCAGTTTTGCAATAGTACGGGTCTTATCCACTGCAGTCTACAAAGAGACATGGATGAGATATTTGTATCCTGCAAACCCCTTTCTTTTCTCTCCTCTCTCAGTGAAGGGGAAGCTGCACCTAAATAATGGATGTAATCCACTTTCCAGCGCCGAAAACACTCTCCTCCCCTCTCTTTAAATCTCTCTCCCCCTCTTTATCAGGACATACTACACTCCGTCTCATCATCAAATGCAGGAACAGAGCTCCATGTTTTATTGCTAGTGCGACCCCAGAAATGATTAACAACCCATATCTGGTGACAATTTATCATGTCAGTGCCAGGCAGGCGAGAGAGGCGGTAATGAAATCTCCAATAACAACATGACTAGAGCGCAGCCCGACGACAGCCCTGCTGGGTCAAGCCTCCATTCTCCCACTAGCTCAGCTCCAGGTACTCTCGCTGCGACCTTGGAGACCTCCTGCTCCCTTATTGCCATGGAAACACCAAAGCAAGGGGCTCTTTCCTCAAGCTGACTGGAGCAGACAAGAGTTGGAGATGCGCAAACAAGGCTGAGGGAGAAAAGTAAATGAAAAGAAAACAAGTGCGCCGGGTTATTTTTAGCTGTGTGCTCAGGATTTTGAGATACTTTCGTTCAAGAGAAGAAAAAAGTTTTTAATTTTCAAGTTACTTTTCTCACGGAAGACTCAGCATCCTATATAACAAGCCTGTTGTGGCTCCCACTGCTGTCATGGTATAGACATCTATGCTGCTGCTGTCATGTAGTGGTTGATCTTTGTAGTAATACTGAATCTGTCTCGTGCTCGGCTATGCATGGAAATCTGCCGTCCCGGGGAGGAGGGGGAAGAAGAGGAGCAATATGCTGTTGTTCAAATGGCATTTTCATGCAGTCTGTTTTCTTATGGTAACAATAGCAGGAACCTAATCAATAGGATATGGTGTATGTAAATCTTAACACTTGAGGCTATTGTGGTGGATGGCTTTGTTAAGCAGATTAATGGCTCCAGCCACTCTCAGTTGTCACACTAATCAATCAGCAGCTGCTGGAAAGAAATCCACAGGCACAGTGTCTAATAAGCTTAGTTATTTTTAATTAAACTGTGTCTTTCTTTCAGTTCTTGAAGCATCCAGATTTTTTTCATCACTGTGCTAATTTGATAAAACTTTGGCAAGCCTCTTAAAACTCCCAAAAGAACTTAAGACTTGTAGCCTTAACAGCTGGTAGATTTGTGCTCGTTTTACACTTCCTAAGATTGAGAAGTAGACATTGGGGGTTTCGAGGCCCATTCATTAGTTTTTTTAAAAAAATAGGTATTTGCACACAGTTTGTAGCCAATCAGCAAGTGTCATGGTTAACAGCCTACCTGATGAAGCTCAGGATGTTGACATCATTGCAAACATCACATCATGTAGCTACTGCGTCTATTCACAGCTACTAACATGTTTTTGTTTTTTTTGCAAATAGCATGTATCGTCTTTGTTTGGGTCTAGCAAGCATCAAGTGATGGAAGGATATAGATAGCAGCTAACTGTTCCCCCATTGGAGGCCAAAAGGGTTTTCCATGGAGTTTTTCCTCAGTCGATGTGAGGGTCTAACAACAGAGGATGCTGGACTCTGAAAAACATTCATAAAAGACTTGCCTTGCCTTGCCTGGACTCTACATTCATAGACGGCCTGGGAAACAACTCTAGATGAATGCTGATATTACACTTTGCCCCCTGGATATATAAATAGGTTCTCTTTTTTTTTTTGCTGACGTGGCCACATCAGTGTTTCATCTTTAGTGCTTGCTTGTTGTTGCCTTTTCCACTGCGAGCATTCTGGCTTGTCACATTTGGAGATGCCCATGTGTTGCTAATTAATGGTGGCTCTGTTCTGTTCAAATGTCCACTCAGGCCATAACAGCACATCATCACGCACAGGAGCCTGAAACTATGAGTGCAAAATGGAACGTACTGTAGCCAACATTATTTTGATTAGCCTATTTACAGCTGTGACATGTCAAAACGTCTTCTTTGAAAACAAGCCTATTCATTTGACCTTGAACTCTGATATCTTGGCATGGTGTCAGAAGCAAGTTCCCTTTCGGTAGCAGCCTTTCGGTGGCAGTTTAGTAAGTCGTGGCTCGATCTGTTCCACAGGTGGGAGGGTTTATATACACTGAACTTCTGCCTGCCCCAGAGGTATCACTCTTGGCCCTCCCCTTCTGAAATGTAAGCATGTCTAACAGGTAGAGAAGCAAATCCTCCGCCTGTGCTGCATGTGGAGTTCAGATTCAGAAAGTGTCTTTCCTCTCATCAGGTCTGTGTCTGACAACTAAATTCCTCATCCTCTATCATGCATATGGTCCTTTTGATCACACGCAAATTGTACACCTCCTGGTAGGAATGACTGTGTTTTCAGAGTGACTCATCCACTCTTAGAAAAGAAATGGCCCTCTGAAAGCTGTGTCAGACTGAGCCAATAAAATAGTTATACTGTCATAAGAAATGCATGTAGAAATGTCGGCTTTGCCTGTTGCACTGTTGAATGATTCATTTCGAATTATGTGTGAGGCCATTCGGTCACGGTTATTTCAAGAAGAAAATACTGTACAGACCCCCTGAACAGCTTTTTTTTTCTCCATTCTTCACGATATGTTAATAATTGCAGTCAACAAAAAGCCGTAGAAACTAATTTCAGTATCCTTGTTGAGTCTTCATTCAATCAGAACGGTTCTCTTTTTCATTTGTTATTTAATAAGGAATACTTGTTGGGCCATGATCCCTGCTGGGTGGCTGCTGCCTCTGCATGCACAGCAGTAGACAGTGGAAGAAGGATTTAATGGACAAGAGGGTGATGAAAAATGTAGAGCGCAACAACTTCTCGGTGTAGCAGTGAACACCACAGGATGCCTGCATGCCTGCAGGAATGTGGCGAGACCAACTGATGAGAGGCGGCACAGAGCAGGAGAATGCTACAATCAAAGTGATGGGTACCCCTGCAATGCCATCATTCTCCCCAAAATGGACATCACCCATGTCCATACACACTAGGGGTCAGAGACCCTCTGCATTGCTGCCAGGATGTCCAAGAACAAAGCACCTGTGGTGAAACCTCCAAAGTCCATGAATAGATTATAGCCTGGTTCAGCAGAATGTAGTTCTGCAGCATACAGAGCTTCTTCTTCTGAACAGAGATCTAAAGAGTGAGCAAACGAGAAGGAAAACAAACTACAATGAGGGAGAACATGAATGCAGCCAGAAGAGAAAAAGCACAATCCTCAGCAGTATTTCTGTGGTTGCTCCACTTGATGCCAGTCGATGCCAAGTTTGAAAAAGGGATTTAAAGGTCAGGTCCTTCTGTGTCGTCCATGCATGCCCACATAGTGATAATCTGTTACCTGTGTCAAGTAACTGCTCTGCACCTGTCCGTCAGGTTCGTGCCCTCTCCCAATGGTTCCCATCTTATCATCTGTGTATGCAGCGATGGCTATCTGTGTAATCGGTGTGTCTGTGTTGTCGTCAAACTCAAGGAGGAAATCAGTCGTGTGTTGAGCAGAGAGGTCTTCAGGCAAACACGCTTCAAAGCCCTTTCAAGCATCATTTCTTTTTTTAGATTTGACAATGTCAGGTTAAATATTGATGCTCTGAAGTCGCTTCAAAGGAGTCGAGGTGGGAGGGAGGAGAGTGTTACTTTGGCAACATACAAAAGGAGATGTTCTTAACTGGGTGAGTAATTTAGAAAAGAGTGGAAAAAGACATTAGATAATGCACGTAACCAATCATCATTTTACCACATCAAGGCCTGGACTGTTATACTCTCACAGAAATATTACAAAGGAAATCATAGCCAACTGATGCTTTTAAATTTGATGTATTAATTTTAAGAGTTACATAACCGCAATTGGTTGTGGTGCTAGCTCTTGTAGTTTAAATGATGTGGACTGAATTCACAAGTACAAGCAGAGAAGTTTCTTCTTAAAAACATATTGCATAAGGCTGCGTCTCAAGGTCAAAAAATGATTGAGCACTTGAGTAGTCAGACAAAACCTGATGAGGATTGGACGGCTCAATGCCACAGTGTACACAAATAACCTCAATAAATAAAATCCCTCCAACCCTCCATGATGCAACCTGTATATTTATTTAGGCCTATTAAAAGAGTTCCAACTGGAGATTCAAAATGTTAATGTCTCAAATATTTATTCACAAATTATTGAAATAAACACATTCCATATGTGCATGTAATATAGTTTGTTTTGAGGAAGATTACCTCAGCTTTTCTTTGCAGACCTGAAATTCTTCAACTTTTCCTTTGCTGTTTCTGATTCAGCTGTTGAACTAGAATCACCTTATTGGAGCCGGCATCTCTGGTGCACAGCGGTAATGTGATGGCTAAAATTGTGGCAGGAAAAGTGCCTTTGGCTCACAGGTGTTTGAGCAGTGGCTGGTGGTTGTAAACAGGAGTAAGCACTGCAGTAGACAGCTGCTGCTGCTGCTGCTGCTGCAGGCTGCGAGGAGGTGTAGCAAAATATGTGGTCCACTGGTTCTGATAGATGCTGGCCTGTGGTAACATAGCCACTGGGTGTCTGGTGATGTGATGGTGGTAAAGAAGCCACCTTCTTGATTTACTGGTCTTTCAGTAAAATAGCACAGTGTGGACTGATGCTTCTGTAATTGGTCCCTTGACTGAAAGAGTGACTCTGATTGGCCAAAGAAGTAAAGAGAGTAAAAAAAAAAAGCCCTCCAGTTTGATGTGGTTGATGCAGAGGACTCAGCTGGAAGGTTCATCATTGTCACCCTGAGTCGGTGAGTGTTCGTTCTCTTTTTTAATGATGAAGGGGCAGAGGAGGGGAGGTTTGATCCTTAACTCACAGAATTCTTGCGCCACAATTCAAAGACAGAGCAGGAGAAGAGGAGCCGGTCTGGGGAGGGCACCAACCGAAGACATAAAACAGTGAAGATTTTGCTGTACAGAGTCTATTAAGCAAGGCACTTCATTAAATTATATTATTCTGTTAAATTCAAATTATAGTCTGACTGGGACAGCCTGGCAGGTTGAATACATACATACAAAATGTACTGACTAATGTCAGGTGAAAAGTAAAACGCTGATGACTTAATACAGGTTATGACAAGGACCCCAATCAGATCTTGACTGATTAGCAGAATAAATTAGATACTAGATTAATTATATTCACGGTTTTCATCAGTACTGTCGTCTTGACTATGTGTAAATGTTAACATCTTGCGTTGCCGTCATTTAAACTTCAGTGAAATGTTGTCAGTGTTGTTGTTACTGGATGAGCTGCCGAGAGAAACAAGTAATATCCTCACCACTTCTTCATTATTTCAGTCCTCCCTGAAATCAGTTGCATAATGTGAATTCAATTAGTATGTTACTGTACATGGCTAAAAGATGAAATTAGTGCTTCTTTTAATTAGGATGTTTCCGCACAAAATCTTCTAAGAGCCAACTGAATTTTCACCATGTTTCATCTCCTAGTTGTCATGAGAAACCTGTGAAAACAGTTGTATAATTAGCTTTGCCAGTCTGAGAAATAAGCCTGGTGATGCCACAAGGGTTATTTGGTTGGTTCAACAAATACTTATCAAATCTGATCTGATCTCAAAGATGCATTTGTATTTATATAGGTCATACTTTTTTATTCTCCTAAAATACAGACATAAGATATTAAAAGAAAAACACAAAAAAAGACACAAGAGCATGTGTTAGTGAGTCAGCAGCACATTGTTGGTGGAAAAATATCAGATAATGTGTGTCCCATAGTGTCACCTGCTGGTAAGATCAAGACATCACACTCTCCCTCACGAGCATCATGACTGTCAACAGAGCTCCAACAGAGCTCCAGCTTTGATTGCCTTGAAGCTGGGAGAACAGACAGTTCGCAGATTCAACAAACCACTTCCTGTGGCAGACAAACTGTCAGCTCCCGAGCCATAACTCAGGAGCTCCAGTATAACTGATGCTCTAAAATGAGAGCAATCTGTGTTTCCCACCCACATTCTCCATTATAAAGCAGCGAGTTTTCCCGCCAGGGTGTCGCACATTCAACATCTGAGGCCAAGGACTCTGTCAGAGAGAGATCGATCAATGTGTCGGTGGAGGAATCTTTGTGCGTGCGTGTGTGTGTTTGTGCGTTTGTTACATTCAGGGTCAGGAGGAGATGATGGTCTGAAGCTTCTTTGTTCGTGGTATTGATTCAGTCCAGCAGAGAGTGAGCTGATGTCACACAGTACCACGCTGATGCTGTGGTAAAATGCCCTCTGCTGTTGAATGAAACAGGTTAAGGGGTTTACACAATGACACATGCCCATCGGTGTATGGGGTTATATGCAGTACTTAACCAAATAAGAGAAATGCTTTCTTTTTTACACTCTAACTTGATATACTGCGTAAGCGCTAAAGTTCTGAGTGCTTTCCTTTGTTATGCTGGAGATGAGTGGGTAATTTTTTATCAGTGGAGTTAAGCACACTCTGTGCACTCCCAAACACACATTCACCCACTGCCAAAGGTTTGGTGAGGCCTGCGAGACTGACAAATGATTTAGTGAGCGATATGAAAAGTCTTGCAGCAAGGACGCAGAGAAGATGGGAGGCCGTGCGTGGGCCGATTCAGTGTTTACTACATGAAAAAGAATGACTCACATCCCTCCCTATGCGCTGTATGTCTGTCCGACAAACACGCACTAACACACAAACAACACATGGTTTACTTTCAAGTTGACTTTTCGTCTGACCACTGCATGGTGTTTTCTTCTTGGCCCTTTATCCATAAATACATCAAAGTGCCAACTCCTCTATAGCACGGTGGTGTTAAAGAGCAGCTGCAGGGGTTGGACGCAGAGTCATCAGCAAAATCAGGCACAGAAATATGCTGAGCCGACACAATTTAAGTGTTTTCTCATGGCCCGTTTTCCCCCTCTTTTAGTAGCAGCTCCTCTGTAATAACCATCCTGTAACAACTGGATAAGCTATAGTTAACAACAAAGATTCATGTTGAGCGACAGCCTCTATTAGAGAGCACCTTACAACACAATGTGGCTGTGTTACTATGTACATTCCACACAGAGTCAAGAAAACATAGGGCCATTGTTGAAATTAACCCACTTAATTCGGTCCCAGAGGCGCGTCTTTGGCATATTAACGCGGCCGCGACATTATCTAATGTACACAACCTGAATTGCTTTAGCGAGGCATGGCACACACGCATTGTCGATCTCCACCACTGAGGGACTTGAGAGGAGATCCACAGCATGTTAATGGGCCTCCAGCCTGCCAAGAAAAACATAAATCAGATATACATCTGTGATTTGACCTCAGCACTGGCCTGTGGCAGAAAACAAAGTACAAATAATAAAAGGTACATTTGGAATAAACATTTCTACAAACAATAGCTTTCTTGTGTGGCCCGATTGTTGTCAGCATGGCTGAGCTGTGGAGAGCTAGACTCTGTAAGACTTTTGTTTTCTGAATGATACTTTATTCTTATAGTGGCACTAAACAATCCCAAGAGTCTCTCTGCGCTCTCTGTTTTAGGGTTTCTTCTTTGTTTTATTAGAACAAAGGCTGTTTGACCTCATGAACAAAGACAGGCACGTTTTGGGTGGACTGTGCCGGCCGTAAACTTCCTGCTGGGTGTACTGAACTGGCGTGGAGTGGATGACTCAGGCTTCATTCTGATAACTAGGTAGGCTGCTATAACATTAGTATCCAGTCGCATTTCTATCTGTTTCATGTGAGGAATGTGAGTCCAGTCTTCACTGTCCTCACAGCTCTGTTTTGGTCTCCACCGCCTAATTAGCCTCTTACTGTAATATTTACCAGCTACTCGCTCTGCCAATTTTCCCACACAGTTATCCAGGCTCATCCCAGCTAATTGCTTGCTACCATAAGATTTAAGCCGTAATATGTCAAATGCGTGTGTCCAGTTTAGCTTGTTGTTGAATAATTGGCCAAAAATACACAACTTTTTTCCATCTGCAAAATACACATACAAGAAGATAAGGAGGAAAAAGAACAGGAAAAACAAACTACTTATGAGACCAACCCAGCCAACCATAAAAAATGCCAGAATATATAAAGTACTTTACAGTGGTGTAGAATCTTAATGCACAGCTAAAAAGCTGAGTAGGCAATATCCACAGCATCTTCAGATCCCACAGGAAACAAACAACAGTCACCAAGAGAGACCAACAGTACAGGAACAGAGAGACAAATAGAGTCTGTTAGTTACAGAAAGTTGGAGGAAAGAAAGTGTGGTGTACTCTGTGTTTCTCATATACACACACCTGCATCGGTTCATTTGTTACACACCCTGCTCTAAAATATACTGTATATCACTGAGTCCTTAAAGGGTAATTTCATCTCCTTCCTTCAAAATAAGCCTTTTTGTCTCAACTATGCCCAGTGTCAGGGATGACTTACCTCCAAGCATTACACTGCACTATTGAAATTTCTTTTCCCATAACGTACGCCCTTTGGAGCATGTCCAGAAGAGGTGAGCTATAGGCAAATCCTCTGACTCACATATGTCACATTTAGGGGGAAACGTTGATCTTTCTCAGGTAGTTCAAGCTGAAGTCTTGCCTTTTCAGATCAATCCTCAACTCCACCTCCAATTTGACCTTTTAAATTTCTCATAAATACATTTGGCCAATGCATCCTTCAGATATTAAGGATAATTTCCCCTTAAAGGAAGTAGCCAGCTGGGAGCTACAGACATGCTTCCTGGATAAGATGTGACAGAAAAGGTGACACTGAGGGAGTCTCAATCTTTAAATAGTCAAAATGTGCAAGGTGTCTATCAACAGACACATCTTTTAATCAGTCTCTAAATGATATCACCAAGCTAACAGTTATGGCCTTCAACCAGTTCACCAGTTCAAAGAGAGAAGAAGCAGGTTTGATTTCTCTTGGGGGGTAGTGGATGAAGTCAAGAAGTTTTCCAGGTGAGATACTGCAGTAACCTGACATTCCTCATTAATCTTCCCCTCCTCTCTTGACTCTGCTTGACTGCAGCTACCGAGAATATCTTCAATCACCGTGATTTGTGAGCACAGCGCTGCAAACAGCACAACGGATTTAGATATCCTTGAGTACATTACGTGTGGTGTTTTATTCTGTGTTTGCCAGAGAAGAACAAAAGCAGCCAACGGCCAGGTGACCTTTTGGTTTTTCTGTGCTTCTCTCACTGTATTAAAGAGATAAACAGAGGAGTGGAGTTATTATCAATACTAAATAGACTGTCCGAAGCCCCATAAAAATACATGAGGCCTCCCTGCTTACGTCCACATGTGCTGATAAGTTTATCATTATTATGAGTCTGTTTTACCACCTTGGGCTCCAACAGAACAGTCTCTGTGGTCTATTTATTACTCTTCCTACATGGGGAGTCATGGGTGTTGTTGTGGAGGCATAATAATAAAAGACACAGCAGGAAGGCAGAATAACAGTCACAGAGTTGGAGAAAAGATAAAGTTCATATTTCAGGTTTCTTTAGGGGATAAATGTGATGAGTTGTTCCTACAAAGTTGTTGCATAGTGCATGTGAAGATAAGCCTGCATCTATTTCTGTACCAGTATGTTAATATCGCCAAAGGAAGGCTGACTCGTGTTAAAGGGATGGAAGATAACTGGAAAAGGGGGGGATGAGGAGGAGGTGGTGTGGGTGTGGGGGTGGGTGTGGGGGCTGGGGGGTGGCTTTGACCATAAATCCTGACTGATCTCTTTCAGTTGGGAAATATTAAAAAGCTACATGTACAAAGACAGGAAGAACAAACAGAAGCGTTTCCTGCTTCTGTTTACTAGTTCGTATCTTGAGCCAAAAATCTTTGATTCATAGGACGTCTTCTTGAGCAATTAAATTTAATAAGTGATGACGTATGAGCCTGAGCGCTGGACTAGAGTCAAGATGTGTCAAGTGTTGAGCCACGTTGACTGGTCCGGTGTGTGATCTGTGTTCCTTCCACGAATTCTTCGCTGTCGTGTTCTGCATCCTCTGAGCGTAAGTGTGAGTAAGTGCATGCGTGTACAGGATCTGACGTTGACAGCCGAACACCGAAGGGATGAATGAAGATTATGCAAGGGTGGGTGTGTGTCTGTGAGGGGAAGGGTGACCCCCCACGCACACACCTTCACTCCACCCCTTGTAGGACAATGCAAGGGGGTGGTGGGCTGGTGATTAACAGGACAGGGCTGTGTCTTGTCAGAACAGGGGTTGTCTCATACCTGGAGAAGCCGGATGGGTTGAGTTGAATGAACGTGGACTGGAAGTCTGAGGGGGACGTGCATCCTGAAGGAACCCATGGAGCCAAAAGACTGGAGTGGGGATTTTATTAGCAAATAAAATAGAGTAAAGGCTAATTTATAGCTTCCAAAGCCTAAATTAGAAAGATACATATCTGAATCTATTATGAATTCTCTGTTGTTGGTTGTATTCTTTCAGTAAACTGAGGCCAAATACATGTTATAAAAGAGCTGAGCTGTCGTCTTGGCTGGCCGACACAATGGGGCAGGGCTGACCCGGCAGTCTCAAGGAAGTGACAGCTCCCTGGGCAGCATGACACAGTATGTAGTAAAAGTTGGTCACACAGCGGGACCGAAGACGCAAACAACTCCAGTTCTGTGGGAAAATGGCACTGAGCATGCTCCGTGACCCCTGTTGATCTGCCTCCCCACAGTCTGGAAGGGACTTCTCAAGGAGAGACCCCAGAGGATGCTCCACAGCTTTCGCCTGCTGCGTATGGAAAAAAAAAAAAAGGAGAGAAATGTCATGAAAAAAACCTCAATGTCTCGTTCAGCTTTTTTTTTTCTCAGACAGCGTTCTCCTCGGAAAGTTCTTAAGTTTGTCATTCTTACGGTTCAAGAATTAGTGTGTTTGGGATGCATGATATATTGATGCTTTTTGGAGGTGTAATTGCTGTATTCACAGTTAATTGTATTTATTTGTCCAACACTGTGAATGTGGCTCTGTGTTTGTGCACCAAACAGTTCTGAGCAAATACATTCACAATGATATTTCCCAGAGTTGTGTGGCTCACAGAGTGATCCTCAGCTCTTACAGCAACGCGCACGAGGCTGCGTCTGTCCGAGTTTTTCCTGCTCATACTTCATCCTGCTGATGTAACAGGCCTGCGAACGCTCTCTGGCACACAAGTACTGTGACGTCTGCTGTACTCCAGAGTTTACAATTGAGCTCTGGGTTTCACCACTGGTACAGGGTCTGACACAAGTCCAGCATCAGCGTGATGTCACTGTGTTTATGATTGCCAAATTATCTTGTGTTATTGTTGGAGCTACTGTTCTTGGACATTTGACTCAGACCATTAGTTAGAGAATTCCCTGTGCTTTCCAATGGAGCGTTTCATAAGAATAAGCAAACACATGCACTAGCCTGGGCACTGTGACTTTACACGTGCAATACTAACTCAGTCTTTTCTAACACGCACACATACACATTCATCTCGCCTTTGTATATTCAGTTGGTCACCCCTGTGCCCCCCCGTCTGACCCTCCAGCTGACCTTTGTCTGGCAGAGATGATGTCAGACACGGAGGTCATCATAGGTTATCGTGATCAGCTATCAGAGCGGTTTTGGGGCCTTGAGTGTTTGAACATTCCCATCAGACTGACAGTGGTCATATAAGCCACTCCACGCTGACTCAGCTTCCTCCTTCACACACACACACACACACACACTAACACACGCACCCACACATGGGATGAAGTTGGCCTTGAGCACTTGCAGAGCTCCAGATTTTGTGTCTTTAGACTGAAGCCCAGATGTTTTTTGTGTATGTTTGTGTGTATGGAGGGTCTGCAGTCAACTTTACTCAAGATTTTTTTTTCATTTGACCTTTAACCTTACTGGTCTGTAACTCCATGTAAGCAGGGTCTCTGTAGAGTTGATGATGTTTTCCAGGAGTCCTCTCAGATGTTTGTCATCTCTGCTGCCTGGTTGGTAAACCTGTAGAGGGCTTATGAGAAAGATGGTAAAGGTTTCTCAGGGTCTTCAGGTTTTGTAGAGAGCAGCCTCTGAAGTTTCAAATCCAATCATTTACTGAAAAACAAGAGTATTGTTTAATTGTTTAGCATTGTGCCATTTATGAAAGTTGCATATTGAATGATTAGATTAGATTAGATTAGATTAGATTTGATTCAATTAGATTAGATTAGATTACTGTAACTCCTAAGGGCATTTATTGTCACATTTATCAACCTCTCAGAACCAAAAAGGAAAAGGATTAGGCCCAAACAGATTGTGATCAGATTGTGTAATACATCAACTTGGTAATGAATAGATTTAAGAATCAGTTATTCAATTAAAGGAAAAAAAAAAAACATAGTTCAACACACTAATAGTATAATGAAAATGCTAGTCCGTGACAAATCAGCACACTCCATCCACTGAAGACAGCTGTGACAACACAGGAAAGAGGACCAACTCTGTCATCCACTCTCTTCACCAATATAGCAACAGTTCTTATATTCCAGATTTTAGTTTACTGCTAATTGCCTGTAGGCAGAGCTATAGACAGAAACACTGAGGTCAGTCCAAATCAGGAAAGTTTTTTTTCCCTAAAAGTAACCAACCAAACTCTGCATAAATTTCAGGATGTTTAGAAGAAAAAACACAAAAATTCACACTTCAAATGTAATTTGCACCCATTTCCCAAAGTTTCACATTCGTTGCTGTGTTGCCAAGACTTTTAATGTAGTTTACTCAGGCTTTTGCATGAAACCATCAACTTTAATCTAAAATTCAGAATTTAAACTCCATTTAATGCCATTATAAGTTCCACACATTTCAGTGATGCAAGACTTTGACTTCATTTGTAGCTCTAGGTCCAACTCGATGATGTCTGATCCCACGAATCATTTAGCCATTACCAGTTCCACTGTTTCAGTTCCTTGTCTTTTCATCCTCCACAAGGCCTGGCAGGAAAGGTAGGGCAGAGAAGAGGGGGAAAAAATGAGGGGGAATCAAAGACCATCTCATCCTTTTCCTCTTAATTAGATGGCAGAGTGTTTTGATGAAGGCACATTCCCTGGATGCTCAAGCTATCAGTTTGGTACAATGGGGCCAGCAGCACAAGCCATAGGGGGTGAGTGGGAGGTTCAGTGTGTGTGTGTGTGTGTGTGTGTGTGTGTGTGTGTGTGTGTGTGTGTGTGTGTGTGTGCGCGAGCAGGCAGGAGGCTCTGAAGATCTGTGATGGTGAAGACAGAGACACAGCGAGGTGGGAGGAGACAGTGGAGGTATAGAGACGTGATCAGAGTGAAAACTCTGGGTGAATTTACAGGGAAGATGCTGCGACCTTATTATTTTCTTGTCTTTTACTTTCCCCACTCTCCCTCCTTATCTCCCTCTCTCTCTCATCCTCTTTTTCTGTGTTTCTGTTTTTGTTCTGTATCTACTGTGGCTTCATATTAAAGTGTTATGGTCTCTCCAGGAAAATAATGCAACCATCTTGACAACGTCTACCCTCATTAGTGGACTTTCAGAACACGCATGTGCTTGTGTGCTCTTGTTTATTCTGGCCCTCATAAATTGACACCTGCTTGTTCTGTACGTTTATCTTTTTTCCCAGGCATATGGTGTGAATACTTGGCTCTTATTTTCAGCCATAAGGTATGAAAAGGTGTGATGAAACGAGGAGTGCACTGAGAGGTTCTTTGAAGGAGACAGATCTGTCAATAAACCTCCAGTCTGTTCAATCTGGGCCAGTGTCTCTCAGCCGTAACCACATATCCCCAGTTGCTTCACAGTTATTTTTTTGGGGGAAAACATTGTACAGTTTCTGTCTTATTTTCTAATAAAAGAAGAACATTTCAAATACAATAAAATTCATGTGTAAAATCCAGAGACTGCATTGAGGTGAAGCTGCCTCTTCAAACTGACCAGTCTCTCCCTGCAGCTCCCTCTGACCTCAGCTTATCGAGATACCCCCTCCTCTGATCCTGCCCCTCTCGTTCTCTCTCTCTCTTGGTGGCCCTGTCTTGTCAACCACAGCCAGGCAGACCCAGTAAATCGCCAATTCCCCATTACAGGCCAGGTTTCTCATCATCCAGTCTGCTTGGCTTCCTTATCAGCCTACGGAGCTTTTCATCTGTCTCTCTGGTCCTCTGCCACGCCACCAGGTTCTCGTTTAGCCTCCCACCCTGGGAGCGAAGCTGTTTAGAGGAATTATCTTTCATCTTTGTGGGTGGACATTCAGATCTGGGTCGAAACAATGTCTGAGAGTAGAGGTTAGATGTGCTAGTCCGTAGTTATTAGCTCACATGAGCGTAAATTTTGCTGCAAAATCTGCGATTTAGCTCACTTTTTAAAGTCCTGTTTGCAGCCCTGTTTTCTCCAACGCTCTTTTTTTTATGATAAGAAGATTTCAAATAACCTGAAAAAGCTCTCCACATTTTTGTGGTTGTACCCAGTGTGTTTGTGTTTGTGCAAAGGGTTGAGGTTAGCGTAACTGTTTTGCTCCCACTCCACACTGGGTTTCAGAAGGAAGTGTTCAGATGGGATCCAGATTTTAAACGCAGCTAATCGCACGATTTGAACCCAGGATTTGTGAGGAGATCATGACAAAAAAATCTGTAGGACTATGGGATTGTTCTGGCACTGCCATCCACGGGGCATAAAGACGATGCTTGGGACGCTGCTGCTTGCCTAAGTGCTCGGTCCTGGTGACTGGGACCTGCTGCTGGTGGAGACAAAAGGCCTCGGCTTTGGCCCTCATCTGCCCCCAACTGAGGGACTCTGTGGGCATTAATTCTCCTCTGTCAACCCCTGTCAACCCCTGCTCATTACACCACTTACTGGGAAACCTCTGGTGTATACCTCGGCACAAAAATGGGACAATACCTTTGTGGAATGCGAAATAACAACAATGTACTGTGGGAATATTACACAGGGGCAGAGGAAGGAGGAGGACTGTTCATTAGAAATAAGAGCTTTGCTGTGTGCTTCCTGCCAGTGTTGAAAATACGTGAGTTTTTTTTTTTACTTTCAGGTTTTGTAGTGAAAGCTGGCATGGAGATAGGCGGGGTCCACAGCGAACACATTTGCAAGGCAGGTTTGCAAAGCAGTGTGTCACAATTACATTATGTGTGCAGAACATGTGTCACCATGTCAATGCATTAAAGGTGCTTTTTTCATGCTCCAGCTAAGATAAGACATCCCGTTTACGCCCAAGACATGCAACGACTTATTGGTCTGTTTCGAGGCTGATACTTTCTACTATTTCTTTACACTGCAGTCAGCCCTGTTGGCTCCATAAACCGGCGATAAAGAGCAACTCACTTTGACCTGAGCTGCCAGGTGGCACCTGTCAACAGGTACTCTCCAAGGAGAGCGGGAAAATTACTGGTTGTGTAATCGTCTGTCGCTTAATAACACAGTCTCCCAAATACTGACTTTCTCCTCTCCCCTCTTGCTCCTTCACATCTCAACCCAGAGAGCTAATTTTACAGACTGAGCGGAACACTTCCAGTTTCTGCCTGTGTATGACTCCAAGCTGTGTCTGCATGTTTACACATGTGCTCCTCTGGCTGTGCGCACTCATGTTTTTGCTGCAGATAATGTACAGAACCGATGTGATGTGCCTCTGTCCGTAGCTGCCTTCTGTGGCTTTACCTCCCTGCTGTGTTTGCAGGACTTTGAAGCTGACTCTGGGGAATGGTGGATGATCTTTGGTCTGACTTCTCCCTCCCTCGCTCCTCCGTCTTTACTCCTGTTTTAATTCTACCCACAAGATGCAGCTGGTCTGTGAGGTCATACCTCCTCCAGTGGAGCGGTAAATAAATCTACTCTCGGTACTCACACATCCCATTTCTATCGCTCTGTTTTCCCCCCAACGCTTATCAGTCCAACTTTTCCTCCAGGAACACATCTGCCTCCCCTTGTTGCTGATTTTTCTGACAAGTTGTCAACAGGCTTGCAGAATAAAGTTTTACACGCTTTAGAAGTGGATATCACTGAGACGAACTCAGGTAATGATGTGAAGTTGGCTTCAGATCATTAATGCAATACATCAGTGCATCATGAACTTGCAAATA
Source organism: Decapterus maruadsi (assembly GCA_030347415.2). Taxonomy (NCBI): domain Eukaryota; kingdom Metazoa; phylum Chordata; class Actinopteri; order Carangiformes; family Carangidae; genus Decapterus; species Decapterus maruadsi. Next base: position 8,138,423 of record CM064896.1, on the reverse strand, counting down.
TAACTTCACCACTTGGATAAGTTGAACCAGTGAAGATGTAACATTATGTTTTTGCCAACACTGTAAAAATTGAACAATATTGCAATTAATTAAACTCTCAGAACAACCAGCTTCTTTTAAATACATTGCTTGTTTTGTCAAATTATTAATGTTTTGCTTGGGCTTTCTAAGGTCACACCTGATGTTTTAAACTAAAACATATAATTTGTATTTATGTCTATTTATTATTCTGAATTCTTCAGTCAGGCTGGTCAAGAATGTCAAATCATTATCTTCTCTTTGCAGCCTGGTAAAGGAAACTTATCGGCACTAATGAGAGTGTCCAGCTATTTCAGGCTGTATACCCTGAGAGGGTGGCCTGTAGCTTGTATGAACTTTTTCTCACAATGAGGCCAATGTACAGTCTGTCAAACCCGCCGTGGCCGACCTTGGGCTTCAGTTCAGGCATGTGTCACATACCTCCACCTATGGTAGTGAAAGCCAGATTCTGCTGATGAAAACCGCTCTCACACAATGCTGCAGCTCCGACTGAGGCCAGGAAGGAAGAATTAGCAACACATCCTCCACACGAAAGCCCCGGCCCAGCTCGTCGTATCGTTACACATAACACATCCGTTTATTCAATTAAGCCTGCTTAATTTATCACCGCAAGTCAAGGGGCTTTATGTGCTTTTCCACACTCCTTGGCTCACTAATATTCAGGCATGTTTGTTCACATGGCCCACCAACAATGACAGAAGGGCTAGCTTGAGTCCTGAGAAGAAGATGCTGTGATATTAATGCTCAAATGGCAAAGAAAAGGTTGAAAATGGGCTGTTGTTCAGCGTGGTCTTTTGACCCCATCGAGGATGTTCTCACTGAGTGTTGCAGACAGATAAAGTACATCAGTGGTTAGTGGTTGGTTGACCGCAGCTCTTCTGGCACAGTTTAAATCCTGTGTCTCGTCTGCACTCAAACAGCGAGAGGCACAGCTGTGGTCATGCCGCCAAGCCAACATGAAAGGCTAACCCCAATTAAAACATCTTAATCACGAAAATAGATGCAGCCGTTGATGAAATGCAGTTCAGCTCACACTCATTCGCATGTGGACAACCACTAGCACCGATGATTGTCCGAAAAGATAAAACGGTTGGCTCGGTTCTGTTGATCCTTTGAAAAAAATTCTATTTGTTTGAACCCTTTTTGTGGTTTTAAGTCATATTTGGAAACACATGCAAACAACACGCAGGCTAACCTGAATCCCTGAATCAGCAGTATTTGTGAAGGAAGTTGGAATTTCTGTGAAAATAAGGGTTCGATAATGAGAGAATAGCAGCCCACAGTCGTTTTAAGGCTGTAAACAACACATGAAGCTCAATGGGATGTCTTGCATATATCAGAAGCCAACCATGTTGGGGTTGAGTGTAGAACATAGACTGGTTGATTGATACCAGGCCATTGCAAACAAGATTCCACCATACTGCCCCTTTGACACTTGTCTTTCATCTTCTTGCCAGTGTGATTAGTGGAGATTCAACTGAGCTTGTTCCAAGACTGCGTGATTTGTAGGCCACTTTCTGTTTTTTGCGTCCCAGTGTTTAACATCGGTTCATTTAATCAATTTAAGAATCTTTCTTTTCTACCAGAGCTGCAACATGTAATTTGAGATCCACAGTAACATCATTGAAGATTGTGTGGGAGCTGTGGGTTGATAAATAATGGCAGATGCAAAGATGAATATTGGTCTGTGGTTTGATCATCCGCCCGACCATGAGGCCATTGACTAGACATATCAAATAGTAGAGAAACAGGAAAAAAGAACCAGTGTATATCAAACAGAACTAGACTATTTAGTCTATTCCATAAATTCCCAAGGACTTATTGATAGCACCGAGCACTACTGCAGAAACCACAGAATTATTGGCAAAGGGATAGATGTTAATGTTGTCCTCAGTGTGACTGTTTGTGTGTGGGTGTTTTAAACCTGTTTCCTTGTTGACATTTGTGTCATTTTTGTAACAGAGCAGATTTTAGCTATTTGCCTTGGTTGGCAGCAGGTAATGAAAATAAACGAAAGATCGATCATCATATAATAAACAACCTATATAGATTAAAGCTGTGGAGGCATTCTTTTACCAAGCAGTGTGGTGGAGACTAATCATTAGCTTTCCTGTAACAGGAAAGTGAGTTTTAAGTTTTAAGGCAACTAAAACTGCCGCCAGATACTTCATAATTTGTGCTATAGCCTCCACTGACAGACAGGGGGCATCAAAAACAAAAATTAACATCTGGTGAGCTTCTCCTATTTTATTTAGTGTGTCATGATGGTAGTCCACCAATGCAGTATCAATTCATGGCCAGCAATTATGATTTTATGAAAGCCTCATCTGACAGTGAATAAAATCACCACGCACATGACCAAAGAGACTGTTTGAAACAAAAGAAGCAAGTAAAATTCATTGGATGGTATTTCCACAAATGCTGTCTCGTTAGAACATTCACAGTTTGTCAAACTTTTACTGCCTCAACAATTAAAAATGAACTCTGAGAATTAAAAACATTTCAAATCTGTTCAGTGTTTTGGGGACAACAAAACAACAGTTTTGTGAAGCTTTCAAGTCACAGCCATCAATAGCAGTTTATGGAAGCCAAAAACCACGGCTAAGCCTTTCTGTAACCTCAAGCTATGTTCTTTGTGCTTCCAAAGCTCTTGTGGGTCTTCAGTGGTGACACAAGAAATCTGGTGGAAATCAAATTGTTTCTGCTGTCTCACTGTCACACTGACTTTTCTCAGTTTGATGCCAGACATAGAGTGATTTATTGACACGAGTGTGAATAGAATGACTGTAAGCAGAGACATGTTTAAGTCAGTCAAATAAATATCTGTCTAATCAGTGAGTTGGGTGCAGTGTTGTTTAAATATTGTTGATGACTTGCATTGATTGATGACCACAGTATATCATCTTCAAATGGCTACTTTCAGCCAAATAATGCAAATCATCACAAATTGAAACTCATTTCAATCCAGTTTCATGAACATGACAATGAACTCACTGAACCTAATCGACCTTCCCTGGCTCCACATCTTAATAGAAGGAATGGTTAATAAGACATTGATACCCATTAAGCCTATAAGAAAATATCAATAGGCTACACAAAAAATATCATAATAATTCACAGCGTGATAGGCTACTGCATTGATTCTTTGAAGTACTGTAATATCTTACCAGTAGGCATCTTATTGACCACTCTGTCTGATGGTAATTCCTCTGTTCATATGCACATGTGATGTTGGGTATTAGGCTACAAGAATAGTGAAATAGGTGCAACTGTTCTCAATTCTGAAAGCTTAAAAAATCAACTGTATGCCTATTATGGGTTCTTCATACTAGAGGGATTTATTTTCTAAAAAATAAACGTCAGGGAAATAAAAAATGCAATAGGCTAGGCTATATATCACACAGTTCACAGTGGCCCAAAATATCACCACCACCACCATCATCATCATCCCCGTAGGCCATCACCTTATTCTTGCCAATAAACAGCCATAACAGGAGCCCATTTTTTGTCAGAGGCCCCATCACAATTAACATTAAAAATATATATTTACAGCATAACAACTACAAAACTATACGTTTTATGAAAAAAAAAATCCCGATAGTTAAAAAACAAAAAAAACAAAAAAAAAAACGAAATAAGGCCTACCTGGGAAAGCGTAGGCTGATCTGACCAATCAGCTTGTTCCCTGTCACGTCACATAATTTACGTGAGTAAACGTCAGTTGCCCCGCCCCCCTCCCCCTTGACGTTTTGTGAAGACGCGGGTTTTCTTCAGGAAGAGGTTCAGCAGGTCTAAAAAAAAATAAATAAAACAACATTCAGAAGAGGAAGAACTTACAAAGAAGAGGACGGGTTATAACTTTGTAAAATTCATTGAAAGCTAGCACCGTTTACGCGCAGCCGGAGGCTAACGTTAGCTGGGTTAGCTCGGTCCCCGGTGAGCAGCAGAGGCCGCAGTTTGGACTTCGGCGGTGTTGACCATGACTTTGCTGAGTGAAGGGAGGCTCAAGGGATGAACCACTAATGGGTGAGTACAGGTTTTTGTGTTTATGGAGCCCGACCAGGGGTTTAGATCCGTGACAATGCCATTGTCAGGTCTCTTCTGTTGGAGAACTCGCAGCTACTACTGTTTTATCTGTGTGTGACAACATGTGGCTGCTGTGTTATTGATACTCAACCACTTTGATGCAAGTGATCATGTGCTGTCATCAGTTCCTATAAGTTGTGTTGTGTTTTTCTTGAGGGCGATTTGTTCTGTGCTTACCGAGAAACTGAGTAAGATAAGCTAACATTGTGTTGCTTCGTAAGTGTTGGTTAGGTGAATGTATCTTGGATGTTGATTGGAGAATTCAGGTTGTGGTGGTCTGAGTCCAGGGGAGGCTGTTATGTTGGTGCAGATGAATGGTGTTGCTGCCCCAATGTGCTGATCAGAGGCCAGTTTGCAGGCTGGAAGTTGTACACTGAGCAACTAGAAAAGTATTTACACCTGTGCCAATCTCAATTATGATACGCCACAAGGCATCATTAATGTGCAGCTGATGCATTCATGTTAACATGAAGCAGAATCAACATCTTGTTGATTTCATAACATCAAAGAAGTGAGGCTGTTTTGAGGACAACAGGAGTTTCATATTCAGTTTTTAGTCTGGCCTTCCTAATAAAATGCTCAGCGAATAAATATAATCAGCATTCAACACTGACATAAAACCAAGCAACTAAAATAAATGTCTTTTAGAAAAGGTCAAACTCTCTCCTAATCTTTCTAAATATCACTGCCTGACCTATTCTATGCCACGATTGTGAACAAATCAGTGTCCACTCACCCACAGAAATCAAATTATATTTCCCCTCTCAGAGGTTTGTTGTTCTTGTCTTAGAATTTATTATGTTTCCACCCCAGTGCTTGACATTGTTTGAGACAGAAATCTGGAATGTTTGATGCAGAAAATGTCACGCATCCATCTTACGCCCTCAGTCGTTTGTGTGTTGTTCATTGGTCATATGCTACATACATACCCAGCATTATATCCTTTCTAAGGAGCAGAGTTATTTTTATTTTTTCTAGTCACCCTCCTAATTGCATCCTGTTTGCCATCCCTCCATTTTCCTCTCTTATTTTCATGCTTGCCTTGTCAGATGATCTTATTTATTGTATTTACATATTGTACAGTAACCCCAACTGTAGGGCACATTAACTTTGCTAAGATCCAAAACAGTGGAAGTTAAAAAGGCAGTTGCATATAAACAGTTTGAGACAAACAAGCTACATGCCGTCATCAATCTTCATTCTCGAAATACATCTAAAAATCCACAGTGGATTAGTGCTGTAATTGGACAGTAAATCCTTGTGTTGTGTGTCAGTTGGTAGAGGTTTGCTCAAACTTATGGTTTTGTTGAAGATTGTGTTTCCTGTAGAGCATATAAGAGGAGTTGAGGCAGAGGCGTGAGGAAATGAGTGCCACCAAGTTTTCCATTATTTTACCTAAATTGCTTTAAAGATCTAGATCCAAACAAAACCGGACATAATTTGAAATAATGTGAGATTCAGGTTTTCATTCATGCTGTACATTGGACTTAATTTACTATAAATATAGCCACAGTGCAATTCTATTTTAAATTATTGTCATAAAAATTGTTATTAGCCCAAAGCCACCTCTGTTGTTTTCCCTGTGATTGCTTAGTTTAGCGACATGTGACCTTAGAGACGGGAGGTGTTGTTATGAAGTTGATGAAGTGTGGAGAGAAGTAAAGGTGTTGCTTGAAAAGTTAATCTGTCCTTATCCAGCTGTTTCTCTTATCAAGAGTCGTACAATTCACCACATTTGAACCCTTGACATTACAGTAATATAGACAGTAATAGAGCCAAGAGGTTTCTGGAGCTGTGATGGAGTTGAAGGTTTGACTTGATGGTGGCGCACATCTGTCGTCGACACATTCACATGTCTGTGCAGTGGCACAGCCTGTCGTGTTCCCGTGGGCAACGTAAATCCTGAGCGGCTGAGTTTCCATAATATCTTGTTTTAGTGTGACACGCCATATGGTTCAACTCTTCTCCACTTAACCGCTGATCCCAGGTCCATTCAGCAACACTGCCACTGGAGCATTCATAGTGTTGTGTCTCCCCTCTCTCCCTCACACAGACACACACAGATCCCTACCATACACACACAGACACTCTATCTCTGTGATCAAACTATATTGTGAGTAGAGATTAGCTATGTAGGTTTTTGTGGATTATTTCACCCCTCTTTTTATGATGATAACAACGACAACAAGAACAACAATAACAACAACAATAATCTCTGCTCACGGAGTTCGACATTGAGCTTGAAAAATTCCAACAAGATCATGATGCTCGTGAACATAAGAGGCGCCATTTGCTTGTGGGGCTTTTGGCGAAGCACATCTGGACTTGTCTCAGATTAAACATCCCGAATGTGACCTGAGCTGGAAACGATTTGTTCACCGGCAGTGCTGTCACTCCTGCCAAGAGGCAATGGGGTGGGGGTGGGGGTTGGGATGGTGGTGTGTGTGTGTCGGGGGGGCAGTGGGTGATGATTCCTGTGAAAGGATATGGTGAGTATACAGAGTTCCTCTGGCTTTACGATTTCAGTGTGTAGTAGTATGATACTTGGTTGTGTTTGAAGATGTAATCTCCCATTTGATTTCCATTGAGCGGGCAGGATGGGAGGGTGCCGGTCCCCGCTCCCCAGGGCAACCACATCCAACCCATATCAGGGTCAGGCGGACTCTCTTATAAACACTGATTAAAACACTGGAAATGGCTGCCCACTGAAAAACCGATGCTGACAAGATCCAGCAGGATGAAGTGACACAATGAAGGACAAGCTTCAAGTGAAGACAAACTCTATTCCGAAGGCAATTATTTCTTGATTTGAAGTGAAAATCACATTTAGTTCTAAAAATTCTCTTAATCTTCCATTTTGGCACAAGAAAATGACATCATTATTTTCTCCATCTTTACCTCTGATAAATCCCCTATGTGTTAAAAATGTAAAACTACCAAAGAGAAGTAGGCTATGTGTTATCTTTTGTCGACACCATCAAAGCCCGCAGAGAAAGACTGTGCTTATCTCAGCATCTAAAACAGATGCCACAGGTTCACAGGGCACTGCTGACCTGATTTCAGCAGTTTTATTGCAAACATAAGTATGAGATGTGTGGTTTCATCTGGCAGTGTTCATTTTTTCCTCTTTTCCTGTTTAAACACAATGATTGACTTTCATACTTTTGATGTTACATCTTGGAAAATAACAAAGCAAAACCCTTATTATGTTGTTATGGGCTATGTAAAATGATCATGGAAAAAATGTAAAGAAAAAAATGTATTAATGGAACATCTTTTTACCATTTAGTGTGTGTTTCTTTCCATCAGAAATTTGGCAAAACAAATGTGTTGAAGAGTTCTTAGATGAACATTTGAAAACTGTAATTAAAGCCTCATTTGTGGCACCACAACTGTCATAATACACAAGTTCACCCCTCAACAACAAAACACGAGGAAAAAAAACATCATAACAGATCTATTACTGCTGATTTAAGTAACTCTTGTCAGATGCCTCCGTGTCCGAGGGAGGGCATGGCAAGCTGGGTAATCTTAGGGAGGGTGTGTGGCTGGCTCAAATCTGCCCTTTACCCTGCAGGGCACTTTGAGGCTGCCTTATCAGATAAAAACGAAAAACTGAAGGAATCATCAGGTTAAAAGGTTTAAACTAATGAGATGGAAATGATGTAATTAGGTTCATCTGTTGTTCATTTGATGCCCAGTCCTGGGGTGGAGCCGCTTGGGCTCTGTGGGGTGGATGAAGTGGAGTTTGCATCCATCGGGGAGAGGGAAAAGGCTGCAGCAGACTGTGTTGAGGTACAGTCAGTTAATGGAGCTATGCTCAAAATTCAATTTTGGTATCGGACTTCTGTCTTTGTCCCAGTTTACATGCAACTGAAAAGAAAATCGAATAACTGACGGGAACGTGTCCTCCTCCTCAACACCAGGTGGCGATTATGCATCGTTTCATAGGGCCCCTTTTCCGGTTGACCTATTAGCCAGGCAGCACACCGGCATTTTCGAACAACAGCAAAATGGTTGTGTACAGCTTTGCTCATCTCGTACATAATGTGCGCGTTACTTATTGTGCAGATACGGTGTACGCTATAGACAAAAACACTGTAACGCTTCAACAATAGCTTCTGCGACTGGCTTTCTTGGATGTTTTTGTTCTGGGGTCTTACGCCAGCGCGGGAATGTGGAGCATGCGCACATGCATTGTCCATTTAAACTCTGATTACGGCGTATACGTCGGAGAAAGTCCAATTCCAGTCACATTATCTGGGTGTCTTAATCGGAGTTGGAGAATTTTCGATATTACTCGGACTAACACATTTACATGCCCTCAGTTGTCCGGTTATAGTCGGATTAAGGCAATAATTTGGTTTTCTTAAGTGTCATGTTAACGTACTGAATGTGCACTCACTGTTGAGCTGTGAATTGCAATTATTACATGATCATCAACATGCAACAGTGCTTTACAAGATCTTTAATAGGAGATTGTTTGGTCACTTGGAGTCTGTCTTGACACTGATGCAGAACAGCAGTGTCTCCCCCCAGCAGCTCAAGCCTTGTTCAGACCCGCCTGACTTGGCAAGCGAATCAAAAAATACTAAAATATTGTGTGTGTTTTTTTCTTTGTAAAGCCAGCTATGTAAGATGGGATGACATGTTTATGACTTTGCCATTTTACTATATTACAATTGTATGTTGGCTTTATTGAAATACACCCTGATTTCCACAATGTTGAAAGGAATTTGGCTTTAGCATCATGCAGATACTGAACGCAGCCCCTTTTTTGTCAGCTTGAAGTGTTTTGTTGTGGTTTTGAAGAAATTCCCATTTGAGTGCTCCAGAATGAGATGGTTCGTGATTCTTGTGATCCTCAGGGTTCAGGTTTCTGTGTATTGTTTTTTAAAGGGAATAAAAAGTGACACCACTGGATTCAAGGAGCAGTTCAAATGATTGTTGCCAAATGTATATAGAGTCATAAAATGGACTGGAGAGTATAGTTGTTTGAACTGATGTAGCACAGTAAATAAATGACCACTTGTGTGAAGGACCTTGATGCATAATGCACTTAATGCATACAAGGCAGTGAATCAAAGCCTTCACAGTCATGGCTTTGTTAAAAAGCACAGTACATTTTACATCATGCTTTGTGGGGCTCTTAGCGTGAAATTCATCCCCTCACATTAACATACGTTAACATTTTAAAAATGTTTTCAAGTTTGTGGTCATGCTTTAGAAATAATGGGAGTAAAAGTCGTGGTTAAAAGCATATGATAAATTGAATGGTAAATGCAGTTGCACTAGCCTGAGGCACATCTGCACAGCGGGTGCATCTTTAACCAATGCAATTTTATGTACAGCATGCATTACTGTTGGCATTTGGTACTTATTTTTGAACAATATCTGCTCTCCAGCATTACAGGCTTCAGGAAATGAAAGCTTTAACATAGAATTCACACATAACATTTCCAAACGATTCCTGTTGCGTTGGAAATCTCTGGGGTGAAATGGCACTTGTCCTGCCAGATAGAATTTCCGCTCTTTTTTTTCTCCTCTCCTACTTTCTCCCTTCCTTCCACGTTTTGGTCTTTCCTGTTCCCTTCTCATCACAAACTGAAACTTCCCAGAGCACACTCAGTATCTGACGTGGAGATTAGGAACACCCTTGTAAGCTATTGTCCTGCAGCTCATCAGTGAGCTACTGAAACTGTTGATAATCATTCGTAAAGAGATCTGGCTGTTCCTGGAGCTTCCTGGAGGTTAAACACTCATCGTATTCCCTCAGCACCAACGCCCAAAAACTCCATCTTGTAAATACTAAAGATGGGTCATTAGGTTAAATGCACAGAAAGCATGAAGGACTAAGACAGGAAGGAAAGAGGAAACAAGGGCCCACAGAAGTGAAACCTGAGAGAGGTGATTGTGATAATCCATTTGCCTTTTGAAAGAAAAAAAGATGATAGAGAGGACTTTTTGAAACATCAAAAAGTAAAGCTAATTGGCATGAGTGGGACCCATAAAAAGGTTTTATGGGTCGAAGTAATTCTGTCCACAGCAGGACAACAAAATGAATGAATTCTTTGTTGAGGTCCGTACAGTATATGAATCCACTTTATTTGTGCCTGTCCTCTTTCCTCAGGCCAAGTAGAGAGCGGAGCAGTTGCAGATGGCTTGTTTCAGGAAACCACGGGCCCAAAAGGGATCCCTCTCTGCTGTGCATTTAGTATACAAACTACAAAGGCAGGCTGCGGTCAGCACACCCTTGTGAAAGGGGCTAAAATAGTGTCAGCAGGATGTCCAACAGACTGCGAGCAAGCAGAGGAGAGAGCAGAACAAAAACCGACATGTGAAGGAGAAGGGAACATATTAGTACACTACTGAGTCCCCTTCCTCCACTATGAACCATATTATAGAAAGAAAAAAAAAAGGTTAGTTTGATAAACAGTGTTGTAACTGACCGTAAACTGACAGTCATGATGAATCCATTGAAACTGGTTCATCACTATGAATGACCACCATCTTGGCATCTATTGTTTGAATCATGAATGTTTTATGATAAACAGATTCCAGACTCAAAGAAGGTGGCCAGACACTTGAATGAAGGTTTCTCGCTGAGTACGTGAGCCAGAAAAGTTCTCTAGCATCTGTAGTACTGACTGGACCGTACGAGTCTGTTTCATCGCGCACTACTCTCATGCATGCATGCACATGTTTCCCATACAGCAATTTATTCGTAGCTGCGTTGGAAGTTTAGCAGTGTTAACTGAAGTCATGAGATGGCAGTTGGGTTCGTTTTTAGCTGCATTTAGCTCCAAAAAATACTAAAAGTGGTGTTCATTTATGAATGTGATCCTAAACCCTGGTGTCAGAGCTTATTTCCTGCATTAATTCAAAAGCTGATGTCAATCCTATTGGCTTTTTGTTGAGGTGAACCAGGGTGACACTAATTTCAGTGTAGCCCTATAAAAAATACAGTATATCATCCCTGCGGCAATCTAAGGCATGGCACACTACATGCACTTCTATTAGGCTTTTCTAGTATACCAACCCTTTAACAGAGAATAATAACTGCATTTGCTTGCTGTTTGAGGTGTCAGTTTAAACACGTCTTGTACCATGAATGGTCATATTGACAAGTTGGTCTGAGCTGCCGGCTGTATACAGCTCTCTTTATTGGTGCAGTCGAACATTTACCAGACCTTATTTCCCAAGCTTGACAGTCCAGCTTTTGATTACTTGCCACTATAGGGATGCACATTTTCAATTATTTTTTTTCTGACTGATAACCGATGCTTGTTAAGCGATTAATAACTTACAAGATCTGAGTGTCTGTGACTCAGCTTGTGGCGATTGCCAACCCGGTGATTGACAGAATGATCAACAATGCTTTTTTTCTTGGCATTAAACACACACACACAGCACCACATCCACTGTGATCTGTCTCAGCTGATTGGCGCTCAGATGGAGGTTAGATCGTAACATTGTGAACTCTTTTTATGCAAAGTGTGGCCAAACACCAGGCTGAAGAGAGAAGAACAGCAGAGCGCTCCTCTCACAGCTGGCACATACTGTAAGTCCTCCCATGTAACCTTTTGTTGCAAAATATGACTGAAGATACAAGTTGAAGTCTGCATACCACCACACCCCCATGACTTGACGACATAAGGAGCCAATTAAAAAAAAATTGCCTATACCATTAATCGATCAAAGTCACTGTTACTGTATCAGTTAACAGTTAAATGGTTAATCATGTGCATCCCTACCTGCCATGCTGAACCAACGGGTTCTACCAAGAACAATATTCAGTGAATAAAGAGTTTACAGTTCAAGGGGTGATGTGTTTTTTAGCATTTCCAAAACCACATGAACAAAAAATAACAAGCAAAGTTTAACAAATGGATTTAAGAGTGCGTTTTTATCCTGCAAAGAGAATAGTAGCATTACCTCCACAACCAAGACTGTATCGTTAGCTAAGTAAATGACTTTCTGAGGTTACCGGTTTAGAAAAAACTCAGAAGTGGAACACACAAAAGTGTTTAGAGTTGCAGCAGCTCCAGCCATTAAACAGCAAACTCATTAGTACTGTATTGTAAGTCTAAGGCCATTATGATATTGGCTTTTGAAGGAAGGCAGAGTATCCTCTTTCACCTAGCAAATGTATTTTATCTCACTTGTGAACTGGCTTTTGTCAACGCTCCACTTCTCCCAACTTATGGCTTTATGGAAGTCTTATGGTCCTGAATGCCTCAGAGGGTTTCACATTAAATTGTCTGTGAATTGGTTTGTGTCTGAAAAGCCGACGAAATTCACTGCTCATGTTTTGCCAGCGACTCAGTCCAGTTGTTTCTCTCTCTCTCTCTCTCTGAGCGAGACATTGTTAAAACCCAGCTGTGCAGAGACCTTAGTTGCCATTCCACACTGATTAAAAGCCAGCCCAGACCTGACCGCTTTTTAGGCGATTGTGGTGTGCCTCTGTGGAGGGGTCAAAACTTTGATTTCCATGCATTGGTAATATTTTCAGACAGAGTATGAACGTTGCATATGAAATGCGTTACCCGTTTTTACTGTCTAATGTCAAAAACAGAGCTCCAGTCCTCCTACGCAGGCAACAATGCAGCTTTCTGCCTCCACCAACTCAGTAGACTCACATGCTGCTTTTTACTTTTAGCATTGTTTTTGTGTCAAAGTTGGCATTCCTGTAATATTAAAACATTCTTGTACAACCCCGACCTGAGAGGATGTGATTAACAATGAGGTGCCACAAGAGAGGGACGTGATGAAATTTTCCGCCATTTTGGCTCACTTATGAAATTACTTTGACTCCTCCACTGGGTGCTATGCTATGTCTGTTTTTAGTGGGGTTTTTTAATACATAAGAGGAGCTTTGATTTATATAACGTCGTCTTTCTTTTTTTGCAACCTGAGCCACTCTGAGTTGGATAAGGATCGTGTTATTTGTTGCTCAAAGGCAGAGGTCAGTTCTTATTGCAGGTATATCATCTGTAAAGAGGCTGTATAAGCGTCAAAGGGAAAATCACACTACTCAAAATGTCTGGATTTGATAATAGCCCTGTGGATCACTACAAAAACAAGAGGTACTTTATACCGAGGCTCAGGTTAAATTACCATCCAAACATTTGACCAGAGGAGCGACAGAGAATTCACGTCCCATGGGTGACTCAAAGAAGGCGAGAACAAACTCTATACTAATGTGTGATGATGTGACCTTGGCTGTGGGATGCCAACGCAGGATTCAGACTGGATTGAAACTGAACCTCAGGGTGACCTGGGTGGGAGTAAATGTGAAAAACATGACAGAAAGAGCAAGTGCGAGAAAAGCTGATCTCTTTTAGTTTTCTTGCCTTCCCCGATGTGTCTCCAGGCTCGGGTATAAAGGAACCATGAAGCATGAAACTCCAGAGATATCACTGAGAGCCTGGACATTTCTCTTAAACTGCACGGACAGCAGAACTGCACAGGCCTTATCAAAAATGACAAAAAGCGGGGTAATGTTGCTGGGGTCTGACATCGACATAGACATAGACATAATGTTTTATTCTAAACCAAGAACACTGACATAGACTTCTTCTACAACCTCAGGCTGAGCAATCATATCTACTGTCCCCTCATAGACTGGTATCTTTGCTTTTATATCTGACCAAGGAATGACTATTTCCTGGGGATTTAATCTAAAGGAATCCTAACCATCTGACATGGGATATTTCCTGTACCTCTGAAGGCATCCATTCCTAAACAGAAATGTACACAGAAAGAGACTCACGGTATGGTTTGAATGTCCAAAGGCACACAGACAGCGAGGACAGCGTGACGCAGCACAAATCTTGAACCAAGAAACCACGGCCGGGACGAGCAACGAGTGATGGTCCAATTTACTGCTGCAGCCAAATAGTAAATGAATTTAATGCTGACTTAGAGGATTTTGTTCTTGGACTGCCCAGACCAGGAGCATGAATGCAGCATTTAAAAAAAAGTTAGAAAATGTCTTGATCTGTGTCATAGAGAATCAAATCAATTCATCGGTCCACATGCTGTCAGATCTGTTACTTTACTGCTGTCTTGCTACATAAACAGCTGGATAAGAAGTTAATCTGCTGCCCCTGTTATTTGGCAACAGTCAAGAATATTGCATTTTCCAAACTAAATGTAATTTTTTTTTTTTTTAATACATACATTCAATCTGTCATCACCTCCCTTTATGTCAAGATCTGACACTTGACCTTTAGTTTTCTTGGCTGGTGTAATTTCATTTGAATATAGCCAGGTTTATGTAATTACATGTTACATGTTTAATCAAGCATGGACATGCTATAGTAGATACAAAAAAAAAGTTGCAGCAAAGCGACGGCCTCACTCGCTGTGAGTTTGAGCAAAGCTTGAAATGATTATGAATGTGCCTCATAAGAGGATCTGCTTATGAAGTCAATGTGATGAGGCCAGACAAAGCTAACATAAAATTGCTCATATCCTTTTTCCCTTTATGTGTAAACAGCCGACATTTCCACAGGCCGCAGTGCTTGATTATTGTATATTGCTACATTTTGTTGGTTTTCATGATTATAGTTATGGCATACACCATATTGTGTTGTTTACAGTTTTAAAGGAAGGTTCCTGTGGTTCTTCCATATTGTGAAAAACCACTCATCTGTTCCTAGTTCTCTGTGCTTGAAGCTGCACATAAACCAATCTGCGATATATTTAAAGCAAAATCCTTCCCTTCACAACTGTTTCCGACTTGATGTAATCACATAAACTACACATTCTGGTTTATAAACTGCTCTTGATCATCTCATTTCTGACATTTTTATAATTAGACGAGGTGGTTACGTCAAAGAGTCTCAGTCATGCTTCATCTAAAATCCATTGTGTTACTTATGGTGTAATGCAGACATGTGATTCTTGTGCATATGAAGATATTTATTTGCACAGGGTATGCTGTCAGTCAGAGCCATCACAGTCATTACCCAGTGCCATTCACCCTGCTGAGTTAAAACCATAATGCGATTATTGATTCATAAAATCAGATTTGGTGAAATATAATGTCTTTGTTAAGTGATAATCCTAAGTAGCTTCTGAAAGATTAGATTGAGACGGACAGCAAAAGCTCACCAATGAAACACAGCCGTCCGTTCGGCTGCTCTCACAGCAATGGAAATATTCCAGGTGACACTTTTGAAGTCACTGCTCCGGTCGTTGGAGCTTGCACAGCATGGGTAACCTCAATATTAGTTTAATGTTTTATCCTCTGGAAGACGCATGCCTCTCTTTTTATATGACGGCCCACCTGATGCTAAAAGATTTCCGTCTGCTGCTGAGGACGTAGTCAGATCTCATTGAAATCTATAGAAAAAAACAAAACTTTTTTTGGCTGTTTTCATTCGAACAACCTTTGTGTGACTGCGGGCCTTCCCCTGTGGTAAAGATTTCCCCCTCACATCCAGCTGGGGTCCCGGTGCACACTGCTGTGCGCCTGTCAGCTCTCTGGCTCCTCTTGGTCCCAGACGACCCATTTACACAGTGTCCCTGCCAGCAGGACCTGGGCCAGCCTATTCTACAAGCCCTGACAGCCACAAAATAGAGTCCTTGACCCAGAACACTACACAATATGACAAAGGGGTAGATGGAGCAGAGGAGAAACCGCTCTTACAGTACAGTGACGTGTGGGTTGAGAATGTAAAGATCCCGGCTCTGTAGCTAAAACTGCTACAGTGGATGCAGACCTCAGCTCAAGCATTGCTCAATAGGTCATAAAGGGGGAAATCATGCCCTTGCAATGTATATTTTCATATTGCCACCTGCTCTTGTTTTTTGTAGCATGTAATTAGATTTTGAGCGGCAGTGTCACTTTCATTGCATATGCTTTGTGGAATTTCACATGTTCAAGCATGAGAACCAACACGTGGTGAAAACGCACATGTGTTTTGGATTAACATATGGGTTCTTATATCGGCGTTAGCCTCTTCTACCCACACCTTCATTAAATACGTCTGTTAGGAACACCCGTACGGAAAGCACTGGCCTGTCGCATTCAATGAGGAATTTTAAATAAAAGTTTGTCTCTCTCTTCCCCACGCGCCCCCTCGTCCCCCTCTGTTCTACAGTCAGTTTGCCCCAGCTGTGCTGCGTCCACACAAAATGTCAGGTGGCTAAAGGGTGTCATGAATTCTCCCTGTTTTTTCCCACCTTTTCTTGCAGCGCAGAGTGATTAGGTCATCGAGCCGTCCTTTTGTTAAGACCGAGATGCCAAGTGAGCTGATGGGGGGAACGTGCTGGGGCCCAGGGTAAGGCTGCACAGTGATGACATCAGGACTCTGAGAAACAAGATCACTACCACACAACATCAGTACCACCATTCAGTCTGAGAGGGTCGGACTGAATGTCTTGAGAACACATGCTATCGCTCCCCCAACAGTGCCCTCCACCCTCTAACCCCACCAAATGGAGCCCCAGCCCTTCACCAACTGCCCTCATCATAATCATGTTATGAAATAATACATGCCTTTCCACAAAAGTTTAGTGAAGGAAGAATGACTCACTTAGTCTACTCCTCTGTAAACAAAGGAGTTCGTGGAAGCCCTGAGAGCTTTTCAGAATCCGGAGGGCCAAAGAGTTTCGGGTCTCCTTAGTGTTTGGCATATATTATGTCACGTCGGTATCCAGGCTACACTCCACTACACCTCTGCTGACTTCTTCCTCCTCCTCTCTTCAATCTGGGGTCTGATTAATTTGGTCTCTGGCATGAAGTCTATTGTTGCCATTCCACTGAGAGCCAGAGAATCTGGGAAGCATTCTGATTCTGGAGGGACCTGCTGACAGCTGCTGTACTAGTTGGGCAGAATCCAGACCCCTATCTTGTGGTCTGTGAAAGCTCCTCCAAAGCCTTAATTGCACTTCAGATGTTCAGTGTTGTTATTGCTTAGCTCTCACCCAACATAAACTCGCCCAGGACCATCCTAAAAGCCCATTTACAGAATCACCCCCCCCCTTCCTGCTAAAGCTCTCAATGCCTGCTGTCTGCTTCACCAATTAAAACAGTAAGGGCATGTGACATAGCTGGATGTTTGAACATGTGTGTGTGGTTGTACGTGAATGCCTGCAGGTCTAAAAGAGCCATGCGTCTGGATGTTTACCCAATTACTGCTGGAAGTCCAAGTGGTCCCATGCTGAAAGACGTAAGAGGTGAGTAGCCACAGAAATCATACTTTGTCTCCCAGGGAAACAAATGCATCAGGGCTCACTTGTTACAATGCCAAGTATTATAAACAGACACAAACATGCACACGGGTGTTTTACAACACATAAGAAAAGCCCCTCATAGCATGGACTGGGTGTTGTGTTACAAAATAATGTCTGTCAGTGTACAGTACTAAAAGGCACGCAGCCAAACTGTTCAACTTCTTGTGCTGTGCAGAAAACAAAGGCTCTGAGGTAATTACAAAAGAAAGGTTTTTCCATTTCACAAATCAGAGGCAAAATTGTAGCAATGAAACGGCAGGGATCATACAAGCTTTACCAAGCCAGGCGTCTTGCAAAAAAGAATAGATAAGATTTGACTTGCTTTTTCACAAAAACTCTCAACATGACATTATTAATAGCATCGCAAAACATCTGGCACAGTGTAATTACAGTGCACATGATGTATCAATTTTTCTTTTTTTAGCCATGCTAGCAGCAGTACCTTCCGTGTTTGTGATTAAAATGCAAATTCTTGTCGCAGTTGTGTGCTGCTTTTGTCTTCCACTTCGATGCCTTCAGTATTCCTCTAACAGTGTCCATCATTTATTCTTCATTGTGTCATACAGCACCACAACACGAATGGCTTCAAATGGCTAAACGGTTTATGCATTTTAAAATACAGTGCTCGCTTCCTTTCCAACTGGCTGCACATGGATATTGCCTTGTAATGAAGACAGATTCACTGGTTTGACAAAGTCTTTCAGGGTGGGGGCCGAGGGAGAGACAGAGTAAAATGAGATTTTGAAAGCGCCACAATTAAAGTGCATCTCTTTGAAATCCCAGGCCAGGCTTGGCCACTTCATTCAAGCTTTCCGCTCCCTATCGGCCTATGATCTAATCTGGAGGGGAAGTGAAGTTTACTCTGCTGATAGCTGCTCTCAACGACGCTGCCTGCGCACAACTCAGGAAGGGTGACTCTGATGACCTCAATGACCATCCAATGAGAACACACACAGACATGCCCACAGCTGTGGTGACTGCTTCATTGAGAAACATCGAAAAAGTTCAGTTGACTGAAGATTATGGAGGTGGAGATGTAGCTTTCGAAAACATTCTCATTGCCACATGTTGGCACTGGCTTCACAGCGTATAATGGCCCTTCATTGAGAAACTTGAAATAGTTATTCTTAGTTAGAAATGAGGGGTGCCTGTATAAACTATACAGCTACTGTGACAACACATTAGAGAGTATACGGTTCACTTAAAGTTGTAGTCGCTGCACATAAAAACATAGCCAAGGGGCAATTTCTCCCCACTTCTTTTTACTTACCTGTGACCCCTTTGCTGTAAAAATGTTTTATGGAGAGTTCTGGGAAAAGGGGACTAATTGTGAATGAAAGGTTGTATTTAAAGAGGCTTGTGACCTACAGCTGCCCGCATGGATGTTTTAGGTTCTACCCGGGGGAAGACTTTCCAAATAACAGAGGAGCATTGGAAGAAAACCAGCTCCTGTGCAAAGGTTAGCACGTTTGGGAGTTCTTCTCAGTGATTACATAGGCTATTTTCAGCACCTCAAATGTATGTATTACATTTACAACCATTGATCTCAAATGCTAACTTTTCAGTGACCCAAGCAACCAATCGAGATCTGGTGTGAAATTTATAAAAAAATTATATTCCCCCCTGATTATGACTCTCTGCATCACAACAGGCCTGCATAGGTATGGACTACAGTGACAAGTGACAGAGTTTATAGACCTGTTTTTGCTCAATAAGAATCCTACAGACATTGCTTTTTTGTTTTATTTGTTTATTTTATTTTTTTTGTATTTGCAGAACCTGCTGCCACCATATTTTACAAGGCTTTGCTTTAGGTGTGCACCTGCAAATCCCAAGTTTGCCAGCTTAATGGTGGTGCATGTTGATTGTACACAACAGTCCAGTCATGTGCCAGCTGTTAGTGTTTATCACCACGTAACGGCTCTTGGGGCGGGAAACATCCACAGATGCCTGCAATGATGTGGTTCTAAACTGTATGACGACATGGAGGCCAGTTAAGAACAACTCAGGATAGAAAGACCGGTTATCTTTAGGCTGTGCATTGGAAAAACTGTCTTTCTGTTGCTTTTGTTCCAGTTTTGTGTGTGCACAGTCAAGGGTCACTGATTCAGATTAAGATGACAAATATTGAGAAAAATGGGTTTTTGAAAAATTGATTTTATAATCTGAATATAAATCCTAATAGTGAATCCTATAGGCTTAAAAGACAGGTCAGACCAGAATACATCACTGTGTTATCAATGTTTTTTTATGTCATAACCTCACATTAATCTGAGTTTTGCTCCTTCTCAGTTATCAGTTGTGAAAATGTTTTGGCTACACACTATCATAAAGAACAAGATTGCATTTGTGAGCAATGTTTTCTTCATTTGTCAGATTGTTAGTTTGAGAACAGGCCCAATCTTATCTTCAAGATAATACTCACTATGTATGTTTGCCGTAGTGTGCACTTATTTTTTTATTTTTTGCAATAGGCTATACCCTTTTGTTCATACTTTCAGACACACGTATTGCAGGGTAAAGCGTCAGCATACACTGTTTTGTTGACGATGAGCAGATCTGAAGCCTTTGCTGTGGTTATTATTAACCTCTTACCCACCCGCTGCCCTACACTGTTGTGGTGTTACAACACAGTAGATACAGTATGTCTGTCTCATTTATCTAGTCACTACAACATTCATCCAAAGTTAATCATCCACTCCCCACTCATCCAAGACGTTTTCAGTTTGGCTTGAGCAAACCACTGTTTTAACAACAGGACTGTACAGATCAGAATGGCAAATTAGTTGTTTACACAGTATGTGCTACTGATGTTGGGGAATATTAGTAATTTCTGTAAAAAAAAAGATGAATTGACTTGTTAATAATACAGCGTACAGTATATGAGTTATTTGTAGCATGTGGACGATGACTCTAAATTAAGAAAATCCTGCTAGGTAACAACAACCAACTGGGCTGGAGCTAACTACTTAACACGCTAACTTCAGTAGAAGAAAATAAATAATAGAAATAGAAGTTGTTTCATTTCCTTCAAAGTCAAATTCAGATTTATTTATGGATAGCCTCTTCAGATGAGCAATTCAACTCATTTTTGAGGGGGTGCAACATAAAACACCAATCACAACGTATACAGTCATGACAACAGACATACATAGAATTTATCAAATACCCATCCCAATACTATGACACAGTACAATACAAAACCATACCCTATAACACCATACAATACAGCATAGACAAAAAAAAGTGGCCAAGATGATCGTAAAGAGTCTGAAACTGATGATAGTAAAGTAAAATGTTTGTGTTGCGCCTTTAAACAGGAACAAATAGGATGACGGACAGAACTAAAGAACTAATGCTGTTACCAGCAGTCACACCACGAACATTTGGTCTCTCATTTTCTTGGAGATGAGATTTATACTTTCTAAACAATATTTTTAACTTTTACAAGAGAAGAGGCTGTAAGGATGAAAACCAGTGAACCACATGTCATATAAACTTCAAGTACATGACACACTGCCATTAAGCGGGTCCAGCTGGCTTAAACGTTAGCTTAAGGTCCAAAGCAGTGTTAACAGAAGTGTTACGAAATAGCCAATTTCACTTTGGGATTGACTTAAAAGTAGTAGCAGTAGACTATTATCTATATTTTTGTCAATCAAAATATGATTCACTGGCCTTCATTGCTTTAATTTCGAGATTCTCATCTTTAATCAGTTCATTGTTGTAAAGAATGGCTCATATGGTTGTATGTTGGGGCTACTATGTCATAGCTGGGAGAGCACAGGTGTAAGTAATAATGTTAATTAACAGCTGCATTTCATTCGTGCTGGCCAGTCCCAGGGTCCAGTTGATGTCCATTGACACTAGCTACGAAGCTTAACAGAAATAAAGACATCGTTAACAACATTATTAGTTGCACCTGTGCATTTACTGCCACGCCAAGTCCAGATAACTGTCATGTTTCCATTGTGCCCTCATACTATGGTGAGTAAATGTTACAAATCTTTGAGCTAATATCAATATCAATACTTGGTTTGAAAGATCTAATGATTTAAAGTTACTTTTTATATAACACAACATTTGTTTAATAACGACAGTGTGCCCCAAGCAGGGAGATTTAGCATACACTTCTCTCTCCTCTTTGGCAGACAAACAAATGACAACGCTTTATTCAAACTTATACCAACAACACAATTACAATTTCTTGATACAGTCACCATTAAATCTGCATTATGCTAACATTAGACAATTTATCTCTGTAGCTCCATCGGAAAGCTTTTTGTAAGAAGTAAATGCAGAAGTTGTGTATTCTCAGCTGTGTGTTTGGGAGGGCTTGTATGAATGGGGTGTGAGGTAGAGCTTTCTCTTTAATCCTCCACACAACAAAGACACCAACAAGACTTCCATACAGTCTGTGGCATTGTTCTGCTGAGGAGACTATAGCTCATAAAATCATTACCATTATCCCAACACAATACCGTTTACAGCACCTACTCAAGACCTCAAATCACCACAGTAGGCTATATGGCAGTGCAGCTACTGCATTTTGTCACTCTGTGATCCCCTGAACTTCTAAGTACATGGCCTCATTATCTTGCTTGTTGCCACAGGGTAGGAACTTCCTATATGGGTCACACCTCACTGTCATGGTCACCAATCTCAAACTGCCCACTCCTCTGAAACTTGATTAAACCAAAGCTATAGAAAGTGGACTAGATATCAAATTGCACAATGGTGCCTAAAAATTACTTAATATTTACTCCATGAAGTCAGATATGTGGAGCACAAAGTAGTTAATGGGGTTTGTTCGTGTTAGTCATAGATCATATCATGCCCTCCACAGTGGACGTATGTGACCACCCTTGTCACTACAGTATATAACGGGAGTGGCTTGCTTGGCTTCACTGTAGCACAAGTGTACCTTGCCTGCCTGATCCCGCCCCTAGACGGGGAGAGAGCTGGTGCACAGCGGAGCCCATCGCAGTTGACTGTTTGAGCAGCAGTATGCATGTTCGCCAGGGACTCCGCGAAGCGCTCATGTCCCAGCAGTGTACTTCACCGCCCAGAGACCATCTACTCAAGAGTCGAGGATAATAAAATTGGATGAGGCAGGCGGACCGGAGGCGGAAAGCCCGGAGTGACCGGAGGAATACAGTATTACTACAGGACCGCAGGCTGCCGCACTCCTCTGAACGTGGACAATCATGCATGTGCTCTTCTGGGGCTTGGGGTTCCTACTATTCCCTGATTTCTTGAATGTGGTCGCATCTACAGGGAGATTGCTTCTGAATTCAAGCACAGGTAAAGTATCCGCTCCGACGACCCTCGCATGTCTCCCTCATGGAGTTATTTTGTAACACCCAGGGCGCAGAATGAATGAGTTTTGAATTCAGCCAAGCACATGACTTGCAGCGCTTTCTGGATTCCTAAAGTTCACTGACTATCATTTCCTTGCAATGCTGTAAAAAATGCTGTTTTTTCACAAAGAAGACATTGTTATTTACATTCTAACCTTTCGATTAACACATCTGGGCTCATTGATTTGCACCAATGCTATCGGACTGCTACTTAAACCTTAACTGCATCATTTTTATGGTTGTTATTCTGTCTTTTTCTTCTCCCTAGTAAAAGAGGAGCTCGGCGCTTATGAGATTGTAACACCGGTGCGAGTGAATGAAGCCGGTGACAAGTTTCCAACCAGTGTGCACTTCAAGAGGAAAAGACGAAGTTTGGACGAGAGCACCGGCAATACTACGGATCACTGGGCCTCGCCAAATATCCACTACAGGATATCTGCTTTCGGACAGAACTATCACCTCAACCTCACGCTGGATTCGGGATTTATCGCACCTTTCTACACTGTGACAATACTTGGAGTACCCGGAGGAGATAACATAACGGATTTTGCAACAGATGGGGCGGTGGAGGAGGAGGAGGAGGAGGACACAGAGTTAAGGCACTGCTTCTATAAAGGACATGTAAATGCACAAGCAGAACACGCCGCGGTCATCAGTTTGTGCTCCGGACTGGTGAGTTTTTACGCACGGTTAGACCAGCCATGCATGTGATGACTTTACGACCGGGTGTTTTACTTTTCCACCATGGGCATTTAGGGGCCATTATTGCTTACACAAGCTTTGAAAGGCTGCCCCACCGCTGCCTTAAAAATGTGTGTTTTTTTCCCCCAGTTTTGCAAACTTGCGCGCGCCACCTGTTTTTCTGTATTGACCGTGCATGTGTCATGTAACTTCGAAAGTTACACATAATCGCATCTTTAAGCATGTTTTTCGAGAGAACTGTCCCTTTCCTAGTGTAAAACTTGATTTTAATATTTTACACACAATATATTTAACCTGATTTAAAAGAAAATCATATTTTAACTATCTATGAGTGCATAACTTTTTTAAGTTTATATTTGTGGTAGGATCTTTTTGTTGGGCGCTTTCAGATACAAGTGATCTACAGTAAATCTCTAAAGAGCAGTGAACTGTGTTGACTTGTGAGGATCCCAGTTCCACTGCCCACAGTCAAGTTTAATGAACACTACATCTTACTCCCATGCTTCTCTCTGGTCTCCTGGTAGTCGGTTACGTCTTTACGCACGCTAGTACAGCGGGAGTGCGGGTGGCACTGACGTCATCACGAATTGGCCCCACTCCCTGGGTTGCTGAAGCATGAGTTTTAGAGTGGAGCAGAAGTGCACTCTGAGTTTATACATAGAAACCACAATGAAGTGACAGCTCCGAGTAAAGGGCCAATTTCTTACCAAATGACAAATCCAATTCAAATGTTTTAAAGCCACTGGTTTGGGAAACCAAGATGACATTTATGAACCATATTTTGTCTGAGGTCTGAGGGAACAGTTGTAGCCAGGAAGGCAGTACTACTACTGGTGGCCACAATTCAATTTTATTCCTTTGTAACCAATGTGACAAAGAGTGAAGAGACATTTTCTTTTGCCTTTGCCAACTCTCTATAGGTCAATCAAAGTGCAGGTCATAACGCAGCAATAGGAATAGTGTTTTACTCAAGGGAATGTAAGCAGAAGTCTTCATTTTCAGGCTATTGAAGAAAAGACCAGAGTTCACAGTTTTGTTCGTGTAGTAAAATGAAATGTTTCCCAAATGATCATTTCTCTCCCACAGTATTTTCCAGGGTTGTTAATATGACTTGTGACAGATAAGATTGTGACAAACTTGTATCAGCCCTCAAGGTTGCCATGATGGTTCTCCACAGCTGATGAGCAACGAGTCAAATGTGCTTGGCATCACAAACCTTCAAATTACCCATCCAAATTACCCATTCACACTCATACAACATGCAATCATGCAATGTGAAATGCTCATAATGAGTCTTTCAGCATGCTTGCCAAAAGCATGCAGTCTTACTTTGTTTCCTGATAGGCATCGCAGGTCTCACTGTTTTGCTTTTCCTCCTGTTTTGGGACCATTCTTACATGCATGCAAATTCGCTTATTTCACCTATTAATGTAGTCCCCTGGGGTCTAACAGGCCACATTCCACTGTTGCTTATCATATCACATATTTTTTTAGATAACGCACTGTATACATTTACTTGTACATATGTACATACACATACATTAACTATATTGGTGCTGCCTGTGGAGGTTTTGCAAGTTCTACAGATGTTTGTTTATGTTGATTCCCAAGATAAAATAAGCATTTACAGAAAATAGATGGATGGATGAAGACTAACTGCTATGCATTTTTCTCTGCTATGCAGCTTGGCACTTTCAGGTCTCCAGAAGGGGAGTATTTTGTGGAGCCCCTACATAGCTATCAAGGAGAACACTATGAAGAGGAACACACAAAACCTCATATTGTTTACAGGAAGAGTGCGCCCAAGAAACAGTCATCTGGGGAGGACTCGGCTTGTGACACTTCAGGTATGGTGTGTTAAATGATATTAGTATGCATGCATGTGATTTATAGACATCATACTTACAAATATATTTTGTGCACACATAGAACATTGATGCAACTTTCCCTCTACACTTAAACTTGCACACACATATACACAGTGGCTGTACAGTATATCCCACCAAAAACCTCAAAAAGGAGCTTTAGCCAATCAGCTGACATCAGTCTAGATGTCACACCCAGTGTCCTCTTCCTACCTATTTCTCAGCAGCCCTCCCATATTTGTAAAGCAGAGTGTAAATGGATGGTTCATGTGCATGTGAGTAGGTGAGTGATTTCATGGGATACACATGGATTTAGAGAGTGTTCTCTGCGCGCATACATTAAATGACCTTTAAATTGGTTCCCACAGACGTAAGCAGGCGTAATCATTGCATCACCCCAAAGTATCCACTATCAGTTACAACAGGAACAGATTATGTAATAGTAACTGGCCTTATTGAGCTATTACTGTAATTGTACCATAGTGCTGTACATTCATTTGCAGCTTATCTGGTTTAAATAAGCAAAACCATTAAATGTGAGGTAGATTTTGAAAGACAGATTAAAAAGAAGAAGAATATTCCTCTGCAGAGCTGGATTCTTTATTGTAGAGTGAAAGGAATTGAGGCTGAAAACAATGAGGAAATCTTGAAAGGAAATGTTGTAGTTGTAAAATAATTGTAGTTCACTCATGTGGTTGATCTGCACTGTTTATTGTGAAATGGCAGCATGTCATTTTGACATTTTTCCCATGAGTAGGCTACAAATAGAAACGCAATGACTAAAATGAAAGACTGGTGTGAAACTATCCGGCCTCACATGTCATGTCATAGCCTGCACAGCCCAGCACCTTTCAGCTGCAGCACAGTAGTGAGGAAGCTGTCCAACTCTCACACACACAGGAAAAATCATTTGGAAGTTCACCCTTGTATCATCCCATCTCAGTTTACTGGCGGAACTTCCTGTTGACTCTTGTACTTCCTCTGCCTCTTTGATAAGAAAGTTTGGTCGACCCACTGCCATGAACATGCTGTGTAAATATAATAGCAAGGTGATGCCAACTTGAAATTGTCAAATAATCAAAACTAAAAAAAAAAAAAAAAGCACAGAGGCTTTGCTGGTGGTCCAGAAAGTGTGATTTGCATGTGCTGAGAAAACAAAACAAAGTTAAGCATTCAGCACTTTTGTTGCCATGTCACGATTAAAATCAGGCTTAATTCCCCTCAGTGTTGAGAAGTTTTTCTGCTCAGTTCTTGGGCTGCCTTCTTTTGGTAT
Organism: Decapterus maruadsi; assembly: GCA_030347415.2. Classification (NCBI taxonomy): domain Eukaryota; kingdom Metazoa; phylum Chordata; class Actinopteri; order Carangiformes; family Carangidae; genus Decapterus; species Decapterus maruadsi. The sequence goes on along the minus strand of CM064896.1, from coordinate 8,111,853 downwards.
GTGTGCTCCATTTTTTAATGGCTGGGTGCCAGGTTTACCTAGCCTGAACTCTTTGCCCTCTTCTCTCCCCTCTTCTGAAAGAGGAGGGAGAGAGAAAAAAGGCACTCCAGGCCATGTTCATTTGTCAACCCACTCTTTGAGTAACAATAAACAAAAGGGAGAAAAAGGCAACAGCATATTAACAATACCCACTTTTCAGAAAGCCGTCTCACCTCATGCATCTCCATATTTAAAGCCACAACTTTAGCTTTACTGTAAACACGTTCATCATGACAAACAATTATTTATACCTTGTCTGTTTTTCCGAGTGAATGAATTTCCCCTCAGCACTGCATCTTTGTATATTTACACACGCTCCGTTCCCTCTGGCTTCTCTTTCTAGGACACAAACACAGACATAAGAGGCACAAGCTGAAGAGAAGGCCAGCAGCTGGGGTGACCACCGTGTCCAACGCAGCCCCTGTCGTCAGCGCTGGTATATTCAGTGATGTGGAGTCATTGAGTTCTGGCCTGGCCAACAATGTTTTACTCAGATCAGAGAGTGACAGCGCTGGTGCTAGACCATCAAATGATAGCAGTGGTGACTCAGGACCTCACAGGAGATCAAAACGCTTTCTCTCCTACCCGCGCTTCGTTGAAGTCATGCTGGTGGCCGACAGCAAAATGGTGGAGCATCATGGCAGCAACCTACAGCACTACATACTCACATTAATGTCCATAGTAAGTTCTGCTCTGGCCAATGGCTTCATGGCTGCTAGTGGATTGTTTGGTTGGCAGAAGTGGTTGGATGGGAGATAGAGCAGTGCATGTCTTTATTCCTGTTCACACATGAATGGATTGTAGCTACTTACATTGGTGCGCTAAACGTATGTACCTGCTCCGCTTTGGTGTTTGTGCTGCAAGTCAGTTAGGCAGCACTTGGAGGTGGGCCATGGGAGGGAAAAGGGCAGCCTAGGGCAGGGGTAAACACCACTTTCAAACAGCCAGGGGGAAGAGAGGGCAGCTTGAGGGAGAGCCTGTCTGACAGCTGTGATGAATGTTAAAAAATAAGCTCAGGTATGTCACATAGGCAGCATACTCTCGGCCACTTCAAATACCAACTTCCGCAGGCGTCTGGGGCCGACGGTCCTCAGGGGGAGACCGAGATGACCTATATTTTGTTCTTGGCGAAAGCTGCCGTCTCCGCGGGGGCTTAGGCCATTATCAACTTGATTCTCCAATCAACCAAATTCTCCTGTACTTGCTCGAAACCGCAGGAAGGTAGTCCTTGATAGAGATGGTCAGATTTCAGCTGCATTAAGCTAAAGAAAGTGTTGTAACATATTGAGGCTAGTCTTCAAATTGAACGTTTACTTTATTTGGTTCAGAGGTTTGAGCGTGTGTTTTGTTTCCTCCATTCAGGTGTCTTCCATCTACAAGGATCCCAGCATTGGCAACCTGATTAACATTGTCATTGTAAAGTTAGTCATAATAAACAACGAGCTAGTAAGAACATTTTCTTTAATCTCTCCAACAAGTAAATGATGTACACACTTGTCAAATCAATGATCGCTGTTTTTACTTCTTTTTGTCAGGACGGTCCAGTCATTTCATTCAATGCACAGACCACTTTAAAGAACTTCTGTATTTGGCAGCAGAGTCAGAACATCCTGGATGATAACCACCATTCCCACCACGACACTGCAATCCTCATCACCAGGTGCAAAAACACATCAAAGCTTTCTCCTGATTTCAGCTCTGCAATAAATATAGAATGACTTTGAGAATAAATGGCATCAAAGACTTCAAATGGGGTCCAGATGCCTGATGAGTGGCGAACTACTTTTAAAAAAAAAACCTAAATAAGGGAAACAGCCTGAGGGTCTTCTTTTGTTTACTGCCATTGACCATGACCCATTATCTTTGTCCCCTCCACAGGCAGGACATCTGCAGAGCAAGAGATAAGTGTGACACCTTGGGTAAGTGTTTTTTTTCTTCTTAAGAAATGGATTTATAAACTGAGGGATTATGTTAACAGGAAAACTGAAATGGCTCTGTTGTTATTTAGGGCTTGCAGAGTTGGGGACGGTGTGTGATCCATACAGAAGCTGCAGCATCAGTGAGGACAATGGACTCAGCACTGCCTTCACTATTGCCCATGAACTTGGCCATGTGTAAGTACATTATATCTCTGCTGGTACTGTAAGTTTACCTCAGTGAAAGCTTTGGCTGGAGTGAGACACTGGTACAGCTTCAAAAGTCTTTCTGAGAATCCAAAAATACCTCACCAGCAGATGGAGATCAAGGTATCTGGCGCCTTTGGACCACACACCACTTGTACATTCCTCCTTCTTCTCTCAGTAATTTCTGATGCCTTTGTTTGTATCTGATCACATCTCTCATTATTTTTTACCCCCTTTCATTTTAAGAGAAAATAGTCTGTAATTCAATTCTCATAATTTAAGTTAAACAAACACAGTTTTTTGACCACTGACTGTCAGCAAACTCTGCATTGTCCAAAAGTCCTGAGCCAAAAAGACTTTGGTGGGGGGTTGGGGGGTGAAGGTGGTAGGGGGAGGGGCTGCGATACTGGTGACTGTTACAGACCTTAACAGCCCTCATCATCTCTAACTACCCCCATCTCTAACTCTGCAGCCACTAAATAGCTGAATTCCATGTTTATCCACAGCAAGTGATGACAACATGCTTGATGGGTGCTTAGCCCCAGAGCTCAGTGTTTTATGGTACCTGTCATGGGCACTGAGTAGTTGTGGCTTTTTTAGGCTGTACCTGTCAACCACTAATCTGGATTGTATCCGCAAGATCATCTTCCTTTACATTTTTCACAGTCAAACAGTGGTTTTACCAACCAGTATAGTTTTGTCTCCTAAATGACAACCAACATCATTCTTACAAGGAAAAAGTAAAGAGAACCAATCTTCAACCCATTTTTTTCTCTTTTGTTTGCTAGGTTCAACATGCCTCATGACGACAGTAACAAATGTAAGGAGGATGGTGTCAAGATTCAGCAACATGTGATGGCTCCCACACTTAACTACAACACAAATCCTTGGATGTGGTCCAAGTGTAGCAGGAAGTACATCACGGAGTTCCTCGAGTATGTCACACTCTTTTCTTTAGCATTGTTCCAAAAAACTGCATGGACATTAGAGCACGTAGATGTTTTTTCTAGCGATATGGAGACATCTCTGAACAACTCTAACAGCCTAGAATGAAACATGATATGCCAACTTGCGAGATCAAGTAAACACAACCTCAAAAGCTGCAGGCAAATATCCTTTAACACTGCTTATATTATATATATTATTATAGAGCTATCACAAGTATGTTTCCATAAATACACAAACACATGCATACAAGTATGCTGTTTTATCCCACCCATTTTTCAAGGCCACAGCCAAAGTTTTATGTCGTATATTCAAACAAACTGCCATCATTTCTCTAGGTTGTTGTAGCTTCTAGTTTCTTCTCTCTTTTCAACCCATTGAGGAAAAAACAAGGGACCAACTCTTTTAGGAAAGAGTGAATCTGGAAACTGTCCAAAACCCCTTTCCATACCCTCCAACTATTCTCTCCTTATCGCCCGACTCCTGACATCAGCACCACTTACTACATATAGCTGACTGCATATAAACAGAAACCTGTCAAGACACATAAGCAGCCTGTACAGTAGAGGTTCTAGATATGCACAGAAAGTTGTCCTCTCCGGCTGTACTGAGTGTGTTTTCTGTCTGTGTCTCTTGTTTTTCTCTTTTTTCTTTAAGTCATTTTATTTTTATTTCTTAATAGCACAGGATATGGTGAATGCTTGCTCGACGAACCCGTTTCTAGGCCATACAGTCTCTCGCAGCAGCTGCCTGGACGGATATACAATGTCAATAAACAGTGTGAATTGATATTTGGGCCGGGAACACAGGTGTGCCCTTATATGGTAAGTAGAGTCACTGTGCAAAGCTAAACTGTCATGTAACATGTGTGGGTCGCTGAGGGAAGCTCTTTGTGTTATGATCATGTGCTGAAGAGGCTCTCAGCTGAGTACGAAGCCTTTAAAGTCACTTGCTGTTTAAGCAAGTGATGGTTATTGTAAAATTAATATAAGACATGATATCTCAGCAGCTATAAATTCTGGCAATAATTCCTTAAAGAATGAATAAGATAAAAAGATTGATTCAGGCTGAATCCATAGCATAAGACAGTTATAACGTCTTTATCTTGAATTGTAGAGGAACAGCGCTGAAGTGTTTCCATAATAAGCCCAACACCTGGCACTGTGAAATAGTTTTCTTGGCTCACATTTTGGGCCCAGACAGAAAGGGCATGCAAGGGACTGACTGAGAAACACCTGGCACATGAGACGGCTGATACAGCAAATTTAGTGCACTGAGTCTAATGTTTGATAATGTGTGATAAATCAGAACCTCTGCCAACTTGAGTTCATGTCTACAGTGAGGTTATTTAACATGACATGTGACCTGTTCATTTTTCTCAAATCGAAGCATTGACTGTGTTTGTTTTTGTGTGTGTGTTTATTAGACGCAGTGTCGGAGGTTATGGTGCACCAGTCCAGAGGGTGCCCAGCAGGGTTGCAGGACTCAGCACATGCCATGGGCGGATGGCACTGACTGCTCCCCAGGAAAGGTAAGTGTGATGTGGAAATAAAGACGGATGCCTAGGCATACAGTACACTCGTGAGCACTGTGAAGTAAAAAAAAAATGAAAAGGAGAAAGACTTTTTTTATTTTTGACAATAAAAAAAACCTTTCAGGAGCAAGAAGTAACGAGATTGGATTTTATTAGAGCAGAGGTCTGGGATGAATGTGGAAAGCTTGTGAAGCGTTTCAGTACTTCATGGGGATGCCACATTTTTATCCGTTACATTATGGGGTTGATCGTCATATGGTTCGATGCTCTGATCTGACAATCCTCACTGCACCTCCTTGTGTTGATCTTTCGATGTTTCCAGTGACTCATGACCATTAAATTGGTCACAGGCGTTGTAACTTAGAGTGCAAGATGACAAAAGAAAACATGTTTCCTAACATTTGCCAAAAATAAGAGCACTATTGACACATGTGTAAACTTTAGTAATTGCATGTGGCTGGCGGTGTAAGTAGGTGGTGTGAAGTTGTGAATGTTACTTACTTTTTAGGCAACTGTCTTAGTGTAGCTTTTAATTAGGACTTTCTTACTAACCCCATCGCTTCCTGCCACAAAGACTGAGCAGACATGAAAGCGTCAAAGTCCAAAGATCCACACATATGTTGGAACTTTTTCGTGTTTACACCAACCTCTCATCCCATGCTTTACAAGAGTGAACAACACTGAAATCACTTAGGCTTAAATCTGTTTGTTGAGCAGCGTAAGAATATCCTCCTGTTATGAGCTGAGATACATTTATTGACTCTATGTGTGATGTTTCCTTGTCTCCTGTCCAGCCAGACCCAGGCATGAAATGTCTGTTTCGGTTACTCTTTTTTCCATTTGCTTCAGAGTATAATTTCTCCCAGATTAGCATCAAAGCACGGGAAAGCAGATAGATGTGTTGCCAGTTTTATGGATAAGATTTCATCTGCTCACTCTGTCTGTTCCTGGGCCTTTTTTTTTCTTTTATAACTTTTTCTCTGTGTTACTCTTCAATCTTTCTCTCTCTCACTTGCCTTCATTCATTTGTCTTCTCTCTTTTCCCTTCCTCTCTCCCATTGCAGCACTGCAAACATGGCCTGTGTATAGCCAAAGAGCATGATGCCACACCTGTGGAGGGGGCATGGGGAGTTTGGAGCCCTTTCGGTACCTGCTCACGGACATGTGGCGGGGGCATCAAGATTGCCGTGCGAGAGTGCAACCGACCCGTGTGAGTAGTCCCTCTCTTTGTAGTCATGCATGCCCACTGGACCTTGTCTCCATCTCAGCTGCCAAAGTCAATGTTCCATAGATCAATTTTCCTTAAGGGGATTCTTTCCATAGCTAGTGTTCATCAAGACAGGCTCTCAGATGGCTCAGATGGTTGTTTCCTGGGAAATACAGAGATCACTGAGTCTTCTTGAATGTTGCCTTTCATCCTGGTTTAATGGACAGATAGAAAAGAACTGGGCGTGATGAAAATGAATCTCTATAAGTAGGCAGTAGTGGGGAAAAAATGCTCGCTAAAGCATCCACTTAAAATGTTTACTAAATTAGACGTATGATTGTCCACTCCCTTCTTTGAATTCACTCCCAGGCCCAGGAATGGAGGAATGTATTGTGTTGGTCGCCGGATGAAGTTTCGTTCCTGTAACTCTGAGCCCTGCTCCAAGCAGAAGAAGGACTTCAGGGAGGAGCAGTGCGCTGCTTTTGATGGCAGGCACTTCAACATCAACGGTCTACCTCCAAATGTTCGCTGGGTGCCCAAGTACAGCGGAAGTGAGGATCTTTTTTTTTTGAGCTCATAATTAGAAGATATACCATAATATACGTTTTGTATTGTTTCCTATCAGTATTAAGTATTAATCTACCTCTATCTTCCCCTCTCTGTCAGTCTTGATGAAAGACAGGTGTAAGCTGTTCTGCAGGGTGGCAGGCAGCACGGCCTACTATCAGCTCAGGGACAGGGTCATTGATGGCACGCCGTGTGGACCTGATACCAACGACATCTGTGTCCAGGGCCTGTGCAGGGTAAGCCTCCTCATGCATATTCACTTAAGAAACCTTTGGCTTTGTGGTTTTAAAATCATATGGGCAGCAAAAACTCGATATCATCTTTTCTGCATCAACACAGCAAATATTTTCAAAAAGCAACGCAGCGTGCATTGCCAAACCAGACTGTGTTTATATTCCTCACCCCTGTGACAGATTTGGTTTGAAAGCTTGATTACTACCACACCATACACATCAATATGCTTCTTGAAAGAAGCAGTGGGCTGCTCTGTGTACAATTTGAACCACACACAGTGTTTTGGTTAGGTTGTGGTTTAGTAAGTTTCCCTTCCAGCCTTGGCAAGTTTTGTTCTGTGCTGCTGCACTGAAGCTTAGCTCTTCATCTTTGGTAGAAATCAAAAATGTCTCTTGCTACAACCAATTACAAGCAGAAAAACCCGTGCCATTTCTGGTGTGGTTTTCGGGAGGGAAATTCATTTCAGATGGGTGTCAGTAATATGGCTGTAACTCAATAAATTCTTGTGTAACTATTTGAAGGGTCAGTGGGTTTAATTTAATTCCTTCGCGATCAATATATCATCAAGAAATAAAGTCACGGCCAAATGGATTTTTGTCTCATGTTAACATCGCAGTGTTGAACCTTTGCCTGGAATTAAAAAAGTGTTTGCTGAAGAAACTCCTTTAATTTTGTTTTGAAAAATCTGCCAGAGTTGCCTGTTTTTTGTAGCCTATCACTGCACTGCTCTTTGATTTCATTTTCCTTTCATCCCTGTCCTCTTTCTTGCCTTTATCCTCAATCCCATCCCTCTTCCTGTCATTTTATATTTCACCCTCCCCTCCTTTCTTGCCTCTTTACTGAGCAGCAAGCGGGCTGTGACCATGTATTGAACTCTAAAGCCAGGAGGGACAAATGTGGCGTGTGTGGAGGTGACAACTCCTCCTGCAAAACTGTTGCAGGCACCTTCAACATAGTCCGCTATGGTGAGCCACAGTCTATTTTTAAACTTTCAGCAAATGTTTTATTGCTTCAACACACTTTAACTTGTGCCTAGACATCAGAATAAATAGCACCAACAGTATGTTAATGTTTTAAACACCACACTCGTACCATTTGCAGGCTATAATGAAGTAGTGCGAATACCCAGTGGTGCTACAAATATAGATGTGCGTCAACACAGCTACTCAGGGAAACCAGAGGATGACAACTACCTCGGTAAGATGTCCAACATTTTGTCGTATTTTATTGGCGTCTCTTGTTTGACCTGCATGTTTGAGCTCTCCCTGCTTGTCTATGTGAATGACAGTGTTCAGACTGTAGCGTGAAGTCATGTACTGCAGAGGTGCTGGGATGTAGTATGCCAGAACGAGGCCTGTGGGTACCATTCCAGTTAGGAGGTAGTTTACAGGCTTTTGTGTTTCATGTGCATTTTTGTTTTTTCATTTAATCTGTGAATGTGTGTCTGTCTGTCTTTATCGCACAATATACCTGTCTGTCAGTCTGGATATGGCTGCTTTGTCAGCTAATAGTGTGCATGTCTTGTTGCCATGAGCATGTTAATACTTGAGCTCAGATAGCCCTCTGGGTACCATTCCATTAAGGTCAGTAAGTGTGCGTCTTGCATGTCTTGTTGTTTCTTCCATTCTCCAATTGTGTTTGTTTGCTTGGCTATATGTCACCCTGCAAACCTCTGAACATTGTTTTCTCAGTTATCACCCTCTGTTGTGTGTGTGCGTGTGTGTGTATGTGTGTGTACTTGTATGTATTTGTGTATGGGTACAGTCATTAGAGGCCCGAAGTGGGGACGGTTTTGTCGGAATGAGGGCCGCTCTCCACGCTCATATTAGTGCAATGTGTGAAATGGCGAGGAAAGTAAAGGCAGGAAATTAGCTCCATAATCGCATTAGGGTGAATGAGTGCAGCAGACTGGCTCTTGAACAGAACAGGATGCCCCTGGATGGAACTTCTCCAGGAACAGAGGATTATTTTACCCCAATAAGGCTTTACTGCAACCCTCAGCACGTGGCCTTTCTGTAAATGAAAATCTGAGCCGCAGTGTTGCCAAACTGCACGGTCACATGTGCAAACAAGCTATTGTTTTGTTTATATGAGCTGGTTTGTGTCACAAGAACAGCCGTCCTCAGAAAACCTCTCATTTTGTCAGCGGTTTGAAGATTCTGTTTTTTGTTGCTAATTAAGCAAAGACAGTTTGATCTGATATCAAACACGTCTCATTCTTGTCCTCTGTTCCAGTGGGACCAAGCACAGAAAGTGACTGCTGTTTTCTGTCTCTCTGCAGCCATATCAAATAGCCGTGGAGAGTTCCTGCTTAATGGAGAGTTTGTGGTCAGCATGTTCAAAAGGGAAATCAAAGTAGGAAATGCCGTCATCGAGTACAGTGGCTCTGACCATGTCATTGAGAGGATCAACTGTACTGACCGTATCGAAGAGGAGATCATTGTCCAGGTAAGGCTTAGTTTGCCATGCAGGAAGTGTAAATCTTAACTATTTTAGAGACATTATAACAAGTCAAACATACAGCGTGTGACTTAAGACATAACTTATTTATATTTAGGATGCAGTAACTTAAACGTTTCTGCAGACTTGGCCCCAAAAGTCTTTGCTTTTACTTTTGAAGAAATGGAAAATCGCTGATGTAGAGAAAAACAGATACTCTTACAGTCTTATAACACATATCACATTGCTTGCATTTTCCCCAGGTGCTGTCTGTGGGGAACCTTTACAACCCAGATGTCAGGTACTCCTTCAATATCCCTATAGAGGACAAACCTCAGCAGTTCTTCTGGGATGCCTATGGGCCCTGGCAGGAGTGCAGCCGTCTGTGCCAAGGTGAGGGGGAGGCACACGGGGTTGGCAGGGCGAGGCGATGGGAGTAGTAGATGATAAATGGCGTGGTGAGGGCAGAGATGAGAAGGAACAGAGAGAGGAGACATGGGAACCACAGAGCCAGAGGCATAAGGGGGAGCAGATTGTCTGGCTAAACTTGACAAGCCCATGCTAGACATATAGGTTTTGGAACAGGTGATTAAAGCTCAACTTCATAGTATGCTCTGGCACTTTACCTTCTTTGGCATGACAGTGGATACGTCAGAGTGCGGGGGTGTGCAGAGGAGGATTGCAGGTAAACTCGAAAACCTGTTGTGTGTTATGACTCGAACACTTTGTTTGAGAATCTCTTTCCCTACTTTCTGACACTTCCCTGCTTGAGCAACCAGCAGTAAATTCCAAAAAGAAACCAAAGAGTTCACACGGCAGGATAAACGGCTAACAAGTAATTCCCTCAGCACCTTTGATTCTCAGATTTATGTGGCTTTTCTGACACTATGGGACACACTAAGCTCTCACAGCACCGAGCTGCAAAACTTAATAACTTGAGGTACTGATAGAGAATCTATTTCCTGGAGCCACATGAGGTTTAAATCTCTCCCCCCCTACAGTACAGTAGGTGCACTGTGATTCAGTGCAGAGATGTCAAGACAAGGACCAAGGTGAAGCACACACACACACACACACAAAGCTGTTAGTATTCATAGTGATGCTATAGTGATCTATATTGTGCCTGAGCAAGCTGTTGCATTGACTCAGACATCTACTTGCAGGATCTTACAGAAGCCAAGGTAGATTTTGTAATTCTAGTCACGAATTCCTGCATACTTTTTTTGTAAATCGCCTTTCAGAGAGCAACAACAGAAGGAAAAAAAGCCAATTTTCTTTACTTGAAGGCGTAACTGTGCAACCTTTTATTTAATATCCTTGAAAATAAAATGGAGAAAATCACAGAAAAACGCTGCTGCGGGTTCAGTTTTATTTGATGCATTGTGCTTAAGATTTTGAAGAGAGACGACTGTGACTGACAACCCGCGTCGTTTTTTCTTTCGTAGGAGAGCGGAAGAGAAAGATTCTCTGTAGCAGGGAGTCGGACAGGGTGGTGGTGTCAGACCAGAGGTGTCACGGCACCGCCAGACCTGCTGTCATCACTGAGCCCTGCAACACTGAATGTGAACTCAGGTTTGTTTTGCCAATTTAACCGACCTTTAGTCCGTGTATGACCCAATCATGAAGCCTAACCAGTGAAGAACCAGTTCTGAAAACACTGACAAGAATTTATAACCCTGGACGCAGGTGGCACGTGGCCCGTAAGAGTGAGTGCACGGCTCAGTGCGGCCTGGGATATCGCACCCTGGAAATATACTGTGCCAAGATCAGCCGTGCAGATGGCAAGACCCAGAAGGTTGATGACCGATACTGCAGCGGTCAGCGCAAACCTGATGACAAGGAAGGTTGCCATGGTGACTGTAACCCAGGTGGCTGGGAGTATTCTCCTTGGTCGGAGGTAAGGATTGCTTTAAGGAGCGTGGGCTCTGTGCGTGCGCGCGATCCCCTTGTTTGTCAAAGTTTATTGTGGGTTGTGTACGTGTGTTTACACTTGCTGATGTCATGTTCAAACGTTTTGCACTGCAGTGCTCCAAGAGCTGTGGAGGGGGCACCCGCCGTCGAGGGGCAGTGTGTCGAAAGGCAGCTGAGGCTGGCGGTGATGAGAGCAAATGCAGTCAAAGGGACAAGCTGACCGTCCAACCCTGCAATGAATTCCTCTGTCCACAATGGAAGACTGGTGACTGGTCTGAGGTCAGTTCAGCTCTCATTTGATTCTCTGTGCACTTGGAGGAAAATCCAATATCTAGCAGTCTCATGAAAGTGGAGAGGTTGAGGCAATTAATGTTTACTTTAAAATGTTTCCATTTTGAAATTATGTAATTAAAAACTGTTATTGTGTCCTCTGTGTTAAGACATTTAGTTACATAAAGCTCATGCACATTTATCTGTGAGGATCAACACACAGGCACTGGTGTTTATGGAGCCTGGTTAACTCAGTATCAAGAGACACAGGCTTTAGTGTAAATACTGTAGTTTTGAGCCAGCGATGATCTGGGTCAAATGTAAAATCCCAGAGTTGATTGTGCATGTCTCAGCTGTGGGAGAGTTACTCCCCTGCTTCCACTGCAGTGAATGTTGGGAAACTTGTGATTGCAGGGTAAGATGCTATTTAACTGTCGTACAGGTTACACATTGTGAAGCGAGGGGCTTGAAAAGCTTTGGGCTGCATTCCAGGAATATTTTAAATCTCCCATGTGGTGCAGCTAAATACAGACGTCTACACTTTACTGTATACCCACTGTGTACACTGGGCTCACACATAAATAAACACACTTGCCCTATTTTTCGGTTCCGTACAATCACCCTTGGTTTTGAAATCTGCATATTCTGCTTTACACAATGCCAGATGATCTTAATCTGCTATAAACTGTACATTCCAGCAGGCTCAGTGGTACCAGTATTACTGTATGCTATACCATACTACTTTGTACATACTGTATTGAACTTAAAAATCTGTAATATTTACAGTGCCTCGTGACTTGTGGGAAAGGCTACAAGCACCGTCAGACGTGGTGTCAGTTTGGTGAGGACCGCCTCGACGATCACTTTTGTGGCTCATCTAAACCTGAGTCTGTGCAGACGTGCCAGCAGCAGGAGTGTGCCTCCTGGCAGGTCGGACCCTGGGGACAGGTGAGTCACCTTCCTGTATACGGTAGACACTATTGTGCCCAGTGCTCATCACTGTGATGGAAATTATACTAAACAATCTAGGGTTTATGATCCGGAAGAGGTTTGACAGCACTGTATCAAAAAAGAAAAGATGCAGTTTGGTCTAAGTCCTGTTTCCCATATACTGTTTATCGACTGGCTGAGGTACTTTTCAGATGAATTCTCCCATGATGTAAACCAAAGGGAGGACACAGATAAGCTAGGCTCCTCATTTTTTCCCCTTTTCCCTGTTGGACACTGAGCACATCCTGCAAAAATAAATATACAAAAACGTTGGATGAGCTGAGTAGGCGTGTTCTTCTACAAATCTTTGCATAGCTTTATGTATACAGTACATGCTGTCTGTGTGTGTGTGAGTGTGCGTGCTCAGCCCCCATTCGTGTGTGCACAGAGGACTGAACAGCCACCCAAAAAATGCGAAACATTTTTGTGCCCCCCACCAGAGGATGTGCGCATGTTAAGGTATATTTGAAGTGGTTTAATGAAGCGTTGTCAAATGGTAGTTGAAGTTGCCGCCACACAAGTTTGACCCTGTTTCAGTGGAGGCAATGAGGCAGAAGAGAACGCGGGGTAGTACGCTCTGACTTGGCTACAGTGGAAAAAGGACAATGCAATGTATATGAACAAAAGTTCCTCACGAGTTTGGTTTTTGAAACTCATCTGCTCGAAACTTAGATCTTTTGATGTTTCCTATGAGAAGGGAATCATTAAGTCTGGTTTACAGTGTCTTGATGTACTTTGTGTTTGGGGTTTATAAGCTCAGATGAACTGTCTATTTTTTGCCATGCCGTTTTCTCGGTTTGGTCTTGAGCTGTCTGTTACTAATGTTCCCCAACCACCCCCTTTTTCCCTCTCTTTGAACATAGTGCACTACCTCGTGTGGGCCAGGCTACCAGATGCGAGCGGTGAAGTGTGTGGTTGGCTCTTATGGTGCTGTCATGGATGACACAGAATGTAACGCTGCCACAAGACCCACTGACACCCAGGTAAGAAGGCCATCGTCATTATCTTTTTTACAACTTTTCATCTCTCTTTATGGTTTCATTGTTGTAACAGTGATGGTTGTTCCATGGTTTAGTCTTGAATTGATTCATACTAAGTAGAGAAGAAAGCATCCACATTCATGCACACTGCCCCTAAAAAAGACCCCGTTAAACACACATTTCATCACTACATGGTATGAAAAGTCATGCTACAGTTTCAAATATTTGAAACGCAGAATGAGAAAGTGTGCTGTTTCGCTCGGGTTGAAGTGTGCAACGGCCGTGTCGTCAAAATCGGTTTGCGCATCTGCTAAGTGTTCCACACGGACACAAAGAGGCACAGAAAACCCAAAGAAACCTATTTTGAGCTGAATGAGAGTTTTGTTTGGTCAGCATGGGGCGTAAACCCATTTCAGAGGGCTGAGCATGCAGACTCAGGATGAGGCCCCCTCTAGTCGAAGCGGCTCTTAATTCCGGTGCCTGGGCCGGCAGAGCCAGTGACCCTGAAGCAGTCGCCCCACCTTGTTGTGATTCTAACCAGCCAGCCATGAAGTGGGCCACCAGGCCGCCTGTCCCACCACCGGCAGCCACCAGGCAACACTTGAAAATGAGGGACAGAAAGCTGGATGGAGGTCTGTCTGAGTACCAGGAGGAGAGAGGTGGAGGCAAGAGATGCTGTGCCGCACAGGTCCTCACATAGATTGGAGAAAGGCTGAACTGTTATGGACACTGGTTGGACCTAATATGTAATTGTAATAGCAGTATACACACTCACACAGAATCATCACAAAGCCTGTTATATTTTATCAGTAAAACCATTTCAAATGTCACTGACGTGATGTGTGCGTGGAGCTACTTTAAGCTCTGCCATGAGGCCGATTCGTTTCTGTTAGGTGGAGGAGTGTGGAATGTGGAGCCTGCTCAGATCCTGTGCGACCTGATTAGGGCCTTCATTCCTAGGGACTGGGGGTCAGAGGGCACCAGAGGGCATGGGGGGGGAGAGGGCGGAAGGTGAGGGACAAGGGGGTGGATTAGGGGTGGAGTTTACAACCACGCCAGCATGGGCATTGGAGCCCTGAATACCACTCCACTATGACCTGTTATGACAGGGATCAGGGCTTTATGCTGAGTGGCTTACTGCCACAATCCATAGTTTGAACTGACGGGGCGGACCCTGTTAATGTTGTTTTGGTAAGGTGGGGGGAAAGGGTGATGGGAAACACAACTGCTCTCGAACTTAGAGCTGAAGGAATATAGTTTAAGTTGTTAATGACTGTCCCATGTCAGAGGAGCTATCTCTGATATTCATGGTATTTTGTAGTCAGGGACAGATGTTGTTACAGTATATTCATTTTGTTAATCACTGCATGAACGGGTGTTTGTGTCCTCCCTTCCACAGGACTGTGAACTGGCTCAGTGTCCCAGCAGCCACCCTGTTCCCCCAGGAACCAAAGTCCCCTCCCACCAGGGCCACAAAACCCAGTGGCGGTTTGGTTCCTGGACCCAGGTTGGTCGTCCTGTCACATCTTCAATCCATTTAACTTTTTTGTTGGTTTCCAGCTTCTTAATCTGTTTCGTCTTTACAACAGTGTACTGCCAGCTGCGGCAAAGGGACACGGATGCGCTATGTGAGCTGCCGTGACAACCAGGGCGGTGTGGCAGAGGAGTCGGCGTGCGCCCACCTACCAAAGCCCCCTGCCAGGGAAGTGTGCTCAGCAGTGGCCTGCGGACAGTGGAAAGTGCTGGAATGGACAGTGGTAAGGAAATCACCCGTCATTGTTTAGTCAGTTGTTCCTGACCCAGTTGTCAGAATCTCAGAATCACAATAATAAACGCATGAATTTCATATTAAGTGGACATGTGTTCGGCTAGTGTTGTAGAGGACAGTTTCAAACAAGTGGAAATTTGGAGAATGTTTCCTGTTGAATCATAAAGCATTTCCCCTCATATCTGCATCTAATTACTCCGACACCACTATTGATTAACCAAAAATGGTGTCATCAATATTACTATCCAGATGTTTTTCTTCTTCTGCATTTCATTATTTTCCACATTATTTTTCACCTACGCAGACAATTAAGTGTCTTTGCACACGATGGAGATGTTTGTGTGAGCAGCAGCGATGCGGAGACAGGGTGGCAGCTGCAAGGCTGCAAAGACTGGAGGTGGAAAAAGGCTGGAGAGGCAGTACATGTCTTTCTATGGTTGTGCAGACAAGTGTGTGTTTGAATTCATTGCGGTGACGATATTTCAACACAGTGACAATGTTGAGGCCGGACCTCACAACATGAGGGTAAAGGCTTTGCTTAAGGGTTGTGGTTGGAACTAGGTTTAGGTTTGGGTAAGGAGTTATAGACTGCATTATGTCAATGATAGTCCTCACAAATACAGGAATACCAGCAAATGTCTGTGTGTTTGTGTCTGCATGTGTGTGTGTGTGTGTGTGTGTAAGAGAGAGAGAGAATTGGAGTTTCTGGAGCTGGGAGATGCGAGGGGCTGCAGTGAGGGGCTCCAGTCTTGTTTACAGATGTTTCTCATCAGAGTCCTGGTGATACAGTACAGCCAGACTGCAGGTCTGGTCACCATACACACACACACACACACACATGCAAACACACCCACGCATATACCACCAAGCCAAAGACACTCATTGACCCCTGAAAAGGAAATAGTTCATCCCAAGGCCAAAAAAGATTTCAGAGGCCTAGCCTCGCCACAAACACACACACACACACACTCGATCTAGTAACCGTAGGCAAAATGGCTTTCTATATCTTGCAGTGTCAGAACACTGTCATGACAGATTTTTGTTATTGTTCTCGGGGTCCACAAAGCCCATAATGTGTTCATCATACACACTGACTTTATATATGTGGACCCTTCTTACAGTATCTATAATCATGTGAAATCCATAACATTGTGACAGAGCAGTGTAAACCTCTGTGCAGTATAATCCCAGGCAAGGTTTTAGAGTAGACAGCTGTTGCATAAGTGTAATAGATCACTTTATGCAAAGGGAGGAGCTGAGGGAGACACCATTAGCGCTTGGTGGAGGATCTGCCTTGTGTTATTTTTCTAAAAAGAAAGGTTTGTACTTGGGTCTTTGGTAAAATATTTAAATCAGTCTTGCATTCTGCTGATCTAGGAGCTCGGTTAGGTTGTGGCTTGTCGTTGCTTTTGTCTATAAAATCTCTGGAGTTTTTAAAGATGAACTGAGGAGTAGAGTGTTTCGATTTAAGTGGCATCACATCAACATCTGTATGTTGTTAACATAGCTCCGATGGTTGCCTCTGGTTTTGGCCTTGAGCAAGCTGTGGGAGGTTTTTTTGTCCAGTTCGGTGTCAAACAGCTGTAAATTTGATCAACACCTTCAGGAAGGCAGGAAACAAACACATTCTTTGTTTGTGTGTGGATTTGTATTTGCATGCATTACACTGACATCTGATGTCTTTATCCACTCTCTGTGTGTGTGTGTGTGTTTCCAGTGCTCAGTGACCTGTGGCCAGGGGAAGACGACACGGCAGGTACTGTGCGTCATCAGCGACCAAGAAGTGAATGCTAGTGAGTGTGACCCAGACGATCGTCCTACCACAGAGCAGGACTGTGCTATGTCTCAATGCCCATCCCGCTCCAGTGATTCCCGACCTTTGCCGTCCTCACCAAACTCCAGCGCCAGGAACAACCTGCCCCGTAGCCAATCACACCAATGGCGGACTGGACCCTGGGGCGCGGTAAGGCGTTTTATACACTATACTGTCATTTCTATGCAGCCTGACAATTGTGCGGCTAAAGCCTCAAGATTAAACTACAGTAGAGGAAATCTGGAAAATTGTTAAAATGAGAGGGCTGTAAATCATCAAACCATTAACAACTACTTGTCCATATCTATTCTATTCATGTCTGTTGATATCAAGCGCAATATTTTCTTTGTAACTTTGTTGATGACCTTAAATCATGACTCATGCACTACAGCAATACTCTGTCATAGTTTCAGACAATCACTGTCTCAATTAAACCAAATGATCAAAGGAAAACATTGCGAGATTGTACTTTATTTTATTGAGATGATTGACACCCCTCTCACGTTAGATGGTGAATATGATGCAACAGTCGGTAGTTTGTTTGTTTTGTTAAGAGATGAAACAAACATGGGGCATTAATTAGTGAACATAAGAGGATGGCGCAGATCTTCCTCTTGCGTGAAGCGAATATCCATACAGTAGTTCCCAAAACATGGAAGGTTGGTTGTTTTCATCCTACAGCGTGTTTTGGACACTGATGCAGACTTAGACGTTAGAAGTGAGGCTCAATGCTCCAAGAGCTGTAACCTCTGTAGGACGAAGCCTTTGTGATGTAATCCACAGGAAAGTGTGACCAAAGAGCCACAGGCTCCCCCTTCCGTGCATCCCTGTCTGTGTATTGTTCAGCAATGAAAGAAAAACTGGGTTAGTGATAACGTCTGCCCAAAAATAACACTGACCTTTAAATAATTCTGGGAAGTAATCAAAGCTATTTCTGACGACTCTTCCTTCCTCTGTCCTGTTTTAAATATACTAGCAGACATCACTTATTTGACGTCAGTTGTCTCTGAACAATTGTCTGAATTTCTGAGTGTGTGCTGCTGTGTGCGTACGGTATACTGTGTACAGCCAATGTATTTATAAAAATGTGTGCAGTGTGTCTATAAAAACAAAAAACACACATTGATTTATGAGTTTGCAGCTGGGAGATTTACATTTGTGTGTGTTTACTTGTCACCATGTATAGATAGAAATGGAGCTAATGTGGACTCTGTCCCTCTGGGACTCATTTACACCCATACACTGAGAATCTGTTTGTGAGAACCATCTATTTGACAGTGCACACTCTTCTCTCTCTGTAAAAACAGTGCTCCAGCACATGTGCAGGAGGCTTCCAGCGCCGTGTAGTAGTGTGCCAGGATGAGAACGGCTACCCTGCCAACAGCTGTGAGGATCGCAGCCGGCCCAATGAGCAACGATCCTGTGAGTCAGGGCCATGTCCACAGTGGATCTATGGCAACTGGGGCGAGGTAAGACAGACACCACTTTACTGCACATGTGATTACAGTTTACTATGCACACACATAGAAGGATCATTGTTTAGCTTAGGTAGAAAACTGTAAACTCTTGGATACACATTTGTGTTTGAATAATTACTTGGACTAATGCAGACGTTTCTCAGTGTCAGTGAACTCTTTCCCCCATATGCATCTGTAAAACACAACCTCTCTTGTTGTCTCCAGTGCACCAAGCCATGTGGAGGTGGAATAAAGACAAGGCTGGTGGTGTGTCAGCGTCCAAACGGAGAGCGTTTCAATGATCTGAGCTGCGAGATCCATGACAAGCCACCAGATCGTGAGCAGTGCAATACTCAGCCATGCCCGTCTAGTCCCCACTGGAGCACAGACCCATGGAGCTCGGTACGCTCATAAAAAATACTCTATATCTTGTTTTTCAACCTCACATTTTTTCAAATACCTGTAGTCTTACGCTTTCATAAACAATCTGAAAGGGGCTGGATGAATATAGTGCTTTCGCACTGGAGAAATGACACCCTACTTCTCTACTTTTACTTTTAACCCCCTCCACTTCCTGCGCCCTCTCTGGTGCCCGCGATTGGTCAACGTTTCCTCAAGACATTCGGAAAGTTAATTTCTGTTGCACTTGAATGGCAAAGATATGCTCACTTGCAATACGCCAAAAAAAGTACAACATTATCATTGCAAAATGCTTCAGTGACAGCTGTGACCATAAGAACATTTTTTGTCAGTCCTAGTTACCATAAAACTGTTGATGAGCCTTGTACTAGTATTTGAAAAATTCAGGATCACTTTGTATCACAATCAAAGTTAGTTTTGTAAAATATTGTTTTTAAAGATAATTTATTAAGATATTTTTCCTTTTTATCTTTTGTATATAGCATTAACTTTAAAAAGTGATTTATTTTGTGTCTTAGCTCTTTGTATTCGCACATTTAGCCAATCGTTGTTCATATGCAAATGCTGATGAATGTTTTTGTATATCAGGAATATACAGTACGATGCCTTGTTCTTTTATTATCCAAAGAATGGCCCATAATCTCCAAATATGTGGTGCTACATATTATAGTTTGGTGTTCTGTTATGAACATTAAAAGCACCAACTTACATAGGACTGTATTTGGGCTGTGTACTATATATACATCTTTGTACTATATACATCTTTGAAATGGCTATTGTATTAAGAATTCAATTTGTCTCAAGGCACATGTGGTTTTATAGAGAAGTTACTAATTTTATTTAGACACTTTATTTTACAGTTTATGCATTTACCCTCTGTTACGTAACCAGCAGCGGTGTTGCCCCGAAATGACATTGATATTGAAGCAGGAAATTGCTGACTCAAAAGTTCTCTAAACGTCCAGTATCAGTAGTAAACACCATCAAACAGCAGCTGTACTAGCACTGTAAAATAAAGTGTCTCACAGAGTTTGTGGTAATTAGAACTAATAGCCATTGTATTCCAGTTTGGCAGAGGGTTTTGACCCAGATTTCTTTAGTGTGGCCAAAACAATAGGTTTAAAGCTCTCTGCTCCAAAGGTGCTTGATATGAGTGTATTTATATTGTGTTAGTTAATGTTTGCTTTGTACAGTAAGTACTTGGAGTTGCTAAATATGCTATGCTCAACAATACCTCACTTGGAACAAAACACAACTCAACTAGCCATTAAACTATGATAACCTACACTACAACGGTGCTTTGGCCAAACAAGGGAGATATAAGATATAAATATCAAAAATAAACCATTAAATTTTTTTGGTCGGTTAGGTGTTTATTGTGGCACATTGCTTTTTGATGCCGCCTTTTCTGTATGTTTTATTTCTTTCCACGAGCAGTTAGTGGATTGATCAGATTGATCAGCTAAATGCAAAGTGTTGAAACAATGTTGAATTGTCTCTGAATGTCCATCAAACAACTTGCTTGACCTTTAAGAGAATGGGCTGTTAAAATGTTGTATTTTGAACACGTGACACCTGTGACCACAGGGGAAGTTAATAGTGTTTTGTATCCAGAGCTCTTACTCTGAGCCAACCTAATGTGTCTACCTCAGTCTCTGTTATGATTGCCCCCCTGCCGTATCTTTCTCTCCCTTGCACTGGAGGGATTTTGGCTGGCTAAGATTAAGCATGAGTTGTTGAGGCTACCCAGTGCAGTTGATGGCCCTAAACACAGATCCAAGGTGTGTGTCATCTCCCACCACGTTGCTTACCATTCTTTTGAGGACAGTGAAAACTGATCCAGAATCTGTGGTTAGGGGCAACTTTTGGCTGCAGCCCACCCAGTTGACTCTTCCTGGTCATAAATGTCTGTACTGACATCACACCTTATTTTAAGGGCCTGTTAACTCAGCAGCGAGTACATTTTTACCACACATAATTTACTAATGAGAGCTATCGCTTGTAATGACTCCCACATGTGTGACTGTAAGGCAGCATACAATCAAATCAGTGAAAGTAGGACACAGTATTAACACAGCACATCCCATTATTAGTTTCTTCTTTCAGTCTTGGCAGTTTAACTCCTTGTGGTCAACCTCCTGATGCAAATAGCAGTACAGCATTAACACCATATCAACAGGCTCTTGAAATAAGAATATTGTATGTCTCTTATTCACAAATGGCAGTATTAGTCTGTGTTTCAAGAAGATTTCTGTATATTTATGTAATTACTTGTATTTATTGTTACTTCATTATAATGTTATGTCAATATTTAATTTTTTTATGGATTTGTTGGATTTCTGTTCATTTCCAGAAAAGGTTACGATTAAAGTGAAGTAGAGGTACCATCAAAGGCTTTTTTTCATTCTTATTTGAGCGAAACCTCTTCTGTCACATGCAGTGAGCAGGCCACTGTCATGGCAAAGTAGAAGAAGCAAAGGAAGAAAAAATCAAACAAACTGGCATCTGGTTGTCCAAAAAAAGTCAGAAACTGAAATAACAAGCACCAAACGTTTACAACATTCATTCAAGATTACCATCTCTGACTTTATGGTAATTACAGTGAATTTGTGGAAGGAAGGAAATGTCCTATATTATTTAGTGTTTTAACTTTGACTTTGGCTGAAAGATTAAAAAAAAAAAAAAAGAGGTTCCTGGCAAATAGCTTATAACACATTCCTCCCTGCCAGTCTTTTCAATGGGCTGTTTTTCCTGAATGAAAATGCACAAATCACTGAGCAATATCCTTGTTATTTTATGTGGTCAGGGCCTCTGCTGACCTCTTTGAGCGACCCTGCTTTTACCGTCTGTGTCAGGAGTTCAAAGCTCTTTCCATCAAGGTAGATCTTTGTCCTGGGTGACAATGCCTCAATATACCTCCCATCTCATTTACTGTGTTCATTCACTCTTAATGCCTACCCCGGCGGCTTTTTCTGGGACGCCTGGTGACGCGTGCTTGGCTATGAAGTTGCCAGCGCCCTTTGCCCCTTTCTGTCAGGCCCCTCTACTCTGGTCTAATGCGGGTTGATGACAGTGTACCGATGTGGGGGCCAGTGACAGTGACTCGAATAAGGGGGGCTTTCAGCGAGACAATGCAGTGGTGTAGTGGCAGGTCAAGGGTCCCGTTTGATCTGGGGAGGGGCCCCTTCCTGGTTCATCCCATCAGCACAGACAGACTTCTGGGAAATTGCCTGTGATCCAGGGATAGAAAACAAAACAAAACAAAAGGAGGAGATCAATAGGATTCCCTAACACTCTGCTGACAATGGCAAGTAGCGCATTTAGAGGAGGGGTTCATTTCACATAGTACCTCCCCTGAATATTAAAAATAAAGTTGTATTTGAAATATGCTTTATTTATGCCTGAAACTCCTCATCTTCCGAACCACATTTAAGATACACCACCTCAATGTGATCAGATCACCGTGGCATGTAACACTATTTGATGTCAATAAAATTATGCTGACTATGACACGATGAAGTTGGAAATGTAAAGGTCAAGTGTGTGCAAGCAATGATGTGCACTGCTCTGGATAATTACAGAATCTCAGAGAACTTGTGGGCAGAGTTAATGAACCCTGCATGGGAGGGGGGATGAGGGGTGGGGGTGTGCATTCACATACTGATAAAATACATGGTGTTTTTAATTTGCCCCACTTACACTGACTCCCAAGGTATTCTGAGGGCATGTCAGCACAATTCAACAGCAGGACAGCTCTTGTAAAAACATACATAAACCTTTGAGGACTGACCTGACATTTGAGCGCGGCACTGTAAATGTTTTCCTTTAATTATTCTAACCTTCACTAGGGACGTTCAGTTTCCCTTGTGATGACACAGGTTTCCACGGTTGATCTAAAACAAATGTGTTGTATATCTGGTCTTCACGCCAGACAATAACATTAACACCGTGGTCTCTGATGTCGGGCGGTGGTGCCATTTGATATTTCGACATTAGGAGTAATCATGAAGTCAGTTTGCCACTCATTTGTGCTGTGGTTTGTCAGTGAAGTCATGGAAAAAACATATAAGAAACAGCCATTGTCATTTTTATTCAAATATATGCACAACAATATCCACACAAGACTCGCACAATAGTTGATAGGTGTAATTTTCTTTATTTTTCTGCAAAAAAACAAAACTAAATCATCTGTTTTAGTTTAATAAATCACAACTCAATATTGGATTTCAATAAATCTAGTGTATTACAAAACAAACTGGATTGTGAAGGATGTCTGCATTTGGGAGAAAAAGGGGAATAAGCATTTTATTAGCCCCTCCTTTCATGAGTTCCCCCCCCCATACACCTCTCCAACACACACCCTTCCTCCTCCCTGAATGAGGTGAGAGGTCACAGCGTGTTCCTGTCCAGTACAGTCCCTTGCTGGTCAGGACAGCACCACACGCTGGGCCACGTACTCGTTCAACTCTGAGCCTGTCGCTTCCCATCCATCCCCACATGCAACGCCCCCTTTGATTATCCGAGCACAGTCCAGCCCGTCTCCACTCCCTCCTGTAATGCTGCTGCTGCTGCTGTGTGTGTGTGTGTGTGTGTGTGTGTCTCTGCCTGTCACATTGAGTTAGACTTTCGGTAACTCGGTGAACCCGGACGTGATTCAAAATGCTGCTGGGGTGATGGGGCACGCTTTGCCATTGGTCTAGTAGCTACCCACGTGGAACTAGGTCTATTTGCCAGCATTTCTTTCCTTCTTTTTTTTTTTTTTATTCAGCCACAAAATGATCGACATACCCAACTTGTTTTCAATTATAGCTGTGCTTTTATGTGTTTTCAGTCAAGCTTGACATTTAATAAAACGTGCATTATGAATCTCATTAATGCTGTTTTGACTTGAACAATTCTGACAACAACCAAAAAAAAAACATCCACTCGCTGAATATCATTGGTTTACAGTCTTTTTTCACCCACGAAACATACCTTTCTGTTTACCCGCTTCTTTCTTCTGACATCCTGCAGTGCTCGGCCTCCTGTGGAAGAGGGTTCAAGTCCCGAAAGGTGACCTGCGTGACCGGGTCGGGCCGTCCAGTCCCAGAAGACAACTGCCAGCACCAGTCCCCCAAACCCAGCGAGCGGAGGCGCTGCCGAGGTCTACGATGCCCCAAGTGGAAGACTGGTGACTGGGGAGAGGTAGGACTCTCTGACCCTGCTATAAAACACCCTTCTACCTCTCTTATTCTCACGCTGCCAGACTTTAAGCCTGTTTTTTTTCTTCTCTCATTCCACTTTAATGTTTATCAGCTTGCAGGCAAGTACACGCATATGTGTGAAAACATCTGCAGCTGAACCTGACTGTATTTATGCACCATGCCAGGCCACTAACTAAGGCAGGGTGCTTTTACACATCACATGGTGGTTTGTTCACAGGCCTGGGGCGGCTGCAAACGGAGGTCTGAGGTAGTGCGGTGTTAATGCTGGGACTGTGACACCTCAGCCCCTCTTTGATCTGAGGTCCAGCCAAGTGTAAATCTACTCCTCTCATCTCTATATTTTCTCTTCCTCTGGCCCTCACTTTTCTCTCCTCTCTGTCCCTTTTATCCTTCCTCTCCCCGTTGCTCTTTTCCTTTGCTTTTCTTTCAAGCCCCCCTATACTCCTTCACTTTTTTTTCTCCCTATCTTCTGCCTCCCCAATGGAAACCACATGTTGGTCTTGTCTTTGAAAGACCTACAGTACTAAAGAGCCAATTCACTAACGTCATCATTGCCACTCACAAAATGCACCTGGGCAGCTGGAGAGCCCGCCTTGTGTTTATTCCCTTTTTCTTTACCTAATACTACTTGCTATGTCGCTTTTATCACGTCCTCTTTCACTGTGTTCACATCAGTGTCCAAGACATACAGGGCCACATATGTACTCCATACGTCAGAGAGGATGTGTATATGTGTGTGCTCTCAACAGCTGTGCAGCGGGACACATGCCAGGAGAAACTTAGCCTCCACACAAGGCTTTTAGCCAAGTAAAGCAAGATTACCCATGGCGCTACAGGCTGCCTATAGTGGTGCAATGGGTGCAATGGCTAAGATGTAAGGACAGATAAAGTGCAGTAAAATATGTCACATCACACATTATAGGAAATGTTGTAAATCTCTCCTACAGATTAATATGTGTATATAGATACAGGTAGAATTCTTCAAGTATTACTACAGTACATCCCAGTCTTTGGTTCTCACTACTGGGTAAGGGTTAGTCATCTGGATATGTTTACCATTTCCTGCTCTTTAAACCCTGAAAAAACATGAGCAGTTGCTGTATGATGGTGGTCTTACTTGTGTTCATGCACACACAAACACAACCTTCAAAACCATACACATTTACCATTATTATGTCTGTAATTTGTCATTTCCTCGTTATGGAGGAGATCACCCACATTGATCAACAGCATCTGTTTGAAAAGACCAAAAGAGAAAAAAAAATGTTACTTTAAAATTTCATTCTCAAAAGCAGGAACACAATTGTTAAAATTCAAAAGCTGAACGTGCATGCATGGTTTATTGGTGCGATTATTTCCACGGTGGGTTAGACGCGCAGCAGAGCAGAAGTATGAGAAGACAAAAGAGATTCCTTGTCCCTCTCTCGCTGTCTGTGTTCTCTGTAGAAATGTGTTCTGTATTACAGCAGAGAGGAAAACACACTTTTATTAAACACATCGCTGCAGCACAGATTGAGAAATCTACCTTTCTAGGCTCCAGGATTCATATTTCTTCACTTTTCTGTGAATACCAAGAAATATTTGATGTAATTACAACTTTTTTTAAAAAAATGTTGATATTACAGTATCAACATTTTATTTAAAAAAAAAAAAAAAGTTGTAAGCTTGGTTGGTTCCTTAATAATGTGCATTTAAGTAGGCTATCATTATAGAAACAGATGTGAAGTTTGATGCAAAAAATGCTAAATTAGAGAAACAAACATTTAAAATTACTTTCAGCATTAGCATAAAGCAAACAATGGTATGAATAAATTAGAGTAGAATAAAACTAAAAAGAGTTAAGTATCGTATATTATATTTAATAGCCTATATTAGGCTACAATCTTCACACCACATGGGGAAAAAATAGCTGTATGAATATTGCGCGTGGCTATACAGTAGCTCACGAGGCACGTTGTCTATCGCTATGGTTCTGTTATTGCGGGAATATGACGATGATTATCCGGTTTAATACACAGTAATAAAGGAGCTAATACCTACATATTAAAGGTGTAATAAAGGTTGAATAATCTCTCTCACTCACGCTAAGTTCGTACCTGTGCTGCTCTCAGTGTTCTGCATCATGTGGCGACGGCGTCCAGCAACGGGAGGTGTTCTGCCTGGTTGGGGACCGACGGAGCCCGGCGGAGACCGGCTGCTCGCAGCGCTCCAGACCGGCGTCCAGTCAAAGCTGCCGGGTCGCTGACTGCCCCTCCCGCTACCGCTGGAAAGAAGGAGACTGGCAGACGGTAAGTTGAGGAAAACAGCCCAGAGCGGCCGAACAGTGTGCCGACCGAGACAAAAGACCTGTCTGAACCGGACCAAGGGGATGAGTTTGCTCACTCTGTCATTTCTGGTCAAGTGAGTTGATGTCTCAGTCGGAGCCAGTGGAGGCCAGAGGGGAGGAGGCGAGGTGGTGCGTGTCCCTGATGAAAATCAGATGATCAGGCATTTTCTTTTCTTTTCTTTTTTTTTTCCTAACTCAGCCTAAGCCTGGTTGTAAAATGGATAATTCTGGCCCCCGATGTGGATTCAATAACTGGATTTTAGAGGCAGTAAATGTAAAGTAAATGCACACCTGTTATGAATGACTATTAATTATCTAAACTCTAAAGAGCTTACTCAACATGCTGCTACTTAAAAACCAGATTAGAGGCTATGAAAACCCATTTTCTCAGCCAAGTTCTTTTTATGAGGGAAGTGGTCCATGAGCACACACTACAGTAGGCTACATTCAGTTATTTCTTGTAATGACTTGGAGATTATTCTTTTATCTCATGGGAATTTAATTTAGGAATATTCAGTGTAAATGTTGGCTGGTTTGGTTGTTGGTCATGTTTCCAGGGTCATTGTTAGGTACAGTCTAGATGAAGCAATGAATAGGTTACATTTTTGACATCAATGCTATTGAGAAATTCCCCCTTGAGGAGACCAACAAGTAAAAAGGATAGTCAATTTAGTCTGTACATGATATAATTTATCTATCGGCTGCTTTGAATCTCAGATTGCTCAAAGTTAATGGGTCCTAATATCAGGTTTCTGTCATACATAGGCTATATTTAATGGATGCATTCCTGCTCAATAATATTCAGCAATTTTGTGTAGGCCAGAGGCTACAGATCCTTGTTGAGAGCTGGGATTATTAAAGCAGGCAGCTGCAGTTGAGTTTGTTCTTGACTGTGTTCGAGCGATGTTGAATCTGGGTCACTGATCAGCATGAAATGTCTTCTCTGAAAGGAGAGTCTAATTAGTGTTTGGAGCTCCCTCCCCGAGTGTCCGAATTAACAGCTGGAGGTAATTACAGCAGTTCACCTGGCAGGAGTTAACATGCCTACGCGTTTGATGCACTTACAGTAGATTTCCCATAGCCTGGCTTGTTGCTACAGGCACAACATACTGTACAAGTTAAATGATGTGATTCTTTACCTGAAGCTTTGTCTCACAGCAGTTCAAAAACATACTGAAACTTGAGGTTCCTCGACTGTACAGCAGCACGGCACCACTAATAACAGCAGTTCTAGGTATTTGGGTTGTTTGACAGTGTTCAGTGCATTAAGAGTGACGAAGTCCAGCTGGAATGGGCTGTAGTCGTAACACACAGAGTGTTTCTGACGCAAGTGAAAGCCTCACTGAGCTCTCTCTGAAATGTTCAGGGCAATGAATTATACTGTCGTAATAGCTGATGTCCTTCATGGACTGGGATACACAGACCAAGCATGGCACTGAGCCTCAAGTCAGACAAATGCTTTGTCTTAGGCACCGTTTTCATAGTAGTACGATTTTAAGAAAATATAATATAACATTCTCTAATTCAGAGGTAACATTGAACTATTTCTTTGTTCAAGCCTGTTTGGCTTAAGAAAACACAGGTCAACATTTTCATGGTGTTATTTTGCCTCTTTTGTATCTCTTATGTAGAAATGTTAAATTCACTGCAGAGAAAGTGGTCGTTTTCCAAATGATTATAGGATTTTTATATCCTAGATAAATTCACAGAGACATATTAGTCTATCCCCCAAGATGCTGAGGCCATTCCACAAGGCACTCTGTGTGGTCCCGCTCTTTATCAATAAAACAAGATAGTGGGTGTGTAACGCTCGAAGAGTAGCTCATTAATTAGTCCAAAACTAACTTTATTAGCGATATTCTCGTCTTCTGGATGCTGAGACTTCAGGCAGTTGCTCTCTGCCTGTGAATTCCAGCTCTGATCTTTCAGCAGACACACTGCTGTTATATAATCTCTTGTCAGGACTTAGCCATGTCCTCAGCTCAGGTTCTGCTACTTAACAACACAGCGCTCGCCTCTCATCCACTGTTTTGACATCTTTCCCCCGTCGCCCCATGTTGTGAAGGTCCTGCTTTAACAAGACGACATAAATCTCTGACAGTTCCTGTTCCATTGCACTGATACTTTTGAGGAACGATAGGTTTCTTGAACTGAAGCGTCCTTATTGCATGTGCTGCTGCTGCTGCTGCATATGTGCATAAATAATGGGGTCCACTTTAATCAAAAGAACCATCCATCAGAGTGAATGAATGTCATATTGTTTTGATTTGGGATCATTGTAAAACATCAGTCTCTGTCTTGTCTCCACCACAGTGTAGTAAGTCATGTGGATCGGGCCACAGGCGACGAGCCCTGCAGTGTGTGGACCACAACCAGCAGGAGATCCATGAGATGTACTGTGTGAACCAGATCAGACCTCCAGCCATAGAGAGCTGCAACACTCACGCCTGTGAATTCATCTGGATCACAGGGGAATGGACCGAGGTGAGAGCCACAAGAGGTTGCGTATCATCTACCAAAGCCTCGTAGATCTTCATAGTGAAAAGTCTGAATGTGTTGAAAAGGGCAGAACTTTATTCCTCAAAAGAACTATTGATGTAAATCACCATCTTTGAATCCAGTGATGCGGAAATGACAGAAATCACCCATGTTTCCTGTGAGGGATACCGTTCATGCCGGTGATTTATTCTCTCCTCCAGTGCTCAGCCAGCTGTGGCCAGGGCTACCGCCAGCGCCTGATCTCCTGCAGCGAGGTGCATGTGGAGAATGACAACTATGAGTACGGCCATCAGTCTTTGTCCAACTGCCCCGGGACCCCTCCTGAGAGCTACATGCCTTGTAATCTGGACCCATGCCCGGTGCCACAGGAGTGGAGGGTTGGAATCTGGGGACCGGTGAGTGAGTTTGCGTTTGTTGTCCAGTCATTTATCAGAGTTACATCAAGATGCGACATGTGTGTTTGTAGTCTCGGTTTCCTAAAACAAACTAATTCATTTTTTGAGTTGTGAATTGTCAAAAACTGCTGTAATCTTAATAAATGTAAATGTTACCAATTTCCCCCAGTTCTTGAGACTAATTAAAAGCTGAAACTATTCATTTTTCATCGTTTTCTAAATTCACCATTGTATAATGTAGTGCATTAGTCACCAGTAATTGCTTAAATGAATAAATCAGCCTTGAATATGGTACAACGGAGGTTTCATAGTTTTGCATAAATGAAGGCCAATGTAGAAAATGACCGTACCTTCAGCTTGAACCTGGGTCAAAACTGAATTGAAGTCTTGAAAACACGAAAATGTACACGGACGTAGAATTTCTTTAAACGGCTGTTTTGCAGATGAAAAGTGCTGACAGACGCATCACCCACAAGTTTTATTTTCACCCTGTCACGGTTCTCCTCCTCCCCCTCCAGTGCTCAGCGAGCTGTGATGACGGAGTAATGGAGAGGTCGGTGCAGTGCGTGTCAGCAGATGGTCAGGAGAGCAGAAGGTGTTCTCTCGAATTCAAGCCAGAAGCCACACAAGTCTGCAGAAAACCCAGCTGTGAGTACTGGAAGCAAAGCGCTGCTCTTGACGGTCAAGGCTACCCGGGTTACACGCAGGCCAACTGAATGCATCTCAAATTCCAGCATTAGGTATTGCTCGACTTGATCCAGTCATCTCTGAGATTCAGCCTTCAGTGAAATATTTATGATCCAAGGCAAACATCAAAGATTTAACTGGCCAATGTATTTACTCCCCTACAGTAGGATGGGACATCAAAGAGTGAGTGGCTTTTCGTTTTCTTTGATTCGATGCAGCGATTTGCCACACTTGACTTAGCTGCTGAAATTTGAGCGTGCATGTGGGCCTGTGTGTGTGTGTGTGCAGTCTGAGTGTCTCTTCTGTGTTAAATCTCTTCATAATACACCAGTGTGTTTATTTCCACTTTTCTTCTTTGTCTTCAAGGCTATTTGCCTTCCAGCTGTCAGGAGGTCCAGAGCATGAACGGCCCCCTCCCAGACAGCGAACACTTCCTCAATATTCAGGGAAAGGCACTCAAGGTAAGATTATATGATCTGTTTTATCTCACCATGCACAGTTTATGATGCCTTAAGAGGTTTTATCGATTAGCGGAGAGGGACAGTTGAAATCTTCATGTCTTCTCTCTTGACATTTGAAATGAGTTGGACTCTGGCAGAATGTTTTGCTGCCGTTGTTATCACACTGTGGGTGCCTGCCATACTTTATAAAGGGCTTAAAATTCAACTCTGTATTGAAGCACTGAGGCTTTTGGCACTGACCTTGTGTGCAAGGTTGCAAACAGATGCAGCACACCTCATAAAGTATGGTCAGTGGGAATTCTTTGCAGCTGCAACAACTGGGTCATTTTTAGGGATTTATGCACTAGCATTTGTTTTTCAGGGGCTTGTAAATATCATCTCTTTGCTCTTTCCTTTCTATTGTGTGCTTCCTTGTGACTTTTGCCATTTTTTTCCTCTCCTCCATTCTCCCCTTTTCTTCACTCTTATTTCCCCACTCCTACTCCGTCTGGTCTCCCACCTCTATTTCCCCCGATACTCATCCTCTGCCCTTTTTATCCTCAGGTCTACTGTGCAGGAATGCAGACAGAGAGTCCACAGGAGTATATCACCTTGATGGTGGGAGAAGGGGAGAATTTTTCTGAGATCTTTGGCCTCAGGTAAACAGCTTACAGAATAACAACGAGAACAGCCTGTTTCATCACAAATACCCAAGTGACTCTTGGCAACGTTCTTTGTCTGTAAATGAAGAAATTCCATCTAAGTGTAAAAGTGAACTAAGGGATTCTGTCTGTGTGTGTATGTGTGTGTGCATGTGTTTGTTTGTTTCCCAGGCTGAATGACCCCACCCAGTGTCCAGCCAATGGCTCCAGAAGAGAAGACTGTGACTGTCGGGGTGACTACACCGCTGCCGGCGTCACCACCTTCTCCAAAGTCCGACTGGACATCAGCAAGATGAGCATCATCAGTAAGTGGCCCGTGCACATGCAAACAGCAGATGACACTCACAAACACACACACGTGCAATAGCATCCTGTGCCAATGCTAACTCTACATTACTCTCAAATAAGAACTTCCTTTGCCATTTAATTATGTCCGTGCTCATGAGGGTTAATGGGATCAAGATGTCTTCAAGGTTTATTTAGGCAGCACACAATTACAAGGCTTGAGGGGATTAAGTGAAACTGCTCTAAGTAGGTGGAATTATACTGATATTACCATTAGACTGACCTTAAAACCAAGGCCAGATTTAGTATAGGTGAACTGACATACGACTGGGTCACTGCAGCAGATGTACAACATCCTTATGCAAGTTCATCTGAGGTTTTCTAACAACAAAATTTCAAGATGCAACTTGTGCAAGAATGGTCTTCACAGCATAACTGATGAGTGTGTTGTATTATCT
This sequence comes from Decapterus maruadsi, assembly GCA_030347415.2. Taxonomy (NCBI): domain Eukaryota; kingdom Metazoa; phylum Chordata; class Actinopteri; order Carangiformes; family Carangidae; genus Decapterus; species Decapterus maruadsi. The sequence goes on along the minus strand of CM064896.1, from coordinate 8,080,200 downwards.
TATCAGCTACAGACTGGCAGTTCGCTCTCACCCGGGAAGGCAAAAATGTTCCATTTGCCACAGCTGGAGACTGCTACAGCGCCGCCAACTGTCCACAGGTGAGAACTGCAACAGCTGGTAATTTTATAACCTTTTTATTAACAGACTGCTGACTTGACAGGAATAAGCACAAAGCTAATTACATTAATAATGACTCGGCTCTCTTAAGTGTCCTAGTAAGACATGCCATTGAGCAAGAAATGCACGGTGCCAGCCTCTCGGAACAGATGTACTGATTTACTGCCATTGTACCATTAGTCCCTTGAGAGCCAGTCCATGGCTCTTGTTCAAATGTGTCATGTCAGTTATGGTTGAATGAAAATGAGATTATTTTCTCAACGGTGATACTGTATTCAAAATTATTGTTAGTATTTAGAATATATTTATTGTGCGTGCATTCTGTGCCATCTCTAATAAATGAGGCGATTTATGTTAATCTCCTGCTGCCGGTTGCTGCATTTATTCCCTTTCCTAGATCCTTTAATGCTCTTGTTCCTTCTCTCTGTTGCTCTTGGTGAATCAGACACTTACAAGTCTATTTGTCAGAGCACTGATTTTGTCATTTCTTATGCGTCTTTAAATACATTTCTATGTGATTTCTTATTTCTGTTCTTTCTCTGTGTCTCTCTCTCCCTTCTCTCAGGGTCGGTTCAGGATCAACCTCTCAGGAACAGGTCTTAAGGTGGCTGAGGACACCTCGTGGGTCTCCCAGGGCAACTACGCAGTGGCTGATGTACGAAAATCACAGGTAATAGCAATTCATGACATGTACATCCTGGGAAAAATATTGAATTTTGAATGATGATTGCTTCTGTTTAAGTCTGTTCCACAATGATGGTGGTACCGGGCACATTTAACAATTCAAATGGTAGAATAATCCATCCATCCATCCATCCATTATCTTCCAATAATATTCTTAGAAATATTCTGTGATCTCAGTGAACTTTTTTTCTATTGTACCTCTCTGTTATCCCCATTTGTCTTTTTTTTTGTTGGTGTCTCATCTTTTCCATTCTGTCCTGGTCCTCTTGTATTCATGCCCTCCTTTCGTTCTTTCTCCTCACTGCATGCCCTCTTGTCTCCAGAGTTTAGAGTGGTCATAATCCCAAGTGGGTTCTGTATTCCCATCTCCACTTTTCTCCATAAACTTGCTGAGAAAGGCTCTTTATTGGGCAGCTGGCCTCTCAAGTCCCCCCTCCTTTTACCCACTCTTCTTTTGAAATGGAGATCAAGCTGGAAAGTGCTTTTTGGCAAGGCGAAAACAGGAGGCAGAGAAGATGCCAAAAAGTGTTCTTAGTCTGATATCCATAGTGAGGCGGCCCGTTCTGGGCACTCCAGGCAGTTTAAATGAAGCCAGGTTGTGGCTGTGGGATGAGGAGAGCACTCCAGAGGAAATCAGACAAACCACTCAGTGCACGCCGTGGCTTTCATGTCGTGGGATAGTGCTTTTCGGGTGCTCGACTGGTACAATTTTCTTTTTGTGCCTAGGTGTTTGTATGAAACTGCCCATTATGGCGCATGCAAATTTAGCCAGTGAAGTTGTAGTGATTAATTAGCTTGTATTTTTCTGCTTGTTGTGGAGAGTAACTACCAAAATGATACCTGATGATAACCTGCCTGGTGGGCCTCAGCCTTTTCATCTTTTTAAAAAGGAAGGCAAATTCCAGCATAGCCAAAACCACCCTGTCCCAGCTCCCTTTCAAAGTACAAGGGTACTTGAAGTGATATAACCCAGTCAATCCTGTATTGTCGAGGCTTTTTCTTGATGTGTCTCACGCTAACGGATGATTAGTGAGGAAAAATGCCTCAAAAAGGACTTTTCTCATCAGAAAATTACAGCAAAGAATGTGATCCTCTGTGATCCTGTAAAATCTCTATAATGGTATTACAAAAATAAAAGCATAAAAAGCATACTATTGGTCACTGAGGGCGCAACAGCACAATTACATGTAACTGTTGTTATTCCTTTTGTCTCCACAGGATGGTAGCAGAGTGACAGGAATATGTGGAGGATACTGTGGTAAATGTACACCGTCCTCCGGATCCAGTCTGCCAGTAACATTGGAATAGACCTGAGACCATCCAACAGGTTGGTGATGCATCCTTAAAATACAAGTAAAAATACTTCACCTTCATTAAAACAGTACAATTTGTAAGTCATATTAAGACAAGAGTTTAGTTTCACTACCATAAACAATAAACCATGTGACTGGAACCTCTGACTCCCAAACTGATCCAGCCTTTTAGAGAAGTACACACAACCTATAACACCTAAACTCTACTTAATAAAACCTCTAAAAAGCAAAAAATCTTATTAAAATGGGGGTTGGAGGTCAAACCTTGACCTCTCACTGTCTGGAGAGCAACAATGCACAGCCACACCTCACTTTAATACCAACTTATAGACATCCAAATTGGCACTAATGCATCTGCTGAGCATTCAATAGGACTCATTTGATTCAAATAACCAGCAGCAGACTGAATATCAAGTAATATCACATTTATTACTGATAAGGTTTATGGGCTTTTAAAGAATAACTGATCCACCCTTGTCTTTTTTCAGCTTTTATTTCTAATGATCTCGGCAGCCTTCTTCAGGTGCTCAGTGTGTCCATACATACTCGTCTATGGTGCTTCAGCCAACTTCAGCTCAAATCCATCCTACACATGACACACTTTTTCTCCCATGTGTGCATAATGTAAATGAATCAGGTGTAAGTACTGTACATATCAGGATAAAAATGTCTTATTTATTGTATTCTCCATTTATTTTTGTATTGTAATGTAATTTAACTTTTTTTTTATTGTCAATTGCAAACACCGCACAGTTGCATTTATCTTTTTTTTGTTTTTTTGCCAAAATGTGCCTTCCATTTTGGATATTTGCCATTTGGACTCTGTAGCGCTGTCGCTACACCACACTGCATGTGTTACAGCCATATGTTCCTTTTTGGACCAGTTTAGTAAACTGTGTTTAATCCAGTAATGTTATTGCAGTCCTATTGTTCAAAGGCAGTTAGGTGTCTCCAATCAGTGGGTCTTTTCTTTATTGTTCTCTTTTTTTTCTTATCACAGTTCAGCAAGAGTTCTGGGTGTATACACAGGTGCAAGAGTCCTGTACTACACTGTGGTCTATTGAGCAGCTCCATTTAAAAACTTTTTGGCTCAGTTTTTTACTTTGAATGTATTATAAGTCATTTATTGCCAGTCCACACATCCTTCCAGCCACAAGTGGGCTTTCATAAGCTGCAGGCAAATGTTAATCACAGTTGTAAATTAATTTAGCCTTTCAGTCCAGCTGTGGAATTCGGTGCCTACAGTGGTCAAAGAGTCACCTAATCACTTCTAATGCCAGTTTACTTCTGAGGTGTTGTATTTGTAGCCGATCACAGTGTAAAAACCCACTGGCTGGCGTTCAAGCTGCTCTGTCTGCATCTCTCCAGCTGTTCACTGCAGCTGCGGTTCCTCGTCCAGCTGGATGGTAGAGAGGAGAGAGAGCACTTTAACTGTCTCATTAACTGCTGTACTAGTGACAGCTGCCTCAGTAACACACTGCAGGGAAACGCCAGGTGTTGCTTCCATGACAACCACATCTGCACTTGTAAAAACACACTCATATTGATAATAAAGGTTTACCTAATGTTAAAAAGTCACACATCATACACACATCTCATTAGATTCCAGCATTGGACTCTGAAATAGAAAGTAGGAGCACAGTTAGGCCTGTGTGTGCATGTGTGTGTGCACTGCAGATTTAGGGGGAAGTTTACCCATGTACAGACAAACTGAGGCATAACAAACAAATGCACACACACACACACACACACACACACACTTCAGCAGCTCAGAGGGAGAAGGTTGTAGGTCACAAGAACCGGAGAGAGAGATTATGCTGCCAGACATCTGAGAGACCCAAATTCCTCTGTATATCGCTCAGGTAGTGTGCAGTGACCAGGGAGAGCCATTAGCCTTTTAGCTTTTACCGAGCAGACAGGTTATCTTATCTGGAGCAACTTGAAAGAATTCGGAAAACAGAGACTTCACCTCAGGCCAGTAAAATTCCAGCAGATACTCCAGAGAAATAATGCACTGGTCGGGCCCTGGAGACACCTCTCAAGCTGCTGAGCTCACAGCCCCCGCAGCGTGAGCTCTGTCCAGATGCTGCCTGTAAACCATTGCCTCCTGTACCTCACGTTCTTCTCTTCATCTTTGTTTTCAAGAGTCTGTCCAAACTGTACATACTATTCTCGTTCTTTGTGACAATATCAGGGTACTTTTTTTTATTTTGTGTAAATGTATGTTTTTGTATCTCTTTAAAAATGTTTGCAGTTTTTTTTTTTTTTTACAATATACATGAAGAAGTTATTCTTTACACTTGTTAAGCGCATATGAGCACACTAGGTATTTAGGGTATATATTATGTACAGATTGTATAATTGTTTTTACAAGCCATTTTGTATGGTGCTATTTCAGTGCACTGTCATAAAGTGCACACTCCAGCCAAAGGGAATTTCACACAGTTTTAATCTGCAACTAAACAATTATGGAATGATTTGTAAAAGCATGGAGAAGTAAACGTTTTCTGTTTTACTGATGGTCACAAATGAAAAATGCACTTCACTCATCGCGAATGTCAGAATATAGATCAGTCCACAGTGTTCTCAGGTGTCATACAGCAAATGAAGGGATTATTATGATATTTAAATGAATTTATCTTATTGTACTTATTTGCCACGTGTTAATCAGGTAACTGAACATGTATTATTGACGTTTAACTATGTAAAGTCGCTTTACATATGCTTTATTTTGTATGCAGTATTTATTTAACATAGGCTTTCAACATAGAAGACTATGAATTTCCATGCAGTATTGCCATAAAATGAACCGTCTGGTGACACATTTCCTGTTTGGTGAATACATTTATTTATATATATGTCATATATTAATAAATTGTAAAAGCAGATTTTGGTTCTGCCGTATGAAAAGCATGAATTATGTATGAGATCCGATAAGGCAAAAATAAGAAGGAAATAAAATGCCTCACAAATACCATGCTCACTTGTCTGCTTGTCACACTGATACACGATATTAAAGCTCAGTCTGTCCTTGATGTCCAGTTTCATTTAACTGTATCACTGGCATTAAAGACCATAAAAATATGACAGACAAGTCAAACCATAAAATCCCTGCTCCGTATCCTGCTGAAAGGACCAGTGTGCAGGGTTTAGTGGCATCTAGTGGTGAGGTTGCAATATGCAACCGCCTGAATTAAATAGTTGTGCCATAAATATACTTGTGGCCTTCAGGTTACATAAAAATGGTCCAATATATGGTTTGTCCATTCTTTGCTACTGGTGACCTCAGTGGAAGATGACCTGCTTTCTATGTAGGTATGAAAGGCTTATTATAAACTAGGACACAATGATTATACACCAATGAAAACATAATTATGATTATTGTTCTCTGTTTCTGCCAATCACCCTAAATTCCACACACTGGCCCTTTAATTATAACGACACACGTTCTACTATCATAACAGTCTGTCTATGCTTGTAATGATAAATTGTCAGGCCATCTACCAGGTGTCCACACTGATCCTCCTAAATAAGTACTGTACACTTCGCCACTGAGATTATGTCTGCCGGGAAAAAAAAAAGCATGCAGGGAATGATCTTTATCAGTGACAGATCTCTGAACTTCTTCCAAACTTTAGAAATGGCTATGCATTTAAATTAAACTGCACATTTTAGTAGTTCTGACTCACTTAACACAAGCTTACATGGTCTGTATTTCATGTTGTTTTTGTAATCTCAGGTGAACCGTACAGAAATAGGAGCCGACAAGTCATTTAAGGACTGACTCCTCAAATGTCTGTCAACAGTTTGAGTAAGCTGCTGTTTAAAGAGCGGCTGTTATCCAGGGGGATAAGCACAAGTGTGAAAAGGAACGAGAGGCAAAAGGAGGGTTGGCGAAGCAGGAGCTTTCAACAGCTCCAGAGGGCTTGTCTAAACTTAAGAATGTGATTCTGAAGTAGATTTGCAAACATCCCAGGGGTCAGTTTGTAGAAGAACGACTCTCTTATACTTTTTTTTTTGTTTTAGCACTCACATGAAAGCTGTGAGATATCTCCTCTACAGAGCAGACAGATGACAGCAGCTTGTCAGCAGGTTTGTATTACATCAGATAGTCCTAAAAAGGAACTGACAGAGTTAGAGGGAAGTCTTCTTTCCTGAACAAATCAAGTCAAAGTGTAATATAAAGAGTTCTGTCATGTGGCTCATGAATAGTTGAATCTCTTTTGAAAGTAATGTCGAATTCCTCCAAGCTGGCTGAATGTGGGTTTAATATTACAAAGACAAGTCACTTCTGGCTGTGAGACTGTCTCTTCCCCTCACACTCCAGGTTTCCAGCAGCATTTCTGAACAGAGCAGAGCCCGAGCTGAGTCTGCATGTGAACTACTGCAGTCATTTCTTGTTACCCATTACAGGAGATAATATGTCACAGAAGTGACCGTATGTAAGTAATCATGTATCAGGTGGACCTTTGCACCGTTAATATGCACTTTCACATGTGTGTAATGTGTTTCCACCCCCACAGAGCCTTCAGCAACAGGAGCTGTTATGATAAGTGTGTGTGTGTTAGTGAGACACATATCATTAGCAGGAGCAGGTGCTAGAGACATATTATACAGTAACTATGACTGACACCTCAGAGGTAAGTGTCCTAACTCTTAAAAATTCCAATAACATTTACGATTAATGCATGTACTTTGCTTTTAACTCTCTAGCACTTTGAGATTTTTTTTTATTAATGTAAAATGCATTAGAAATAAAATGTATTATTAGTAGTAGTATTTTCACCTGGTTTACCTGTGCAAATATCACTGAGCTGGTCTAGTTCTTAATGTACAGATGAGCATAAAGAGTTGAATTCAGATTTCACATTTGACTTTCACATCTATCAAATTTTAATGTCTAAACTGAATTTCTTTTTCAACTTTTTTTTTTCATTTCAGATTGAAATTGAGCTAACTGAATTTTTGGAGGTTAAATCTAGTTTTTTGAGTGTATGTTATTTTTGAATTCTTAAAAATATACATGCATTATATTAAAAAGTTGAATTCCTAAACCTAAAATTTCAAATGTAGGCCAGACCCCAAAATCTGAGTTTGTTCAGAGTAAAATATGAACATACCTTAATTCAGAAATTTCAACATTAAAAAACTGCACTATCCTCACCAATGTTAGGAAAACTTATTTTACATAGTTTTACACAGTCATGAGAAAAGGCAGTTTTTCTTGATATTCTAATTTCATATTCATTTTCCAACATTATGAAATTGTAAATATTAACTTTGGATCTTGTCATTATTTTGTTGTTAAGCTGCTTTTTTTTTGTTGTGAGACCTTTATCTATGTGTTAGACAGTAAAATACTTGCACACATGTATTAGCATATACTGTAAGTATGTAACACATCTACTCAGTTTGTAGCAGTGGCTAAATGTAAATGAGTAGATTCATGGTTTTTACAGGAGCAGTGCAGGGAGCGTGTTTTGCCCGAAGCTGCTGCAGTGCAACCAAAGCTGCGTCCTCGTTGGTATTCAACCTGTCTGGGTGCTGAACAGGGATCTGCAGCACCAACCACTGCCAGCATCTTAACTCCATGCTGGGTGAGGTCTCAAAGCAAACAGCTGAGTATCTCTAGTAGAGAGCACGTAGGGACTGTTATTACTGACTGAATAAAGGAAGGTGGGAATTATGTGTTGTTAATGGTGTGAGAGCTTCACAGAGAGAGGTGGGTGTAGACGGAGAACAAGGAATATCTGACACCGGTTCTGTGAACAATAGCTCTGCAAACTGATACAGGGGATATCAGATTTTTCCATTGTGAGGAGAAAGATGAATCATTTTTTTGTGACAAGTACAGTAAAGAAACACATGCTCACACTCAAGACTTGTCTGTGTACCTCCACATCAGTATTATGGTGAGTACAGTATGCAGGTTATTCTGAGACTTTCCCAGAGGGATTAGACCATGGGTGACCTAAGCAGCTGTAGGCTTCAGGCCTTTGTACTAGATGTTTCCAACACTTCTGAACGTCATGTCCTGCACCTTGCAAGCAGCTGCTTACTGAACCCAAATCAGCCCTGACAGACTTCTGCGGGTCTAAAGTTCACTGGCAAGATATTTGAGATAATGCGATGTAAAATGCAGAGCATTAAAAATCCTGGATCAAGCTTTAATGAAGACTTTTTTCCCACAATGGCTGCAGTAAGAGAGAGAGAAAAAGAAGAGAAAAAATCCCCAATATCAGCTCATTACACCAACGTTCGGTGTAGCCTACCATGTACGTCTACTGCACTGCACAACCAAAAAAGGAGATTTTTTGTGGCTTCCAACTATTTTTTTTTTTGCGTAGCTCCTTGAAATAGCATGCACGCTATGTTTGATTCTGCCAACAGTGTTTAGACACTTAACTTAAGACTTAATGAGGGGAGTTTGAAAGCCGTGCGTCCCCAGGGTCAGCTCCCCCTACCATCGTTATCATCATCATTCCTCAAGGTAATCTAGGTTGACTTTGAACTGAGGCCTAGTAGTAAGTCAGCCTCAGGCCCGCATGCAGGCACAAATAGTCTGGATGCCCAGATACAGTTTGTGTTTATCTGACTGTGGAATGGGATTGGGACTGTTTTTCTGTTCGGAGCACTGATGTGTGACAAAAATGCTTTTCCCCCTCTTTATCCGCTGGTGCAACCTGAGTGTCTCAAGGTTACCGGTCCGTCCTTGAGGCAAAGCAGGGATACACTCTGCTTCTTTTTCTCAATTCAGTAAAGTGCATCACATGCTCTGATTTCTTTCTTTCTTTCTTTCTTTCTTTCTTTCTTTCTTTCTTTCTTTCTTTCTTTCTTTCTTTCTTTCTGAGATAAAGAGTCAAAGAGCATGATAGAAAAAAGTTATTGCTGCTACTTCATTTTAATAATTTTAATTCTGACAAATACATTAATAGTTATAATGATAATATTTAGCAACCAACCCTTTGAAAAAGATTTTGGTTTCCATCCATACAGAGTTTAAACTAAAAATCTTATGATTGTGCGACCTTCAATCTATGCTTTTTTGTGTTTTTTTTTTTTTTTGCTCATCAGAAACACTCTGACACAGCAGTGTCAGCCAACAAGCACAACTCAGACTCTTATAGTTGCTCTGAGACCTTCACATTAAATGTTTTAGATGGTCGTCATCATCCATACAAATGCAGAACAACCTCTATTTGAAAGAAGAAAGAAAAAAAAGCCTGCCTCCCACTGAGAGAAATCACATTTGTGCACAACAACCATCCCACAGTGTTGTGAATGTCTGAACTTTAGAAAGCTGCATAGTGGGTGCAGAGGAAAAAGCCTTGAGAGTGAAATGCCTTTCTAGTAGTAATAATATGGCTTAAGAACATGTTGGTGAAATGTACCTGTGAGTCAGAGCACTCTCACACTGGGGCTGTGCATGCCGGTGATCAGTGCTTAATTTGTAAATCATGAGGTGCCGGAACGCAAAGTATATATGACAGCGCTCAGGGATGACGAAATGACGAGACGGGCAAAGGTCCCGGAATGCTGGCGGCAGGAAAAACAAAATGACACTAAGAGAAAAGGAATAATATTGGGAGAAGGAAATATATATAATCTATTGATAGTTTGCGGGCCGTTTTCAAAGGTAAGCCTACGTTATGATATTTCCTGCCGTATTATTGATTAGGAGCGATCACCGTCGCGTGTGTCATGATACGCGCATCAGTGGTTGTAGAGCGGATCAGGGGTCGAATGTGTGACTTAGACAGAGCTGTGTGGTGGTGGATGTACAGTAGGCCTGTGTGCGTGAGTTGAGCATCCCTGAGCTGGACGTCCAACACTACTCTCCATTCTCCTCTTCTTCTCAGTCTCCCTGCTGTAAACGGGCTGATGCCAGGGTCCCCGCCTGTTGCTCCGGCCAGTGGTTCCCATAGTTTCACATAAATTACGTCCGCAAAGAATAGATTTTTCGGCAATATCGTTTTGTTCATTCATCTCGTGCACGCACGCACGCACGCACACACACAAGCAGGCAGAGAGGGGGAGAGAGAATGGCGAGCCGAGTGCAGCAGTGCGCGCGGTAAGCGAAACTATATAGGGTACGGCCTGATTAGTGCGTCAACTTCAACAGATCTCCGACTAAATCTTAATAAACAACGTTGAATTATGGAGATTTGTTCGGTAAATGAATATATACATAATATTATTTTCTTTTAAACATTTTAAAACTTTTTTCTTTAATGAGAGGTGCCGGACAAATGTGCCAAAATTAAGAGGTGCCGGATCTTGTTCCGGCAGGATCCGGCTCAAATTAAGCACTGCCGGTGATGCTCAAAAGCCTTTTTTCCCTCCAGTGATAAACAGTGTGCACTTTCTGGAGAGAGTCCACGCTGTCAGACCACAGGGAAGAAAAACGCCCCATGGGGCACATGGCAGATGTTTGTGGTGGGATGAATAGAGGAGAGGAATAAATCTCTTCTGAACAAATGTGATTTAGGAGACGCTCACGGAGAGTTAATAGGCGCTGGAAGACGAATGGATCTGTCTGAGCTGAGAGTGGGAACAGACAGAAAAAAGAAAACTCATCTCCCTGAGCCAAGGTTGCGTTTTGTTGTGTCGTGATTCGTGTGAAAGTTTTTTTTTTAATGTACTGACATTTTCAAACTGAACCTTTTTTGCGCATCCACAGTGGAAAATTACGAAAGTGGTGCAAGTGAAGAGAAGGCGGAGTGTTTGACGGATGATGGAGGCATAAAACATTTATTTCCACTATGATTGCAGGGTTTGTTTGTTTTTTTTATCCTTCAGGTGTTCTCAGACTGGACGTCAGGACTGATCCACACCGTCATTTACCACCGCATCACTGCTTTTATCTAACGCTAATTATAGTTTTTGTCCTTTAAAAAAAAAGTATTTTCCCTGCTCATCCATTGGCTGTGGGGAAACAGGGTGGAGCTGCGATCCGGAAGGCGCAACTCCATTCATTAATGAGGGAAGTTAATAGGACAGGACTGCTGCCAGGGCTCCGTGTGTTTGGACAAGTCAAGTCGTGAGGGATTTTTTTTGTTTGTTTTAATAGAACAAACACACTCATCTCTAGTTTCTTCTGTGCGCCATTTGAGTCGGTGGTAGACAACCGTGCCTTAGCTGTCCTGGGATCAGCCTGTCATGTTCAGTCGCAGCTCCAAGAGGAGAAATTCCACCAGATCGGTAGGTAGACGAGACACAGTTGTTGGCTTGGTAGTTTCCAGAGCGCGTCTCCACACGCGCTTTAATTAAACAATAGCATGCAACTTATTCTCATGTGTTGTCAAGTTTTTGTTTGTTTGTTTCCCCCCCCTGTTGCTAAGAGCATCATATTACATCCACTCTGTTATGATAACGCACCAAACACATGCCTCATTAGCGACACAGCCAGGGTGATGAAAGATGTTATCTCTGTTTCAACTGGTGGAATTGAACTTCCACAAAGACCTCCGGTTATAATATGTGTTAAATCGGCACATTGTTGTTGTGCTTTGAAAATGTTTGCAACAACAAGTTATGTGTGGGAACAGTAGGTGAAGTAGCTCACAGTGGACATCCCCAGCTGGCCACTGAGACTCTGACATTTAGCTGCAGGCTCTGTCTGTCTGTCTGTCTGTCTGTCTGTCTGGACAAAAGTTCTGCATGTGCAACTGCAGGCTGTGAACCCCATCATCCTCTGTTTTGTGTTTGTCCCTAGCTGAACCCTGCGGATGAGCCACAGAGAGGACAGCCCTGCATCACCTGCGGAGAACAGTGTCCTGGCTTTGCTCTTCACAAATGGAGGTAACAGCATCACTTCACTGCATCCAGCAAACTCACGCTGCTGCCCGCAAAGTCGCTCTCCTCTCTCATGTCTGCATCTCATACAGTATCAGTAGCCGTCTCTATCAAGACATGTTGTTAATTGAATTATTTGCAGTCCAGCAATGGCGTCATGTAACCAGCACTTGAGATTTGTCTGAGTAACCACTCTGCATTGTGATAGCTATACAATGCAAAACGCCAGTCTAGTGTTACTCCTTCAAGTAGAGGAGCATTGAGGGGGAAACCTTTCAGAGCCTTGGTAAGTTCAATAGAATCAGCCATGCACATTACCGTGAAGGAACCATTGTTCTGTCCCTGTGTGTTCTAAGATAATAGTTTTTACTGTAAAGACCTTTCATACAGCGGGGAGGATTCACGCCTGTGGCTTCTGTAGTCGCTCTGTCTCAAGTGGGAGGATGTAAAATAGCTTTTGCTGTGAAACAAACTGTGCATTGTAAAAAAATATGTGTTCCTGCCATGAGGTACAGGTGGTTTGGGTTAGTGTGTGAAACAGTGTGACTAATGTGTGCAGCTCCGTTTGAGGAATGCAATACACAAGACATCACGTATAGGGGAAAGCATCGGACATTGTTAGTTTATTAGCGTCACCTGATTCTTATATAGCTCAGTAACACAAGTCACGCAATTAGCGGTACTGACTTAATAGGGATGTTGTGAGCCATGACACATGTCTCTTTACTGTTTAGTGGCTGCTGAAACAACAACAACAACAACAACAACACATAATGCACTGATTGAAAATCCAACACTGTAATCGTGCAACACAATAAGCTGCTTGACTCTGCCTATAGAGGATTGGTTGGAGAGGAAAGGTCGAAAATTAAATCCTCTGTGAAACAATGTGAAGAAAATGTCACAGTTTTATTCAGTTTTTATTTATACTTGCACTGTCTGTAAGGGTGCGACTCAGTCATTTACTCCAAAAGGCTGTTTTTGCTTCTAACAGAAAAAAAAAATCAGAAAATGCCAATATTTTCAAATAAAACACTGGTCAGCAGGTTGGATCCAGTTTATTCAAAGCTAACATGGCAGCCAATACTCTTGTCAGGTGTTTTCTCTTCTAATAGGGATCCACAATAGAAGGGGAGGGTCTGACTCTGTACCGTAAAGAGCATCCAGCCTCCCGTGCTGTAAAGTAAACGAGTGCGGGGGCAACCGCCTGCTCAGGAATGCAGTCTTTAATTACCCGTCTTTGCAGCCTCACAATAAAAAGTCAACTTTTTCCTGTCCAACAAACTGGAATTAAACACCGTCAGTGGACACAGAGTGAAGGCGCCCGACTTTGTGTATGGAGGCCAAAGTGTTTTATAGCTCCAGCCAGTCTTTGTTCCTGTAGGAGAAAACTTTCCAATTTCACAAAGAATTTCCTGCTTCTTTCTCAGGGCCAAAATAAAAGTGTTTACATGCTTATTTTAAAAGGTATGGTAGTAATGAGTGTTGTGGAATGTGTTGGACTTGAAGTGACCGTGAGGTTCCTGATGAAGGGTAGGTGCTCCCCTCTGCCAACACAACAAACAGATTTGGTTTGTTGATGTATCACGCTGTCATGTAGTGCATGTGGATTGCTGTTTTCTGAAGCTCATCTGCATCCTATCAGGAAAAAATAATAAATAATTCCATTGGAGATCTGGCCTCTATGGCTCTTTATGGATGGAAATGTCCATCTGTTCATCCAGACTGATAAAATCTGAAACCATGAAATACTCCCCAGAAGTGAAAATTAGCTACTGTTAGCATCCCTAAGAGAGGCTACTAAAAAAGCATTGTCCAACATGGTAATCATTACAGCTGCTGCTTGGCATATAGAACAGACGAAGGCTGTGCCAGAGTGCAGCCTCACAGAGCTGCTTGCATGACTTTACACTCTTTGTCTTGGAAAGTTGTCGACTTTTGTCTCCTTACCACAGATTAAATGTGGACATGAGCTCTTTGTAGTTCAACCAACACTTTAATTTCCTTTCCCAGATTGTATCATTTGAACGGAGTTTAGAGACAATGAAATGATTAAGGATTTCACAATAAAAGTAAGCATGGAGAAAATAATATTCTATGACAACTTATACCTAGAATTAAATTTATTAGTTTCAGACCACCATATTTTTTCTGTCACATGTTGACGACAGCCAGGAGACTTGAGTTCTCATGAGAATGAATATGTTACAGTGAATGGCGCTCACTCAGCGACACTTCACACTTTTTCACGCTGAAATATTGATGATTCTCTAAATATTTAGTAGATGAATAGCACTGGTAGTGTTTTTTTTTTTCTCCTTCCCTTTTCCATATTACGTCTCTATAGGATGTTTCCACTAAGCTAAGCTCCCGGGGGTGTTTCAGGCTGGTCTTTTATAGTAAGTTGACTGAGTGTGTTGAAGCATTTCCAATTCAGAGTGAACAGAGGAGCCAGTCTGGTGCTGGGTATTTAAAATCACCCAGGCCTACCTAAACATTACCCCGAAGAATTTTTTTGGTAGATGTAATTTGACTGAAATGTGAGCGATAAACCCAGTGTCTCCAAAAATACAAAGGAGACGAGGTCAAAACCTGCTGTGTGGCAGGGCCGTGTTGTTTTTGTATTCTGTCCAGTGTTGGCCCAGGTTTCGCCCCTTTATCTGTTTGCTTCTCTCCTGCTCTCTGTGCTCTCATATGCAGTGTTTTCCTACGACCAAATTCCCCGAAAAGCTGTTGTTCCTCATGTGTTACATGTTTGTTTTCAGGCAGCAGAACATGTAGCAATGAAACACTGACCAAAACATGACCCATTTAGACCTCTCATTATCCAGCAGCCTGAGGCATTTACAAGCCGCTGTGCTGCACTGTTAAAATCCAGATTTTTATTGCTGTGACATTGTCTGACAAAATGACTATGCACATACCGTCAGTAAAAAACAAGGCTGTTGCTGTGATTTTATTAGAAGGAAGCAGAAGTATTGGCTTGTCTAAAAAGTTGCGTGATGTGTTGCTAAATGGTTTTCCAGATAATGTTGGTATGGGGTTTGACAACATTTGAAATCTAATAAGAAAAGTGCAGATTTGGCAAAAAATAGAACCTGTTAAATCACTTTGGCAAATGGGTAAATTTAAACACTTGGCCGGCCAATCAGTGGCGTTACCTAATCAATAAGG
Organism: Decapterus maruadsi; assembly: GCA_030347415.2. Classification (NCBI taxonomy): domain Eukaryota; kingdom Metazoa; phylum Chordata; class Actinopteri; order Carangiformes; family Carangidae; genus Decapterus; species Decapterus maruadsi. The sequence goes on along the minus strand of CM064896.1, from coordinate 8,065,117 downwards.
CAAGTTAAACTGTTAGAGTTCGGCCAGGAAGCATATTAAAATAAATCTTCCCTTGTGAGCGGTGTTGCACAAGCTAGCTCAGAGTTTAGATCAAAATGAAGTAGTTTACAGTGAACAGTTTTGAATTTTGAAGTTACAGAAACTGGAATGTGATGAGACAAGAGGAGCTGAAATTATTCATCCGTACATGGTGTTTGGTCACATCCTGTGTGACAGAAACATGCTATAGAGTGTTTTGCTTCTTCAAATTGAGAGAAGCCAGTTCTTTGTTCATGCATCTGGATGCTTTTCCAGTGGCCTCTTCCCTATAGAAATGTGCCTAGCATGAGTGGCCTGGTTGAAAGCCTGGTAGGACACCATTCTTCCGCAGCTCATCCGAGGTGGAAATTGCTGTAGCGAGGGGCTTGCTCTCTTCACCCACTGCTCTGTGTGACCTTGATGCAGACAGAAAACAGATGGATGAAAGAGGAGTCTCTTACCTGGCTGCTTGTGTGTAACCCAGTAAGCTGAGCTGACTGCTGTAGGCAGGTTAACTGTAGGAGAAAGATTCTCCTTGCACAACATGCTCTTTCTGAATTATTAATGCTTGCCTTTGGCTTGATTGATTTTCTTTGTGCTAATGAGACTCATTACCAGGCTTATTAACATGTGCCCTGAGTGTGAACGTGCTATCTGATCCTCATCACATGACCCTCCCCTTCGTGATGCATGTGTGTGTTTTAGAGCTGCGCTTTAAAGGTTACACTTGACCTGCTGTGTGGGGTGAGATCAGTTCAGACATGAATCAGACTAGAAAAGAGGATTTATACTATGAGGTGTTGGCATTTACTATTTCTTCATTTCCTCCAGCCAGGAGCACAACATAAAACCTTATTTAAGAGAGCCGGCTTAGTTCAGGCTTTGCCAGAGTTGGACAAAGCTTGTACTTGTATGCAACAGGGCCTTGGCTGAAACTTTAGCCGGCTAAAAGCAGCAGTTGTGAGAGGGTAGAAAAGGAGGAAAAGGGAGGATGGTTGCTTGCAGTATAGAACAAGAGGAATTGAGGTTGAGTTTTAACCCGGCCTTGAATGGCTTGCTGACGTCTGTCCCCTCGGTAACCCAGTCCGATCTGCATAACACAGGCAGGCCCCAGCTATTCACTGTGTTAACAAGACGGCCTGGCAAATAAAACTGTCAGGGCGACCAGGCATATGAATGGGCGCTGGCTATTTTGGCAGAGAAGAAGAAGACTTGAGGTGAGGGGGGAGGAAGAAAGAAGAAGCCATTGGTGGTCAGAGTAACACAATAGAGACTTGAGCAGATTTATCACTAAAGCCGTGTCGGGGTATTGGCATGGAGATGGTAAGCCTCCTTGCTCGACAGTTTCCAAGGATGAAATCACTCCCTGTCCTGCTGTCTTCTTCCCCTCTCTGGGCTTGTTTTGGAGCAGAAAGCAGCTGTGGTGGTGCTCACATGGGTCAGAAGGCAAATGACTTGTTAAGTTGGGCTCTTTATTGTGTAAATGGTGTGGTTTGTCTTTGTCATTTAGGGGAGATTTGTTTTGAAAGGGTTATATTTTGACAGGGCCACAGGGCGGTGTGATATATGAGTGATGTTCACAGATAATGCTAACCAGGGGAGCTGCAAAGCCCTGAAATAAATCATCGTTTGACCTGTGGGTTCTCAGACAGTGTGGGGCTGAACGTCTCGTGTCTCTCGTTTCGTGCCGTTGTTTCCCCCTCGCCTTCTCTCCTCGCTCGGCGTCTCTTCCTCTTCTTGCTGTCTGCTATTCCTCCTTGTTTTTTACCCTCTACTATCCAGAGACTCATAGCATTTTTATTTGACTATAATGATTCGGACTCCATGAGGATTACGTGTGGCGGTCACGGCTACAAAGATGGTCCGTGCACCGAGGCCGGCTGAGATCCTGAGGGGCCCGTTGGTCAGCTGCTGAATTCCAATGAAATCCAAGCATCAGAATTCAACAGAGAGACTAAATGTGACACAAAAACACACACAGAGGTCACAGATCATAGATGAATTCCTGTAGTATTTTTTCATTTCCTCTCTCCATGTGGTGTTTTTTTTTAATAATCAGCACAGGTAAAAAGAATAAAAAAAGACGGTACACAATCCAGACATATTGCCTGATTTGTAATTTTGACAGCTTTCAGTGCCTGTAGCAAGAGAATACACTGATTTGTAGATATCGCTTTATTAGACATTCTGAATGCATGCTCAAACGTAGATAACAACCCAATGTATTGCTTTTTCAGGCGTATTATTTTTTGCCTGTTCTATTTTGCGTTGGTGCGGATGTTTTATTGGCCAGCTGTGTATTTGTAGACCCTATCAGGAGAGAGGAAATGATCCGTCTCATCTGGTGTAGATGCAGCTTGTAATTATGCTTGTATGATGCAGAGATGCTCGAGCCGGAGACAAAGAGAGCGTGACTGTGTTTTTTGTTTGTGTATCCTGATATGTTTGCTCAAATGAATGTGTGTATGTGGTGCATTTGCCGACAGAGTAATGGTGTCAACTTGATGTCTAAAAGAGAGATGGATGTGTAAGAAGTGGGCTATAAGGCGCGGCAGCAGGTGGTGTCATCTCATCCACCAGGTGGGTTCTGGATGTGTAAGAGGAGATCCTCTGAGGTGTTGGGTTGCCTTAGTGCTCAATCCTTGTAATTGCTTTTGTAACTTGCTGTAGCTCCTGTATCATTAGTGTTGCATGACATGTTTGACAGCCTATTTATCCCCCACATAAGCATAATTTGGTTTATTGACCAGGTTTATTATTCATCTCGCCCTCAGGTAAAACTAAATAGAAGAAACCCAGGTATTATAATGCCGTTTCTGCTGCCTTCACCCCACCACTATTATAGCTCTGCTCAAGTGGAGCTATTTAAAGGGCAGAGTGTTGGCACTGCAGTATAATTATTGGTGTCATTTGGACGTTCTCTATATATATTTTTAGCTGTATTGTGTTGCTTTTGTCTTTTCTCTCTGCATGACTAGTTCCGTCTAGAGACAGCACATTTTTTAGGCAGTTTTGAAGATTTTTTTTCTCATAAGCATGTTTCTTTACTATGTTAAGCCAGTTCTACAGTTGCTTTTCCTTCCAGATCTGCTAGATGATCTCCTCACCAAGCACTTTGTTTTAATAAATCAAAAATGAATTTAGATTAATCAAATTAAGAAAGTATTAGACCCTCACAAGCTGTGCCAAGGGAGCTGAAACCAGCAACTTTCCAACTTTGACACGAATAACAACCAGGTCTCCCAATCATTCCCAGATCTCATCAGTCACTATAGGGTATCGTGTGTGAAAGAAGAAATGTGAAATATGTAAGTAAGTAAAAAGCTGCTGGCATAGTAAATTAGCGAACATAAAGGCCGACCCCTCCTCCCCATATGTCAGCACAGACATTTTTTCAGATTTTTCCAGTGTATGAACGGATAAACCACACTGAGCATCCTATAACTGCTCTTAAGCCATACGGCCGACTGATAAAAATAGCCACTGACAATATCTCATTTATCTGCACAAAACGCACCACTCTGCTTAAGCTGAAACAAAACCTCACGTAGAGATTTACCATATAGAGCAGCTGAGTAAAGTCTGTGTAATGTTTTCTGGCAGCTCCGGTAATGAAGCCAGTAGCTTTACTCTGATCCACATCTTCAGTATTTTCTCTGCCTGTCTTATCAAGGTCATCTCTAACAGCTGCTCATGCATTTGGATTAAGAGTGATAGGCATCAGAAAAGTCCTTTTTTAGTCCCCCACAAAAGATGGTATGTGTTTTAATAAACCTTCCATTCATGGAGATATTGTCTGTTCATGGAACCAAAGATATGCAGGTCAGCACCATCATGTATTCCTCCATACTTGACTAACTGCTTCTGTGCATGTCAGCCACTTAGCATGGATGAGGTGTATTAGTGATGGTGGAACAGCTTTGGCGACAGGACCGCATCAAAGCACAGCACAGCATAACTGACATTAAGTGTAAAAACGATCTCAATCACACCAACTGTTTTGCAACCAAGGCGTGTTGGGCCGTAAACCAACACAGCATGCTTTCAGCCTTGTACCACTTGTAGCTAGAACTCACCCGTCTCACATTAGCAAACCTCTGTAATTCTCCGTGACTTGTGCTAGCGATGCTAATTCACCCCAATTCTTTTTTTCTTTTTTCTTTTTGCCCTGCTGCTGATCCATGCCTTAATGAAGGCTTAGCGTGCTAAGCTGCCTTTGAACTGTCACTGAAAATAAAGAGAGGCAGGCTCACCCCTGTCATACGCTCAGCAAGTTAACATTTACAGTGCTCGGGCCTGCAATTCCAACCCGCCCACCCCGGTTAGAGAGTTAATTCATGTCATCCTGACCATCTCTCCGGTTTGGTTGCTCCATGCACTTACGCAGCTTCTGAACTTGAGCACACTGATATCATTATCCAGCAAAGCCTAGATTTATTTTGCTCTTTGTGCTTTGAACAAAAGCACATCTTTGATTAATTCTATAGTTCAGGCCTTTATTTACTGTATGTTCCCTAAAGCATATGTTGCAATCTCTGGCAACACACAGTATCACCTCACCACCACTTTCTTTTATCTCTTTCAAACCACATATACACACACAGTGACTAAGGAATGTGTAAAATGTATTATCACTGGTCCGAACACATACCGGCTCGACTCACCTTCATTCTCATTCAGAGAGCGCCGCTCGTTCACATCCTGTTGTGTGAGCTCTGCGCTCTCCCAGTGGGTGCACAAGCTCTCAGTAGCTGTACAGCTGCATACCAAATCCTGGTCTGCTTGAAAACACTTAGTGGATCAGATTTGTCTTGAAATCATTAAAGCCGCTCTCACTTCAAACTCTGATTTCCTCAGGGGCTTCATGAAGAGGAGGGTTCGGCCTGGCTCTGGGGATGCAACATGCTCGTCCGTTAGTGAAGGTTTAGATGTGGCAGAGATGGATTTGGGGCTGCAACCAACAGTTATAATTGTTATCGATTTAAGAGAGTGGAAAATGGTAAAGAAAAAAAAAAGATAACAGTCAGTCACAGTGTCTAAGAGGCTGAGGACTTAATTTCCTAAAGATTAATGTAGTGATAAACAAGACTAAGGTTATTGATCACGTAGGATTATTAGTGACAAATTGTCTGGCTGTCAGTTAATTCACAATCAATTCATCAATTCAATACCCTTGCCCTTTAATTTACCCCAAAATGCCACTTTAACCGACTTTATGCTTTGCTGCCTCACAAATCTGAGCTCAGTCATTCTCATTCTACAATTCGTTCTGTATCCCTGCGTCCATCTCCCCTCAGTAAACCTTCATTCCTGCCCCCCTCCCTCCCTCTCTCCTCCCTCTCTCCCTCCTCCCTCTTCCTCACTGCCTCCATCCATCCATGCATCCCCTCATCTAACCAGTTTAAAGAGCCCAGTGCAGTGAGGTTTAAGCAGTGCACCACTTCAAAGATTGCTTTGATTCTCTCCTCCTTTTATTTCATCCCCCCTCGTTCTCTCAGTCCAGCCACCTGTTCCCATCCAAGGGGGTGAGCGTGTGTACGTCTCAGTGGGGTTTGAAAGGGGAGGTGGCGGTGGGTGCTTGATCAGAGGTGTACCAATAATACTGAGGTTTCAACACACAGTCTAAGATGGATTTCATGTATTTGGAAGTATTTGGTGATTTTTGGCAGTAGGGTGCCCCGTTCTGTGTCTGTTGCTGCCAGTAGAGGTCAGCATCGTCCAACAGCAAGGCAGCGTGTCACCCTGCTTGTCATCTTTGTATCACGGACTCACACGTAACTGATTAACAGTTTTTAGATCAGAATAATGGTCAAATGCTCTGAACTCCAGCGCTGTATGACAGTAGATAGAGATAATCACTTTGTTCATTAGCTTAATCTCATACAGTTAAACTACGGAGATGCTGACAGTCATTATTTGACTTTCCCATTACTTTAACGACGTGCCCTATTTTCATTACAGACTCAAAATCCCCGTGGAGCCCAAAGTCTCATTTGTCCAAACTGCAAAAGAGGAGGTTGATGACTCTGCAGTGTTAAATTATTTGATTGGTTTATTGATTCAGCCTGCCTGCTGATTATTGGTCGGCTTAAGTAGCACATTGACCAGGGAGAATTGACTGCTGCTGTCTAATATTAAAGGAGAGGTCCAGACGGCTTCTCCATCAAACAGCAGTGAGGGAGAGACACGAGGCTTATTCGCTGTATTGATGTTACATTTTAATCTCTCAGACCAAATGTGTTAAGTGGAAAACAAAATGTCAAATGTGTGTGATTTCAATTTGTTAGCCAAATTTAAACTGTTGAAACCCCTCTTTATTCCTCCAGTCTCTCTTCATCTCTGTCTTTGACTCCCTCCCCCCGTCAGCCTGTCTATGGTTTGTCGTCATCGGAGATGTGGGTGAGGTGTCGTCTTGGTTCTGCTCACAGCTCTGCATAAGTCGAGCCTGAATCTACAAGTGCGTGTGTTAGTATCAACAGCAGAGAGGCTCTTAAGTAAAGGGTGTATTTCACGGATGAGAGAGTATGGCTGGCTCTCAGTGCCAGGCTGTACAGGTATCTATCAACTGATCTGGGTGCAGCAGGGATGGTGGAGGGGGGGGTCAGGAAGCAGGAGATGAAAAAAGGCTCTGAAGCATGGCCAGCTTCCTCTGACAGCGGTCTGAAGTAACACACTGCTACACTCAGACCTCGGGTCAGAACACACACATACAACCAGACAAGAAGACCGTTCTTTATTGTCACGGCTGTGGTTTGTGCTGGGAGATGTTGAGGTGTTGTGAAACAATTCAAAACATTTCTAAGATAACAGACTGCTCCTCTATGACTCCTGCTGGAGCCTGAACACTTCTGGGTTTTCCACTGTTGATTTTTGACAGTTTATAACCACCACATTTATGATTAGGATCAGTTGTTTGTTTTAAGAATTACAGCCAAGACCTGCCCTAAAAGTGACTGAGAGTTGAATTAAAGTAAATAGTTTACAGTAAATGACTGTGCCAAAGCCAAAATCTGCAGTTCTTCAAATGGCCACTTGAGGCAGGGTTCAAGTAGCTCACTCCCCATGGACTTACATGTTGAAATGTTCAACTTCAGCAGAAAAGGAAGTTTAGTCTGGTACGGGGATCTGATGATCTTATGGCAGCAGGTTGAATTTTTATGGAAGTCACCTGTTTAACTTGTATTGAGGCTTAGAGCTATTATTAGGGGCAAGGCTGCTTTCAGTTGTTTAGCTGCTCAATGTCCAGCCACTAGCTGTCTGTTACCCGTCATCTCAGCTCATTCAATTCACTAAACTCCCAGTGGTTTGTAGAGTCTGGCAAGAATCCATCAAATAATAAAATCTTTTATTAAAAATGGTCAAAGTCATCCCTGTGGTATCACTGAAAGGTCAACTACTGAAGTCATCATATTAATGAATGCCTGAACAAAGTCCGCCAAGAAGTGAAATCTTAACTTTGAGGAGGTGCTGTAGGATAAGATGTTGGATCAGCAGACTGACTAGGATTCATGCTCTGGGGACGGTGATTATCTGTACCTGGTTACTGTTCAAACATTTACCTCAAAAAGTTGGGAAAGAGAGCATCTCCAACGTCACTACACCCAATTTGCTGAGCCATAATCATCAAACTTGTAGCATTGTTTCTGAACTATCCCTTGAACAATCATCTGCAGTAACTTCTATTTTCTTTATTATCCATCAGCTGATATGTATCTAGCACTTGTTTTTGCATGCCCCATATTTTAAAGCTTCATTTTTCAATGTCATCTCTGCTGAACAAAGAGAGAGAGATGAACTGGGAGGAGAAAAACAGACAGATGAATAGATAGATTGATAACACATGACAAACATCTCAGGTCAGACATTTTTAGATCCGCGTTGAACGCTGTGGCCAGTTCAGACACGAGGATGTGAAGTACCTTGACGAGTACTTTTTATGGCCTGCGTGTTGCGAAGTGACGGCGTGGGCACTGTGTGTGTGTGTGTGTGTGTACAGGCACAGACATTGAGTCACTTGGATTAAGATGGATGGCAATGGGAGCCAGTAATGACAGTTACCTCAGCGATCAGATTTAAGCCATCATCATCGCCCTCATTTCACAAAACGGTGTGTCTGTTGCTGCGGCTTAAATTACTCAGAGCTCTGCATATTTGAACGCTGCATTCAGGTCCTCTCTCACCGTCTTCTCCATCTTTCTTTTATCACTCATCGGGGCCAAGTTTATTTGTGCAGGTTGACCAGTTGCCAAGGCAATGAGAGTGCTGTAAGTTTGCTGCTGCCTTGACAACAGGCCAGACAAGTGCTGCATTATCAGTATGACAATAGCAGCACAGCAAATGAGGAAAGACGAAGTGAACACATCGGGGAGAAAGAGAAAACTGAGTAACAAAGAGGCCGGTGTCGGTCACTTGACGTCAGAGATTGCACAGTGTTTTTTTTGCCTCCTTGTGTCGGTATTACAGAGATAACAGCTGTATGATTGAGCAGATACCCTCGGAGAATTAAAATTTTTCTTGTTTCTGTGGTTGCATTGGCCGTGGTTCACGAAAATATTTTAGTTTTCCATGATGTGAAGGCCGTTTCATAACATTTTTGATCCGCACTAAGAATACACTTCTGTGGGAAACGCTGCACTTTCCCCGCCTGATAAAAAGTGTCAAATTCAATTACGTTGAATATCAAAAATCTTATCAGCATTCAGTTGTTGCAGCACAAACGGATCGCAGTATTGCGCTGGAGACCCGATCCAACACCTGGATTTGATACAGTCATGGAAGGTATTTAAAGTTATCAGTCCCAAACGGGCCGCTCGTTTGTTTCCAGTTTAATTTATTTTTGTCTGTCCTCGAATACACACTCTAATCAGCAGGATCTAGTTCTTTGCTAGATACCAAATAGTTTGCATTTCTGCCAGTGACATTTGATTAACTTCCCCTTGTGAAACATAAAGCAGACACACGCATCACAAGAATCAAAACCAGACTCTGGTGGAGTGCAGTGCTTTGATACATATGTAAAGAAATGTCCCTGATTTATTCTTCACTGGGTAGCGTGTCTCTTAAGAGTGCTTGAGCCGTGGAGGTATACCCTCCATTTGTAAAGTCTGAAAGTCTGGTGAAACCAGAGAACAGAGTAACTCACCAGCAAGGTATCATTTCTTTGTAAACCCCCTCTGTGATTTATTTCTCAACCTGATACGCTTGTAGTCGGAGCTAGCAGACACACCGCAACAATTCCCAAAATTGATGTTGAAAGGGCTTGATAGAGCTTTCACTATGATTATGATACTCGACACTGGGAACATATAGTCGGTTAGGTTTTAAAAAAAGAAAAAAAAAAGTCAAACGTGTGCCTGGAAATTTAATCAGAACGAAGTCCAGCAGTGTCACCTTTGACTTTCAGCAGCATCTCATAAAATGATTCGCATGAACATTGTGATTGTGTGACATGTTACTCTCTGGGGCTCGCTGTAATGCCAGCAATGTGTGATCACACTATCTGTGTTTTTCGGCGGCGTCCCAGGGCTGACAACTGTCTCCTTGGTCGTCTGTCACGTAACAAAGCCACAAATATAAGCCCGTGTTATCCTATCCAGCCGTGGCGGCGAGTGCGACTTCCCTCAGACGACGGCGTGGCTGCACAGTCCAGAGGCCGAAAGCAGAGCGAGCTGATCTGTTGAATCAAAAGGCTGTTGTATGCATGTCAGAGGTCAGCTTTTAACCCAGCAAATCCCCCTTTCTCCCATCTAATCCCCCGCCCTGGGGTTTTCCCACACCACAGGGCTCATCTCGGACCAACCAGAGCGCAGACAGACAGGCGTGATGCTCTCCCAGTATCCTGCAGGCCACAGACAAGATACGCAAGTTGTCATGTGTCCAACAACAGCAGAATCTTGGCTCCAACTCTGCTCCTAAGAATTACTGAAAATAAATGGCAAAAAAACAGTTTGGCATTATTATTAATTATGTTGTGCATATGATTTTCACTGCACATACTTCATGATAGTGGTGTATGTGAAGAAGGGGTGAATACCACAGCAACAGCTTTGTGCAGTACGAGCCTCTTCTTCTGTAGCGGTGCTATCATCAGTCCACATTTCGCTCTAACAGGGAGTCAGCACTTTAGGCCAGTAAAGCTGACTGGACTTGCTTAGTCAGGGAGGCTAGTGATCTGTGCTGTGTCTCTCTGCATTCCTTAACAGCGTGCGTAGCTTTGCCTCAGTTCAACCCCCTGTAAAATAGCGTGGCCTGGGGCGTACACAGAGAGCATTACACACACACACACACACATGCACGTACACACACACTCATCATTTCCCCCACAGACTGAATCGCTCATTTGGTGTGCGGGAGATCAAAGACTCCAATATTTATAAGTGGTCTTGGGGTGTAATTTGTCTCTCGTTTGATTCTGACGAGACCATTCCAGTCTGCCCTTTATTTATGTGTTATCTCCGTGTTTATTTATTTATTTATTTATCTGTAAAAACCAAAACCTCTTCTTCCTCATTACAGCCGCTTTAATGTCCTTGCGGAGCGGGAACTAATTGACATATAATGAACGCTGTGCGAGGCGCACTCGAAGTGAAATGTAAATTGTTTGCCTGCAGCTCTGGTGATGAAACAGGAGGAAGACAGATTGGATAACCCGCAGTGTATGGAAAGTCCTGTCTCCTGTCATGTGGGAACACAGAGCTTGCTGCTGCCTGAGCTTTAGGCCTGTATATATTTTTATGGCACATTTTAACTCCCATCTGGTTGGCTTATGAGACTCTTGGCTTTGTTTGTTTATCTTCTAATGTGTTTTAGGGCCGTTTTCATCTTCGTAGCTCTTTATAAGCCGCCGTTTGATCCGCATCTGTCACGGCCGTGTGTAGCAACGCCCCGGTAGTTCCCTGAGCTGGCTTCCAGCCAGTCAGGTCCTGACTCTATAGCCTTGGATGGACACCAGAGAGTAAAAGTCTTGCAAAGACAATGGACCCGGATAGAGATTATTGACGTAGCGTGTGTCCCTCGATCTCCCTCTGCTTCTGCTTTCAGCGTCCCCACACAGGTGGGATGCGGAGTGTGTATGAATGATATGCGGGCAGTGACATGTTTGTGTGACAGCAGGTGCGAAATGCTGGAGGCTCTTTGTTTAAATAAGGGATGTCCTGAGGCAGGTGTGCAGCCCACGCACGACCCTGTGCACCTGTGAGTGTGTGTGTGTTTGTGTATGCTGTCACACGTGCCTGCCCGTGCCCCAGCGTCATACGAAGAACGGCCTCTACAGACACAGCCTGTAATATTTAATAGCTTGATACTTGAGCCAGAACGCGTGCCTCAGTTTGCGTTTCATTGTCAGATGGCCTTCAGCCTAAATCTCATGTTGCGATCTCCAATGCAGGACGAGGTGGGGAGCAGCGGGACCCGAGGGGGCGCTCTAAATGGTCTTTTGTGTGTCCTGACGTGACACCCTGACCTTGCTGTTTTCTTTATCTTGAACCCCTGATAACAAGTCAGGAAAAAAATAATCTTCATCATCACTCACTGTCTAACGCTCCTCCCTCTGTGTGTTTGTGTTGATGATGGAGTGTGGACATGCAGACAGAGGTCCACCACTCTGCTGTGATGGTCAGATTTCTTCAATTTTAACCGCACTCTGCTTCTCTACCTCTTAGGTAAGCTGCTCACGTCTTAGTGTGCGTGCATGTGTTAAGGTGAAGGCAGGTTATAGACAGGCTGAATGGAGGGGTGGTGGAGGATGATGGTGGTTTGAATCGCAGATGCTCTAACTCAGACAAGCTGTGCTCCAGGCTCCTGAATAATGAATCTGGAGCGCGAGGAGAATGGTTGATCGGAGCCAGTGTGCGTGTGTGCTTGTGCTATCCCTGATTTGTATGTTGTTGTGTTTCCTACACTGTTGCTCCAGTCGGTGTCACAAGAACTCACTGCTGATGTTTCCCTTCAAACTCTTTGAGTGCGTGACAGCCAATTCATAAAAGACTCTGCATGGCTGGATACGTCTCGTGGTTGCTGTTCCAATAACAATTAAAACTTGTTTCCATGAGAGGAAAATGTATATTACGGCTATTATACAGTGTAGTCACTTTTCATGCTGAGTTTTGGATTAGATTTGATGTGCATCCAAACTCTTACTTAATGTGTCGACTGAGACAGGCAAAGTCATTGTCTTCATTGGGTTAGCTTCAGAGCTAGTGACGCATACTATTAGCATAGAGACTATCCTCTGTCTGGTCTGATTAATGGTGTGTGACAACAGAAGGGAGAGTGGATGGGTCTGCTTCCCAAACACAATAGAGTGCAATATACCTACTCTGGATTTTTGCTAAAACACACACACACACACACACACACTACTAATTTGGTCTTGCCTCAATGACTGCCTGCCTGATGAAGTGGGACCCCTGTGAGCTCCAGCAGGTTATAATGAGAAGAAAGTGATAAAATGCTCTGCCAACTGCCGGACCGACACCTAGAGATGGGGAACAGGCCCCTTTTCCTTTGCATACGGCTGCACGGAAACTGTACGCATCTAATCCTGAGAGCTCTGTCTGCACTGATCTGGAAACTCACAGCAGACGGGTCAGAATCATGATGTTGATCGGCATCGAGCTTCACAAATCTCTGCGGAAGCCACCGCCGTGATGCCGGCTGACAGCTGCGAAGCCTCCACAGAGCCCCTCGGTGGATTTGGCAGAGCTGCGGGAGCGTGAGCGTGTTTGGCCGTGAAAGTTTATAGTCAGTCAGTGTTGCACAACAAAGACGAAACATCAATGCCTACACCCGTTCGTGTTGCGCATCGCTTATGTTGTAAGCAGCTCCTCACCCTGCTGTTGCGTGGAAGTGTCCGTTTCATAATCCGGTGTTTTTACTGCCATCGGCACAGCACACCGGCTTGTTTATATAGTGCTCAGCTTTCTTGTCAAAACCCTTCATTGTTGCACAATATACCTGAGATGTGGAGTTTATTAGAACATTTGTCATATCTGATTACCCTTTTAGACAGCCCTGTGTCTGTGATACATGTAACTGATTCTTCATTGAGTTTATCTGTGTGGGCTGACACTATGTGTAAACACCAGCCAGTTGGACATGCAGCTCATGTCCAGCACTAACTTTGAGTACATCATAACATTTCAACTCTGGCTCATCTCTCTAAATATAAAATGCACTGACTTTACAATATAATGTATTGAGACACATCAGTTAAACCTTCTGCTGGAGAGAAGGCATGTAGCTATGTTGCATCCACACCACTGCACTGATAACAGGCAGATACAGGGTTAGGTTACAGCATCTACTTGATTACAAATGCATTTTACTTTTTTTGTGCTCATTTTATAATTACAGGCAAGGAAAAATATCAAGTTAAAACAGAAAAATCAGTTGATGCCACATTGGTGGTTTTATTTATTTTTTATGTTTTGTAATGGTATGTTCATCTATTTGATGATTTTTTAAAATGTAATTAATTGTGGGGTTTTTTTTGTCTTTTTTGGGCAGTTACAGCCCTCCATAATTACCAAGCATGTATTCGTATTTGCATATTGGCTGGATGGTCAATAGTTGGGTCAAACTGTATTCGTAAACTGGTACTTGACAAGTGACTAATTTTGTGTTGAAATGTGGGTGTTGGCAACTAAGCATTATTGAAAACCTAAGTAAAAGTTATGGCACACAGCAATAATTGTTCAACATTGTCCATTTCTCTCTGATGTTTGACTATAAGTTGCCTGTTGAGTTGTATTAATCCCCTGTCTGCCATCTGTTGTTTGACCTCCTACCTACTGGCACACAACCAGCCTCCACAGGTCCTGTGCGTGTTTCAGTGCTCAATAATATGGTGTGTTTGTGTGTGCAGACCATGACTGTCAGTCAGACGTCGTGGACCAGACGAGGGAGGGTGGAGGGTTGTCATTAGCAAGGCCCAGCATCGGCCTTTTGAAGGGTTAATAGGGTCATGCTCCTGCCAAAGGTGCACATGTGGGACTTATTTTAGTCCAGAGGTTAGCCTGGCAGAGGGGGTGGGTCTAGTTTTGGGGTCCACTTGCTAAATGGGCATCCGTCATGATCATATTTCAGAATGCTTTCATTCATCGAGTCAGAGCTAGTGTCGAAGGCATTAAAATTCAGGAAGCCGATTGGAAATCAGGAAAACCAGTACGGAGAAATAATGAACAATTGTCAAAGAAAAGTGACTCACTCCTCAGCGTCAAGCAACTCCAAGCAATCCCTACTGTTTGGTCATATATCATGTTTAATATGTTATAAAACAAAAGTGTAAAAATTATACTGTTGTGGTTTTACAGGAGCTATGTGACAATGTCATGGTATGGTTGCTTCCTGGAGTCCTGTCAGCAGTATGACGCTGTTGGGCAACCAGCAGATACCTCCACGAAATCATTGCTTAGATGGATTCTTTTTTCCTTTGGACAGAGCCAGGTTCTGTCAGGTGGTTGTTTCCACCTGTTTCTAGACTTAGCGCTGAGCCAGAAGTATGATAAAACTATGAGGCGCTCCTCCATACAAAGGCACAGGAGAGTTGAAAGTGGGGCATAGGGAGAGTCAGTGGAGCGCCAAGTAGTTTGTAAGGGAAAATGGTGTCATTTACTGTATATGATCTTAAAGCAGATATCAGTGGAATGTTTTTGTTAATATAAGTCCTAAATAGTCCTATTTTCCGTCAGCAATCACTTACATGGAGTGTTTCAGCCGTAACACGAGTCTCTCCATCACTCTGCTCTGCTGTAACCCGAGGAGAAAATTTTTCTTGTGGGATACAAGTGTTATCCAATGAGGAGAGAGAACGGCATGAAGGGCTGTGTGTGCAGCCAAGGGGTGCGCGTGAATGTGGTGACGAAGCACGAGGACCAATAGATGCATGACGAGGGCGGGGGCTGCTAACTCATGGTGCGTTCAAGGAAACTCGTACTTTGTGTTTTTCCTTCCTGTGAAGTCATACCAGTTCGATCTGGTACGAGTTCACGGGTCGGAAGTTACGAGTGGCCGTTATAGTGAACTTTCACAGGCAACAGGATGGTAAAAACACGAGCTACGAGTTACCTGGCACGTTACAAAGTCGTAGTTGTGACTTGAAGCTGTAACTTACGGTTTCAAAAGCCTGCCTTGAACGCAGCATTCGCCGAAACGGCCGAACCGCTGATATCTGCTTTAACCAAGTTGAACATTGTTGTACCATACGTTTTGGATTGTGGTACATCTGGCCTCAAATACCCCCCCACCTCACCAATTTTTTTGTTATTTTTTCTATTCATATTGTTACACTTATACAGTGTTGTGCAAACATGTCAGGCACATTATGTTTAGCTTCTTATTCATCCTGCAATATGAGCAGAGCAGCACCTGATCAGTCCTCAGGCCACAGACACAGAGCCAGAATCAACCATCTCCAGAGACAAGAAGAAGAACAAGGGAGTCATGCAACAGATGGTTTGGCCCCACATAACCCTGATCTCAATATCATGGAGAAAAGAAGACACCGAGGCAGCCCAACAACTGCAACATGTTTGGAACAACCTACCTGCCAAGTACCTTGAAAAACTATGCACCAGTGTACTTGGGGGAACTGGTGATCACATCAAGGACTGATTTCATCTATACGTTTTTTTTTTCTGTTTACTGTGCTTTGTGCAAAGTAACTTGATAAACAACAGTTTTATTTAAAACATCTTTATAGTGTCTCATCATCCAGGTCCAAGGTCCGGTCATGGCTAAGGGGAGCTGTTGATCTAAATAGCTTTTGCCAGCTTCAATCAGAGGGGCTTCGCTTTTATAAAGATTGAGGTTGATTTAATGAGACATGTTTGTTCTGTCCTCTGTCGTCATGCCTAAATATGTCATCTCTGCAGCCACTGTGTGTGTGTTTTTTCTTTTACACCCACTTCACTGCTGTTGTTGTCTCCTTTTCCACTCTTGCGTCACAGCGGCTTGTTCTTTAACTATTCTCGGTGATATTTCTGACGGTCTTTGTGGCGTGAGTCATCCCATTTCACTGCAATTTTTGTCCTGAAATAGGTTTGAAATGCGACAGCATCAGTTTAGTCCTTTTAGGAGACTGTTTTTTGGCTCCTTAATGGAAAAAAAGGTTGAAGCAGAGTTGAGGTGGTGTGGAGGCGGGCATAATATGAGATGCTCTTCCTGCGCTGCTGTGTGGGATGTGTACAGTTTGCAGTTGACAGCTTCTCTTTCACAAGTTCTTATCTTTATGTCCCCTGGAGACATCTTTTATTGTACTTTGTCATTGAACACACGTAGAATAAGATAGCTACACACCGTTTTTTTTTTACCCCTGGCTTTGTTTTGAATATATTTCACCAAGAGCTTTCAAAAACGGAGATTAAAGTCATGACATATTTCTCTTCACTCTCAACACTACGCACAACATCCTGCCTTCACACAATAGCCCTACAGTCCTGGCAGGTATGGACAGTTCCTCTCAGCGTTGTTTAAATCCCACAGCTGGAGAAGCATCCAAGGTCACTCCTGCTCAACACACCAGACTTCTCAGTGATTTGTGTGGTGTCTAATTTGTTCTCCATATGGTCCATGCACCGAGTCACAGTGCATATTGGCTTATACCCCGTACACACTGACTCTCACGCACACATATACACACACACAACTAAACCCTCTTATTCCATCTCTCTTCGTCCAACTTGCTAATATAAACTGGGCCACATGCGTTTGCAGCTGCTTGTTAGAGAGCGTTTTTTTGTTTTTTTTTAACTGCAGACTCAGATTGGCTGTCTTGATCAACTAGCATTAATCTGCTAGATTGGATTTAATGAGCCATATGGGATTCATCTGCCAGTCCAGTCCTAAGGTCTGAGCTCTGAACAGCGTCCTGGTTGAACTAGGAAACTGAGCAGGATGGAAGTGTAGGTGGGAAACCAGACAGTTGTTCCTGTGGATGCCTGCTCTCTGCCAAAATACAGTGTGTTAGCTTTATTAGAGCGTCACCTCAGATTAAGCTACCTCAGAGGAGAACAGGTTTTTTCCAAGCAGAGTTCCTCACAGGGGTGGGGCTTTGATGTAGAGGAAATAGGGTTTGACTTGGAGACACCAGGGAGCAGAGCTCACATCATCACTGGTGGAGCCTGAGAAGATGCAGAGACAGGATGTTTCAACACGCTCAACTTTTTTTTTAAGAAACGCGACTTTCCAGAAAGAATATGGAGCAAAAGGCGAGTAAGATGGTGAGAAAAAGTTTGTGAGGGTACACTTACTACCATCTGGGTCCTGAGGGGCTGTAAATTGGCTGCTGACACCGTCTTTGTACACATGTGACCTGTTGCACTACCACCAGAAGGAATGATTATGTCTTCACGTACTTTGAAGTCCTTCTTTCTCTGTCTCCATCCCGTGTTTTTTCTCTTGAGCTCACATTTTTCACTTTTGCATTGATTAACATCTCCATGGTTCCAACCTTTGTAGTGCAAAAGGAAACCCACTTTAATTTCAGCTAATGAGTGCTGAATTCGAGAGAGCTACATTTTTAGGGATGAGGCAACCTTTTTCAGGTGAAAATTTGCAATGCAAGTGGTGTGGATAGTATCATTTGGGAAAATAGGGCAGCAAGAAACATTTAGAAGATTATTTGGGGTTTGAAGAGGTTCTTTCTTCTTCAATAACGACACCTAGAAAGAAGAAAAAAATTTAAAAGATGCCAATTAGAAAGTTATTGTTGTCTGACTTCACGATGAGTTAATGATCAAAGGACTTCCATATCAGCCAACCACTTTTCTTTTCTTTCATTTGTCTGAGTAGAGATATGCAGGGAGCATCTATAAATCTTGGAAATATTTGGACAAAACAAACCATTGGCCATCAGTCCTATATTTTTAGATTCACCATGACAGCACTTCTCTATGCAGGAAAATTCCTGGTCTGGAATCAGTCCTTTGTTGATTTATTTACTGCTCCATGTATTATCACTTGTATAATCACTTTGCATATATCGTGATTTTTTCCTCTCAAAACTCTGAATTGGTCTTTCAGAGCAGCAAGACACATTACACAGTTGTTTTGCAGATTTGTCCTCTGTTGGACTAGTAAACTGTACTATACAGTATATAAAGCCCAGTGCAGTTCGCCTTTAATGATGGAACGCTGAAGTCTATTGCCGCCCTGTGGTTTTCCTGTTATTTGACATATTATAAATTATCTGCCATGAAATTTGTCAGTTGTGTGTTTTGGCTCACAGTCTGGGACACCAGTTTAATGGCTCCATTGTTATTGTCATAAGCTCCACCTGAGATTTTCCAGCTAAATGTCAAAATGCTGCATGAAAGATTTACAGTTTCAGCTTCTTCACTGAGACCGTGCGCCTGAAAACAGAATACTAGCTTTGTTTTTTGTTTTTATCTAGATCGATAACTTGAAATATAATTAACAGATTAATTGATTGCAATTTACCGGCGTGATACAATTACTGCTCTCATCTCCTCTCCTGTGCTAACGCAGCTTCTCATGGGATCAAATCGAGTATCTAATATCAAGCAGAGCCTCAAACAAAGCAATTAATTCAAGCTTCACTGCTTTCCACAAACTGATGAGAAATAATTCTCCTCATTTCCAACTTCTGCAAAGGAAAGTTTGTTCTTTTGATCTGTGGTGTTTCAGATGGAAGACCAATTGCCACGCTAGCTTTCTATTTCATTATTTTTTTTTCACATTTCAGGTTATTGAAATAAAAAAAAACATTAATGGCAAGTATTTCCATTAGCAGATTTTCATGCAGTATGTTCACTTGTTTTGAGGTTTCCCAGTCTTTCTTCTTCAATAAGCGACACCGTCCTACATACAGCTGACACAAAGCAGTGCAGCATGGCGGCACTCCAAATTACTGGTGGGTCTTTCTTGCCATTTGTATTTTCTCTGTGTCCGAGCTCGACTGGGGCCAGGCCGATAGTTGACAGCAGATGATTCCTTTTTTAATGAGATTTTTTTCTTTTCCTTCTCTCTCCCTCTCTCTCATGGCACCTCAAGGGAATCATCATAAGCAGATAGAAGCCCTGAACCATGAACAGCAAAGGCTGGACACAGATAGGACACCAGACAGAGGGAGAGAAAGAGAGGGAAGGAGGGATGGGGGTGACAGCAGGGGGGAAGAAACGGAGAAATTATAGTCATTGTCATAAACTGACAGATGCCTAACTCCTCGCCTCTCATCCTAACTAGCTGTCAGTCTCACTCCTGATGTTCATTTCAGATATTAATATCAATATGAAGTGGCACAATTTGTGCTGGTAGCGGACAGATAAAGCGAGATTTTGCAGTTTGAGTGTTGACGTGTCACACTCAGCGCCACAGTTTATTTTTCCCATGGTTTTCCAATATATAGGAGATTGTCACTGAGTGTGCAATAATAGCTCATGACTATGCATAACTGATGTCTTTTGTTTTAGCACTTTGTAATTATCTTCGTATGCCATGTACAATACATTTCAGCCCAGTGGGTTGTCAAGGCGATGTTCAGAATTAATTTACAGCAAGATCTTGGATTTATAACACATGTCACGCTCCGTCCATCCACCCATCCATTATTCATCCATCATATCCAGGTTTGGTCCAGAGCCGATGTAGTTGGAACACATTTACATTCATCCTACCATCATTTATCTCTACCTGCTGCTCAGGTTGATGGAGGACCAGACCCTCACCCAGCATGCATTAGAGACGAGCAGACCAAAACAGAGTCAGACAAACATGTTCATACTTATTTGGAAATCTAGATTTTCCTGTTCACTGAACCTGTTCGAGACCAAACTACTCAAGAAAAAAAGATTAGGACCAACATTTGGTGTGTGCTATGAAATTTGATTCATCCTTGCATTGCCAATGTGGATAATTGGTTGTCTTGTTATTTTATGTTTTATTTGCTGGTGTTTTTGGTAGTAGGACTCCCTGACTTTTAGTCATGACGTTAAGATTTATTTATTTTTTTAGTGAAATATGTTGTCAACTTTTGGATGGATTGCGATGAAAATGGGTGCAATGGTCATTAATAGCCAAGGGATGAATCATAATGACCTTGATGATCCCCTGACTTTTTCTGCAGTGCCATAGCATGTTTTTTACAGACTGGCTCCCAGCTGAACTGTCCAAATAACTTCAGTCATCCCCAAATCTTTCCTCTAGCACCACTGTGGAGTTGACATTTGTGGTTTTGACTTTAAATACTGGATAGACTGCAACTTTCCCCTCAATATGAATTCAGTTAAATTTGTTGATGCCAAAATATCTACAATATTCCTATAAATCTAAGTCGTGCTTTGTGTTAAATGCTTGCATATGCTAAATTAGCATCACAGTAAACAAAGATTGTGATAGGCAAATTTGTTTGACATCGACATGTAAGCATAGCAACATTAACAGTGATCTCAAGGCACCACAATGGTTAAGTGCAGCCACACAGAGTTGCTGTATATTTCAAGTTATGCATTTGCTGTCAGCATAGCTCCTATATACAAATTAACGCACTGACATACATTTGGATATACACTTCACTTCATGCCTAACACTGTCCAAATGTACTTCAAAGTACTTTTCAATCATGCTTGCATAATCTTATCTTCAGAGAGCAATTATGACTGCATTTCATTCATTTTTCCACAATCTAATTAGGATCTAATTACCCAATGTGTGCATGTTAACACCAGATGTATAGGGGTCATTTATCTGTCCATTAAACTTGCCTTCTATCTAATGACCATCTAGCTGCACAGCCAGTCAACCCCCTCCCTCCACTGTGACTGATGACTTCTGCTCGGGACCAACAAATCATAATGAGCCCATCTGACAACTTTTATGGTGTCTTGTAGCCCGAAAGCAAAAGCACAATGGGTAGTCTAGTCTCTCAATGGAAAAGCAAGTAAATTCACCTCAAATTACTTTCTTTACTGTTTACCAGAGGCTGGAAGAGAAGGGGTAGATATGAGGATTGTGAGAGTGAAAAAAAGGGAATGTGACGAAGGTTGTAGAGAGTTTGGATAATGGTGTGGTAACCACATCCTCACTATTGTTCCAATCCTACTGCGTGTGTTTGTGTGTGTGTGCACGCTTACATTGTAGCATGTGAGGTCTGACTTTGAGCAGCTTGCCGCCTTTCAAAAGCCTCCCTGATCATTCCTTTGTTCCTCCTCCCTGCGCCCTCCCTCCCACCCTCCCTCTTAGCGTGGCTTCCTCAGAGAGAGGTTGATATATGACATCTGTTTGACTGGAAATGGATTGTGGACATCCCTAGTGGCACATGGAAACGCATCTCTGGTATCTTCTCCATGCATTGAGCATCTGGAGGGAGGAGGAAGGAGGTTTGGATTGAAAAAGAAATAACAAAAAAAACTCAACTCACTCACTCATAGCTGAAGTGTCTCTGCAAAGTGTCAGCAATGCCAAACCAAAAAGAAAGAAAAAGACAGAAAGGGGGTAAGAAGGTAGCCAGAAAAGGATGAAAAACCGAGGGTGAGAGAGAATCACTCATTGAGAAACGGGGGGAAAGTGAGGCTATAAAGAGAGAGGAAGGCCAACATCAAGCCTCATTAAACTGACAGGCTGCTGCCAGAAAGGTTATTGCCTTGTTTCCATCCGAGTGATAGACCGTCTCGAACTCTTTTCTTCCTCCAGCATCCACTTTGACTCTGGTTCCTGTCTAAATGTACATCCACTGATAAAGCAGAAGAATGAGGCACTTTAGCAGCTTTCTGTTAAAGCCACTAAACAGAGGGGATTTCCTTTGTCACGCTAAAGTTATTGACCCCCTTTCACTCACAGTACTCTGTTGAATGTTAAGTCAGAATACAGAGGATGTTCAGATCATATGCCTTGAAAGCCTCGCTGATGGGACAAGTGGCTTGGCTTCCTCACAGAGAGGCTGATATACGACATCTGGTTAACTGGCACTGGATCCTACACATGAGGGGAATTCAGGGAAGAAGCGTATTAGCAACTGCTTGGGGAATTTGAGATTTTCTCTGTTTTTCTGTGCCTCACCTCCCAGTACTTAAGGTTAATCCTTTTTATTACCACTTGGGCTTATTTTTTCATAGTTTTCACCATTTTCTATTAGTTAGGATAACATTGTACATTGTAAAAATCAATTGATGACAGTAGAAACACTGACATTTCCACAAGTTCAGCAGTTTCGCTTGATAAGTGAAGCTAAGTAACGATTCTTCCGTGGCAATGCTGTCAGTGCTTGCCGCTTAAAAGCTAAAAACAGACATTGATTAGCTTAACCTTCATAACGTATTCGTATAATCCTGAATAAATACTGGCAGTTTCTTGGGTGTGACTGTGTCCCATTGGCAAAGGCTGGGAGAAAGCAGCATTCTTTGGACGTTTGTGTCTTGAGGATAAATCCCATATCTTTGGGTGAATAGCAAATGTGCTTCTCAACCTGCCTTGACTTCGCTTCCACTGTCCTCAGTCATGATATTTCAAGCATTGCACCCATATGACATGTGAAGACTAAACTTGTGCATTACAGAATTACTTCAACCCAAGTCTGTCAAGATTGCATTAGACAAAATGTTATTAGACTCTGTTAAAAGTGTTGTAGCCACCTGGCTTGAGCTGAAATGCTAAAATTAGCAAAATAACACTTCACATACAATGATAGATTATCTCCTGGCCACACAGCGAAGTTCAAACCAGGACACAAGACTTAACCTTGCAGCTTTGTGACTAGGGCACAGTTGTGCTTGCTGGTGTTTAGTTGGTAATTTTTACCATGTTGACCATTTTAGTTTATAATGCCAGCATGCTGACATTTGATAATTAACATCAAATGCGTGTAATAGATGTAATGGGTTTAATGAATACCAGTGTCTGCACAATAGCTTCTGTTGTTGTTGTGGAGTAGCGATTGTTGTTTCACAACAGCAGTCGCTGACCTTTGCCTATTTTCCACTTAATAGAGATACACATGATGGTCCAGTTAACACATCTTGTACGCCACATGTGAAGTCTTGACTGGATGAAAACAGCAGGCTCAGTTCAAATTAGTTCACCGATACCCTTTGTTGAGGAAGCGGACTTCAAGTCTGGTCACCGGGTGTTTGTGTGCAGACACACTGTGTTCATATGCAGTGATGGGCTGTTAACTGGTGCTATCTCATTTTCCATTTCATTTCCCCAACTTAAACCCCCCCCCCCCCACCCCACCCCACCAAGGCTCATCCTTAAACAGTGTCTGCATTATGCATGGACCAGAAAGTGTATCATAGTAGGTATGAAATATGCATGAGCCCTTGTGCTTCAACTCCCCTCCCCATGCCCTTATTCCCTCCCCCCTCAGGAAGGAATCATTTTGTGTTGTCTGATTGGGTTAGGGGCTAGGATCAATGAATTGTTTTTGTGTGTGCGCCAGTGTGTGTGGTTACCCCCCCTCCCCGCCATCTGAGTGGTTGCGTGTGGTATTTTCTTCAAATGGCAGCAGAAATGAAAAAGGAAAGATGGGTTACCAGAGTGGATTGTGGTGACAGAGGCGTGGAATATGAAAAAGTGGAAAGAAAATAGATATGGACTCAAAAGGTCAGCGTGAGATTGAAACAAGGATGAAGGAACAAAAAAAGGGTGAAGTAAGAAAAGAGAAGCGAGAGACCAAAAAAAAAAAAAAAAAACCAGAGCGACAGATCATCAAACAGAAGGAGACTCTTCTGGGGACTGTCAATAGAAGCAATATCCACTGATTGATTGTGTCACTGCGGTTCACAGAGCTGATCTCCTGAGACCTTGCTTGTGTTTTTGTTGGGATGGGATGGGATGGGATGGGATGGGATGGGGTGGAGGTCTAGGGGCCTCAGCTGTTGTCAGTACAGGGGGCCATACGCCTGTTTTGGAAACACTCCAGAAATCCCATATTGTGAAACCACAGTCACCACAAATAGAGTGGCTCCATTTTGTGAGTTTTTTTTTTTCTTCTTCTTCTTCTTCTCCTCCGCCCATGCTCTCAATTTATGATTGTATTTATTTGGGCTCACGAGAGAGAGAGAGAAAGGCGATGGCTTTTTAATGACACTGAAGAGCAAAGCATGTGTTGTGTGTATGGTGAGTGTTACACTTGGAGCTGGTTACTGAGGGAGGTTTCCCCCCTTTCTGAGGTCTAAAGAGGGAAAGGACTCGTTGTTAGGATTTACATGGCATGAGCCTGTCAGCCACAGTTCATCAATGTGGCTGTGGTGATAAACAAAGGCAGCGTTTCACCCACGCAGTCCCACAGCTGTACACACACACACACACACTGAGAACCTGGCATGATGAATGCTGTACACAGATGACACAAACACAAACCTTTTATGGAGAAATTTAGATGAAGGGGGGGCTGTTGAGAAATTTGTGGTTGGATCAGAATCACAGCTGCAGCGAGAGATACCTCCGTCATTCAGGCATTATTCAGGAAGTCAATGATTGTGTATCACTGTGACACACATACACAAATATGACCCCCCACCAACACAGGTCAGGGTTCACCCAGGCCACGGCCTAATCAGACATGGCTAGGCAAGTGTGTGTCTGTGTCTCATGCTCAACATTAAATACCCGCTGCAGATGGACCGTCTGCAATCACAGCCAGCGTTTGATTACTCAGCTACGTGTGTGTGTGCGTTTGTGTGCACTTGTACCGTGTGTGTTTATCTCTCTGGACTCCTGCTGAGCACTTCTCATCAATAGTTGATGATGTGATGACCCTGACTGGGTATATGATTCACCAGGCAACTTAAACTTTAGCAGACAGTTTTCTCAAAAAAACAAGCACAGACCAGCTGTCAGGGTTGAACTCTCGCTGAGGAACCCTTATCAGCACACAGAGTACATTTCCAGCTAATCACCAATGAGTTGATCTGGAAGTATTTGGAAATAACATCTGAAAATATTAGGAGGAGTTTCCCGATCCAGATATAAAGGAAAACAAAGCAAGATCATTTCGTAGAAACTATTAATGGTCCAGGAATGGCTAGTACAGCACATTAAATAGTGTAAATGTGAAAGTCCATTCCTCCTTGCACCTCGCTGTGTCTCCCTGAAAAGTTCTGTATGAAACAAGACATCAAAGTGAAATCTCATTACGCACTGAAGTATTCATTATGTCGCCGTAATAACTCAAGGTCTTTACATTCACCGCTGCCACGCTTCGTCCCATGTTCTCATTAAAAAACCATGCAGTACTTCTACTAAACCTACGGCGGCGAGGCGCGTCTTCATCATCACACATACTGTATCTCTGATGGTGTTTGCTTTGTCCTAATGCGCCGTCCTCCCGCTCCCTTTGACTGACAGCTCCGGCAGCGGGTTATTAGCTTGTGTCTACTCTGCTTGAGGTGGACTGGACAGTTAATGATGACACAGTGACTAACTGGGTGGACTGCTAAAATGAATGTGGGAGTGTGTGGATGTGTTGGGACTATGTGTGATTGTGTGCGTCCATTGTTCCCCAGAGATTTAAGGCCCATCGAGGGAATGAGAGAGAGGGGGGCAGCTTAATAGATGAGATAAGAGGAGCAAAGATGGGATTAAAAGATGCAGAGGAAAGAAGATCCCTTATGAAGTTAGGGGCTTGATCTTCCTCACTGCTTTGAGGAAGGTGTGTGTGTGTCGGTTTGTGTGTCCACATAGTGATGCCACACTGTAAGAAGGAATTTTCATGGGCTTTGCTTGTGCAAGTGAAACAGCTGGGCACTATGAAATACAAGCCTTCCTCTAAGTACAAGGATTGGCCCTCAAGAGCTCCGCGAAGATGTTGTTAACTCATGGAAGACTGTGTGTGTGTGTGTGAGAGAGAAGTTTATTGTGTGTTATTGTGAAAGTGGCAGTCAGCATCTTCTCTTCTTCCCTCCTCTCTGGAGTTTATGTGCGCTTCTGCCCTTCCTTTTTATTTCCTCACTTTTCCATTCCCCTTCTCTTCTCTTCTGGATCCACGTGAAGCAAAAACAGATCGGAAACAGCTGTGAAAATTATTTTGTCTAATAAGCTCCGATCTTGGCTTCTTGCTTAGCTGCAGTGCAATGCTTCAGACTTAGTTTTTTTCCAGGGAAAGAAGAAAAAAAAAAACGCACTCTGCCTTGAAAATCCCCTCAAAGTTTGCAGCGTTGCTTTAACTTTGCTGCTTTAGTTTGTGTTTGTGTATGTGTGTCTCTCTCTCTACAGGGTTACCCACGTGCAAGGGATACCACAGGTTCTGCCAAAAGGCTGAGAGCCAGGTCACACAGAGAGAGAGAGAGAGAGAGAAAGAGAAGAACGGGTGCAACCTCCTTCTTCTTCTTCTTCTCATCCCTCTCTGTTTCAGTCTCTTGATTTTTCTCCCAGCCACACAGTTCATTTATTTCCCTCCCTCCCTCCTCATAACTCTGTTTTTATTCTCCTTCAAACAAAAGCACAAATATTTCACTCTGTCCCTCTCTTGTGCTTCTTTTGCTCTTTTTTTTCTCCTTTTTTTGTTTTCTACCCCCGCTCCATCTTTCTTTCTCTATCCAAATTGCTCTTGGCCAAAGCCCAGCTCGTGGTCTTCAGCCTCACCGCTCCTCTCATCACCCATCACGCTGTATGAGGGAGAAATGCAGCCAAGCTAATAAGCTGAGGGAACTGACAGTCGGAGACCATGAGATGATGAGTTCACTGGTGAGCCGTATGGACATACTGGGTCACAAGACAAATTCCAGGCCTTTTTGTGGCTACATGTGATGAGCGTGGCTTTGAGGAGTGTCTAGACGACGCGCACGCAGCGATTTCATTAAGCAGATACTTTGACATTGTGAAGGACTCGGTTTTAGACTTTACAGTGTTTGTCTTTATCTAAAATAATCTATTTCTGTCCAAGGGCTTTGAGAAATGGTTGCGTTTCTTTTACAGTGTACACTGACATTTTCATCCTAATCACTCTCTGTTCTGTCTGTAATTATCCAAAGAGCATTTTCAGCATGACATAATGACTTCACAATGGACTGAAATAGCTGCAGCTCTCTTTGTGTAAGAACTACTTTCTGTAGCCTTCATCCTCTCTGTGCAAAGCTGAATCTATTCACACAGGTAGGCATAGCAACTAATTATATTTCTACCCTATTTACTTTTTTCTCTCTCCGTTGATGTCGATGATTCCATCACATTTTAGTTTTGAATAGCTAGTCAGTAAAAATGCATCTGTCACAGTCACACTAATGCTTAATTTTAATTTTCTGACAGCTGTATCGTCTTTTACATCTTATCAAATCATCGTTGTGTACTGTATCTGATTTTTGACTGTTTATCGTAACTGATCAAAAAGCTGCTGCATTAAGGAAGATTCATTTTCTTCGTTAAATTAATTTTTTGGCCACCAACATAACACTGACATTATCACCTTGTAATGTCAAAATATACTTTTGCATTAGACATTTGTTTGGTTGCTAATGAATATTGATTAGTGCAGTTTTAAGGAATAGCCAACTGAAAACCATATTTACATCGGCTTTCAATGGTGAACTAGTCAAACAAAATGCTGCAGGTAGACATTTCTGTAGAGCTTTTATTTTATTAATTTTTAAAAAAATGTATATTAGTAAAATAACAAGCCTTTTATCACAGACACAGATTTTCTAATTGATGTTAATAACTCTTCAGGACTAAACTATTTATACGAGGTGAGTGTTAAAAAGTTTAAATTTTTGTCACAGCAGTGTGTCATTGTGTGATTTACACTTAAGAATAGAAACAACATTGATGTAAACTAACCAGAATCACCAGCTGTATTCTACTGTCCAGCCTCAAACACTCAGCTTGTATTCTTCTTGGTGTTTTTGGCTGCCTCAGCTCTCCTCACTGTGCCTCTGGCCTCTTCCTCCCTCTCCGTGGGATGGTCACATTGATTGATAACTTCATTTGTTCTTGACGGGAAGAGGGGGATCAGTATGACTTGTCCTTTCTGTGTGGCGACGGAGAGACGAGGGGGTGTTTTTTTTATATTTTTTCTCCTCTTCCTGGACGCACCTCAGGGCCTCTTCATGCACGTCTCGTTTTTAACAGTGACGAATGGTCTCATTTTTTGAAAAGCGTTAGGTCGGTGATTAAGAAAGGGAGGCGTGAGGGCTTTTTTTGTCGCTGCAGAGCTCTTGCATGCAGTCAGGTGATTGTCCATTTTCCTGCTCATTTCTTCTATTTCCCTCTGTGCAAATGGGACCAATTGTGTATCGCACAGCAGGGTGACTCCCAGCATATTTTGAAGATGATGCTGAGCTTTTGTGCCAGATTTGAGTGATGTTGACTTCCGCAGTTCAGTTTCCATAGTAGCAGGAAAGGCAACATGAGATGCTGTGGGGTTTTTTTGCCTGTAACTGGTTTAATCGACCTAAATGTTTTGAGACCTGGTATGTTCTTAAAGCCGGCGACTGGTTTTGTATACACGTAATTGTCCTCGCCTGAGGCTCTTTTTGTTTTCCTTTGTGTTGTTTTCCTTTGTGTGTCAGTGTGTTTGAGCTTGTGAAGTGTAAATGTCAGGTTAATACCTGTGCATATACTCAGCAGGAGCTACACAAGTCTGGTTGTCAGGTGTGGACAGGCGCCCCCGCTCTTGGCTGCAGCCCTGCTTGTTCTCCAGATATCCCTCAAGATTTACAGCTGAGTCTGGCTATCCCACACTCCTGAGAACAGTAGGTGCACAGTGTGAGCACCACAGAAGAAGTGATGACATTCTGCCCACATCACAGTCGCTCACGGTGCCAGAAACCTCAGCCTCAGACTGCGTGGAGATAGATCGCTCTTTCCTGTGTACGCTCTCCCTCACCGTTCCTCTTCCTGTATTTATTTGACATATGACTGGCAGGGAGAGACCCTCCCTTCAGAGTCGGCCATTTTGGGCTATGGTTAGTTTAGCATTTGGCATCCGGAGACGCATTACAAGGACGCAGTCAAATTGGGCTGATTTAAGTTATCCGTTGCTCACTGAATGTACATTAGTCCGTCTTTTACAGAGGAGGGATTTTGACAAGTGCTCTAGCAGATGTTTCCATACACTGGTGCCCCTGTGGATTTGCAGGAGGGAGAGTAGACTGATTGACTGCTGAAGAGGGAATACTAGTACTCTACTGTAAGCTTGGAGATCACTCATTGTACAACTGAATCTGCCTATTTTGCATAAAACCAGGGTGTTTTTTTAGCACTTGATGCACGAAGATATCATATTTATATCAATTCTCATTACTTGTCTTCTGGATTTGATATTCTGCAACGTAGCCTGAGAATCCAGTTCTGACAGTTTCAATAGAAAAACTTTAGAACAGCCCAATGGAAAGGCTGAATACCCGACAAATCAAAGCATGCCATTAAATTCAGTACTGGCACAAAGAATTGCTCCTAATTAAAGGTATGGATTGACATTCCAGTTTTTTTTTCTTTTTGCCAAGGGAAACCACTGCTTTTGGCCAAGATATGTGACCTCTGGCAAAACTGTTAAATCTCATTTTGACTGTTTACCAGTGTTTGCAGGCTTTGTGCCAAGCTAACCTAACCATCTTCTGGCATCTATCTTAAAACTGACTGAAGGTCATGTGAGGAGAATCAAATCTCTCATCTTCCCCCTTAGCAGAAGGCAAATAAGTGTCTTTCCTAAAATGTTTCCAGTGCTGCCTATACAGTACTTACTCGATAGAACCAGAAATATAAAAGTTATAGTTAAACTATGTCAATCCTGACCCTGAAAATTAAAAAAAAACAAAAAACTCTAAGTTCACTTCCTACTGTTTTCCCTGAGCTCTTCCATCCAGGCTATAAAACAGCTATGGCTGTGATCCAAGGGAAGTAAGTTGGAACTGTAATTTATAAGGTCAAGATTGAACCTTCATGCTCATCTTTTAAATCAACTCCAATAAAAAGTCATAAAAGTGTTATGGATGAAATCTTAACGGCTACTGCGCTCACATGTGAACAGAGCTATCTGCATGGCCGTGGCTTGACTGGACTTTTTTTGTCCTTATAAAAAGTAAAATAGCCCTGGCCTTTTTGGTCCAGGAGACACATCATGGTCTCCTTCAGTTTGTAGTACTTTATTGGTAATCTGCTCTTTTAATTAAGCACAAACAAATGCAAATAATCGTTCTTATAGATTAAAGAAAAATTGTGTAAATGTGCTTTGAATTAGAATTAGGATTGTTTCATCAAATTACAGGATGGTTGCATTTGTAAAAACAGTACACAAAACTATCAAATGCACAAACATGTATTGTCTTGCTCAGTAAATACCATCGCATCACTCAGTCCCTGGATGTCAGAACCTCCCAAGGACCTCACATCTCACATCTCCTGTAACTGTTTGCACTTGTCATTGTGTAAGATCATCCTCATCGTTTTTAAGCTCTATCCAGGAATGCCGCTTCTTTTGTTTTATTACATTTGATTGAAAAGTGGTGGAAGATATCTTGTTTGGTCCTGATCCTACAAATTGCTGATGATGAAAGTCGACTCCGCTTCCTCTTCCCACATGGTGTCAGTACGGAAAACTGCCAGAACATTTATGGGTTAAGCGCATGTGGGGAAGGAGTTTAGGGGGAAAAAAACGCTGACTGCTGCTGGCAGGCGGTGGGAGGGGTTAATGTTGTGGACTGTTTGCCCTCTCAGCAACCAGCCTGCATGGTGGTCACTCCTGATTGCATTTGTCTGTTGAAAAACTCTGTCGTTCTCGCACTTCCTCTTGGTGTTTAACTCACACTCGCTGCTCTCACCCTGCTGACCATCTGCAAGTCAGATCCCTCGTCTCCTCCTCATCACCTCAGCTCAAGGCGATCATTTCTTTCCCCCCCTCCTCTCCTCTCTCACACTACCCGATCTGAGAGAGATGAAAACAGACTTTTTCAATTAGGGAGAGCCGTTGAAAGTGTTTGCTTCGGGCTGCCGCACTGCTGCTGCTGCTCCCTCTGCCACCCCCCCCTCTGAGATACTCTTGCCATTTAGTGTGTGTTTCTTTCCCCCCTCCACCTCATTCCCAGCACAGCCGGGGGGGAAGCGGGAAGCGGTGAGTAACTTTTAAACATTTTTATCCTTTTCATTCAGCTGCTGATTTGTTCGTGCCGTCGTCTGAGGTGCTGATTGGCGGAGAGGAGTTGCCTTTGGCAGGGTGTCAACATTTTCCCCCGGGTGGTGTAAATTTGGCGTTCTGACACCTTCAGTACGCATAGCTAATCTCCTCAGTGGCTGGGTAGTTTTCTTAAGGACACTGTTGACTTATCTTGACCATTTAGATTTTATTGAATGTTTTTATTTCAGCAAGGCATGCATACCATGACTTTGGCCAATCTGTGTTATGCGTCTGCGAGGATCTGTGTGTCTGTGACGATAATTGTAAGTGATTGTGCCTGAGGGTCAGTGTACGTTTGGGTCTTTGGTGAATTTTTTGAAATATGACCGACTAGTGACAACTGAGTAAAAGCGTCACTTGAATCTTGTCTTTCCATTCCCCCCGGGTGCTGCTTTGTTGGGCTGCCAATGTAGTTGTCAGGAGTGGGTGGCTTTATCTTTAGACAAGAGAGAGAAAAAAGATGGAAGTGAGAAAATGTGTGTCAGGGGAGTACGAATGGGAGAAGAAAAATGGCTAAAGGTGGACTGATGGATCGAATCAGAGCGATGGGGAAATAAAAAGCAAGTGAGCGAAAGAAGGGAGAAGAGGAAAAGGCAGTTGAGAGGCAGCGCCTTGTCATCTCAGCTGTTGTGATTTAAGTGGGCTGACAGCACACAAATCTCCCAGTGTCTCACAGCTGTGCGACATGCCTTCCCTTTTTTATTTTTAACCCGGACACCTATATCAGGCTGCCAGGTCCAGGAAGTGTCCAGACTATTGTCTCTAAAGCTCTGTATGTGCGGTTCCATGTGTTTGGGTCTGCATGTGCCAGGCGTATGTCTGTTGGTGTGACGCTATCGCTGCATGCCTATATATGTCAGTGCTGCGAGTTTGCCTATACTAGACAATATCAAAGGCTCCTTTTCCTTAACCCTTACGGAAGAAAAATATATTGCACTATATTGGAAAATATCATGCGATATATTAGGCAATATATTCCCATATATGGGATTTAAATTTTATATTTTCCAATATAGTGCAATATATGCATGGATCATATATGTGTATATATTGTGAAATATATTGAAATCAAGACCAAAAAGGCACTATATTTTTTAATGTTTTATATGCATAGATCATATATGTATATATATTCAAAAATATATTGAGATCAAAATGTAATCCTCCTGAGACCTGGCATGCATTTTTGTATACTGTAGTGCCCATCATGATCTAGCCCATTTTGCTTATACTAGGCTATAGTATGTCACCTTACTAAGTCCTGTTGTTCACTACAGAGGACAACTGGCCCTTTCCAATATCTTGTGTGGGGGGTGTGGCCTTCCAAACTTTCTGTGCATCTCTTAAAAAATGGCCGACATCACAACATACATCCATGCACAACACACACAGAGTACAAGTGAGCATGATATTTACAATTTTAAGTATTTTGAGATGTTGATTACTTATTCAAGCATCTCAGCAACCTATGCAAGTAAATTTTCAGAACTGAATTGTTTACTTTTCATATATGAAAAAAAGATAATTTTATACTGTAGTGGACATCAGGACTCTGTAGGCTATAAGTTTCCGTCACAATTATTTAGGAACAGCTCATTGAAAGAAGCTGAAAGAATTCTTTAAAAATAGTTGAGGGAGGGGATCGATGCCAGAAATTGATTTATCAGAGGATAGTCGATGGCAAGATGATAACCATGAGTGTAAATTCAGATGAGGAAGAGCCAGATGAGGGAGATCAAGACACAGAGCTGACGTGGTGCACCATTGGTTTTTATGGGCTAAAAACAAAACGTTTTGAGGTTTTTAATCAGTGCAAAATGCTCATGGAAAATATACTCCAGAAAACTATACCTTGATTTTGTTCTCAACTCTAAATAATGATTAGTCAATGAAAACTGCTCATGGATGTAAGCCTTTTGTTGAGGCATATGCAACCTTGCTTTTGCTCTAAAACGTCTGAATGGTTAATGAAATCTCTAATGATGAAATCACAAAGATAAATAGTGTAAAAATGAATGAAAACCCTATAGTTTTTATGATGTATTACTGTACTTTACATGATAACTCTAATTTTTCCATGTACATTATAAGCATAAAAAAAATTTGAGAACAGTGCACCCCCCAGAGAGGACAGAGGATTTTTTCATTTTTTCCCTGTTGCTATGTTACCACAATGAGACAAAATCCATTGGCTGTCTCATCGTGAGCATTTGAACATGATTGGTTGATCTGACTGATATCTTGGCTCTTGGCCAATGACAGCTGTGCGCGCCTTTCCGCCGCCAAATTTGAAAATATAACGGTTACTGCTGCTGTGCAATGTACGGGAACTGCTGCCTCGACGCTCTTCAGTCGTTGAATGACCTGTCATGTGGATTATTTTTATGATACGGATAAATGGACAAACAGTCGGTTAACCTGGTCCCAGAGAGAAAAATCCTGCAAAAATACCAGGTAAGATATTCCTCTGTTATTATTGTGGCGTTGTTGGTGTGTTTCAGCCTGTACATGGCTTCATTAACATGTTACAGAGAAAAGCTAATTACCATTAGCACATGAGCAAATCGCCTTGTTGTTTACAACTACTTCGGGTAAATATCTATTTTTTCATCGGTGTTTAGAGAATCTGATGTCTGTAAAGTCTATAAAATTGATGATTGGACAAACGTGTGCACTTTTTTATAACAGTCATCATAAGAGCAGATTAGCCGGGCTAACGGTCAGCTACCTTTTTAACTTTAATAACTCAGTGACTCAATTAATCTCCAGTGGATATCTTAGTTACAAAATGACTGAGCTAACTGGAGTAGTTTCATGTCGTGTCCGACGACAACAAGAGGGTTTTAACAGCTGACGTCCTGACGTTAGCTTAGCTGCTGCTGTTAGCTGCTACTGTTAGCTGTCCCTGTCAGCTGCAGGCACTGATGCTAGTAGATCCCCCAAACGTAATAAATACAACACATAGCAGCACGAAACACACACAGAAATAGTAATGTTTCCTCAATGATTTCAGACTTGTCTAAACAGTGATAGGCGTGAAAAATATTGATAACTCTCGTTTGTTACTATTCCCATTCAAATTATGTGCTGGTTTTCTATCCGGAAGTAGTTGTAAACAACAAGGCGAGTCGGTCTATTGAGTAACTGTTAGCGAATTTCAGTATGTGTGTGTTGCTAAAGTCAGCATGGGAGGTATATGAAAAGAGATAACAGAAAACTGTATGCTTGTGCACTTAGGACCAGGAGCAGCAGAGCAGCAGAGGTTGCCTCCAGTCTACTGTTCTGTTACCATGGTGAGTAATAACTTATACTTGAACACCGTGTAAACATAAGTGAAAAGTGGTTCTAAAACAGAGGGCGGGGGGGCGGTAAACCGGCTGCCGAATGTGTTTTATTTTGAAAATTAACCGGATTGTCTCGCTGTTCTTTGTGCGACCTGCCCGGCTTTATAGGAGTGGCTCGGGGCGCTGCTGCTGTGAACCGAAGCGGTATGGCTCTAGTGTGAATGACATTTGGTTACAGTGTTTCCCCTACCATGGGATCATGGATGTATAATACTGTATATCAATGGGTGGGATCGAACTGGGTCGCTGCAGCGGGTGTGCTCTACCAGGGGTGAATTTAATCAGCGATTTCACGGATTCAGTGGTGTGGCCGCTGCCGCTGTTTCAGGCTCCGGGCAGATGCACGCAGTACAGTCACCGGTTACCGTTACCATACCGACGAGCTGACGCGTCCAGGTTATAACCCTGTTGTCAATAAACACACGTGGCGACGGTGCTTCAACCAAACGACACAGCTGTTAGATGATGAATTTCAACTGTGATCAGGCATTAAACAGGTGGCTCACCTGTTCAGGCATGGAGGGTGTAACTGCTACTATATACTATATATAAAATAATGTGAAATAGCATTAGCATTAGTCTTTTCAGGGTTTTTCTGTGTGTACCACCGGGCCAAAAAAATATTCTAGGGGAAACACTGGGAGTTTGGGAACCATTGCTTTAGAAAACACACTCTCCTGCAGAAGAAAACACCATGAACTCTGCTAATAACAGAAACTACTGGAGATGAGACACTACACTGACTGTAGCATTTGTTAGCATGGTTTCTCTAATAGTGTACACTCAGTTGAAGTATTAGTCATCCAGCTGAAAATGATAGTCGTATGTAACAACCCTATAATGAATCCAGTTTATTCACAGGTGTAATCAGTTTAATTCACCCTTCATTGGTTTGACAAAATAATAGAAACTTTAAAGTCAAAGATATATGTAGCAGTAATTTTCTCTAGGATGTTATTTCCAAATATAGTGTTATTTGAGTTATAATAATCAGGATCAGCCAAAAAATTAAATGAAAAAAAATCATTCTATCCTTAATACTGTGACACATTTATTTTTGTCCTTCATAAATTATTGTTTTACTTTGTTCCTAATTGTTATGTCAACCTGTATTTTACACAGCCAAGGACCCACAGCAGTGCTCTACCCATGAGATTGTGCTGGAGAACCTGAAGTGACAATAGAGCAAAAGATGTGGTACAGACTTCAACATGCAAACAGGTAGGCAAGAATTATGGCAAATTTACTGAATAAAACTTTTTTTTCTTCATTAAACCTAGTTCAGATTCATTTCAGTTGAAGTTTTTAAATGTATAGCACCATCCCATACAGAAGTAATTGAAACGGCAACAGGACTGATGCTGGCTGACTGAGTGATAGAGTTGAGGGAAATCGTTGACTATACAGCTGAATACTAAGATTAAAGGGATAGTCATCCCAAAATTAATTTCACTCATTATCACCCTCATGTCGACTAAGAGCTGGGAATGTGGCTGACCGGTGCACTGTCGTTTTTTAAAGTGCACCTTATAGTGCGGAAAATACGGTATTCGACACCCCCCTCCAAACCCTCTTTGATGTTTAGTTAGATTGAATATTGGAATGAAGCAGAGCATTTTATACAGATAATTTAAATAATATAAAAAAAACTCTTCTTTCTCTCTTTTCCCCTAGATGCACCAAGGAGCCAGCTGATTACTACCAATTGGAGGGTGGACATCTCTTCATCCGTTACATATACATCTGCTTTATCAGCTACATCAGTTTGCTTTTGGCTATTTATTTCTTTTCCACAGTTCCAAAAGTATGTGTATTTTCTGTTCAATGGCATTCTTTAAAAATGTTGCACTGTTCAGAAATGTAGTCAGTTACATTTCCTTTGTCTGACGACACCTGTTGGTGTTTTAATAGGCCTGTATAGCTCCCTACCTCAAGGGAGTTCAGTATCTGTGCCTGAGTAAAAGAAAATAAAGGTCGCTTTTGATTAATTACCCAGTCTGTTTTAATCTGTGGTAAAAATGTTTGTGCACATATTGCAATTTGCATATTTAAGTATTCATCCACAATATATTGAACACATATGTCATGTTTTTGTTCACACATCTATACATATATTTAATGTTAATTTCACATATATTTGAAATATATTCTACCATATATTGAACATATATGTGACGCTATATCTTTTCATATATTATGAATACATTACCCCATATAAATCTAAATACATTATCTAAGATATTTATAAATATAAAATTTCATATATTTTGGGATATATAAACCCATATATTATATATTCAGGTTAAATATATTGTAATATATTGAAAGGGGGCAGTTTTTTGTATATTTTGCAATATATTGCAATATATTACAATATATTATATAAATATATAATATGTTGTATAATATATGTACCATCAATATATTTTTCCATATATTTTAATATATAATATATTTTATAATATATGTGTGAGCAATATATTTTTTCATATATTGTAATATATAATATGTTGTATAATATATGCGTCATCAATATATTTTGTTCATATATTGTAATATATAATATGTTGTATAATATATGCGTCATCAATATATTTTTTCATATATTTACAATATATAATATATTGGAAAATGTAATGGAAGAATAATATATTACAATATATTACAATATATTTCAAGTAATATATTGGTAAATATATTTTTCTTCCGTAAGGGAAAGCCTTCGGGTGTGTGTTCTGCTTCAAATCATGTCAGTCGTGACAAGTTTAAGAACAGTTTACATGTGCGGGATCCAGCGCCGGTCCAGCAGCCTTTATTGACCATGGGAGTGTGTCCGTAAATTGCCAGAGTGCATTCCACACAGACATGCTGCCAGCTCTGTTGATGACACCCTTGTGCGAGAAGCTGCTAAAAGACAAGGAAGGGGAAGGTAGAAAAAGTCGCTTGGAGTTTAAAGCGCATGCAGCAAAAGTCCTGCAGCAGCTTCCTGTTCTTCCTGCACCTTGCGCACCTCACAGTGTCTCTGCACCTGGGCTGCGAGCACCCACCTACAGCAACAACACCTTCAAAAGAACGGCCCGTGTGCTGACTGATTTAAGTGTTGCTAGGGAATATATTGTGTAGTTGTGTGTGTGTGCATGTATGTGTGTGTAGGAAAATCAAATCAAGAGTGGAGTTACAAGATAAAATGGATTTGTTGACAGTTGCGGAAAGACGTGCCCTCTCATCCTTTTACCACTTCCTTCCAGACCTTAAGGACAAACATCCTTCATGTCAAAGTTTCTCAGGAATTAAAGGAGGACAACAACAAAAAATTCTGCTGAGCTCACTAAAGCAAGAGGAAGATGAACATTTGGGAGCCAGGGAGGGAGGGAGGGGAGGGTGGGGGGGTGTAAAACAGAAGGGTGAATGAATTGGATTCTGCATGTGGGTCTGTACTCGCTCCCCAGGCAGTGAGTGCGTGTGGCAATTGATTTGGTAAGCGAGTAGTCGCATCACCCATCCACCCACCCCCCCACGCCCCCAACCCTCTGTCTGCTGCCAAACCCAGAGTCTGCATTTGTGCAATAGCCTACAACAGAGAGCAGATCAATGCGAAGGAACTGGCTCACAGCGGTGTATCAGCTCAGAGCTGCATTGATCAGTGCCATTGATTTTAATCCTAATTACATTTCATCATCTGAATCTCTAAAAGGGCTGTGATTGTGCAGCAGCTCTTTCACTTTCAGTTTGTGCACCATTCTGTCTTTTTTTATACCCCTTTTCTTTGATCAGAATCAAAATTATGAAATGAGTCCTTTTTATTATTGTGAAGACTCGGCTCTGTGGCGCTCGACACCTTAGCTGTGAATCTTTCGCCTCCCACAATTTTCTTCACGAATGAGACGTCATCTCCTGGCAACATTGTGTTTGTTCCAAAGTGGATGAAAGGGAGATTTCTTTTT
Organism: Decapterus maruadsi; assembly: GCA_030347415.2. Taxonomy (NCBI): domain Eukaryota; kingdom Metazoa; phylum Chordata; class Actinopteri; order Carangiformes; family Carangidae; genus Decapterus; species Decapterus maruadsi. The sequence continues at coordinate 8,026,748 of CM064896.1, read as the reverse complement.
TGTAAAGCAACGAGTCGACAGAAGTTCTGTGAAGATGCAGAGTGGTGCCTTGAGCTAAATGCTAACAGCTGCATGTAAACAATGCTAACATGCTGATCTGTTCATCATCTTAATTAAGCCTACTGGCATGGTGTCGCTTGCCAATTAAAATTAAAGACAAAGTGCAACAAAGGCTGATAATGTGTGAGAATTTTGACCTGATGACAGCGCTAGAGAATTTTTGAGACATTTTAAAACACAAGTGTGAACCTCTTGGTGACACTTCAGGAAAGGTTCAAGCATCACCTTAAGTTTTTATGATTCATCCTCTGGTGACAATGAATGTCTGAATTTTTTTGTGACAATTCAGCCAGTAGAAATATTTCATAGGATAAGTGAAAACTGACCTACTGCTGATGTGAAAGGAACAAGTCTAGATTACCTAAGTCATTAGGATTCATCCTCTGAACATCATGAATGTCTGACCAAAAGATTGTGGTGATCAGTTCAAGAGTGTAAGAAATTTTAGTTTGTATCCAGAAATCTGATGTCAGTTGTCAAGCTTTTGTGGCTCAAACATCTGGACGTCAAGATTCGTGTTGGAGGTACTTTGAAATTTAGAAGATTACTTAAGTAGAAAGAAATACCTTCTGGTCGTCTACATCTGGTCGCATCCTTCTTTGCTGCTTTCTGCATCACACAAAATCTGTACTTTGTCTTTATCTACTACCAGACAACATCCATCTTGGGACATTTAGCTGCAGCGAAGCTGATCTCAGACGGAGGGATCAGGAAGGATGGGACCTGAATGAAACGGCAACCAAAAGTGGATAATTGGGTTGTGTCACAGTTAGGATAGAATTTGTGGGGGTGCTTCAACTTGAAACAAAAGCTTTTTTCTTCTCCACTGAAGTCGCTGAATGACATCTGAAGGTTATTTCAATTAAAAAAATATATATCAGCACCGCCTTCATTTAAATTAAACAACAGATTTCAATTACATTCCTTTGTGTACTTAGCCGTCTTATCAGACAGGCCGAGTCTCAGATGTGTCACATGGACACACACAAATTCACACACACACATCCATAGACAGAGCTCTGGAGACAACCAGAGGCGAAAAGTGCTCCCAGAAAAAGCAGGCTGCCACTCAAGTCTGCCGTTGATAAGGTCGACCACAGGGGGATGTCTGCACTCCGGACCTGTCCGTCAAACGCAAGAGTCCCCCTCCCACTCCCGCTTCCCCTCTCTTCACATGAGAGTGATGGGAGTGATTAAGGGGAGGAGTGTGAGTGGTAAAGATGGAGAGGCAGGGAGACAGATATAGAGTGGCTTGGGAATAAGTGGATTGAGGCAGATGAATAAAGAGTAAGGGAGTGGAAGCCGGTCAGAGAAAGAACAACTGGACCAGGAAGGCATCACGAAACCATAAAAAAATTGGTAAAATGAGGGGGAAGTGTAAATGAAATTGAAGATGGGTTGAAGGGTCTCCGCCAGGAATATGACCCTGTTTGTCATGTGGCAGCCAAACCAACTATCTTCAGCAGCATAACTTAATGTAATAACATGTCAAAGTGCTGTCTCTCCAGCGAGCCAGAACAACACTCTCCATTTTCTAACATTTCAACCACAGCTCCGCTCGGTGTTCTCATTTTCTCGCTGTTTACTGCCTAAAATGTTGATTAGGTTACAGAGATGAAGTCAATTACCATAAAAATCTCATGGAAATCAAGTCATCGTCATGCTGAGACCTGGATACAACAATAGAGCTTTGTTCGCGGTTGTCAGTGGAAGATGTTTTTTTGCGTTATCAAATTCAAATGTGTGAAGAGAGAAAAAAAAAAAAAGGCCTTTTAGCAGCAGCAGTTTTTCAGGGGATGCACGGCGGATGTGTCCTCACGGGGTGAATGGCTGGTGAGTGGAAGCCCTCCAGTATCCTCTAGTTGAACTTCTTCTGCCTGAACTTTTTATGCTGACGTGGGAGGAAAGGCTTTTTGCTTTTGCAGCGGATGGTCGTGTCACTCCTGAGTCATTTCTGCCCTTGATAACACACATAGAGATGGAGAAATATGTTCAGACTTGCCCCCCACCCCCCACCACACACACACACTTTTTCTCTCCCACGAAGAGTCATCAGCGATCAAAGAGCCCCAGATGTTGTTCTTCACCTATCTCCTTTCACCATCTCCTGACATTGTTGTGAAAGTGGCCTGAGTAGCATTCGCTTAGCTGAGGGGCTGCCTCCTGTCCTGTCAAGCATTCATTACACATGAAGAGATGGATTGGGGTTTCATAGGATGTGGAGTGGCCTTAGATCTCCAGTGTGGGTTAATAAGGAAATGAGACACACACAGCTGAGCCACAACGTTAGCGGTGGCAAGCTAATTTGATTATGTTCCACACCTCCCATGTTTTTCCATCATGTTCGGTCAAGAACAGAGTGCCCCGTAACAGACCGACACACCACCTCTGTCTGTTGGAAAAAGTTTCATGGTGGAAAATTTGGCAGTGGAAATACTTTGTTTTTGATCCATCTGCTGCATGTGCCACCCAAAACAGAGCTATTTTTGGTTTCATAGCGAGCAGGAGGAAGTGCCAGCTCTCACACACTTCATTAAAGTCCTGATGGAGGATAATTATGAACTGAATTACAGCGAGAGCAATGGGTTTCATGCTCTTAGCTGAGCTGATAGCAATTCGTCTATGTTTGCCAATTCATCGAGGCTTCGGTCTTTTATGTACTGTGTGTGGTTCTCATGCGGTGGGTCTGCACGGTGGGTAGAGAGAGGGTGGTCAATTATTCCGGCTGCGTGAGGGCCAGCTTCTCTGCAATGACCTCAGCCCTCGAGCTCAGGGTCATGTGTCAATGTTTCGGTGTCAAATGTCTCCTACTCAGGTCACCCTTAGCTAGTCCCAGAGGTATGGCTGCTATGTGGGGTAAGCAGCATAGAGAGTGGAAAAGGTTGCATGGAGACCACATAACTGTCAACTTGATCAGTGTCATAGATGGCAGGAGCGAGATGGTTAAAGGCACATCGGTTTATCTTCCCTGAGAACCTTGTTTTGCATCCTTTTGTATATCCTTATCCTCCTTGTCATTGTTCTTCATCTTGCAGAATTAAACACCTTTCTGACCAGAAATCAGTTGAAAGATGATTTAAAAGTGAAATCAAGGCAGTTTATATGCCACTGGCACCGTTTACAGTCATATCGTGGGCTTGTGAGCTGGCATCGCCGGTTTGCTGCTGTGTTGCCTGGGAACTTTTCCTCTGTCTCTATGGCGACGTGCAGAGAAATCAGACTTGTCTCAGCTCTCCTTTTATCCTTGTTTATAATGCCAAGTTGCCATAAATACAGGACTTCGGGGAGCACTTATGGCTATACACCCAGTTTGTGGGGCAACAAAAGCTTTAATTAGGCTGAATGCCAACCATATGGGACAGCAGGTAGGCTCCCCACACGTGTGGTCCAAACACACAAACACACACTCACAGTAACTACATACACACATTGTGGGTTTGGAAAAGTACTGTAAAAGGCCGAACACACACACACACACACATTCTGTGCCGTAGGCTCCTCGAATTGCTTCTTGTGCCTTAAAAGAGATTAAAGCTTTCCCAAGTGGTGATGATACAATCTGTGGCAAATAGCAAAACATATAATTTAAGGCTCTCATATTTGTTTTCTGTATTTATTCCCTTCTTTTCCTAGAGCAAGACAGGAAAAATCAATACCACTCATATATGCTTTCTTTTTTTGATTAAATAACTTTGGCTAAATAATATCATGTACAGTTTATTGGCAGAAAAACTTCAGAACTGATTTTGCTGAGTGAGAACTTGAGAAAGAAAATGGTGCACAGGTGTAGGAGGTCAGCGAAACCCACGGCAAACACGGCAACTACATGAAAAAATTCAACCACCATCAGCTCGGACATCTGCTCTGAACTAGACATGCGCATAAAATTAAATGTGAAAGTATCTTCAAAGCCTGTGGTAGGTAGGTTTTCAACTTTGGACAGAACTGGGCAAGCTGTTTCCCCCCTTCTTTCAGTCTTTAGGGCGAAACTAGGCTGATTGCCTACAAGCTCTAGCTCTGTAATTGAGACACAGATAATAGACGATATCAATCATCTTGTCTAACTCAAAGAGAGAAAGAAAACAAGCGCCTTCTCCAAAATATCAAACAGTGGTTGCCACAACTGAGCCAATGCAGCAGATCAGGCTGTAGATCTGTTATTGGAGGAGGAGCAGGAGCAGCAGCGCTAACAGGAATGAAAAATGAGCTGAGACCGAGGGGAGTGGGAGAGAAGAAGAAGTGAGGGAGTTAATGAAAGCCTGGGAGGAGGGGTCAAGACAGACAGACACAGAGGATTAGAGAGAGTTAATTAAAACAGAAAGAGGAGGTATAGAGTGAAGGTTAGACAAAGGTAAGTAAAGTAAGAGCAGGAAAACGCTGGAGCGGAGTAAAAGAAACACTAAAGAGCGAGAGGAAGGAATCTGACCTGAGGAAAGAAACATAAAAGGGAAAGTGCAGCGAGCGAGTGAGTGAGATGAGGTTGAGGAGATGCTGGGAAACAGACCTGTGCAGCTGGAAGTATAGACAGGAGCGAGGGATGAGGTGGGAGGAGGAAGAGGAGGAGGAGGAGGAGGAGGAGGGGGACTGAGAGCGGTGCCAAGCTGTCCCAGGGGTGATGAATGAGGCCATAATGAAGTATCTGTGCTCCTATGCCTCTGGCTGGAGAATAACCGCAGCCTTGGCACGGCCTTGAGACCCGCTCAGTCATGCCAAGGAGAGCACACACACACACACACAGCAAAGTTTAGATTATACACATACACACACACAGATATTTGTGACAAGTCCCTGCGTTACAAAGCACACACACACAGAAACTTATGACAGATTACGTCTCTTCCTACCACCCACCGTATCCCCATCCCACACACATACACCCACACCCTACCTTCATTCTGTTTCTCCCTCTCCGCCCAGACCAAGGGTGGCACGAGTGTGGAGTGTGGGTTTTGTATAACAACCTATTGTTCAGTATGACAAGCTGCAAATGCTCAAGACACTGTGGTTCTCCCCAGACACACGCACACACACACAACCAGTCATGGAAGTCAAGACAAATGGTAAATTCCTCCTCTGCGAGTAAACAAGTCGTGCCGTCCTGCGGTTTCCTCCGCTGTCACCAGCGTCCCGACACGTCAGCCTGCCAGGTTGTCACTGTGGTGCAACAAACAATACATCCTGTGTGCAGCGAAGACAATGGTTAACAGTGCATGTTCCTCGCTTGTGGTGCATATGACCAGACATGTCAGCCTGCTCATTGTGTTCAGCGCTGAGGAGATCAGCAGAGACTTACCGATTTATTCTACAGCCATGAAAACATCAACCAGAGGAACCCAGCAGACAGACAGTCAAACTACTGTATAGGTTGAACATACATATATACAGCAGATGGATTGTGACAGTCCAGCAAGCATGATCCAAAGCAAATCTTTATTCATCCTTTCAAGTGCAGACGTCTGGCTGGCAAAGATGTCGGCTGGTGGCACTTAGGCCAAACCACAGTGATATGGTCCAAATGAAAAATCCAAACAGTAGTGTCAGTCAGTGAGGCGTCCAGGGCATGAGAGCGGGGAAAATCTACAATATACGACCTGAGCGTTTGTGGATGTTGCATGTTCAATTTAAAAGAATGGGAAAACTTCACCTGTCGTCACCAAGAAACAAAACAGCACAACGTTGTTTTTCTTTGATAGGATTAAAACAGGAGTTTGCAAGTGTGCATTTTCACTAGCGAATATCTGCAGGTAGATTAGTGTCAAAGTGTCGATACACATCATAGAAGTCTGAAAGTGTCTTTTTATATCACAGCATGTGTTTGCCTGCCCCCCTTGATTGTGCAACAGTCATACCTAGAAGGAAACAGTTGGAGCCAAGCATTCATCCCTTAAATTGTAAGAATAATATGATGGCACATGCCTTTTCAAGAGTTGCACTGCTTTGCACCAGTCTGTGTCTCCTGTGAGGTAGCATCTGCAGTGTAAAATGGATTTCTCTTTACTCACCTCATTGACGGTGTTGCAGAGGGGAAGCTTTGAATTAGGAGGAAATGGCTCTGGATGCACGGTGTAGCCTGAACTTTGCTGACAGGCTGTTTTTCACTGATCCCTCCCAAAAGACTGAGGCTGGGAGAGAGAAGGAGAACTGGTGGTGGAAAGTAGGACAGGAACGATGGATCTCTCTGTTGTGCTTCTCTCTTCGTGCATGACTTTTCACCGACTCTCTGCTCTTATGTTGTAAGGTACATTACCCTGAGCCTCCCCATGGCTATATGTCCTGATTACACTTATGTGTGTGCACCATGGACACCACATGTTTTGGCGCTGCATGTTATTCATCACATGAAATCTAAATCTTCCTGCAGACATCCCCGTGCTGGAAGTAAAGGCCTCAGCAGTGTGAATACCTGGCATTGACTCTTCGGTGTATCCGAGTTGGATGTCTACAATTAGAATGACTAAACCTGTTCATGTGTCCTTGACGTATAAGCACATTGTGTATAGAAAAAGCCATATGGACCCATGGTCAAGCTTGTTCCCACTCTCACGTAATCAGTTGGAGCAGGTTTTAGAGCACCACCCCCACCCCCCGACACCTCATTTAGCCCCCTGCCACCACCCACCATGCCAACCTGGCAAGGTGGAGACAACTTGGCCAATGCACAGAGCTGCATACAGGCACAGGATCAGATCTGTGGAGAATACACAGTTGAATGCAGCTGAATACTGATCCTTGGTGGAATTACCTCATTTCTCTGTATCCCATAAAGGGGCAGCTCCTGGTGAGCGCTTACCTTTGTAATACTCGATGCATTTACATGTTCCTAACGTCCAAGCCGTCTTAGCTTTCTGCAGTTTTTTGTTACACATCCCTTATGTATCTGTGACCGGTTCACTCACATAGGTAGAACATGTAGTAAATTCATAGCTAAACTGATGAAAGGTTATGCGTTTTTTTTTCTTGCTACTTTTGGGCAATGAAAACAGTGACTTCACTTGATATTATCTACATTATGTGGTAGATGTGTTGCAAACAGTCACTCTCTTTAGCTTTATCTTAGTCTGAAGTCATTCTTCAACTGCTAAATGCACCTCAAGCAAGTTATCCAGTTGTTAACTTTGGCTGCTATTGTGCAGGTAGCATTCAGCTATTTCGCTGAAAGTGGCTTCCCTGCTGTGGCTTCAAATAGTTGTATGAAAGCAGTGGATCTGAACCAAAACAGTAAATCTGTTGGCTGTGAACCCCCCCAAAAAAGAGCTGAAAGAAAGATTTGTAGACTGTGATTCTCTACGGCATTATTATAGGTAACTGTTTTTATACTATCGCTGTCATTTGATCCATTAATATTATATGACTTCACCTCATTCTGCTTGGTATTGTAGAGACCTGGTGGTAAGTAGGGCAGTAGGCTGGAGTCCTCTGTCTCTCTCTGTGTGCAGCTTGGCCGCCTGCTGCTCCACTGTGGCCATGTCCATCCGCAGCAGCAGCAGCTTCTCTCCTGCACAACACAACGTGCATCCCAAGCAAAGTATGCACCAGTTTACACAAACGAATCCAAACACATAAATATACACACTCTGGTTTGTGTGTTTCCCCCTCACACTTTCTTGGTTTCTCAGTCATGCACGCAAATAAATAAATACACAAAACAGTTAGAAGTAGAGCGTGGCCTGGCTTATCGTGTTCAGGGTGGTAGAGGTCACTGGAGTGCTCCCTGCCTGTGTGTGTATGTGTGTGTGTATATATGTGTGTACTTTGGCTCAGCTTCATACAGATAGACAGCCTTGAGATTGGTCTTGTTCCAAACAAGCCATCTTTCCAGCGAACCAGCCTACATACTGCTCTCTGCAACTTGTTTCTCCTCCACTGCTGCAAGCTGCTCTGTTCCCTGCCACTTATCCTCATCTGGAGGATTTCTTTCTTTCCTTCTTTCTTTCTGTTTTAGCTTTGTTTCTTTCCATCTTTTTTTCTATCTCTGTAATTTATCCACTAATGGTTTAGAGATTAATTCCCAGCATTCTGTGATCCATGACTCCTCCTGCTGTGTTTTGCCAAATCTATACAGCAGGGACGCACGCACGCACGCACACACACACATAACCCTTAATGTGCACTGTTGTCACAGTGAATTGTTGAGGTTTTGTTGTGCCTCTTTCTCAAGGAAAGTTTGCATGTTGGATCTTTGTTTGAATTTGCGAAGCTGAAGGAGGGAGGGAGAGATAAACATCAGCAGTGATCAAATACAAAGGAATGTGGAGCACAAGAGTGGACGGAAAAGGGGAAGTGATCAAGTCTAGTGGAAGGAGGATGAAGAGAGACTGACAAACAGAGCAATGGAGGAAGGAAGATACTTTTTGGTCCAGCTGGAGAGAGCGATACATTTATTTGAAACCTCTGTAACCTCCTGTGAGTAGACTACATTAATACAATTATTAGTATTTCCACAACTGGGAGCTGTAGGGAGAATCACACTCCATATTTCTCTCCCAGTTATGTGTTATTATCTGATCTTGACACATTAATGCAACACTATTGCTTATATATCTGTTTCCTTATTCAGTTTCTGTCACTCATTAAGAATTCCCAGTCAGGCTCCCCAGTGGCAAAATATTTGTGAAATCAGTCTAGGATCCTGCTAAATAATGAGTGAATAGTGCTGCCACTGTTGTTTTGGAAAACAGACTTATATGTGTGTATATGTGTGTGTCTGTGTGTGTGTGTATGCGTAACCCCAGCGGAGCGTGTAACATTAATGAGAGGGCCGGAGACAGGCCTTATCACCAGCTTCCCAGTCCTGGCCAGACCTTAATTAGCTCATAAATGCTTAGCGCAGACCTTGCTACGGTACTGCAGGGCCAATCAAAGTAACACATACACACACACACACACACACATGGTGCAGACAAAGGACATGCGAATGCATAAATATACAGGAATGCACACAAAGCTTATGCTGCAATCATCACAAATGTGAGGAGAATATGCGACTTTTAAAAGTGTTTGTGCTTGTGTGTGTGGAAGGCCTGGTCATAGTTTTTGCCATGTGATGGAGTTTATTTCTGCCATTTTACATGGACATAGTTTCTCTTTGTTCGCCGAGGCTCTACCCTCTAGATGGATTTGCTCCCAGCAGGCTGTATAGCAGCCTATAGCCTGTCAGTGACCTGTTAGTCTTCAGCGTTGTATCGTGAGCCCCATTATTACATCTCAGACGAAGAGATTTCACTCCTCGGAAAAACCCAGATTTTCAGACCACCCCTGAATGTTCCCACAGTCTCTAACAAAGCCCGTGTTACAGATAAGATAGCCCCAGCCGTCGCACCGCAAGGCTCTTATCTCTATCCACCCACTACTTTCTGACAAAACAGTGTGATTTAGCTTTCAAATAAAAGTCAAAATGTTGCCTGTATTGGTTTTTATCCATTTCCTCCTTCCCTCTCCTTCTTGTCTGCATTTTCTCACGGTTGCATAGTTTTTTTTATATATAGCCTATATATAGTTATGTCTCTCTGGCTCTCTCACGGACACACAAACGCAAGTTAGTGACATTGAGGTGTAAAAGCTGTCACTGCCTTTAACCCCGCGCCCCCACATAGAAGTAAAAAAAAAAAAGCCCCACTGTTTGCTCCAGGTCAATGTTAGTGGAGAAAGTTTGGTTTCCCCTCCTCCTCTGCCCATCCCCCATCCTTCCATCCATCCATCCATCCATCCATCCATCCAGGCACCAACCTCTCCATCCATGCTGGTGTCTGCTGCCAACCCACAGGAAACCATAGGACTGAGTCTCTCTCACACAGCCAGATATCTGACGGTGTCTGTCTGCCTTTGTGTCGTAAAACAGCAAGTCACAAGGATTTCGGGGGGGGAGGGGCGGTTCCTTTGAAGTTGGACAATGACCTCCAACTTGTTGCTTTCTGACAACCCCCCTTTCCTCTATATTCATACACACACTACACCCCCATCCTGAAAAACACCCCTGAAGGAAACACTTCCTGGATGCTCTGTGTGCTTGTGTGTGTGCTGTGTATGTATGGCCGATTCAGCAAGAAAAGGTTTTGCAGCTTGTTGATCTGTAAGAAGTTGTTTTTGTACGCTGTCGGAGCACCATGGAGATATTTGTTGGAGATTTTATTTTTTTGGTCATGAAAATTATCCCTGGCGGCTCTGGCTCTGATGTAATCAGAGCAGACCACAACCCCCACACAGCTCTGCATGTGGCCGTGGACTTCCATCTCGAGGCATACAGAGATAATAGGAAACAGACTCAGGCTTTTAATTAATCTGTATAATACAGTTAGATGCTCTGGTATCTGGCACACCAAGTTGCCGTTCGCAAACAAAGCACACACACACACACACACAAAGAACACACAATCATGAGTTACTCACTACCTGTCCCTTACAACAAGCCACTGGTGGGAAATCAAAGCGGGACGTACGGCTCCAGCAGAGGAAATCAACGCTTCGAGAAACAAACACAGCACGCTGGTTGAACCCCCCGCGAGACGCCCACAAAACACAGCTCCCTTGTTTGGCGACAAGTCAATATATTGGAAGCGCACTTGTCGCTTCTCTCATTGGAGCTGCTGGAGTGTTTTGTGACAGAAAAGCTTCCTCCATTTGTGAGCGATTACGTTCTCCCTCGCTCCCTCCCTCTCCATCTCCTCCTGTGTGTATGTGCCTGTCAGTGTGTGTGTGTATGTGCGTGTGGCAGGCGGTTGGTCTTGGGTAATGAAAGATGCTGAGTTGGAGCCACGGGGATGTGATTCTGTGCTTCATGTCCTTTATTTATCTCCGCTGTGCTCTGAATCTCTGTCCCCTCACACTTCTCACATATCCATTCAGGATCGAGCCGAGGCCGTTTCTCTCACACGCACCTGCAGGCACAAAACGTGCACATGCATCTCCGCTCCTAGCCCTCTATTTAACCTGAATCTGTCACAAACCGTATAAACAAAGATACAAACCCCTTTTTTTCGATCAAGTCAAAAACAAAATCTAAATTGACATTATTGCCATCGGATGCCCTGTTGTGACAAATATATCTTCCACTGCTGCTGGCCGTATTGTCACCGTCTTGCATCCTTTCTAGTGACTGTTTTGTTGAAATTCAGCAGGTGCCACACAATAGGACATACCACACGGGCAAATCTCCCCATGCCAGCTTTTATGTCTGTCTTGATGTGACACATTAACAACCACCTGCTTCCTCGACTTAATTGTTCATGATCTGTGCGGTGACTGTGAGTCCAGCTCTGGTCGCTGCATCCCTGCATGTCATTCTAAAAATACCTGCGTTTCCACACAGTAATCCTGGCCTCTTACCCTGCTGTTCTGTACATTTTGTTTCCATGTTGTCCTTTTCTGCCCACCTCAGGTAAGGTGAACATGGCAACATGCCAGTGCAGTGCAGTTCAGATACCATATGTGCTGATAGGTGTTCAACATACTGCAGCAAAGAAAGCACCAGCATACAGTAAAGTGCTGACTGCTCGGAGTAACATGAGACTCACATCTGCATTTCTTTTCATTGTAATACCCCACATATGTACTGTATGTCTATATATATCCGCGTTTTACCATGTGTGCCAACACCCAATGTAGTGATTGTCCTATATACAGCCCCTTATGGTGACACAGTGTAAACTATCTTTGCCATTTCTGGACTCCGGTGGTGTGCAGTGGCTTTTACAGACAGGCAATCAGAGCAGAGGAGCCACGGAGTAAAATACGCACCACACTTGAATATGACAGTAGCTGTAGTCTGTCCTATATCTTGCATCATGCTGCATTCTGCCTGAAGTTTGTTTGAGATCTTTTACTGTTACTATCTAGACAGTTTGAAACAAATGGTGTATGACACATGCTGTCTTCATCAGAGTCATGACGTAATCATCAGGCTCAGGTCTGTGTCATACCGTACCTAGATAATGCGTGAGTCATTGAGCATAGATGTAACCATGCGGGCTCATTTCCAACAGCACTGATCAGAGCTTCTGCACATAAGCAGCAGGTTTTCATTGCAGATATGATGGTCGCTCTTTGTCATTTATTTTCTCATTTCAGTGTGTCATATGAAGAAGCTATTTCTTGGCCGTATCTTTCATTAAAGGAAATATATGGCATCAGATGCTCGCAATTTGCATCATGACAAAGTGGTTCGGGGTGAAAGAGCTCAAGGACAGCATCAGGAATATCTTGCCTCGATGAGTAAGGCAGTTTCAGTTATTTATCCTTCCGTTCTGCGTCAATCCCTGCTCCATTTATTCTCCTCTACCTCAACCCAGCCCACATAAATCCACGTTCCTCCAAAAAGAAGAGAGATGTGGCAGCCTTTCATCTGGTGTTTCAAGGAAAATCTTGTATTTTTTTTTTTTAGGGCAGAGCACAACTGCTTTAAATTTACATCCAATTCCTATTTCTGTAGAATACACTCTGTGGAAGGGTGAGGGGGGTATACGCACACTATACGCACACACACGGTCGCTGGTTGTGTCCCTGACCTCTGAGGTTTGGCTGAACAGTCGACCACGATGGAACTCTAAGTGGGTGCAGGCAGACCAGATGTGGCTGTCTAACCCCACAGACCTAACAAGTGGCTGCTTGGCCAGTAGCCTCACCGCCACTCAGCTGCTTAGCATTCTGCTGAGAAAGCCAGCGAACACGGTAGCGAGCCACTAGGAGGGTGCTGACTCTAAACAGAGACTGAGTGAGGTTTTGCACTGAGGTTTCGATGGGGGTTGTGTGGGCCATCTTAAAGCTTCATGTTAACTAGGTTTATTGAAGCCAAATCCTTATGTCTTTATTGGTCTGTGTGCTGCCAATTAGGATTTAATGCGGTCAGTGGTAGAGGCAGGCACATTTGGATTCATGCTGTTTTTCCTTAGCATTGACAGTGTCGAATGGTAGTAATGCAGAAAAAATCCCTTTTTCCAGTTACGAATTACTTCTGTGTTCTTGTGCAGAATAAATTCTTAATAAATTTGTAATCCTTTGTCCCTTGTCTGAGGCATTTGTCATTTTCCTTTTATCATCAGCACTAAAAAGATGGAAGTTTTCCGACTTCTTGGCATTTATTCACCAAAGAAAACTGAATACCAATTTTGTATGGTCTCTATGATTATTCATGCAGCAGCACAACAAGAAGAAATACTCAGATTTTTAGCGGTGTAATGAAAAAGTAATATCATATTCCTGTACTATTAGAGTCCCGAGGCTAGTGGAATGAGTAAAAGAATGCTATTAAAAACAAATCAAATAATGTGCAATATAATATTGTTTTGAGGGTGAGTGGAGTTTACCTATTACTGGTTATTATGCTGCTCGCTGCAGCCAACTCACTGCCAAGTTAGGCAGGACCTCTCAAGTTGACGATCACAGTTTGCAGGCCGACACAGGATCTCTAAAGTTTACCTAGGCTGCCGATCCAGAGGGTGATGAATTTCACCCTTCTGCTCTAAAACAGTCATTTACAGCTGAGAATCCTGGGAGTGTGAAGAGCTCGGTGATGGCGGAGCTGCATTTACTTTGAGTGAGTGTTGAGTTGATTTCTCAACTTTCAGCTGACTGTCTCTACTTCTTCATACAGCTGCCTCCCCCATTAAGTCATTCTTTGTCAGCTCATCTCAGAAAAACTTTGCTGACCACACTGAAGTCACAACAGACCAAACCATGAACAACGGGAATAAACTCCCATCAACAGATTACAGACTCGAGCGTGGCTTCGTTTCCAGAAATATGTAATAAATTGCACATGGGTACTAAATGTGTCCCAGATGCAAGGAGTTTCATGTGTTGTTCAGGACGTGCTGTCTGCACCCCAAGATCTGTGCTATGTCATCAAAAATTGTGCTCTCTCATATCCGCTTCCCAACATAGGAGACATTTTTATACCCCATTGTTTATGTCTACACGTATATTTATTCATTTTCAAATATGATCAAATGAAGCTTGTGATTATTCTCACTACATCCCCATGACTCCTCCAGTGAATTGATTAGATATTGTTTGAGAAAATTAAAGCGTGTCCCAATAGGATCAGTTGACGAACACAGATTCTTGATTTTTATGTGTAATCAATAGAGTTCATGATGGTGAAGCAGTGCGCTGAGGAGGGATCAGTGGAGGATCAAACGGACAAACAGGGTCAGCACAGCAGCTAAATTCAAAGTAGCTGAGGGTCAATAGAGATCAATGCCAGGTTTTCTCTTGTGTTAAGAGGTCAGCTTCGAGGATGCGTGCTATTGGTCAAATTTGCTGAGTACTCAGGGTGACTGTTCATACTAGAAAGTATCAGAGAAAAGTTAATCCATGCATTGATATAGACACTGTTCACTGACATGAGAACTGCTGATGCTCCACATTAGCTGGTGGCTAACCACCAACCAACCAGTCAGGAACTTGCTAGCATCAGGAAATTAGATTTGTTGTCTCTTTATAAGTGTATTTGGAGTTTCCAAGAGAGTAAGAGTGCATAAATTTACTGTGTAACCAATAATAAGGCAAAATTATGATGGTAAGTGTCTGAAATCACAATGTTCTGTTCACTATTTTGGATACAAGAAGCAGAAAATGAATTAACCTAAGGAAAGATTTTAGATTAGACATGCTAGTTTTAGGAAATAAAAGCCCATTCAAATATATATATTGGATGTATATATTGCATTTCCTATATGGGACCAGAGTAGAGTTAAAAAATAAAGCCGAGGCTACATGCTTATGGACTACATTAGTTTTTTCTATGTTCGACTGTTTTTGATCTTCTGATTGCCAGGATTTAAATTAATTTAACCCAAAAAAATGTGTATTGTGTCCGATTATAAGATGGATAAGACCAGTAGGAAATCGAGCTAAACACGGTACTCCTCATGCCATTGTGTGGGTTGCATACAATGGGATGTGAACCAGCAATTAGACAAATCCATAGGTCAGATCCAACGATTGCATGAGTGTATTGGCATGTAGCTTGGCAGCAGATGGATGGGCTTGGAGATAGCATCCCTCCCTGTCATGTTTTTTCCCTCTCTCAGGCATTATCTCACATGCCCTCCTGTTTTTCACACTCCCTTTTATGTGTCCCGCTCTCTCTCTCTTAGTCCATCACCCATTGATGTTGCTTTTATGATCTGTTTTTATGATCTGTGTGTCTTTTGTCTTTCTCCCTCCACTAACCTCTCGCTGTGCTGCAGGGAAGAAATAGCAGACTGAATGTGATTCATTCTGACGCCAGCATCAGTCTTGTGGCTGGCACAGTCTTGGCATGCAGATACACACACTCAGTGAAAAATACACACATACATGCACACGCACACACACACACAGAACAGCCTTTCCTGTCCAGAGTTTACTCTACTGGCTGGTACGCTGCCCTAGATACCAGAGTGGAGCCAGAACAGGCACCAAACATACTTGAGCTGCAGTGCTGCGATGTGATTAGACATGGTGGATATCAACATTGCTGTTCCACAGATTAGTATGTCAATGTCTGTTGTGCTACCCGTAGCTTGAGAAGACAGTGATGTGATTGTTTGCATGGTTGTGTGTGTGTGTGACAGTATGTGTGTTTAATATATCCCATATTTCCAAACCTAAATGTTTGCCGGTATGAGTCAGCGTGCCAGTAGTAGCAGTCAATCTGATATAGTGAGAGATCCATGGTGTGAAAAATTAATTTAAGAAGTCAATGTTATGTTTTTACTGACTGAACAATGATGACAGAAGCTTTCTAACAGATTGCTGCAGGCACGATGTATTTTTGTTGGCAGACTAAGATGTTGGTGTCGCCCCGCTTCCTCGACAAAAACACCAGTGGGCCTGAGTTTTAAGTGGTTTACTCCTCTTAGAAATGTAGTTACAGTTTGAAAGAGCATGACACAATAAGGCCGTAAAAGCAGCATTGGTTTTCGTATAGCATGATGGCGTTTAATGTCCCCATTAACCTCTACAGTCTCTTTCACTTCTTGTTAGCAACTGAACTTTATTAGGGGACATAAACTTTGGAACAATCAAATTTTATGTCATAGAATAACTTGAAAATGTCTTCATCTTGTTTTGACCAGAGATCTTATTTCAACCATCTAGACACAAAACCCATTTTAGCCGCAAACCATTATTAAAATTCATATAAACAGTCACAGCAACATTTCAGGATGATAACATGTTGTTAATAAATGAAACTCTTCTCTCAGTAAAAAATCTGTGCACAGACCCAGATGTCTGTCTTTGAGCTGCATTAAGGTTGAGTTGTTTTCTCCTATTATTTGAAATCCTCTTTAACACTTTTATGCACACTGACCTTTTGTTTGTCTATTACTTGTCTCTGCTGATCTGCGTCAAATGCATATTTATCCTCGTTCAACAGTTATTTGGTGTGTTTCTTCCCAGCAGACCTGTTGTACCTGCACTTGCTGCTTCCTTCCACATGTTGTTATAATTTGCAGTTCCTGCCTTTGTCTGTTCGTCAACTTTGACATCAGATTAGGATACTGGTAGGATTGTTCAACTGCCCTCATCAGTCCCAGAGAAATCACATCTGCATGAGCTGCAAAACCTTTGGATCACATTTCTGAATTTTGGCACCAAAGTTTCGGTCCTTGTGACGCCCGTAGACTTTGCAGCATCAAGTGTTTGCTCTGTCTCTGTATGTTCCTGTCTGGACGTACTGTGTGTTAATGTGCAGACATTACCAGCAACACATGTGGAGCCCAACAACAATGATTAGCTGTTCCACGCTTCAGGGAACAACTGCAACATTTTCCCCCTCTTTTTTTTTATGACTCAAGGATTTAAGTCAGTGATTTGTGTGTCTCTTTGGATTGGTCATTCTGAAGCACATGTGAATATTCTTAAGGGGACTGATGCTGGTTAGCTCACTTGTTTGTCATCATCTTAACTCAAAACAAATTTTGGCTGTTAGGTCTGCGTGCCTCACAAACGTTGCAATCTGATGTTAAAGAAAGCCCCAAAAACGACAAAAAAAAAACAGTTATAACATCGTTTTTGTGAGTGTGATTGTTTTATTAAGAGTGAGTGGCGTGTTTATGGCCACTGATGCTTGTGCTGCAAATTCAGCCACCCACACATAAGTGGAGCTGAAAGAGCATCCAAAACACCACCAATAGGTAAATGCAGAGTGTTTCAGTCAGCATTTAGATAAGCACCAGCTTTCTGTGGATGTCTGTGCATGCGTGTTTGTGTGTGTTTGCGTACATTATGTGCTCTTATTTCACGTGTATATGTGTCTCCTCAGTGAGTGTCCTTGTTCTCCTGTCTGAATACTTGGCAGCCTTTCATATTCCTCGTCGCTCTTCCAGTCAGTCTGCGCCTTCTGAACAGTGGCTGCATTGATTCTCAGGTCTTCTTATCCTTTGCTCCTGAGTTGGACAGTTTTAACCAAACCCACACTGACCTTACTGTTCCAAAAAAGTGTGTGTGTGGCTGGTTATGTGTGTGCGTGTATATATAATATAATCATGCATACAATTGCACACATTCTTTCTCAAATATGTGTGCAAATGCTACGAAGCAAGACTGCACGTTTTCTGTGCAAGCATATGTGAATGTGTGAGAACCAGGCTGTGATGTCATATGTGGGTCGGCAGAAGGACATTATTGTGTCTGGAGCACCATGTTGGGGGGGGGGGCGGTAGTGTAAGAGGTCTGTTTTAGGCCTCGCTACACCCCGACCGGGCTACACAGAGCCCCGTCTGTGGCCTGGAGAGCCCGAGGAGCGCCAGGAGCCCGCGGGGCAAATAAATACGCTGTGAAAAGTGTGTTAAGAGAGGTGTGAAAGAAATCAGAGGGCGAGACACTGGGTTTTGTGTGGAACCGTTCCCTCCCCCCTCACCTCCGCAGTACACATGCTCCCTCTTTCTCTCTCTCTCTCTCTGTCTCTCTCACACACACACACACGGACATAGACTTTTCCTTTCACACACACCTCACACGGAGGTTCACAGTTCAAATAAACAGCAGCTCGAGCAGCGGGCCGGGTCTGGTGTAAACAGCAGCGGGCCGGGGTGATTTAGTTTCTCCCAGGGCACTGCTCTCTTTCACTGCCTCCTAATGGGCCGTGCTTTAAATAGGGAAGGTAGGGGACCGAACAGTAAGTGGGGGGAATGGAGTCTGATAGGCAGACAGTTGGTCTGATCTGGTATTCAAAACAAGCTCAACAGTACATTTTACTAAAGCGATGAGAAATTCTAGACTGAAGGTCTGTTTTCCACTGAGATGTGTTCACACAAAGGATTTGACCTCGGTTGGACAAAAGTTGTTTAATGGGATTTGTCTGAGTGTGTGGATCGCTCCGTGTGACTCATTCCTCCTCCTGTGCCTTCTCTATAGCCTTGCATGTCTTGCTGCCTACAGTCTCAGCCACAGTCAATAAAAGTCCCATGTCCATTTGTGACTATTGAGCAGTGATGAGACGCACAACAAGCCTGTCACGTCATGGAAATGGTAGAATCTCCTCCAACCTCCTTTGGCTTTCAAGACCCTGTGGAGACGAGGCTGCAGGGGCCTCACTGATATGGGTGGTACCGAGGCACTGGTGTATGTGTGTGTGAGTGAGACAACAGAGAGAGAGAGAGATCTTCTCATCATCCATCACCCTTTGTTAGTGTAAACAGTGTAACAAGATGAAATAGGGGGACACTGAACAGCCTAAACCTGACTGTGAGGACTCGTTTCAAGACAAAACACTGCTATTGAATCAAACCTGACCTTTGAAGGTTTTCTGTGGTCTTTCACCGCTTGTTCCGTGTGGTTTTTCCCAGTCTATTAATTTAAGTGACTCCGCTTTTTCCTTTTCCTCCTTGATCGGACGTGTTTTATCTCCTTATTTCATCCCATATCTGTTCATTATTTAGACTAGCACGTATGACCTCAGCTGGAGTTTATCTCTTTCCTCCTCACACAACTCATTCACTTCCTTTCTCTATGCAGGCAGCCCATGAGATGTGCATTTATTGAAACACTTTGAGCTGGATTATTGGGGTTAGAGGGGTTCAATTTGATGTGGAGGAAGGGGGGGTTTCTGTCTACTTCCATCCTCCCTGTTCTGCATAGCACTAAATATGTTTTAGTATGGCTGTCTTAATATGCATCTCTTCCCACTGTAGGCGAACTATAAAGACACAAAGGCTCCAGCAAGGTGGCATTTTAATAGAATAATGAACATGTGAAGACCCTGAAAATCTCCTCTTTCAGGTATTTTATTACTAAGCAGTGATATCCTACAGACATCTTCTTTTATTTCACATTCAGCAACATTTGGGTCACAATCTGGTGACAGTTGTGTTTGTTTGTTCATGCTGTCTGTCCAAGTCTGATCCAAATGCATCCTCACCACCACCATCATAATGTTTTTAATAGTTTCTTATGAATATTTTATGATATAGATAAATATTTAATATATGAGCTGATGTTTTTTAAACTGCCAGATCATATGCGATCACACAAAGCCAACATGTTATTTTCCCATATTTTACAATAGGCCCTGTAACTGTTCTTCCTCCACCCCTTGTTCTTATTTCACAGACTTTTTGTCTGGATAGTGAATGTACGGTATGTGTCTGTGGTCAGAGATCACTCTGCATGAGTGCATTGAAGCAAAATCATCCTTCATTTCCAGTTACTAATTAAATGCTCTTCATTATAAGACTTCAAACCTTTGAACAATGCCGGCACTGCCCCTCCTACCGCAAACATGTTGCTGCTTGTAGCCAGTCTCTAAATACAGCACAAATGGAGGTATATCCCCACTTGACTATTATGACTCATGTTCAAGTATTTTTCTTGTCATTAATTACTTTTGCCCTGAAACCACACACGTAAACACTGGCTGGTTTCATGATGGGTAAGCACAGATGTCTTGTTAACGTGGTAAAAGGAACTCTTTTTTTTCCATCCAGCTGAACTGTGCTGATAACTGATTCAAAAAACCAAACTTATGGCAGAGTTTTGCATCAGCACAGTGCCCTGTTCATGATTTTTTTGAGTTAGTTCCACATTGGATTAGGCTACGTGCACTTGGACCAAGCTGTATTGGATGGACTGATCCTGTCTGTCACTGCATTGCCCACAAGTCCTCGAAAGCTAAATATTTAAACCTGGCATAGCTGAGTGTTAGGGTTTATTCAAATAAAAATTTGAGCTTAAACCATTACAGGAGGTCTCTGAAGAGAGTGGAGTGCACACCACCATCTTTACTTAGAATATAATATTCTAAACAGAGTATTTCTTGATTGCCAAAGATTTTTTGCACTTATTATCCACTTTCTGTCACATTATTATATTATATTATTATAATTATTCATTCTTTGTTTTTATCACTGTGTACTGAGGTCATGATGCCCGCTCTGAGCAGGGCTGCCTTGTCAGGACGGACTGCACACTACAGTGATTTGGTATTAGAAAGTGATGCAACAGACAAAGCCAGAGCAAGCTGGTTAGCATGCTAACATCAGTAGAACAAATCAAGTCAGGAAATGAAGAGGATAGCAAGTAGACATCACAGAAAGTGGTGAAGTTTGATACTTAAAGGGATAGTTCAACATTTTGGCAAATTGGTCTTAGGAGTAGCTCGTCGGTAGCGGCTCTGCTCCGCCGTTCTAAAAATAGCTTGCACCAACAATTAAAGGTATTGAGCCTAATCCTAAGACTATAGGGATTATGGCAATGGGTCAATTTGCCAAAATGTTGAACTATACCTTTAACTTGCAACATTTCTTCTAAACTATCTATCTATCTATCTAATCTAAGTAAGTAGCTGTTGCTAAGCGCCAAAAAACCCAGTGAGCATCAGGCCCATTGCGGAGGCTTTATCCTAAAAACACATTTAGCATGTGTTGGTAGGTTTGGTTACACCCTCTAACCCCAACTTGACATATTGGGTTTACCTGGCTTCTTTTTACCGCCTACTTGCATCCAAACCCCCAAACTCCACATAAAGGCTTTTGTGTTGACATTGCCTTATGCAGCCCTCTGAAAATAAGTGGTAAGATCATATATCAAGACTGTGGCTGCCACCCTGCAATTGTGGTCCAACTAATGAGTATGCTAATATTCATTATTAATGATTGAACATCTGGTCAGTCGGCATGTGACTGTGGCCACAGGCGAGGGGCTGCAAGGTGATTCGTTACAGAGAGGAGCACCACAAATACACTGTAAGTCAGGGGAGGTTTAGTTGATGGAGTGATGTAGTGAATGAAACAAAAACTTGCACTGTAATAGCTCGAGAGAGCCAGCAAATCAGTATTGACACCCACACAACACTCATCTGGGTCATGATGACAAGGTGGGGAAGAGGAACATTAGTGGAGGCTGAATTAGAGAGTTGAGTCAGAGAAATGGCTGCAGGGTGCCGAATGTGGGAGTTTAGGAGGCGGGTGGTTCATTCATGCAGCCAAGAGATCTTGCTACATCACAGCTCTGGCTTTATTTGTTGCTAGGGGAAAAAAGAAGAGATTTTCTGTATTACTTCACAACACTTTTTGAAAGACATTAGTTTTCTGTATAAATGGGAGGGTGGAGCATTCACACAGCAAAATATTCTCTTACAAATGTTTCTAAGGCATGAACACGGGAATAATAATAATGTCAAAGCTAATTTGTCATTGTCTCATAGTCGCCATTCCTAATATCCCGCTGCGTCCACTACAGTATTTCTTTATTTCCTACAACTGTTCCTCCCTCTAGCATTTTTTTTCAAACCAGAGCATGACCTAGTTATGTTTTGAGTCAGAATCCACATGTAGGCTACAGTAAAGCTGAGAGAAGCTCACCGACAAACCGCCGCTGTTGGGCACAGCACGCTGGAAAGTGAGCTGCATCGCCCTGGAGAGTACTGTCTGCAGTACTGGAGATGGATGGTGTGATGGATAGACAGAGGTTGAGGACTTGGAGAGTGTTTTTCCTCCGTGCTGAAGAGCTCTTGTGTTAGTGGGCCAGGAGGGGCAAAAAATAGCTCCGGTCCCCTAGAGAAGTCACTCCACAAGGTCACCGCTTTGCCCTGGGCCTTTATGCGTGAAAAGTTTATGTCCGTACTCTCTCTCTGTCTCTCTCTTCTTAATGGCTTACCAGGGCCTCTGTATCAGCAAGAGTAGAGTTTGTGTGTTAACGAACCCCCGAGCTAATTAGAATTTCAGCCAAGCTGGCTACTCTCCTCATTTCCTTGCCATTTCCTTTCCTTTGGACAAATACAATTTCACCCCACAATCCGTGCAGAAATAATCCAGTTAATGTTCAACACGGGATGAATAATGGCCACTTATCTGCTAGGAACATGGGTAGAGAGGGGTGCTTGGGTGGAAGAAATGAAGTGAGCCCTCATTCTTGATGTCTCACTAAATCTACTTTCTGTGCAGAGTAGCCGGGGCAAATTAATGATAGGTCACGGTGGGAGGGAGGTCAGTGTGTTTTCAGGCTGCCGAGCTCTCACTGAATGTCAGGCATCTCCATCAACACGGTGACTGGTGCTAGATTGGGAAAATCAGTGAACCTTTACACTAACTGTCCTCTCTGAGTGGATGCAGGTGTTCACATGAACCATTGCACCCCAAATGTAGCGTGAGTAAAGTTATCCAGCAGCCGGTTACCAAAAAACAGAAAGGACTCCCAAGCTTGAAAGGATTGTCTTTGGTTGTTTACAAGTAACTTTCAGTGTGCTGGATTCAATTCCCCCAACTGCTTGATTTGATGATATCCTAGCACTGAATTTAGCAATAAAGAAATAATTTAGTTCTGCTCCAGGTTTTCATTTCGGCTGCATTGTGCTCGCGACAGACAAACTGGTTGAAATAGACGTGTTACAAACTAATTCTGAAGGGTGCACTTGCAAGACAGAGTGAAAAGCCTGCAGTCACAGAGATGGCTGAGAGGCAATTATAATGGACATGGTGGGATAAATAGTTTTGCAAGGAGAAAATAAACTATTAAACACATTTCCAGAAAGGTGCGACGGAAACAGGTTTCAGATGTTATTATGTCCTATTAATAATGCATTCAGGGGGTTTTCACTGCACCTTTGTTGATAGTGAAAGCAACAATAAGGAGGTTTAAGAAAATCCTCATGTGGTCTTCTCCTCTTCGGTAACACAGCAAAGCAAAGCAATTTCCACACCAAACTTCTGCTTCCCGCAATAGCTGCTCTCTCACTGTGAATGAATGTAAACACATAAGTTTGTTTCGCAGCAGCAGTCTCCTACTCAGTAATAAGATATGACGAAACAGAAACAGGGGATACTTGATGTAACTACAACATGTATATCACATACCATCACAATGTATCACACCGTGAATGTAAACAGAGTTACTTTGTGGAAAAAATAAAAGTGTCAGGACTTCTGCTCGGTGTCAAGCATACATTCGGCTTAAGCACTTTTCCATCAGGTAGACTGGCACGCTCTTGTTGGCTCTTTAAAACAGCCAGTAGATAGACACTTACAGTAGTTTGAGTAAACCCTCTGCAGCAGTAGGAAGAAAAGCTATATGGGAGAGGAAGTTAGGTCTCTCACTCCCTCCCAACATGTCTCGGCTATCAGCTGTTGGGGTGAGTCCCAGCTGCCTCGTGTGTTGACTCTGGAGTGATAGCCATCAGCATTTGCCACATGAAAGGAGAGGAGACTGGTGTTCCTAAAAAAGCAGATGAGAAATAAAGATGGGGAGGCCATGTTGGAGCGTTGGCTACATTTCAAATCGAGATAAAGCCATTGATTTATCAGGAGTGTTTTTCTGACCATATCAGACAGTATATAAATTAGTTCCTTCCCTGGTAAGACATGACAAATGTTCTTGTAGGATAAGATCCATTCTTGCATATTTCAGATAGGCTCCCGGCCCCGGGGCAACTTGTATTTACAAAATCGCTCATCCTGTGCTTTGATAGAGACAAAGGCCTCAATATGCTTATGCATGGTTAGGAAGGGAGTAAACCTGTTTGGCTCACTGTCTAAAATTACCAAGTAGACGCTCTCTCTGCATGCCAGGGGTCCATGAAGGCAGTGCTATCTGTGGTATGTCCCCCAAGCTGGCCTCTATGCTTTCATTCAGTCCTCTAATGGCATTTAAAGCAGTTCACTGCAGGTCGGAGAACAGTTTATTGGGGAAAAGGGAATGACTTATTGGGGTAGATGGTTGGCCTCAAACCAGCTGACCTACACTGTGGTTGCTACAGGCACAGGACACTGTCACTTAGAGCTCCTTGTAAAATCTAGTGTAAAGGCCATAAGTACAGCCTGAGCTGAAATGGATATTCTCGTGCTTGTAAAGGGGGACGCGATTATATGTTCTTATGTACGAGACTAAGACGTAGCAAGAGTCGCCACGTGTGGGAGAGTCCAGGGCAGAAAGACGGCTTTCGCTGAAAAGAAAAGCAGAGCTTTAGTGTGACTCCAGGGAAACTAGCGGTTCAATTCCTGGACGGAGGAAAGAGATATGCAGCTCTCCTCAAAAACTGTTGAGGTCATTCAAACTTGCCGGCTGTTTTCAGCAGCAGCAGCAAAAAAAAAAAAAAAAATCTTGCTCGTGCAGCTTTGGAGAGGATTTTTTTTTTCCGTTCCACGTTTTTTTTCTTTACTCTTTTTTTTTATATTTAGCCACCAGGCACCAATCGGACACTTTGGTAGAAATATGCACAAATCTTCTATTCACTAACCCACTTCCATGCTGTCCACTCCCAAGGCAAAGTTGCATTTTGAAATCCTTCATAAATCTGTTAGGCTTTGATTGCCAGTAAACTTCACAAGTTTTTCTTTTTTTTTTTTCATGACATGTTGTGGCGTAAGACAAATAAGCAGTGGGGCGATCTTAAACACTCCTACCACTCACTGAGCAATCCAGAGATGAGAGAGATATGGAGTTTGTAGCCAAGAGAGAGCTTGAGAGATTTAGAGAAGGCACCAAAATAGCTGAGATGGTGGCAATCTGCTAGGGAACAACTGTGCTGTTTATGTTGCTGCTAATCAATCAGTTGCCTGCTTTAGCCTCAAGCAGCCTTTGGTCTTTTGTAAAGCAGAGGCACAAGAGCATTTCTGTCTGTTGTAGCATAATACATACTGTTTTGTTTTTTTAATATGCATAGATGGTTGTAAATGATTATAGTCTTTTTGGTTTTCGGTTTATGACTCTGTGGCATTTGTGCACACAGGGAGAATAGGCCGCAGATCCTGCTAATTTGGCTATACATTTGTTTTTGATTCAGTGGTTTTTCATTGGTCTGTAAGCCCATTGTCCTTTTCCTCAATAATGTCTGTTTCTTATGTTAAACAGCAGTGTTTTGTTTACAGGCGCTCACCTCCCCATTTCCCCCATGCAGGTCAGCAGCACCCTGTAGTTCCCCCTCTCTCCCACCTCTCTCACTCGCTTCTTGCCAATGGCCAGTTGATTCAGGGAAGTGGTTTAATTCACATGCAAATCCCAGCAGAGCACCAGTCATTCACACTGCTAATTATACCAATGTAGGGAGGCTGACTTGCTGACATCATACCAGGATATCAGCATGTGTGTGTGTATGTGTGTATGTCAAGCCAATCAGAGAGGGCCAGGAGGAGACAGGAAGTCAATGACTTTCTTTCAAATAAAAGCTTTTCACTAAACAGAAGTGAACAGAGGCTGGAGTCTCCTTGGAAGATTATAATGATAAATCCAAAGGCCAAAAGAATAAGACTGGTACGAATTGCATTTATATGTCGTATGTTGTGAATGCAACATTGCAGTAGTTGCAGTAAGTGTTTTTTTTTCCTTCTTCTTTTTTAATGATCACACTGCTTGCATGCTGATGCAACATAAATGTACAAAAACTGCAACCATGGTTTTGACTTCATTATTTATCTCTGACAGAATAAATAAATGTGGTGTTTTTCTTGTTCTTTTTCACCCTTTCCATATCTTTCAACACATATCATGGCCATCTTCTGAAAGCTGTAAAATAATAAAATGTTAAAGAATTGTAATTTGATTAAATGAAGAGATGTTTTATGTGAATTGCGCTGATTCCGACTACGGCAGTGGTTCTTGACAGTGGGACTTTTATGTTGAAAGTGCAAACCGGAAGTGGCATGTTATATATGCGTGCTTGACGCTGGTTAAGAATTAAAGCTGTTAGTCAGTGGGTCGGTCAGCAGCATCTCCAGCTCTCCGTGCTTTTACGCACTGAAAGTCCGCACGGATCTTCACGTCGGCTTGGCGGCGGCGTTTAACGGAAACGACCAAAGGAGGTTTTTGTCTAATTCTCTGGAATTGAAAGTATTTCGGTGGAACTCGCGCTCCGGTTGGGATCTTTTACTTATTGCAAACTGGGATCTGCTTTTACGCACTCTAAGTTGGCTCTCCGTCTACTCTCGCTCCCCGTTTGCAGAACTCCTCTGAGTGTGTTTGCGGAGAGCAGGGGGCCGACAAAGGCTTTTAAACGGAGGAGTTAAATATAACAGAGGGGTGCAGACACACAGCCGGGGTGAGAGCGGGGTGTTTTCGTGGCAAAGCTGTGGCGTTGGAGTTTGTGCGACAAATTCTGCGATGAGGAAGACGTATTTTAAAACTTGCTCCACCACAAGCAGCACCGAGGTCGGGGCTATGGTTCCAGCCCTCAGCCGCTGATTATACGAAGGTAAGCAGCAGATTATTGGTGGTGGTTGTTTTTGCTCTGGAGCTGCTTGTGTAGCGCGACCGACGATCTGTGCTGGGGGCTTTAAATGCGTAATGGAAAGGAGGAATGTGGCACAGATGTATTTGCTCATGAAGTCGTGTGTGTGTTTTTTTCCGGACTGAAACGTCTTTACGCACACATTTCAAAGAGAAAGTAAACTGGTCTCCGGACTAAAATATTAAAGCCATCTCCACAGTTTGAAGACACTGGTCTCTGTTTTGGAAACTTTCACCTTCTTCAAGATTTTTCCAGCAGGGTTTAATCGACACTGTCCTCGCCCACAACTTGGTGTTATTCTGAGAAATTAGCAAGTTATCTGACTTGAACTGTGGCTCTCCCTGCACGGACGTGCTCGCACTGGTTTCTATCCCCCACCCCACCCCCTGTAGCGCAGTGGCCAGGCTACTGTGCGCTTTCTAGCTCGAAAGTCTTTGTTGTGCAGCCTCTGTGCCATATGGATTGTGGACTGCTGTGTAAATAACCATAGGACAGGCACTCTGGAATTCTCCAAATGTTTGGTTTTCCTCCAAATCGACTTGTTTCAGGATGTTTCTCCAGTCAAGTACTGTTATGTTGTCGTAATTATTAGTCATCTCAGTTGATAAAAAAGCTCTAATTATTTCCTGTATAGTTTACTGCAAGCTGTTTTGGAAACAAGTGGTGTAATCGCCATCTCCATGGCAGTTGTTTTAAGGACGTTACAAGACTCAATACAGGCCAATTGACCCGTTAAGGAGGCTACATTTTGGCAGTGTAAAGGGTAACTGATTAGCACATGAATGTCCGGGAGGAGTGGGTGAGGGGGGAATGTGGCTTCAGCAGCTGGCTGCAGTATCACTGGTCTCCTCAGGTT
Organism: Decapterus maruadsi; assembly: GCA_030347415.2. Classification (NCBI taxonomy): domain Eukaryota; kingdom Metazoa; phylum Chordata; class Actinopteri; order Carangiformes; family Carangidae; genus Decapterus; species Decapterus maruadsi. Next base: position 7,999,194 of record CM064896.1, on the reverse strand, counting down.
TGAGAGCAGCCCAAACATTAACTGAGCTGACAGCAGCCAAAATGCCAAACCAACATTATTTCTGACAGCCACAACCGCCTCTGGAAAAATGTCAGTATCTTATTGGTTACTGCATTTTCCCACTGACACTTTCAAAGAAAAGTCAACATATCATTCTGCAAAATTCCTAGAGGGACTGGTAGATACGTTCTCCCAAAATCTGTCATAAGTCAAGAGACCAAAGCCAATAATTAAATGTTGTTGGTCATCAAAGTAGTTGACAGGTTGCTGGTGTGTGAGCATGCTCTCGTGGTCTGCAGTGAGGTTGTCCTCGAACCACGTTCCTCCATGACTCTGCCAGTTTCCGTCCAAAGCAGTGTCACTTCATGGAACAAGTCAACAGTGTATGAATAAGTAATGTGATCCAGTCTGAAGTATAGAGGGGCTGCAGCTGAAAAGAGCCCCAGTCTGATGCTACATAAATATCTCTGTGCTTTCCACTTACCACACCGGTTACGTACCAGTCCTTAGAGAGAGAGAGAGCAGAGAGTGGGGGACGTTTCAATACTCAAGTTGTTTCAATGACAATATATTTTTTTTGTAGAGAACAAAAATGTGTGACTTATCTGCCATCACCACGTACTGCAGCCGGCACTGTACATATTATACGGTTGAAATTTGTCCTTGTTAACATTGGTTCGACAAGCTTTTGGCTTTCAATTGATTTAGCATTACTAAGCACTAAAACATTGGCATTACACTCATTTTTTGAAGTTAAATGACCTCCATTGTGTTGCACATTTAAGACTGTCACAGCAGTGATTAGCGTTTAACAGCTACATCCTCCACGAGTTTTACATACACTACTAAAAAGGACAATCAGAAGAACCATCACATTTTGAAACAGTAGAGGTTGATACTCTGACTTGTAGTGCTTTGTGTTGGTCAAGCTCCAGAAACGTAGCGGCCCACCTTTCCCAAAACGCAGATCAATAGCTCCTATGATCTCACCGTCATCAGGGTTATTTTTACAATCTTTAGAAACGGTCAAGGATCGGCTCTCAATAATTTGTTATGACAGGTGGATGCAGGCCTAATCTCTGTCCGCAGGAACATGTTGCATCTGGTTCTTACTAATTAGCCACTAATGGAAAACGTCTTTGTCGAACCTGATTCTTGTCAGGAACACCTCCAGTCATGTTTAACTGTGATTAACTCCTAATGGCTCTGAAGTCAACATGCAGCCCATCGGAGGTATGAGGACTGCGGCGCGGAGTTGTGTATCAGTAATCTATGAAAATGGGGGTCATTTGTTAAAGCACTTGAAAAACTCCATCTAAGGCTTCGGAACACGAAACGGAAATGTTGTATTCACTAAACAAAAGGCCATTAAATAGAAAGCCCCCCCACTCACCCCACCCCTCTCCGACCTTCTTCTTAGTGAAAACAAAAGCAGAAACAGGGAAAAAAGGACTCAACACTTGGCTGTGGTGTGCACCCAGCTGTTCCCCCCTCTGTGCTCTTCTCTCTCAACATCCAACCTCAGCTTTTGTGCAGGGCTGCCATTTAAAGATGGGGTTTTAATCTGACCATCTAGAGTGATGCCGTGGAAAGGCTGCGGTGGTTTTGGGAGCAGCTCAGGAATGAGAGTGGAATGAGCCTTCTGCTTCATACCCTGCAAGGCCATACTTCTTTGACAGGCTTTTGGGATACAGCTGAATCAGATGGCTTTCTCAGGCTTGGGTTTGGCCAAATTTGTTTGGTGCATGTTGAAGACCGTGCAGCATTGATCCAAAGCAACTGAACTGGAGTCTATGCAACTGTCAGAGGGGCCTATCACATCCTAGTTATACATTAAAAACACCCCGTTACCTGGGTTACAAAGCTAATCCAGAAGACCAGGGTGATGATAATTAACTCGACGCGGTGAATCATTGTCCGCTGACATCATGGTCATAGGGATCACTAACCAGCAACATACCCCCCAGGTCTTGAAAAAAACCTCACACTCAAACGGACCAATGATACGTCAGCATTTACATCTCCCAGGGGGATGAGGTGCCAGTCATGTTTGAATAAGGAACAGGCCTATTAACTTCCCTCGTTTTACCTCGGAGTCATTTATGGGGCGTCAGCGATGTACTTGACTTGTGTTGCCAAAGTCCCCAAATCTCTCCTAATTGAAATCATGTAGATTACAAGGGGAAGCTCGGGGATTATGTTTCAGAGGAGGGGAAATCCCAGACATGCACCGCATTGTAAATCACGAGGATACAAGGGGAGAGAAGGAGCAACGGGCCCTTGTCGGCTTACAGTGTTTCTGTCGACGTTGATGTGGAGAGATCGGGATGTTTGTGAGGTGAATCACACGACACGAGGAAGGTCATCATCACACATCTGGTCGTAGAGAGCGGGTCAGAAAAGGTGCATTGCTCTAAAGGTCACAAGATTTTCTGCCTCCCAGGTTTAACTCCACAGAGACTATAGCGAGCAAAGAGCAGGGCCACGATGTTGTGATGTGTCCTTTCAGAAGGAATGCGGTGTGAAATGCTTTCCTTCAGGTCCACTCGGCTCCTTCTGGCTATTTGTATACTCTTATCTCCAAGTGTCCCTCCCCAGCCCAAGGCAAAAATAACTGCTAACCACCTGGCAACATGTCAAGAAAAGTTTGGTGAGGTGTCTATATGTGTTTGTTTGTTTTTTCTTGTCAGTCATCACCCGTGTGTCTTGTTCTTCTTGTAGATGCATGCATTTTCCAGCAGGTCATCCAGCTAATCAGCCGCAGATTAGTAATGACTGTTGCTGGGTTGTAATGAGGCAAACTGCGCCGCCCCTGGCTATAGCATCACGCCGCTGGGACAGGGATTTTCCAAACAGCCTCAGCTCACTTGACAGCTCCTTGACGACTCTGTCTGGCAAAGCTGCAGAGCCGTTCCATTTATCATACCCATCAGTATTCAGGGCAGAGATACCTGACCACTTTGTAAGTTTTGTTAATATTTATGGAGTCGGTTCATGAAGTCTGTGCCATGCCCTTCCCCGCAATGACAGCAGATTTTGTTGAGTTTTTTTGCCTGCTCTGTTCAGGCCAGTGCTGAAAGCGGGCTCAGACAGTGATACCTTGTTAGTCTTCTGGAGATTGGAAAGGATTTTCAAGTGGTGCTGGAGAATTTGTCCAAAATTAAGGCCCGCAGATCTGTATATTTTCTTTTTAACGATTGCATGTCATACAACCAGTTCTGGCATGTCAGTGGGATGTTTTACTTAGACGGCCAGGAAGGGCTTTCCAAGTAATTCCAGTGTCTGTTCTGTCATCAAAATCCATCAGTACTAAGCCAAATAGACTGGAGTGCTTTGTTAACCAAGACCTAACCCTTAGACACGAAGTGCTCCTCTGACCAACAGACAATGTGAGCCTTGGCCAGCTTTCCACACAGTGTTGTCGTCACTCCAAGCACTTGACACAGACGGATCCACAGCCAACCAGGTTGTCAGTCTGTCAAGCATTGTCCTGAGTGTCCTTAAGCTCCTCCGTACTGCTGTCTGTCAGAGAATCGGGCATCCGCCTGGGAAGATAATGGGATTGTCTCTCTGGCTTGGCCACCTGAGGGGCAGCAACGGTCATAGGGTGATGCAACCTTCTGGCCACCCAGACTTTCTTCTTCGCGCTGGGGCTTAGACTTGTCAAGGACATGGGAATCTGTCTATGAGCAGTTTCTCTCCCATTTGAATCCCGAATACAGACCTGGTGATTTTCATTTTAATTCATTCAATCAGGTATTTAATCCACATCCTGTTCTGGTTTTTATGTGAGACGTCGCACAAGTTCTGTGTCGTCCTCCGAGGAGTAATCCCTGTCTGTTCATTTCAATATTTTGCAGAACAACACTCAGGAAAGCTGAGTGTTGTTGAAACGACTCTCCTTAGTGCTCTCTGGACGCAACTGGAGATGAAAGAGCGGGGAGGAAGAGGAGTGTCAGTGTCAAACACTCCTGGCCTTATTTTCTGTGGAAACTCACACATGGATACTTTCCATTTTATAGCAGGGCGGGTCCACTTGACTAATGAGAGCAGAGCACTGTCCTGGCTTAGCATCTGTTAGTATTTCTAGCTAACCTTGTTCACATGGAAGTGTGTATGTGTTTGTGTGTTTGTACAGTACTGCTTTCCATCACCGTCACTGGGCTCTATTCTGCTAATTTCCCTCGCCTGTTTGTGATTACATCTTCGTACTTGATACCCCAGAGGATTGTGGGGGCAATGTAATTGTGGCACCCGTATTTTACTATGAGAGCTGCAGCGGGATGCCTTGACCTTTAAACTGCATGGAGTTCACATGCTTTATGGGTAGAGGGTCTGCAAACATGCACAGGCCTTATGTGCTTTTGAACAAAAGTCAAGGGGATTTTTCAGATTTTTTTTTTTAAAGGTGTAGGGGGGTCACTATCCCCACAACCAAATCGGCTGGATGACAGATTTTCCCTTTTTTCGCAGCTTCTCTTGAGGTTACCTTTCGGGGAAAAAAAGCTGCTTGGGTTATTTTTATTTTCTGTGATTAATGGCAAGCTTCAGAGGCCCAAACAGCCTCTACAGTATGACGTCTTGTTTCTGTTGAAACCCTATCGCCCCGGATACATTTCTGTTTACATAGTGATTTATTAAATTCAGGGTTTGTTTTCAAGCTAATGGTTGTGTATTCTTGAGATATTGTGGGTTAAAATGTGTAAAGCATATTTTTCAGCTGCCTAACTCAGGAGATCAAATAACTATTCCATAATCGAATCTGACGTTCTAATTTGAATTTAAAAGATTTCATTAATTTGTGCCAGTTGAACAATAGTGTAATTTATATTCAACAATGTCCTGACATTGCCTCTGTGTTTTTTTTTCCTATGGTAGGAAAATCTGTGTGCACTGTAAGTGTCGTCGTGAGGAGCATGCAGTACCAGCCATGCCTGTAGAGATGGAGAAGACGGTCACCAAGCTGATGTACGACTTCCAGAGGAACTCCACCTCAGATGACGACTCTGGCTGTGCCCTGGAGGAGTACGCCTGGGTACCACCAGGACTCAAACCTGAACAGGTACGAGCATGTTTTCACTTACCGTAATGTGCGCCACATGACAGTCACACTGGGCTGTCTGTAAAAAAAAATTGTGCAGTTTTGTCAGCTGTTGTCAATCACCTGATTGTTAGCCTGATCCATGGAGCCTGTGTGCTCTCAGTATGCAGTTTGTGTGCCAGAAACTTTCAGAAAGCTCTGATTTCACCATAAACAATATGATTCGAACTCGAGAGACTTCACATTTGCACACAAAAGAAAATGTTGTAAACGATCATCTCACTGTGGTTGAAGGGCCTTATGCACACGCAGGTTTCGGTAATAAAAGTTAATACATATGCATACCAGTAGAGTGTGGTGTAAGCCTAATAAAAATTCCAAGCACTACTAGACTGTGTATACTGTTACACCTCATGCCCACATTTTGTAACTACATGATAGCTCACTAGTTCTGATGACCGCGCTCTCTGCAGGCTAATGGGTAACAAGAATTATATGGCCCCAGCAGTCAAATTAATCTCCAATCCATTCTGCCTCCAAACATGTTTACAGTAGGTTTCATCGCCCCTCACAAATGCTCAGCTAAGTGCACATTAAATAGCTCCATGCTTGTTGATGAAAATCCTCTTTTACAACACTCTGTTGAACCGTAGGTGCGCACACGTGGGAGGTTTTTTCACTTTTATGGGACAATAGAAGCATTTATGGAAGCTGGTTTCATTTTGTTGATGAGCTGAAAGCAATGAACTGGTCAATACACAATGTTGGCACAGCCCCCTGTTTTCACCTCAGAGGACTTAGCACAGCGATTTTTCATCCCCCTCCAGGGTCACATGTCTAACCCTGAAGTCAATTAGGTTCTCGTCTAGGGGCGATATGACCTCAGGAACAGGCGGGCCGTAATGGAAACTGGGCAGCGCTTTACTGCAGCAGCAAGGCGATAAACAAAGCAGGAAAAAAATGATGTTTTTGCCCTTTGACAATAAACATGAACAGAAACAATCAGGTAGAACCGTGGGGGAAAAACTGTGACATTTAGGCCTAAGAGCATTTATATATCAACATACATGGAATGTACTGTATGTGTCCACTTCTATGGCAATTTCTATTTTCCCAACCTGATGTGCAAGTCATTCAAGCTGTGAAAACAAGTGTGTGACCCATCAGGAGCGGAAGTGCGCCTGATGTGCGGCTTTTCAACACCTTGATTTCCTCTGCAGAAAGATAAAGACAGCAAGAACGTGAATAGAGAGAGATGGTAAACGTCAAGATAACTCCAGGATCTTAACAGCGGGTTTGGGTTTCACCATAGGGAGCCGGTGCTGAGTATGAGCCGGCTGTTGAGCCTGAAGTGGCGTAAGGTCACCTCTCAGTAGAGATTTCAGAGAGAGGAGGACTGTGATATTCGGTCTGATATATCTGAGGATTTCGAGTGGGGCTTAGGTGGGGCTGATCGGCTCTCCCATGTGTCCTTGTGTTTCTGTCACTGAAATACAGACTCGCACTAGAACATGAATCTTTTTCTCCTAACATAAAGCCACTACTCACTGAGTGTGTTGGAGATGTTATTTAGCAGTGTGAGGGAGGGCCTGCCAATATTTTCTCTCCATCCTTCTCAAATAAAATTCTTGGATGTTGCCAAGTTACAGCTTGTTAAGGCCAAGAATGTTACTCAGCAGTGGCCCTTTTTTTTAAACCATCACATAGCAATAGCTTCAGTCTAATGGGCAGACTCTGTTCAACATCCACCATGGTCTGATTTTAATTTGCAGTTGGACATGAAGTATGTTTTTTTTTTCAGGCTGCTCACATGTGGGATATTTGAAAAGAAATTCAGTTCAAGGTTATTGATGCAAACTGGAGGTCTTTCCAGGATCTGAAATGGACTAGCAGTTTGGATGTGGATAAATCAACTTTTAGACAATAAAGGATCAGTTTGAAAAGGATATGAGGCTTGCTTAACCTGTGGACCTAAGGTCAATTAGACTCCCTCTATTCTGAGGTGAAGGACTGTAAAAACTGTCAGTCTGTCGTCTGACCTGTTTACAGTCAGCAGCTGTGAATAGAGGGAGATAATGTTGTAAGAGAGAGGTCTTGAGTGTTTTATCCACAACTAAAGGAGATCAGATGAAAGTGATCAAAACACACATAAACACAACATATATGACATCATAGGTTTTGCAGATGGTCAGATTCATGGTTCCCAGAGGTTCACCACTATATTTGCTGAGCCCATCACCATCACACTGCCACGAGCTTGTTTAATGCTAACAAGCAAATATTACTGTGCCAACATGCCAAGAAAGACACTATGGTAGATATTACACAAACTTGTGAGGAATGCATGCTAACATTAGCCCACAAGAGCTGCTGTTCCTACATATAACATCGCAGGTGCTAGCTTGGCTACAGAAAGCGGCACCTGCACTTTTAAAACATTCAGTATATAGCTTATATTTAGTGCTTCATTAACCAACCTCACACCTTTTTAACTTCCAGACTGATGATTTTGCTCCCACAACCGTGCTGGCTGCAGCGCTGCTGAGCCGCGGTTGCTTGCACATTTCAGCAAAAGAAAGAAAAAAAAACGTGAGAAGACAAGCACAAAGAATGAAAACACAGCCATTAAACCCACTCTCTTTGCTATGAAAACACCCTCTTTCCCACCATGTTTGGCCGTTACCACCAGTGTCCTCTCAGTGATATTATATCTCCGTCCACTAACCGCTGTAAAGTGGCTTGTTGAGAGAATGTCAGGCCCGGTGCCTGGTGGTGTCTTTTCCTCCGGCCGTCAGGCCATTAACAGCAATTGAAACCAGCTGTGTGAAGCGATCGCTCTTGTCACTCAGCTGCAACGTCCTATTCGCTTTAACTTTTAAAAACACGCCTTTCGGTGCAGTTCCAACTTCTGCCCTGTCTTTAGTTTCGCCTGCTTTCGATTACAGTTATTATCACAAGCTGCTCCTCCTGGCTCGCGCTGCAACTCTGTGTCCATTATGTGCATGCGTGTGCGTTTGTGTGTGTGTGTGTATTTGTCTTTAGATCTTTTCCTCCGGGCAGTGTGCCTTTCACCTCCAGATTGTAACCCTGTCGTTGTTGGAAGCGAGGTTCCCTAATTTGTCATTAGTGTGTGTGTGTGTGTGTTGCTCCTGCTGTATAGGCGTTGTGTGATTTATCAGTGCCTGACCACAGTCAGTCTTTCATGGACTATTCTCAGACACCCCCAGCCCCTCGGCAGCCCGAGCCATGCTGCTGGACACGGATCCTGCAGCCCTCGCCAACACCAGGCGAAGCCAACAAAAGCAGAGCAGGAGGAATTGGGTTACGCTTAAGACAACTCCAGCTATAAATTCATCCCAACAACAAACATGCCTCTATAAGCCTGCACTATATTGTCTGCCTTTGTTACAGACTGAGATGCTTCAGGGCATCTCAGTGTAAAAATTGGAGAGTCTGAAGGCAATTCAGTTTTAATTTTGGTCTTTAGGCGCACGTGCTTGGCTTCATTATTCAAGTTAATCTGTTTGTGAGTGACAGACTCTGTGTTATTGCCAAGGACAAAGCTGATGGCTTCTAGTCAGTAGATCCATTCAGTAGACAGACAGGTGATTAAGATTGCTGTGACCTAGTCAGCAGGTATCGATCATATCGTATCTTTTCAAATCCTCTTTGTTTTTTCTTTCATTTGATCAAAGCTCGCCTTGTCCGTTCCTCTCTTTCTCCTCCGTCTGACACTTTCAGTCTGTCTTTATTTCCTCTCCACACCTCTCCTCTATCTGTCTTTGACCTCTGTCCTCAAATCTTCCTTTAAAGCCCTGTGGCTTTCGTGGGTTGCCTCCCTCTCCTCCGCTCACATTCATATATGAGTGGCTGACCTCTGGTGTACCCCGGCCCCCCGTTACAGTGTAATAAAAAAGGCTGCAATAAATAACTCTGAGATGACACTCATTGTCTGCTGCTGTAATGCGAAGAATGTCCAAGTAATTTTGAATGACCAAATTAGCATTAATCGCGCTGTCGTGCACAGCCGTATGCAAGTGCACTGCTATATGCATTTGTGTTAATCACGTGTGTGTGTGTGTATGTGCACATGTGCACATTTGACAGGGCATTAATACCGTACATTCCCATGTCAATGTGTGGAGATGAAGAGGTGAGGTTCCATTAAGTCTCTGATGGTGGCCTATAAATCAAAGTGATTTTAAGTGTGCGTGTGTGCATGTCACTCCCAGTTATAGATCCTGTTAATTGGTCTTTGTGCTGTTTTAGCAAAAGAATTATGGGGGCAAATGAACCATTTTATGTAATTTATCAAATAGTAATATCAAACATTTGCAGTTTTATGCTTCAGTTGAGAATTTAAAGAGTTTTAGGGGTAGGGTTGTTAACTTCTGTGCAGCTAAAACAAACACCTAGAAGACGCATTGTTGACTGTGGGACCGTTGATGCACATTTTTTCCTTATTTTGTGTTATTTGATACTAGACATAAAGACAAATTAAGTGGAGAAAAAATAAATACCCAAGGGTTTAATCAGGAAATCATCATCGGGAAAATAATCTTTGTTTCCCGTCGCGTCGGTCATTTTGTTTACATGTTGCAGGTATGATGTTGTTGCTGTTGTTGTTCATTGTGTCTGGGTCTGTGTCTCCTCCTCAGGTTCATCAGTATTACAGCTCCCTGCCCGAGGACAAGGTGCCCTATGTGAACAGCCCAGGAGAGAAATACCGCATCAAACAGCTGCTCCATCAGCTCCCGCCTCACGACAATGAGGTGAGAGTCCAAACTGGTCCCCCTCCCCCAACACCTTCATCCATCCATCTATCCACAAATCTATCCCTCCCTTCTTCCCCTCCTTCGGGGCAATACAGAGATAAGAGGGGGCAAAGGGAGGAGACAGCCACAGGAAAAATGTCTGTCTTTTTAATGGGTGGGAATGGGATGGTGAGGTGTTGGTGTGGAGCTGCCTTTTTTATGTAGTTCACATCAAGAAATCTTAATCTTGAGCTAAGATAAACAAGTGGCACAATAACTACACTAATTTTCACATATGCATTACTTTACTTTAACATTAGCTTCTCTCTAAGCCAGTTTGGCAGAGAGGTTTTGTTTTGAGGTAGATGGACGCAGCAAGGTTTCCACAGCATCACCATGGAAATTTGAGATTTGTTATTTCTGGGAGTTAACTTTTATCTGCAGCTGCTTCAATCTCTTCCGTACCTGTTTTGCATTCATTCATCATATCAGAAAGATTCTTAATACCTGACCTCTGATTGGTTGTCAGCTGTTACCTCCAGTATTATACTAGTATTATTATTTTTAAGTATATATTTGACCTCCTTCACATTTTAGACAGGAGAAAAGCAAATCACAGCCAACTCTTGCACAAGCCTTTTCAGCAGAGACTGTGCTCTGATCTTAAATCTACATCTGAAGGTTTAGAGGAAGAAAGAGAGATACCTTTCATTTCAGTTTGTTCTGTTTACCTCGGCCAAACTTCATCAGTTTTACAAATATTCCCTGTCCAACTTTAAGAAAACCTGTCTACAGACAGTTTGCAGGAGTTGCTGTCTATGGTGTCTATGCATAACGATGTGCACTGTCCCTCCTTACCAAATAAATAAATTGAAATTGGATTTCCACAGTGATTAAAGATACATTGTGATAAGTTTTAACAGTGAGAAATAGGTTTTTTACCATAAACTTATTTTTTCTTCTTCATAACAGATCAAACAAATATATGTTAACGTGATGCATGTGTGTGTGGTTCCAGGTCCGCTACTGTAATGGCCTGGATGACGAGGAGAAGAGAGAGCTGAAGCTCTTCAGTAACCAGCGTAAGCGGGAGAACCTGGGCCGCGGCAATGTCCGTCCGTTCCCGGTGACGATGACCGGAGCGATTTGCGAGCAGGTACCTGACAGAAATGTCAAAACCATCATTTCTGTATCACTTCCCCCAGCAGTGAGGATATATATATAAAAAGATCAAAGATCATCTGAAAGCGAGCCATCATTTCACTTCTAAATGTCATTTCTGCGCCACGTCCCGTGACATGAGTGAATTAACTGTGACAAGAGCAAAGGTGTGTCATGTGGCCGGTGGAATGAAAGCCATGAATAGTGTGAGAGACGTTCTGTACAGGCTGCTGGCATTTCAGGTCCCTGTCGTGATGTACGAGAGGTGCTTTATCTTGACATATAAAGGGCAGAGACAAAACAGTTGTCTGCTTTTATAACAATGCTGTGACCTTGTCAATCTCACTTGAAAAATTCCCGGGCCATAACGAATCGTGAAGCGTTGAATCTGTGCGTGTAAGTAGCTGTCGCACTCAGCCAGTCACGGTGTTGTCTCTTCTCTTGTCAAGCGTTTCCTCAGAGAAGAAGATACAGTTAAAACAGCTGTAGCCAGTGTCCCATCAAATATTGAACATGTTGTCTTCGTGCACTCTTGCTGCTGTGGCCCTTGTGGGACGGCATAGTGCAATGCACGGTGTTCTCTCAAGAACAAACCAGCAAACTTCAGCATCCGATAGCAATTTGTTACAAAGTGCACGAACAAAGTGGAGTGTCTCTCTGTTGTGTTGCTGCCCCAGGTGGATAGTTGCTTTACAGCTTGTGTTTCTCATCCACTCAGCAACACACACACACATGCACATGCGCCAGGGAGCAGATTGTTGGGAGAGTGTGTATTGATTAAATTCCCCACCCCCCTTTGGCCTCCTTGCAGCAGTATAGGCTTTGTGCCAGTTAGATAACCTGATTGTAACTCTCCCTCTGTATCCGTCTTCCCACCCCTCTAAATCTACTTTGCCTAGCTGACCTTTCCCCTCTGTCTCCTTAGCACTCCCTCTTGTTTATCGTTCCAGCCGCTGGAACCTACCTTTACACCTCCACGCCGATCCCGCTCTCCCTTTTATCCTCTCGTATATCTCTCTCATTTTTTATTCGTCCCCTTTGCCACGTCCTCCAACAGCCACTTAACTTCCTCTCCTTGACTGTATCCATCCCCCCTCAGACCTCGTGCTCTCAGTTTAGTCCAGTTTTCATGCAAAATTGTGTTAAAAGATTGAGATGCACTGCGTCCAAATCATTCACAGAGGATCGCGTGCAAAGGGGTTTTCTTTGAAATTGCCTCTTAAGGGGTGAACTCCTGCAATGTAATTGATTTGTCATTGAAACATGCTCTAGTTTCAGCTTCTCGGTTAAGTTAGGATCCTTTGTCTTATGTCATACTAAATTAAAACTCATTGGGTTTTTGAACTGCCTCCGTGGTTCTAATGTTTGATATATTACAATTTTACTGCTGTGATGATTTTAATAGTGGTTTTGTTTTGCCTGAAATAATTCATCTTCTTCTGCATCAGTATTATAGAATAAACTTTTCTGGAAACCACACAAGCCGTAGGGAATATTAGTGTATGAATATCTTCAACAGCCTCATGTTACAAAGTCACAATCAGTTTTGCACTATTAGGGCAACATGTTTTAAACTGGTTAAGAAAAAAACTCTGATGTTTAGATGTTGGAAGAGAGAGTTGGATCTAAACATTGACAGATGCTGACAGAATGTACTTGCCAGTAACTTACTTCTCAAAAACACTTTTCTTCTCCTCCATCTCTTTCTAGTGTGGAGGCCAGATAAACGGCGGCGATATTGCTGTATTTGCATCGCGGGCGGGTCACGGCGTGTGCTGGCACCCCGCCTGCTTCGTGTGCAGCATGTGCAATGAGCTCCTGGTGGATCTCATCTACTTTCACCAGGACGGGAAGATCTACTGTGGCCGACACCACGCAGAGAGGCTGAAGCCGCGCTGCACCGCCTGTGATGAGGTAGGTGCCCATTACATGCACGTGCACACGCACACACAGGTTTGAACACTGAGGATCATGTGTCAGATACACATGTCGCCTGCTTTAACATACTGTGCCGCTAATGTGGGACGGTGATTGTAGAGATATTTATAAAATATTCACACGCACACATTCTTCACATAATGCATACCTTCATATGTACCGAACTGCTGTCATGTGATGCTCACAGGCCTCCCAACGCACACTGTCATCGTTTAAGTCTTGCAAGGGTTTCTTAAGTCTAATGGGGTCAGCTCTCAATATCCTGATCTCAAAACCATTAACACTGACGTTCTCCCTCTGCAAATGGGGACAAGGACACTGTTGGTACTTTAAAAAGCGCCCGGGTGATTCAACAGCAGCGTAATTAAAAGTAAATGCACTATCAAGATTACAGCAAGTCCCCACACACATTAGCCTCCTACACAAGAGAAATGCTAAGTTGCAGAGGAGAAAGTGGTCTGTACGGTGGGGGGAGGGAGGGAGGGAGGGCAAGCCGAGCCTTTGTCCTGTCATTCAGCGTGAAGTAATAACCCAATTGAGGTTTTACCTCTGTGGACTTGTGATAAACGATACTCTCTCTTTCTCTTTCTTTCTTAGATCATCTTTGCGGATGAGTGCACCGAGGCGGAGGGACGTCACTGGCACATGAAGCACTTCTGCTGCTTCGAGTGTGAGACGGTGCTGGGGGGCCAGCGCTATATCATGAAGGAGGGCCGGCCCTACTGCTGCTCCTGCTTCGAGTCCCTCTACGCAGAGTACTGTGACTCCTGTGGGGAACATATTGGTATGCCGCACCAGCACTCGGCATCTATCACTGTTAACAAGAACCGCATTAATCACCTGCGGGTCAAGCAAAGGAACCCTTTCAAAAAAGAATATGATATGCTTAACACGTGGATACATGGAAAAATTAAGTGGAATGTGATTAGGCTGCAAGGATTTTTTTTTTCTTTCAAGGAGGATATGGCAGTGACTTCATTTTCTTTGTAGCAAGTAACAGAGGAGAAATCATAATACAGACATGGTATGACTTTTAAATCACTGAATGAAGTCATCCATGGCAAGGAATTTAAAGCAGCGGGTCACAGAGACCTCCACTGACAGATCACTGATATATTCACACATATACTATTTATCATGCGGTGTGAAACAGCCCAGATCCAGGATCTGTTTTATCACAGACGCATGCACCAAATGTCAGTTCAATACAAATTTTAAAATATCAAACATTGTAGCGTTAGATCCAAATCCACTGAGAGACAAAACTGGGGATTTTTTAAATGGGAAAACCCTCATATTAGCACCTCTTGGCCCCATGCCACCTCCCAGGAAGAACTCTGTGTGTATATGTATGTGTGTGTATGCGCACTCCCCTGACAGGATGCCCAGGTGTGATTTTGGCACATACCTCTCGACAAATTTGCTCTATAATTATTTGTCAGACAGGATACAGAAAAGTATTTGGCTAAAAAGCACAACTGATTATAAATTGAAACCATCAGAAAAACACGCTGAAACCAGATGGCAGCCATTAGCAAATAGCTGGTTTTCTTTCCCCCTGAGACAACTTGAAACATACTCAAACTGCAGTGTGTTCTTACAGTACAGTGCTGGGCAAGTTCCATAATGAGTTTGCCCCCAAGCACAGTCATGTGTTGTAGCCCCCAGGTCCATTTTCTCACTCAACAAGCAGCTTGTAATATAATGCTACTGTTTTCATATCAAACAGCATTTTTAATAAAGACATCAAGATTTTTAACTTCAAGCTCTTTGATGAAAACATAGTGGTTTTTTTGTAGTGTATTTTTACATCAGTCCCACAATATGTGATTCTATCTAAACCTTGTCTTCTTTCTCTTTCCTGCAGGCATTGATCAAGGCCAGATGACATACGATGGGCAGCACTGGCACGCCACCGAGGGCTGCTTCTGCTGTGCCCGATGTAAACGCTCTCTGCTGGGTCGGCCCTTCCTGCCCAAGCAGGGTCAAATCTTCTGCTCGCGCTCCTGCAGTATGGGGGAGGAGCCTAATGGCTCTGACTCATCTGATTCGGCCTTCCAAAGTGCACGCTCCACCAGAGAGTCCAGACGCAGCTCCAAGACGGGGAAGAGTGGAGGAGGGGGAGGCAGCGGAGTGCAGGCGGAGAGATTTTCAGGTGAGGTGGACCCACTGTCTTTACAAATGGATCTTCTGAGTCTCTCCAGCCAAACGCCTAGTTTGACTCGCGAGCCTCCGTCCTGGCAGAACCAGGAGCCGGCGGATGACGGTTATAATTACGAATCCCATTCGAACCCGACTGCCAACCCCACCCCTCTCCAGCTTCTAAGCCAGTGCAATGTCAGGACTGCCTATAACCCCGCCTGCTCTGGACAGAACAATCAGCAGCAGGATCACAGGATCAAGGAGAACGCAGGTTTAAAGAGACCCCCCATCTCGGCCATGAAGGGCCACTCTCTGAATGAGACGTGGTTCCAGCAGCAGCCCCCAGAGGAGTACTATCCACCCAAGCTGAGGACCCAAAAGAGCTTCACTGAGATGTCCCATTGCTCTCAGCACCACAACGGCTTCTCCTCCGACAAGCGCTCCATCAGTTTGCATGGCTTTCAGAGGGACAGGGACAGAGACACAGGCCCACCGGCAGCAACCCAGGTGGCGAGGAGCAGGAACCCCATTAATGCACTTAACTTCCCAGAGCAACTTACTCCTCTAGAGCAGACCCCGAGAGGATCCATGGAGTCCCTGGCCTTGTCCAATGGTACAGGTATGTTTGGTAGTATTTGTTAAATTCTGTGTTGCCTTGTTGTATGTTTGGTGTCAAGCTAAACTACTCTGGGGTGATGGGATGACACTTAATTCAATTCTCCTTTTCCTTCAGGAAACTCAGCAGATGGAGGAGGAAAGCGCCAGGAGCACCTCTCTCGTTTCTCCATGCCGGACTTGAGCAAAGACTCTGGGATGAACGTGTCGGAGAAAAGCAACATGGGAACCCTCAACTCCTCTGTGCAGTTTCGTAGCTCTGAGTCCATTCACAGCCTCAACGCCAGTCAGCCCTACATGGAAATGGACCCGCCTAGGCCCTCTCAGTACAAGGTGCAGTACTGTGACCCTCCTGGCATGGGTGGGGGTATGGGTATGACACATTTACCCCCCGGCTTCACCTTCCAGGAGGAGGACCGGGTGAGTTTAGTGAGCAGTGCCAATGCTGCCCGTCTTCCACCCATCAGTGAGCGCAGGGTGGGCGGTGTTGGTGTAGGAGGAGGAGGAGGCGGTAGAGGAGCAAGTGTCCGGATTGATGCCCCAGAAGAGACTCCGCAGAGGCGCCGGCACCACCACCACCGCTCCCGTAGATCCCGTCGTTCTCGCTCGGAAAACGCTCTCAACTTGGTGGCAGAGCGAAGGGCGAGACCGCAGGAAAGGCCTCAGCTGCGTGTGCGAGAGGATTACGACCGTTTCCCGCCACCGAGGAGCAACAGGGACCAGTTTGGTGTCGGAGGAGGAGGGGGAAGATACCAGCCCCAACTCTTCCGGCAGTGCCCCAGGACCACTTCAGACCTGACGCTGCAGAACCCCGGGGCCGGCCGACGCACCGGCTTGAACCAGTACTCCTGGGATGATTACGACGACGACGACTGGTGCTCCACCTGCTCCTCATCCTCCGAGTCAGAGGATGAAGGTTACTTTCTGGGCGAGCCGATCCCCAGACCCATCCAGCTGCGCTACCTCAGCAACCAGGAGCTTGTTCATAAGTACAACAACACGGGGATGGGAGGACCCCACCGCAGTGGGCAGTTACACACCCACAAACGCAGAAAAAGCAAGAACTGCATCATCTCCTAACATCCTAACATTTGGCACAGTCAATGACTCTCTTTCTCTCTGCCTTGTGTACACTAACATTCTCCATCTGGAACAAAAAAAAAAAAACAGAACAACAAAACTCACAGGCCATTTATTCAGTGTTGTTGAGTGTTGAATATTACGTAATTGAAAGTCAGTGATGAACTACAGTTGGTAAACAGTGAAAAAGCAACAGTGTTTGCATGTTTGTTCATTTTAATGTTTCAGAATATCTCCTGAGTATTAAGGCTGTTACACTTACAAGCACAGTTCTATCAAGTCACAACGTTTATCAAAAAGCTGATGTGCAATTTCCTTTTTTCCTTTTTATCACAACTTCATTTTCATGCAGCAAATGAGTGCGCAAGGTCGTTGGTTTGGTACAGTTTAGCTTTTTCATGCAATGTGATTTAGATATAGGATATACTGTACTATTGTATTCAGTTCATAGTATGTACATAGATAAATGAATTAATAATTTCACTTTAAGTTAAGGAAGTCCATGTAAATATGGTTGTAAATGAGGCCTCACATATTTTTATATTTTGTATGGATAGAATCATTTATGTATTAAATATCTATAATGTAGAGATAGAAAATTACAAAACAACATATGCATGTTTTATTTGGCTGACCTCGTCCTGCGTTTGGAATAAAGGAGTATTTCAGTGACTTTCGTGATTGACAGTTTGGTGTTTCCCTTCGGAAAATGACAACACGTGTCTGATGTGCACAAGTGCTCACAACAGTCACCTTCTCCATCTGTTTAATGCATAAATGAATGACAATGTGGTGCAGAGGTTGATTAGAGAGTCATACCCCACCACACACTCACACAGGCATGTTAATGTACAGTATATACTTAGACGGTAAATGGGTGCAGTCACATTCAAGCACACAGAGCTCCATTGTCCTGGAAACAGATACAGCTGAAGTTCTGGTTTATTGCATCAGCCTATTCACATTGGAAACTGCTGACAAAGGTCTAGGGATTTAGTTAATGAAATCTGGTGATGCTTTGTTTGAGCAGTTTTTACCCACACATTCCACATGGTTCTGGGGAGGGCTGTGTCGGAGCGGGCTATGGGTTGGCCACTTCCAGACTATAATCTCTCATGGACTTGCGGATGGATAGCCATGACCATTTGGCAGAAATATTTGTCACCCTCAGGAAAAATTGTCATAACTTTGGTGATGCACTGATATTTCATGTGGCACCAACGTCATGTCAAGTCTTTAACTTTTCCAGCAGTTTGGTTTATGACCAAATACCTGTAAAAGTAATGATATTCCCATCAGCCTCAGCTCGAGCAATTATCGGTAATGCTTACACTAGCACTCTGGCTGAAATGATCAGATAGCTTTCAGCAGGGCTACAGCCTCTTAATCTACAAGTCAAATCCTAAATGAGCCGACCCCTTCTGTCTAAATATTGGTATATACAGTTTAACAGGTTGCATCTGCAAGTGTTAAGCACTGTCATATTGTAAATTGGATTCCCTCTGACGTCCATGTGGTCAGGGGATTACTGCCGCTAGCCCCCATAATCCACACACACACATCCACACACATATGTTTGGAACCAAGGTGTGTGAATGCCAATCTCTTGATTAGAGGCGTTGAAGCACTAATGCTGTTGACATTATTGGCACATTAGTGCGATTACTTCACCTAACCTCAACTTCCAGGGCGTGTGCACCAGTTTTCATGTTTACTCTGGGATACCCGGACAGCTCCCAGACGGCGAGCGAAGGAGTCCTAATTTAGTCAGCCGTGATACGACAAAACCAGCTGCACAAACACGTGAGATACATTATGTCTGACTGATGATGGCCCGGTCCTTAAGTGTAGACTTTCCCCTGCTTTTAGCAAGTCTTTAAACTACGGCTGCAGACTGTTAGTCACATCAGCTGAATGCTTGGATGTGTATCACTGTAATCACTGTCTCCAAGTGTAATGAGACATACCATGAAACACACTCAAGCCTCTGTCTTGGGTTATTGTTCTTGAATCCTGAGCTTCCCTTACATCATCATTAACAAAGCCCATATCGGTCTGTTGCTTTATTAGTCCCTTGCCAGGCTTTTACCCAAATCTGTGTGTGTGTGGGGTGTCTCCATGTGTTTAATTAAAAGCAAATGGAGGGGTGCCACAGATTGCAGCCATATGCTTCCCGGGCCATGCCATATTCAAGGTAACGGATGGCGGGGGGATAATCCCCAACTTGCGTGGACACCTCCAGTTGTGATGGTCGCGTTGTCAGCCAAGGTCGTATATAGCCTGCGAATTAGAGCCACGAGAGGAGGGGTACTGCTTCTGTGCAACGTGTCTGTAGCCTTTATTCAGACAATAATGAGCTTGCGGATGGAAAGCATTTGTATTTACACAGTTTCTGTAAGAAGTTGGTCCACTTTACTGTGTATGTGTCATGCACAACCGTCCTGATGATAATATAGTGCAGCACTTCTGGGATTCAATCATTCTTCTTTGCTGCCACTTTGCCAGTCAAAACTGATGTTTGCATTGTGCTTCATTTACTATTTATACCATTAACCTGTAATATATATTATAATGGTGTTAAATAAAACTGCTTTTGCATGCAGCCAGAAAAAGAGAAACAAATTCTATTCCCCATTGATAATTCTCAAAAGTCTCAAAAAGTAATAAATAGTCACGTGACTTTTTTCAAGTCATGTGATCACTTTGTGCTGCATATTGTTATATTTCAAGGAGAAGTTGAGAGATTTAAGTTAATTTTGTCTATTTTTTCCTACCACAGTAATCACCCATCGAATTAGATTTACTGCACTCTGGTTTATTAAGGTCAGACAGACGAGCCAGTGTGAGGGGAACAGACAGCCATCCTTTCATTACCTCTGACGTATGTGTCTGAGCTGAATAAACAACAAGCAAATCAGGTGACAATGTGAATAAAGACAGAGGTCGTCTTGAAGGATCCATCAACCCCTGTCTGACCCTGTGTTACAGTAGTCTGAACTGTCATCACGATAATTATTTAGTCTCTTTTAAATGTGGATTATGTGATAGAACGAGAAAACGAAAAAAAAACTTCTCATCGTCTCATTTTAGTTTTTTATAATCTGACAATTCCCTGGAGACATTGAAAAATAATTATAGTAATACTGTGTGGCCTATCTCCATTGATATGATACGAAAATATTTTCTGTTAAAAGATAATTGTATTAATATTGCATCCTTTTATAAGCCTAAGTGCCTCAATTACTCAGGTGGGCTTCCCCTGTGTATTGAAATCCACTTCATTATGAAAATGTACCAGTTTAATTAATAGTAACACATATGTTCGTGCATGTGCGTGAAAGCCCAGATGTACAGCTGTCATGAGTTGAAGCCATTTGAGATGTTTTGGGAGACTCTAAAAGCCATAATTACCGGTCTTTAAGAGCAGAACGCCTGCAAATTACAGCTGCACTCTGAGAAAACTAAAATAGCCTGATTCAATTATTTACAAATGAAGAATGCCAGTGGTGTGTTATCGCATACACACACACACACACACACACTCAAAACCAGCTTGCTCTCATAGGCACGCAAGCACACATGCTCTCGCTCCCCATACAGACACACACTCACACACACTGGGCTAAGTGAATAGGAAACGCGTGACAGGACTGACTGAGGCCTTACCAGCAGTCTCTCCTCCCTCCGCCTCATCATGTGTGTTCAATTACCATGGCAAGAATGCAACAGAACAATGTCAACAGATGCACAAATACAAGATCACAGTCCCCTACAGCCTCACGATGGATGCATGGGCCAGACTTTGCATAAAGATTAAACACCTGAAGGTTAAACGCAGCCATTTCTGAAGAGTTCATTCTTAAACTGATAAGATTTAAGATTTCATTCCTCTGCCTGCTTTCCCCCGGAGAGTCTTCTGCTCTCCCCCTGTGAATCGCCTGTTTTCGACACAATATCCGGATATGGCCGGGATAGTCCCTCTATATGGCCCATAATCCGCATGTGAGGTCTTAAGGGCAGGTGGGGGGATTTTCCTCCATGGTTGCCCACTCACTGAATCCCCTCTGTTTAGCAAATCATCCTCAGTGTCCTGACGTGACAGACTCACTCCTCGTGAGGTGGATGTGTTAATACTGTGTGACAGTAACCCCACTGCCCATCTGCCTCTTCTCTTCTCTTCTCTTCCTCCTACTTCCTACTTTCTCACTGCAAACCCACATACCAGACCCAAAATGTGATTATCTCGCAACAACTTCCTTGCTGTTCACATTCAAGCAGCCTCGAGTTGTCTGCAGAGAAAGGATCGTGAACAAAAGTCAAATGGTCAATAACAGTATTAGACCTATAGACCTTAACTAAACCCACTAATCTCAAAATGCATTCTCTCCCACTTAAGCACGACCTTTGCCCTCAGACTGCCCTCAGATGTGACCATTGAACATTTTGCAGCACCCTCACCTTATTTTCTCAGACTAATCCGTCCTTCAATAGACTTGGAAGTTTTTGCGAAGTTTATAAAAGTAATTAAATAGCGTAAATAGAACTCATGACACACAATGCAGCATTAATTAGAGTTGATAATAAGTCTCTTTGGGGGCCCTCATTAGCCCCGATTGTTGGATTTCAGCAACAGTGAGAGAAAATAACAATTAATTTCCAATGTTTGCTGTGCGTGACACGTGGCGTGGTAGATTCTGCCAGGTCTAGGGTTAATCCTCAGATCCAACGGCTCGAGGGGCACCTCGCCATAACGCAGAATGGCATGCTGGGTACCTCGACGCTGCGCTGCCAGAGGGCTCCGTCTGGTTCATGATATCAGCCCACTCCGCCCCTCCTCACTGTGACTCATTAACAAGCTCAGGTCTCAGGAGGGGTCCCATCTGTGTACCACCTGTATGAAATCACCACAGCTAGCAACATTTAATGCTGGACACCATTTACATTTGTTTCAGTGGTTCCCTACAGTATATTACATAAGTGCCTGTTGAGTCTGCTCACCTACTTCCTGCCTTTTCTTCTCCCTGTTTCCCCTCCCGTCCTCTCTCTGACTCTGTCTGTTTAGCAGACATGATGGATGGACCGATTAGTCCTTGAGCTGTAAATGAGGCAGAGAAAGTCTGTGATGTTGACTTTACAGTGACACATTTTTCCAAGATTTTCCAAGACCTACAAATTATCATTACATTGTGATTTATATAAAGGCAAATGGGCCATTTCATCTTATACCATTTGCAGCTGTTGCTATAATAGATTACACGCATTTGGGAAAGTTGTTATGGATGAAATATATGGAAATGTTTACTTTAGAGATTTTGACAAAGGTTTATTCAGTATGTCAGCACGCCATACTTTACAGTGGCTCTATTTTGCAAAGAAAGAGTTGTTAAATGATTTAAAGTTGGGGACCTTATAGCTCATACCTTTTTTTTGGTGCAACTAAATCAATAAATATGATTTTAAAAACATTTTTTGTTGAAAAGTTGCACATTATGACTGTAATGGTTTGTTAATATTATTACAATAGTATTGTACTAAACTTTTACATATTGAAGAGTGATTTCACTGTTACAGACAATTGCCCTTCACTTAGCTCCACAGACAAGTGTCACTGTGACCTGCTAATTCCCCTGACATCTGCTCCTCATTCTCCTCCACTTAAACAAAGTAGATAATCTTCAGACACAATGGAACAGTTCAATCATGTAGACCTTTTTGTGCAGCCTGTGCAATAAGTGGCATTGTTTCAGTGAATAATCATATTCACATGGCTTACACAGAGCAGCGTGTGTAGGCCTACTCACTGGAGAAATGAGCGCAGCCGTTGCACGTCCAGAACCCGTCCAAGTCGATCGATGTACAACTTGAGACTCATGAAACAGTGACTCACAGAATCTGTAACACATCCAACTCCTCTCTGATTTGCAGTGCTGCTAGTGAGCTCAGTGTTGCCAGGCGGAGAGACGGAGGAATA
Source organism: Decapterus maruadsi (assembly GCA_030347415.2). Taxonomy (NCBI): domain Eukaryota; kingdom Metazoa; phylum Chordata; class Actinopteri; order Carangiformes; family Carangidae; genus Decapterus; species Decapterus maruadsi. The sequence goes on along the minus strand of CM064896.1, from coordinate 7,976,492 downwards.
ATGGCCTTCATTTCACCTTTTCTTTGCTATGCATGAGTTCACCACTGGAGGAGGGTTTTACTTTCTGCCAGAGTCTCTGACAGATATATGAAAGAGCTAAATATACCTTTATTATGCATTGGAAAATGTTTTGTTGTATTTTTCCATTAGATCCAAAATTTCAGTAAGACTGATGTGAAGTGGCATGGTTAGACGTCCACATTTTTGAAAAGGCAGATTACTAAAATGTCTTAATTTCATTTCAAATTGAAGGGTAAATACTTCAGCGTAAGAAGAAAAATATATTTAACATATTAGGAAATTTACTTTTAAAACTTAAGGACAGTAAATATCAGATAACATGAACCAATTTTTTACTCAATAATTTTCAAAAAGATGACTTTAACTTACGGTTCCAGTACGTTTACCCAATTAGTGATCTTCCTGTAACAGTTGATGCAGGGTGAAATGTATCTTATAGCCACTGTTCCCCCGTGTGATAATGGTGAATCTTGGGAACAACGGGGTGAAATTTACGGGACTTGTTGTTGGAAGACATAGAAGCAGCATGAGGGTCTTGAACAGTGCATGTCAGCAGAAGATTAACATCGCCATCTGTTGATGTAATTGAGCTACTACATTGCCGTAAACTAAAGCCCCACGTTCTTTACAAGATTGTCAGTTACATGTCCATATGATTGTCTAGTGAATGCTATAGTGGATTAACCTTCCCCTCTCTTTTTTAAAAACTTTTTTGCCCACCATCATTCATTTTTTGTTTTTTGCACCTTTAACAGGATAGAGGATCCAGTCAGGTCCACAACAGTTAACTATTTATGATGGTTTCTGCAATTAATCCTCCAGTTAATCCTCCAGTGTTAACAAGGCACAGCAGGACATGGATGCAGGATGATCAGCCCAGTCAAGATACTGCCAATCACTGCTGGCATCCCCAGAGTGCTGAACTGAGGGCCGAGTGGGTTTAGCAGCTAATGAAGACCCCGTGGCAGCAAGCAGCTGCTGGGTAGTGATAAGGAAGAGGGGGGCCTTCAAAGATTTAAATATAAATCATCATAGGCAGTGAGCAACTCCAAGAGCCCACTGGAGGATGAGGGGGTCTCGAAGAGCAGGACTTATGATTTGCAGAATTCATACTAATGAAGGAACGACAGATAGTGGTGTGTATCAGGTAGAAAGTGTGCAGTTGGCAATTCTCATTATAATGTTTTTGTTCTAACAGAAAATGCTGACATGATGTGGTATAGGCCTATATTAGCATAACACTACTGTATGCAAGAGGAAAAGTAACATGATGGAAAATACTTGTAAAAAATAATGTAAGAGCGAAGTCACAAAAGTGCTTTTAACTAATATAATATACAAAATTATCATACAGCCTGTTTTAAACAAGACTCAGTAACTTAAAAATGTGAATAAAATAACTGTCTTACACAAGGAAAACTGAATTCATGAGCACAAAAAAAGTAAAAGAAAGAGAGGGCAACATTACTACACTCAGTTGACCTCAGTTGGTCTGATATGAGCATGAGCTTAATGTTTGCTAATTACGTTGGCAGAGATATTGTTTCATAATTGGCACTAATGGCTTCGCTGACCTTTCTTCTCCACTTATTTCACTGTTAAAATGTTTTGTCACTGATAGATGTGAAACAGTGGTGGTAGTTCAGAACATTTAGCATTGTAGCTGCAGGGTACGTTCAGCAAAAGCTGTATTGTCTCAGTCTAAGGTAATGGTATAACTGAGAGTAAAAGAAACCACTTGAGCTTTAGTGTCAGTGAGATGGTGATTAACACCAAGAGCGCCAACGTGTCTCCAAAGACCCTTCCCAAAAAAATGGCCGCCTCCCTGTGAACTCAATCAGCAGGCCCTGAGGGAGACAAAAGAAAAAGAATGTGTTTCATGACACTGTGGGACAGTTTGTTAGAGAAGGAACCAAAGAGGTCAATGGATGATATATTACTGGAAATCTGGAGGAAGGAAACTAGTGACCACATGGTGACAACACTGCAGCTGAAGGTGCATTAAATTATTTATCATGAGGCCAATAGGTAACATACAGCACAGCTGTCAGCTGCATCGATCTGGAACTAGTTGTGTTTCCTTTTCAATTCAATGTCCCTTAATTATTAAAAGCTGACATTAATCATATAGAAAACAACTAAGTAAAGCTTTGTGTTACTCCATTAAAGTAATTTGTAATAATTAAAATTCTTTTTTTTTCCAGACATATGTTACAGAACAAAGCATGTTGTTTATTCAAGTATCTGGCAAATCATGTATAGCTACAAAACCTCAGGCAAGTTCTTGTTTTACTTTTGTAAAACTTTTTTTTTAATTGTTAATTCCTCTGTAGAATGGATTTGAACAAAGACATACTGAGAAAGTAGAAACAACAGACGAAGTAGTAAGAAGTGACATCCATTTATGGGCATGACAAAGAATAAAACACAGTTTACAACTTTGACTCCAGTTGCTCTTTGTACCACTCTCCATATTAACTCATCATGTTTGATGCCATTATGTAATTACTTTAAATTCTTTCACAAAGTCAAAATACTGTCCTTCATCCATTATTCCTCAGTTCATGTCTGGACTGCCTCATAGTCTGGTCTCCTCTCTCTTCTTCTCTACCAAGGTTTTCCCACACAGAGTGATGGCTTTAAACTCTTCAGCGATATCCAGCAGGGTCTTCCCTTTAGTCTCAGGCAGGACGAAGAAGGTATAAAGACAACCCATCAGACACACACAGGCGAACAGCAGAAAGCAGTATGCGCCGAGGGCATTCTGGAAAACAAAGTTCATAGAAATCCTATTTATCCTCTAAAGCAGCATTTAAGTTTTTTTTCCTCACACCGTGCACAGGTTGGTTTTACTCACAATAAGAAATGGGAAGATTAGGCTTAGAGCAGCAAACACCACCCATTGCTGGACTCCCATGAGGACAAATGATGCCATTCGATCAGACTGAATGAAAATCTCACCGTTGAGAGTCGATGATACTCCCCCTGTGTGAGCCAGAGCAAAGACTGAATTAATCTGCATCAAAACATCTCTTCTCTCAACATTTTACTGTGTAATGCACCAACTTTCCTCATTCAAAACTGAAAACCGCACATACCAGGTCCTCCACAAAAGCACATGATGAATAGGATGATCAAACCAGCAGTAACGTAAGGAGCCCAGTAACTAGAATCCTGCATGGATGACAATTTTACATGTGAACATTAGTCCAGTTTACTACAGTGATAACATGTAGAGAGGATATCAGAGGGTATCTCATCTTCACAGACATGTTTCTACCCTCACACAGTGGAGGTCAAAGTCAATTCACTTTTACTCTAATAGTAAAATAGAATAAATAATAATAATAGTAAAATAAATAAATAAACTGTCCACTGTGAACAGTCTTTATGGGGAAATATTTTCTATGTCAATGCTGTGGGCACATAAAAAACTTCTGAAATCCATGCTGATGCCGCTAAAACTCCCTGCATTGATTGACAGAACTGGGACATGGGAATATATTATTATGTCTTTATTTAAACTCAGAAATCACAGAGGGTAAAGCAGTAGATTAAAATAACGATTTAATACGCTTGATTAAAACAAATATAAATACATGAACAGTAATAAAACAGGTGTAATGACATAATTAAGTGCTTCGTAGTTCCAGGAGGCTTGTACAACAATAGCCAAAAGCAATTTCACCCAAGCTCACTACTATATGATTTATTCCTAAAGAAAAAGCCAGTGTCTTGTCTAATTTCACGCATTCAAAACTGATCAGATTCGGCCTGACTCTTTAGGATGCAGTGAACATGCTTACCTTCAGGTTCAGTATGACAGTGATCATCACCCAACTCAAAGACATGACACCATAGGGCCCCCAGAACAATGGCCTCCTCCCAATCTGATCAATCAACAGACCCTGGGAGAGAAAAGGGGATAGAATATAAATTAAATTGAAAAATCTTCCAGTATCTGCTTCAATGAGACAAATAATAACAAACAATACAAACAACAATGAGACACTATGCTTGGGTACTGGGTTCACACACAGTGAAACAACAATGCTCAGGCACATACAGAAGGAGTTACCCACACAGGAGACTGCTGTGATTATTTCAGCTACCCCAAGACCAAGAGTGATATAGCGGATCTTGTCGCTCGGTATGCCCGCCTTCAGGAAGATGTCAAAAGAAAAGGTACTGATCTGGGAAGGAGAGCATTGATTAGATTTCACAGGGTTAGATTCTTAGATGCTAAAATAAGCACAAAATAAGGCATTCTCTCCCATTTGCCGTAAAATCAGCTGCATGCTGCTCACTATAGCCATGCCCGACAGCTGGTTGAAGACGCCGATGAAGGACATGGAGATGAGCTGCCATCGAACGGTCTTGTCCCGCAGCAGCTGCAGAGGGGTTTTTGGTGGAGCTGCATCAATGGCTGCCTGCTCAATCAACATATCATCCATCTCCTGTTTGTAGTCACCTTGGCCCCACAGACTCTGTAGAGCTGCAGTTAGAAAAAGATCACAGACACAGATAGAAAATGTACTTCACTGTGTGTGACACTGTGAAATTTACAAATACTATGTAGACTTTTTTCGTCTTTCTTGTTATGCCCACATCGGGATCACACGACATCTGCTGCTGAACAAAATCTAAATAACAATGTCTCAGTGGCACTGGTCCAAAATGATTATGTAAGTCAGCAGCTAATAATGAATGAATGACAGTTCAGTCAGTCCTAGAGGAAAGTATCCGCAGCACCCAGTCAGTGTTTTTTCATCTTGTAAAGGAAATGCAAATACTTAAACTCAAAGACAGCTATTTTTCCTTTGAAGCTTACCTCCCGCTGAGTGTATAATGTTTTCAAACACTTCTGAGCTCATTGGTTTACAAATGCAATTTCTGCAGACAATACTTTAAATATAGTACTACAGTATACAGTTAGTACAATTTTCTAGAATTATAAGTGTTAGATATCCACTGTGGGAGGCCATTGGTGATTATGAGGAAATAATACCAACCTTTTTTGCATGCCTTATCGTCACCCTTCTCTATGAATAAGTATCGGGGAGCCTCAGGAAAAAAAGGCAACATGATGATATTGACCACAGAGAAAAATGTGGAGACACAGAGAACGATGTTCCACAGCTCCTCCCGTCCAAGAATCTCACTAAAAAAAAGCAAAAAAACAAACAAAAAAAAAGCCAAATCGAGTGTTGCGGTACAGCTCAGTTTCATTGCATATTTATGATTTATATTTATTCATACATGAAGTGACCAAGAACAATCTCCTCATGAGGATGGCAGTTTTTCCTACCTAATTTCCATTCAATATAATGGAGTTGAATAGTTTTTAGTCTCAATCAAAAAAAAAAAAAAAAAATATATATATATATATATATATATATATATATATATATATATATATATATATATATATATATATATATATACTGTATATTGTAAAGAATTACTGATATATTTTGTCCTTAACAGTCTTCTAACGATGGCCATACCTTAACCCACAAAACTGCCCAAACAGTTTGCCGAGTGACCGAAAAGTGACTGAGCTCATAGTCACTATGCCTCTTATCTTTCGCGGTGAAATCTCTGTCAGGTACATTAAATGAATGCTTGATCCCGCACCTGCAGGTGATAAGAGACAAATCTTGATGAATCAATGTAATTTGTTATGCTTGTCACAGAACATGTCCTGTTGACTTACCTGAAGAGAAGCCATACAAAAGCCTTGCCATAATGATCATCTCATAAGAATTTGCCACTTTACTTGTCACCATGATCACTGCTGCAACGATGGCAACAGAGCTGTTGCAGATCATCGCCTTTTTTCTATTGAAGGAAGACACATACGTTCAAGGACAGTCAAACTAGGACTACGTGTTGTATCAAGTTTCTTATACTCACCTTCCCAGCCTTTCTGAGATCATTTTGACACTAATGGCCCCAAAGAGTCCACCGACAGCATACATTGAAACAACGAGAGACCAGATCATCGTCACTGTCTGCGCAGGTGGATGCTCTTGATATCTGCTATACCAGCTGCTGTTAATAAAGCGCCGTATAAACTGTAGAGGAAGTTTTGAAGAGGCAACAAATTGTGGTGAGATATCACAGTCTAACAGATACTTTCCCAGCCTATATCAGTAAATTTGAATGTTTTGTTTTTTAGAATAAGAGAGGTAAAATAACTAACAGCAGGATAAAAAGAAACATTTTCCATGATGTATCTCACCGGTGAAGGAGAACCTGGAGCAGTGATGTAGTAGCCAGATTGAAAGCTTCCTCCAATCCCCAAAGCAGCAATGAGAAGCAGAGCATTTCCACGGGTCTCCAGAACAAACCAAAGAACCGGATTGGGAGATGGATTATAAAATACTTTTAAATATGCAGTGTTCTGGATAACCACAAAAAATTACAACATTTAGGCCTATCATGTGTTTTTGATGGGGGGAAATCTGTAACTTGACTGTCCAGTTATAAATGTGTATTAATTGTATTATTTTTCTATCGAATGAGTGTACAAGTTTACAAAGTGAACAGAGTGCAATGACTCAGCTCAAACTGTGCAGAAGATTTGTCACTGAAACTAACACAAAGACTGCTGATCCTGGTATTATCATTCATGTTTTTCTTCCATTTTCCATGTTAATAAAAGTTTGTCTGAGCAAAAAGCATATTGGAAAAATAGAAATGCCTACCAGCTGTTGTAGCAAAGTTTCCATTTTGTCTTCAGTGGTGCCGACCACACTACTGCCCAGACTGCATGGACTCTGTTAAGGATTTCATGTTGGTTATCATTAACTTTTTTGACTTTCTGACGAGGGGCAGAGAAAGTGAGAATCACTGTGTCATCCTCAAAGTGACTTGCCCCTGTGAGAGTTGTTATTTTGCTCTGTGGGCTGATGAAACTCCCTGTTAATACTGGACAGTCAGTCTTATCCAATCCTTAATTTCATGGTGAAATAGGCTGTAAACTCAATCAAAAAATCAGCGACTTTTTACATAACCTGTGACTTGACTTGCCCAAGAAAAAATGACTTGAGACTTTAGCCTACATAACCAAAAACAGAAAATTTCAAAAACACCATGACTACCAGACCCCAATCTCTGCTAAGGGCTTTTTTTTTTGAGTGCAGCATGATGATGATGGGGTTTTTTTCATCAGCAAAAGTAAATACAGAACTGACATGGGGTTTGAGGGGAATTCAATCAATTTTATTTAATGGGAGCATTGAAAAAAAAACTTTGAAATTAACTGATTTTTGTTTACTTTTTCAGTGTTGTTAGAACATTACTTTTTAGTTTAAGTAACTGAGTTACTAACTGAGTTACTTTTTTATTAAGTAACTAGTAACTGTAACTAGTTACTATTTTTGAGTAACTAGCACAACACTGATTAGCACTCGACACAATAATACAAATTTACATGCCACTATTAGCCTACCTGGAGGTGCAGTTCACAGCCATGTCCAGCAGGGGGCAGTACACAAGAAGCTGGTTAGTAAACGTCAGGCTGCTCCCCGCTCTTGTCCCCCGTCAGTGACAGACGCTCCGGCGGAAGCAACAGTCCAGTGTTTTCCGTAGTCATCGTAGACTAGCTGGTTGTAGCAGTAGCAGCGAGCGGTAGGAAACGGTCTAGGCTACACAAAGAAAAAAACACCAGTTTGTAGGTTTGGTTGTAAACTCTGACCAAAAAAAATGCCGCTGGAGAACCTGGAGGAGGAGGGTCTGCCCAAGAACCCCGACCTGAGGATAGCACAGCTGAAGTTTCTGCTGACGATGGACGGCCACCGACAGGATGCTAAAGTGAAGACCGAGCTCATGGACGCTATCAAAGCTAACAGTGAGTTAGCATCTTACTGCACTATTAACCCGGCTTGATTTTAGAGCCTGCTCTTTATATACGATTCATGCACACACATTTTGTATCACATGCATTTTTTCTCCCGTTTCATGCTGTGAAAACATATTTTTCTCAGCTAGCTCAAATAACCATCGAGGGTTTAAAAAAAAAGAAAAAAAAAGAGTTAGCCTCGTTAGCTAACGTTACAACCAAACGCTACAAACCCCAAATCAGTTTAAAGCAGGGTTGTTCTGGCTGTCAAATTTCCAGTAACATTAGCAAGTTTTATTCATTTTGTTTCATTCCTATAATGCACCATGTTTTGGTTTATCGTGGGAAGACAAACAAATGGCTTGCATTGTTTTTCTAATTGAATTAACTTAAAATCTCACAAACATAAATTACATGGACTAGAAAACATCAACAACATAATTTTCATCAGATCTGTGGCCACTTCATTTACTATTAAGCACAGATTTGTCTGAGCCTCGGGACGTGTACTCAATATTGCAGAAAATGTTTCCACTTATTTTTTTCCCTCACTAATTTGATCCCCAACCAAGAAGAGGAATAATTTGGAGGGAGGGAGGTTGACATGTTTGTTAAATGCATGTAATTTAATTTCTTTATGATTTCTAACTTGCTCTCTGTCTCTCTCTCCAGATATGGCACCGTATTACGAGGGTCTGTGTAAGGACCTGAAGTGGCAGCTGGACGGTGACCTGCTGAGTAAGATGAAGAAGGCCAATGAGGAGGAGCTGAAGCGTCTGGATGATGTGCTGGAGGATGCTGAGAAGAACCTGGGAGAGAGCGAGATACGAGACGCCATGATGGCCAAAGCTGAATATCTGATCAGAATTGGAGACAAGGTATGTTTTTTTTTTTCAATCAGTCAACAGCTATGAGTACATGAAAATGAAAAATAAACACAATTGCATAGTCTTAAACCATCAGTGCTCATGTGTTAGTTCAGGGCAAGTCAACACCATACTGGTAATAACTAGAGTTGTAATTGCCTGTGCATGTAGTGTTGTGTGAATAAGTAGTAAGAAAACAAGAAGTCATCCAATTCAAGCATTCCTGCACATCTGCTTTTTGGACCATGCAATTACTTTTACTCAAGTCACCGTCATTAGATTGCAACTTTTGCAAATGTGCATATTGTAATGTCAGTGGTGAAAGGGCATGCCATTCAACTCTAATATTTAATTCAAAGCCACTTTCCTTTTTTAATCTGCAATGTGTTGATTCAGTAACACACCAACGTTATTTACGGAAAGCTGTAAATTCCAAATGTTAATTGTTGAATATGCCCTTTACAAAGTGCAAATTTGTTAAGTCTTAGGCAGAGCTCATGTGAATGTGACCTCCATCTTTCAAGGGAACTCAAAGTCATCAATGCCTTTCATATTCAGTCGTCACTTAGAGCCAGAATCTAGAGTACAACAAAATATATTTACACATGATCTTAGCTTTGTGCGTGATGTTGCTTTTAAGCAGGTTCTCTGTAATGGCAGGAAGGTTGCATGTTACATCCTTAGCTAGATGCAGCTTTTTTGACATTGTCTGCTTTTGTCATGTGCATCCACAGGAGGGCGCCCTCACAGCCTTCAGGAAGACCTACGACAAGACAGTGGCTCTGGGTCACAGACTAGACATCGTCTTCTACTTGCTGAGGATCGGCCTCTTCTACATGGACAGTGACCTCATCACACGCAACTCGGAGAAAGCCAAGAGGTAAAGACGCTGTGGTGTGTTTTGTTCTGAAATAGCTCCACAAGCAGATAGTACAGTACTCATCTTATTTTGCCCTCTGCAGCCTTATTGAGGAGGGGGGAGACTGGGACAGGAGGAATCGCCTGAAGGTCTACCAGGGCCTGTACTGTGTGGCCATCAGGGACTTCAAGCAAGCTGCTGAGCTCTTCCTCGACACAGTGTCCACCTTCACCTCCTACGAGCTCATGGACTACAAGACCTTCGTTACCTACACAGTCTACGTCTGCATGATCGCCCTCAAAAGGCCTGACCTCCGTGAGAAGGTAAGGGAGGGAATGACTGCATGTACTCAAAAGATGGAATCAATAGAAACTACACATTCAGCATTTTTAGAAACGTGTAAATTAGCCGAGCTGCTGCTATTAAATGTCTAAAATATGTTTCTCTGTAGGTGATAAAGGGAGCAGAGATCTTGGAGGTGCTGCACAGTCTGCCGTCTGTTCGCCAGTATCTTTTTTCACTTTACGAGTGCCGTTACTCCGTCTTCTTCCAGTCTTTAGGTGAGAAAAGCCTCTTTCATCCTTGCCTGTAGATTAAAAAAGCCAGCGTGTCTGTATTTTAACAGAATAACAGCACGACACATGACGGTTTTAATGGATGTGAAACTTTTTTTCTTTGTACCACAGCCATGGTGGAGCAGGAGATGAAGAAGGACTGGCTTTTCGCGCCACACTACCGCTACTATGTGAGGGAGATGAGGATCCAGGCCTACAGCCAGCTGCTAGAGTCCTACCGTTCTCTCACCCTGGGCTACATGGCCGAGGCCTTTGGTGTCAGCACAGAGTTCATTGACCAGTGAGTGCCAGCACTTCACATCTAAGTGTCACATTTTCAAAATTAATCTCAAACCTCTGTGTCACTACAAAGAGTCAGTGGTCCTCTCTAGTGTCATACTTCACAAAAGCTTGCATAGAATAGTTGTATTTCAATGAAGTAAAATGATAAATTGTAAGATGCATGATCCATAAGCATTTATATGTAAAAATTGGCATTTTCAATGTCAGGTTGAAAATTAAGACCTAAACATTCTGGTCAAACACTGTGGGTAGGTTCAGGAAATAGGAAATCATTGATCAGTTTTACCACGTTTTCAAATTTAAGCTTCCCACAAACATGAAAGGTATATTATTGAATATGCTAGCCTCTCATCTAAAACACAGCATGTAAATAAGTGTATTTTCTGAACTATTCCTTTATGTCACCTGGCTTAATTTTTTTGTCATGTGTTCAAGGTAAGGTTAAAAGAAAACTTTATGTTGATGTTAACTTGGTCTTTTTTCCACCTCCTTCTCCCAGGGAACTGTCCCGATTCATAGCTGCTGGCCGTCTCCACTGTAAAATTGATAAAGTGAATGAGATCGTGGAAACCAATAGGTAATATTACTATCTCCTAACCTTAATTAATCCAACATCAAGCTCAATCACCAGTTGCACAACACTGAATGTTTTCCCCGTCTTCTTTCCAGACCTGATAGCAAAAACTGGCAGTACCAAGAGACCATCAAGAAGGGCGACCTGCTTCTCAACAGAGTCCAGAAGTTGTCGAGAGTTATCAACATGTAAAAACAGTGGCCATTTTTTTGTCATTACAGCGAGGGGGAATTGATCTTGATATACCCACACCTGTAGTTTGTCTGACAAAGTGACTTCTTATATTGTGTATATAATAAAATTTGTTTAACTGTTGACATGGTGTTTCTTGTTGCAGTTCATGTTAGGAAAGAGGCAGACACATGATTTCATATAAATAGCAGTATAAATTATTTTATTTACAGAAACTTGTTACAAAACAAATATACTATACAATCTTTTTTCTTTAAATATTAATTCTAACCTATGTTTTGTTCATGAATTACATAGCAGCCAATACATAAGTCCAGCTGAAAATGATTCTGATAATGTATACAAAAAAAATCTATACACACTTTTACATAGTATGAATGGTGGATTTATTTTTTCCTCCCAGACACGAGCTGTATTATCTCTCACTTTCACATTCCAAGTCAATGGTGCTGATTTAAAAAAAACATCTTTGCAAAATGTTTCCACGTAAAGGAAACAATAGTCAAGATGTCAGTGGAGTTTGAGGGTAAACAAAACACTTGATTGAAGGTTCTTGCGTACAAATCCCAGTAAACCAGAGGCGGGCTAAAGCCACGCGCTAAGGCTAACCGAAAATCTCAGCGTGTTGTCTGGAAAACTTGGATAAACCCAAAAAAAAAGGAAAACAAACGCACAATACTAAAGTGTTTCATACTGGGCAGCTGACAAGCTCAGGTTTTACCACATTTAGGGTTCATAGGCAGATTTAAAAGCAAACTCCTAAACACTTCGAAACATTCAAGTAAGGTAAAACAACCCAAAAATACTGTCCTCAAACAGTCATGGTGAAACAAATTCAGGCACTTTCTTAATTTGATATTTCTTTTAAAAGCTGCAAACTATTTCTTTAAAAGCTGTGATTCAAATTATTTGTTTGGCAACAATGATGCAAGCAGCTGGACTGTCTGAAGAGTTCCTCCTTCTAACAATGACAGCCTTTCTATAACAACATAAGTGTTCCAATCATGAAATGTGTTTTAAGGTCTTACAAAGTGTCTGAAGAGTACATGGAAAGTAGTTTCGACAACGGGCACAGCTTCAAGCCTGCAGGACATTTCAAAATCACAGGCTAACTGGGTCACATCATAAATTTGTTTGTTGTTGTGTTTGATTCATAGGCAACGTAAAATGTCTTGTAAAAGCACGTGTGATTGTGTGAATAAAGGTATTCTGTCATACAGACACATGCTACAGTGGCAACACTTCACCGTTGTTCCTTAAAGGATCTCAGTACAACGATTCATGAGATGCTTCAGCTTCTACATATAGGTGTATTGCATTATATAGACTTGGCAGTGAACCACTTCAAATAGTCAGGTTCTCTGACTTTTCATCTTTTTTTTCTTTTTTTTACTAAATAAATAATGACTTCTTTTTTTTTTTTAAATTGTACCAAAAAATTCAGCGTGTACGAAAAATGCCTGTGCAAAAATACATATTTCACTATGTACAATTTGTTAACAAAATATGTATTCTCAAATAGGGATACTTCAATACTTGTTTGATACATCGGCTACAAGAAAAAAAAGCTAAATTAAGAATCTTTTTCTTAAAAATCGTCTCTACTTTTCCACGCTATCTGACATCAGTGGATGTTCCATAAATCAACAGGTGTTGCCGAAAGTTTAAATATGTCCCGTGAAGCCATCTTCATGAATCCCGCACCATAAAACCCACTCGAGACCACGCAAAATAAGCAAAACATCCGAGAACGAATTAATTAAATGGCCGAGTATTGCCTGACTTAAGACTCCGCTTTGACAAAAAAAGGAATAAGAGTAAAAATGCCTGGTTCTACTACAGACAAATCTCCTCTCAGCTCACACCAACGTAGTGTTAAACAGCGAGGCGTGGAAATTAACATCCAGAGCTTGGGTAGTGGTTACACAGACGGGACAATCATACCCACAGAAGACAGGTGACGTGCATAAAGCTTGCTCCAGTTAAGTCGTACCATACCTGATTTCCTTGTGAAGGAAAAATAAAACGTTACAATTCACATCTGTCCACAAGCTGCTGTGGATTTCGGACAGCTGTATTGGGTAAAAAGAAGGTAAGGTGTGGCAATATATAACAATATGGTTTGCACAGATTTTCTTCATATCCACCCAGGCAATGCACCATCACCGCTTCATGAGCAAGACAACCCACCTTTTAGTTAAGAAATAAAAAAAAAAAAAAGGAAAAAGTTGGCAGTTGGCAAAGCTGATAGCAGCTTTTGGCTAGCTTTGTGGACAAGTAAGCAATGCCGATGGAGAAAGCAGGTTTTTAGTGCTGTTCACAGTTGGGGGTAGGTCTACTGTGGCTATTGTTTTTGCACAATGAAAAAGATTGTGGAAATTAACAGGTGTCCTCAATACCAAGCTATCGCTGTGACAAAAGATTCAATTCGAACGGGGCACATCAGGCGTCCTTTTCACATTTGAAAGCACAACTGTCTTCATCACGTCTACAAAGACTGTAGTTCAGTGTAAAAAGCTCATAAGAAATCATAAAAAGGTAACACTTGCATAATTATTCTGGGTAATAAAAGAATTGACCAGATCGTCCTTACGGGCTCGTCTCAGGCTACGAGTGCGCAACCCGAGGTTACTCAACGTGTCGCCAGAGAGACTCAGACTAATGTAAAAGTGAAACAACAAGGTGATTGTGTGTTGTTTAAGGTGTTGCAAGTAACAGTTTGCTGCTCCTCCTGCTCTCCTTCCAAGGCTTCTGAGATCAGGCGCTGGGGGTGTATTTAAGTTGGAAATTCCAGTAGTCCAGCAGAATCTGACATGAGAAAAATACTCTTATACACACAAACACACGCACACATTCACACGCTCATACGGAAGAGATCGGCTTGTTGTCTCCCCAAGTGCTCAGCGTCGTGACGACTTGTTGCCGCAGCCCTTAACCTGAACCCAATGAGCTTCGAACCCCAGCTCGTGGCTGCTGCTATTGTTTCTCCTACTCGAACCAGACAGGAAGACCTCACAGAATACTGGGACAACACTTGCGGGGTGGGGGGGGGGTCCCTTGGCTCGCTCGTTTTGACTCTTTGTCTTGCCCGTACAGTACCACCACACCCCCTGCCCCACTCCCACGTCCACACTCACACACGCACACACACATGCACACGCACACATGGCTTTGGGAGAATTAGTAAGGACCACATTGACTTCACTGGGCAGTCCAGATCATCTCCACCCTGAGGATTGCGGGAAGCTGAGAGTAATGTGGGTTTGACTTTAAAAGGCCTCGTGCAGCCCAGAGCAGTATGCGGACTGCCCCGGACTATTCCCCGTCCGCCTGCCGGTTCCATACACTGAAGCCGAACACCGCTGTCAGGGACGAGCCTTTGGCTGAGGAAGATGAGGGGGGGAAAAAGATACACTTTGTTAAAACGGTTTCAATCGATAAAAGTAACACGTTCTAGGCAAAACACAAAAGGTCACGACAGTCCCATTCATCACTTTTCACTTCATTCAAGTGGAAAGACCTCGGCCTGAGCACAAACTGTGTTTTGTCTGATTGTCTTAGGGGAGCATGTGTAACTCTACCGGTGTAAAACTTCCCAGTTTTCATCAGTATCTCTTATGAGCTGAATGGAAAAGTTGAATCCAAATAAAAGGCTGCTCTTCCATGACAGTTCCACCTCTTGTATCATCTTGTTGCTCCACTGTACTGCCAAAATAATTAGTGCAAATGTTTCACTGGTGTTACCATGGCTGCAAACATGAAAATTTGCAATTTTAGTCATGGAAGCAATATAAATTTAATCAATTGTGACACCGACAGCCACCACTCCTTTTGGGAGCTCTTTGGTGCCTTTCCAACTTCCCATGATTTCCTTGACAAGAACCTGTTTAGTAAGAAGTACGTAGAAGACTTAATTACAGAAAATGTCATCGTAATCCATCCAATATTTGTTGAGAAAACTCAGGTTGAAGCAACATAGGGTGCAGACAAACTGACATTCTCATTAATGTCATATTTAAAGGGAGGGATACTTCACCCAAAATCGATAATTCAACAATTTTCTACTCACCGTCATGCCAAGGAAGCATTTGGAGAGCTGGCAATGGATTTTCATATAATGGCAGCAGATAGAGATCACTTCTGAATCGTCCAAAACATGCACAAGATTTGCTGCGAGATGTTCGTCCGGGTTTACGACAACGAACGAACATCAACAGAGCCACTGGGATCTACTGTTACGACAAGGCTAAAAACAGAGATCAAATTATTTTTTTCCAAACAACTTGTCCATGTTGCAGCCTCAGGACACTGGCCTCAGTATGGCGGTATTTGGATGTCTCATAATGTGTGTTTTGGACGATTCAAAAGTGAACTCTATCCGCCGCCATTATATGAAAATCCATTGACAGCTTGACCCCACCTGAAACTCCAAAAGCATTTTGATTCTGAAAGTTCTCCAAACCTTCCTTGGCATGACGGTGAGTATAAAATTGGTATCGATTTTGGGTGAACTATCCCTTTAATTCTCATGGAAAGATTAAAACGCATCCTGGAAACAAAAGCTCACCTGATGTAAATGGGAGTTGTTGGGCAGCCCTGGTGTCCCTGGAATGCTCCGCCCATGCTTCCCATGGATGTTGTTAATGGCAGGTGACTTGGCCACTTTGGGTCTACCTGGTCCGGGTCCCCCTCCCCCTCCTCCTCCTCCCCCCAGCCCTCCGGCTCCACCTCCACTATTAATGCTGCTGGAGACAGGAGAGCTTTTGCGCTTCTTGCCCTCCAGACGCCCATCTGAAGAGTGGTGGCTGAAGCTGGTGTGGTGGTCGGATGAGGACGAGGACTGGTGGTGCACGAAGGGCCCCAGGGAAAGGGTGGAGTCACTGCTGTTCATCACCACACTCATGCGCTTGATGGATTCTGCAGGGCTGCCCGAGGGAGGACCTCGCGCAGGCGGCCCCGAAGAGCCGCCCGCTGAACCTCCAGAGGACTCGGCCTTGAGGCTAAGTGAGTTGGTCCTCACAGTGGGGCCACAGTTGAGCCCCACACTGTGGACTCCGCTGTGGGAGGAGGATAGTGACGATGAGGATGCAGACCCTAATGAGCTGTGGTGGTAGGTGCTCCCTGAGCTGCTGACATTTGCACAGTTCTTCTTGAAAGAGGAGGAGGAGGAGGAAGAGTAGTTGGCGTTAGAAGAGGAGGATTCAGAGGAGCCGTGGGACGAAGAGAGGAGAGAGCTGTTCTTCCTCTTCTTCCCCGAGCTGAAGCTAGTGCTGCTACTGTTACTGTTGGCTCCGCTGCTGCCCCCACCAGTGGAGTTGGGAATGACAGGTGTGGAGGAGCCGGAGGAGATCTCCTTGGGCCTGAAGGACGATGACGACTTGGTAGTGCTGCTGCTGGAGGAGCGGGACTTGAGCGCCCGGCCTGAGGCTAGGGAAGGAGCTGAAGAAGAGGAGGATGAGGACGAGTGGGCTGAAGGCATCTGCGGCAACGAAGACACTTGACGGGCCTGCGTGGTGCCGTAGGCCGGGTGCTCAGCCCCGCCCTGTTGGGAGCTGCGGGCATTTAAGGTGGTCCCATAGGAGAGCACTGATTTGCCCTCGTAGGATTGGCTATAAGGAGTCTGGGGCAAGGTGGCTGGGGGGCCCAGGAAGCCTGAGGAGGGAGTGCTACCATGGGAATTTGTGCTTGTCCTATGGGTAGGTGCAACGGAGGAGGAGTTCTCCAAGGCCAAGGGGATTTTCCTGCAACAAGCACATTATCATTCATTAGCTCCGACTCTTAACAAGTCATGAATTCTTCCTTAAAAGAGGCAAGACGGCCAATTATCTTTTTGCTCTGTGTAAACATGTCACTCTATTTAATAGATGTTTTTAGCATCTCACTTCTACTTCTTGCAGTATTAACATGAAGAGTATGAGCTGGACTCCCTACACTCATGCAAACAACACCCTTTTTTTTTGTTTGTTTTTTTAGTTTACAAGTACACCTTGTTATCTAAATCTGATCTGGGTACATTAACCGAATGATGTATGGGTGGGATGGGTGGGACGTATTGTTTACTGCAACTGTGAAAAAAAAAAGAATCTGAGCTTGGCGACAGACTTACTTCCACATCTGAGAGTTGACATGCTTGTCCATCATTGTTGTTAGGGCACATCTCACTCTGTCCCATCGTCGGTCAAAGGAGTAACAGCCTCTCCCAAACAGTCGACTTCCAAAGGTACAGTACTGGGGACAGGAGGAGGGTACAGATTAGGAAATAAAAATCACCAGCTCTTCAGAATTTGACAAAAAGAAACGTTGTGTGCTGCTTATCAAGGATCAGTGATGGTGGAGTACTCACAGCTGCCGGTCGAGGGTGATAACCTGAATAGTGACAGTCCAGTTTGTCAGCGTTGTCCTCCCGCTCCTCGTTCTCTCCCTCATCGCTGGAGGGTCGAGAAAACCCATCGGGGGTCGTTTGGGGGTGGTGTGGTGACTCGTGGACTACTGCAGGGTCGCCGGGGGTACCACCTCCGTGACTGCTGTTTAGTTTTAAGGACAGATTGATGCTGTTCATATTCACCTTTATTATAAGAAAAACAAGCCATTAAGTGCCTTAACTGCTCGCAGGACTCACCGTGGAAGAAATTTGGGTTTGAGTGGCAAAGGCTTAGTGGCTTCTAGGGCGGGGCCATTGCCATGAGCCACCTGGTGGGGGTCATGGGCAGCAGCGATGTGGGAGGAGGGGTGTGGGTCCCTGAGAGGGGGGGTTTGCTGGGAATGGGGTTGGTGGAGGTCTCTCTCCCTCTCCCGCTCCCTTGTTTTGTTCTTGTGCTCTGCCAGCAGTGTGTCAAAGCGCTTCCTCCGCCCTGGCACCGCCCTCCGCTGGCTTAAGGAATGTGTCTGGTGTGACATTGGAACAGTCAAAGGTCACAATGGTTGTTTGGTTAAAGAGACTGCTGAGTTTAGACTTAAGATGGCTTTTGTGTTTATACAGATTTTTACATGGCAGAAAGATCTCTTGCAGGTTTTGTCAATGTCTGATTCACATGTTACTTTGCTGTAAATAATCATAACCATCCTTTAAAGACTATATAAGAATAAGTCCGATACCTCCACCATTGTGCAAAAATGTAAAAACACATCAGCATCAAACTCACACAGCAACATATTCCTTCATTACATTCTCATTCTTTATAAGGCTATGTCATGATCCAGTGAGTACCACACACTGCAGTGTTGTGCTTTATCGCTGTTTCAGCTAAGGTGTCTAATAAACAGATCTAATCTCTTTGTAAGATTTTGAGAATATTCGTGAAGGCTGCAGAATCACTGTTACTTAAAACTCAAGCTTTTAAGATTTTGGTGTATTACTCAGATCTGTTGAGAACGAGTCGAAAGCAGAACATCGTCTGCTTCAGGTCTAAAATGATTAACAGTCAGTTTACTAGACAGGAAGCAGAGACACTGGTTACCTTGCATGTTAGAGATCTTGTGCATGGTTTCCGAGCTGTTATATCCACAACGCCACAGTGGACATCTGGATTGAACTCACGTTCTGAGGGTACAGAAGTAGAAAAGTGAGGGAGAACTGTTAGCTCACATATGCCGTGCCAAAACCAGTGGTTCTTTGTCACACCTCAAGAAAATACACAAAAAAGAATTCATACTGAGTGTTAACATAATGAAACAACAGCTGTTCTTTTTTTTATCCAGCACACCTGTCACTTTCTTGCTGATGTGGCGTCTGCTACTGGCACTGCTGCTGCTGTCCTGCTTCTTGTCCGAGAGGACCGAGAGGTGGCCCTTGCCATTGGGAATCTGACCCGGGGCCAGTAATGGAGGCTTTGGTATGGAGGGACAGTTAAGGCCTGGTTTAAGGGCTGATGAGGAGGAGGTGGTGATGGTGGTAGTGTTGGAGCTCACAGTGGTGCTAGAGGAGGATGTGGAGGAGGATGAGGTGGTGTTGGGGGCAGATGGGGCCTGCACCAGCTTAGTTGACGAGTCCACCCTCAGGTGCATCTTCTCCACCTTGACAGCCGGGGTGAGGCTGAAAGAGAAGGTTACAGAGATGAAGAGGGCGGCAAGGAGGAAGCCGAGCGTTAGAAACACTGAGCCAGTGAGGAAAGCATGGTAAGTGACAGATGTGCATGTATGAATGGAGCTGGGTGGACAGAACATGAAACTAATATGATCCATAATTTTTCAAGACATAGCACTGCAAAAACAGCTGATTAAATATATTCATTTCATCTCACAGATCCTGTATCAAATGGGGATTTTAATAACACATGAATGACACTTTATAGGCCCTTCTCTTGTCATAAAGCACCAGTGGAATTCATAACATTAACAATGATTAAGTTCCATTAGCTGTCCCAGTGTTGAGGTTTATAGGATTATAAAAAGGGAATTTTACACCTAGACAGACCTGCACAAAGTGATGTGAACTTATTTGAAATAAACTGAGAGATCTATACAATATTCACAAGATATCACGACACCTAGGACGATCAAAAGTGTAACTATAAAATGAATCCAACTGCAACAACAATTGTCCAATGTTTTATATGATAAAGATGACGGCTCCCTAAGTGTCACAGCTGGGGGTCTTCATTTAAGGCCTTTAAGGATGATATACTTGAGTATGTGATATGTACTTGACTGTTTATAAAGATGGATTAAGTGTCTCCACTTCCTCCCACTGTGCAAAAATGAAGCCAAATTATTCCTGATTTGACAGCTGCCATCTTCTGCTGGTGACGTTAGCACAGCAGCAGCGAGCAGGGAGTGGAGCCGCAGCATAGACGTCCCGCCCGAACAAAAAACTAATTAAAACCAAACTTCACCAAACATTTGCACTTGCATTAGCATGATTATAAGAATGACTTAAATTTAACTGCTGTGGCACAGTCCTGCTGTAGACTTATGCACTGATGTTGGAAAGATACAAGTTCATTTGGTTTATGACCTTTATTCCAGTTAACCACCAGGGAGTGATCAAAATGCTTTGGCTTCACTTTTAAGGAGCCGTCATGTTGTCCAGCTTTATTTATTGTCTTTGGATTAAATGTCTAAACGAGAACTTGGGGCAACTATGCTCATGAAGCAAAAACAATTCATTACTCAGCCCTAGTTTGTATGTAACACTAGCAACACTATACTGCAAATGCTACACAGTGAGACTTACTGTGTCTTGTCTGTCGTCTGGAGCACCCTGAACGGTGCAAAGGGTGGTCTTCGCTGAATGCCAGGCGGCAGCTTCTCTTTGGCTGGTTTGAGTTTGGAGTTGGAGGACGAGGAGGACGTTGAAGACGACGATAAGCTGGATCCAGCAGTAGAAGGTCGGCCAAGAATGCCTCCAGTTGCCATTCCAGCTACGGACCCCGAGCCCAGTCCGGTTCCAAGCCCACTGCCGCTGCTCCGGTTCCTGCCCGGCACAGGGAAGGGCGAGGTGGAGGCTGGCTTGCTGGCTGAACTGTGTCTTCTCTCTGGAGCAACAACATAAACAGTGATAGCATTAAAGCATAATCGTTAACACATTTAGGTGTCACAAAGCTTTGATGAAACACTAGAACAGGCTAGTCTATGCGGGTAAATGTGATAGAGATTGTATTATAAGTCAAGACAAAAGGCGACATGGGAAAACGTGGGAACATAGAAAATCTTCCTCCGACAGTGGGTACAGCTCGGTACCTCCACAACAAATAAGCAGCATTTGTGATTCATGCCAACTCAGCCTGAAATAGATCCAGCCAACAGGTCAAGTGCTTCATTTCCTGCCTGAGCTTCTTAGAACAGTTGCTGTGCAAACTGATAAAAGGCTGCGGGACACCAAAAAAGGATCGGGACAAACTCAAATCCATCCACAACTCAGTAACGAACCATAATGAGCTGTGAATCACACGACAAAAATAGATTAATTAAAAATAAAAATAAAAACTTAACTGAATATCTTTCCGTAAAAGTATATATACTGTAAGTTCATCATGATTCCCAAAATGTGTAAATAAAGAGCTCTTATTACAAAAACGTGGGATTTTGCAGGAAGCTCATCACTTGCTATTCTTAGTAATAGCAATAAAGCAGCACACTAAAAATAATTTTATTGAAATTCCGACTACTGTTTCACAACAAAGATGCATTTTACCACAGCAGACTCATTTCATAGAGTCCCAGAGTTCATCAGCTACCGAAGCAGAAACCACCAAAGAAAAAGCACAAAGCGGCATCATGAAGGCATTTCTTCAAATTCAATGGTTACTGCAACCTGAATCTTTCCCATGCAGCAGCTCCCTTAGAGATATACTGAGTGTCTGAGGTCACAGAGGGGTCACGCACACATACACACACTGCTGTTGTGACCATAAGTGGGGAGAGAGAGCGACACATACAAGACAGAGAGAGGCGTCTGCTGAAGAACTGAGGAGAACTAGGTTACTGGAGGTTAGCTTGACCCTCTGGTTGTCAACATTGTGTTGCGTGAGCAAAATGGCAGAGCATGATGTGAGAACGTAAAAGGATACTGCTTCTGAAACACCGACGACAGGGCTTTGATAGAAAGCGTTGTCTGTGGTGGACAGCTAGTTACCATGGCGAGGGCCTAGTTAGCGATGCGTTTACTAAGATAACTCCGTGATGGTATGGCTGCCTGGGGAGCGGGCTCCCGGCCAAAGCTCGGTCTCAGCAGGTGACCACCAGCAAACCAGCTTGTTGCTGCAGGAACAGTGGAGGGGATGCTACACACACACACAGAGCTGCCACTCCCTGATCATCCTCAGCCGCAAACACCCACAGCAACACACACCTTCAAACTGTTCAGCCTTCTTGCAATTTCCCTTTTCAGGAAGGGGAAAAAAAAAAAGCTTTTAAGAGCGTCCCCCCTCTCACCTAGGGGCCTCTCTCTACACACCCATTCACGAAACATTCCACTTATCCTCCCTCCCACTTCTTACCAGCCGATTAACCCAAAGGCCTTTCTTTCTCTGCCTCCCTCCATCCAACCATCCATCCATTCCTCCCTCTCCCTCTCTCTCCCTCTCATTCTCGCTGTCTTGTCCTGTCTCGGTCACAGTCAAAAGCACACCCTGAGCACAAACTCACACCAGGAAACCCCAGCATGATAGTCAGCGCTGTGTTGACAAAGCACTAGCAGTGAGAGAGGCGAGCAAACACCAGCGGCAGTGGAATAAATTGAGAGTCAAAAAAAAAAGAAAAAATATGGAAGAGGAGGAGGGGGTGGTGGTGGTAAAACAACAGACACAAGGACCAGGAGGAGCATTAATACCCTCTTTCAGAATGTCAAATTATTGGCACGACGTGAAGAGGAATCCCTGACTATGGGATTGAGAGAACAACATCAATGGACAAGTGTGACAGCCTCAAAACCGTCCCCCCAGGCACCAGCCTCCAATCTCAGCACAACAAAGCGTCTGTAATATACATACACTGCTAAATGTATCAGTAATGACCTTGTCTTTATGGCAAAAATAATAAACACTGAGTTGTCTTGCTATCTTAGCTCAAGGTGGTTGAGTCAGAAATGTGTGTTTGTTGAGCCAAGGCAACGCGTGTGAGCCGAGCTGCGAGCAGAGCAGACAAGGCTTTGTTCGACAAGTTCATAGATGAATGCGTTAAAAAAAAAAAAGGCAGCCGAGCTTTGCTGCTTCCCGTTCTGCGGTGAGTGTCACCCCTGCTGGGATCAGCCTCAGCCGAGAAGCACAAACACCTAACAGGAGACAGATGGGCTCAAAGAAGCACGCTAAAATCATATTGAGACCATCTCGACGGTGCTGAGATCAGTGCCTTTGCCCCATGTTAACGCCACATGGGATCTTCTCACAATGACATCAGAGAGAGGCGAAGATGGGAGGAAAATCACAGCAAGCTACCGGCCGCTGCTGCCACTTTGCACGGCCACATACAGGAGGAGTGCAGCCGCAGAATTTCACTTAAGGTTTTAGACGGTTCCAGTAGAGATGCCGTTATCAGTTGATCAACAGAGAATTAAATGCCTATTGTGATGTGCAAAAAAATGTGTGCAACATCAAACAAATTAGAGGATTTTATTTCACATCAATTTTGTCTGGCGACAACAGACGTCCCCACCAATTGTAAAAGACTTATTATTACATACCAACTTGTATGTGATGCTGTGTGTGTATTCAATAGCTCAGCATCATGTTTGTAATTTGTGGATGTTGTGCCAGCAGTGATGATTTCTGATTTCCTGTTCACAGAGTTCATTACTCCAAGACAATACAAAAGACTCATCCTTCAACGAAGCCTTTTCTCACTTCAGATGTTCTTAATCCTTTTAAAGACCCTGATTTCGGTTGAAACTAGGTAGACGCCACCGCTGCCGACTTCCAAGGTCTAAACACTCCAATTTATGAATAGTTGGAACAACAAAATCCAGGAGATAATGATACCTTATTTCATTTTATGCAAGTTATTGGAAGGGAAAAAGTTGGGCTGGTGTATTCCTCATAATAATCAAGTACAAATATTATGAAAACAAAAGAACTAACTGCTATAATCAGCTTCAAATCACTTAGGTGCTTTGGTGATTGTGCAATGTCTGCTTCGAACAATGCCACCCTGATCAGATGTATGCATCCTGTGTGATGCTGTCAATACAGTATTGCATCACATGCACTGTAACGCTTGTGCAGTATCCTCATTTAAAATCCCCAGGAAGGTATGAAAACTCAGGTGGACGCTGCATTACATAATAATAACAAGGTCCAGACAGCCTTGCATCAGTCTATATTCTATCAGTGTGGGAGGAGTCCTCTCTTTTTGAGTGTTGCTGACACCGTAGCACGGGCAGTGTGCTGTTATACCTCCCTCTTGTGGCTGACCTTGACAACTGGAAGTGTTGTCTAACTTCATGGAGAGAGTGTGCCACTGAAAAGAATTCAGTTACTAAAACTCTATTCACATTCAGGATAAAAAGTGTAATAAGAAGAGAGTACTATCAGAGACGTCTGACTCAGAGGGTGAAAGCGTAGCGACAAAAGCTAATACGAATCGTCACATTTCAGTCATAACAAGGTCACGTGAGCAGCTAACGACTCCTGGCCTCTTAAACTGACCTGACTCAAACAGACTAGTGGAAATTCTTACTTTAAACTATCAGCCCAACATGACAAGACAAATTAGCTGTAACTAACATGCAGCCTTATGATTTCAAAGATAGCGCTTGCAGTGTGCAGTGACTGCGGATTTTTGTGAATTTGTCATGAACACTGCGAGCCACAGTCATGCAATCGCTATATTCATGCAACTGTAATTCACCCATTTACGTTAGCACTGATTCAAGATCCGGTCCAACTTTCTAAGAAGCAGAAATCTATGCGCTGAAATGTGCATACCGTACATACACATCCCTAGAGTAACAGAACCAGAAACCCGATCTGTGCTGTTATGTGTTAAAACAGTACATTACTGAGAAGACTGAGAGCCACATCAAATATTAACAGGGGAATTGTAAACACACACACAGAGACACACAGTCACAAGTGAGACAGTGAGTGAGATAAATAAATAAATCAAAGTCTGTGGCGCCCCCTCTCAGGTTACTGAGTGGAGAGGGAAATGTGGCAAGGAAATACAAAGACGGGGGGAAAAGTAATACTACACAGTGTGTTAATGTGTGAAATATCACTACCAGCCTTGAAGCGTATGGTATGAGTGCAGAGTTACAGATGTGTGTAGGTGCTTTGTTACTTCCCTCTCGACTCTTACCCACAGTACACATGCTTGTCCTAGAATTAGGCTGTAATTTCAATTTAATTACTGGATATAGGTCTATATCGTGTTTGCATGAAAGGTAACTGTACATATACAGCATGTACATACATACATGCATGTGTGAGCGTGTGTTTGCGTCACACTTACCGTAGTGTGCTTGGAAGGCTTGGGGTTTGACTACTTGACCGCAGTGGCTGCACATCACCAGGTAGAAGTCGTCCTGTGCAGGACACTGGCCAAATATGGGCATGTCTGTACACAGGGGAAGATTGAAGCAGACACAGCACAAGTCAAGGAGAGGCAAATAAATTAGACATATGTTCACCTGGTGCCCCAGTTGGCAGTTGTATCTAAACAGAGACATCTATCATTTGTTGTCATAACACTGTTACAGCTCAACAGAGGGTCATTCCAGCGAGATGGCATAATCTCTTTTGCATAGCACAGAAAACTGAAAATTGGTCACGTCCTCGGCAAAATTCAGACAATGCCGGGTTGCACAAAGTATAAATATTAACCTATTTTTCATATTAACAATATTAAGAAAATGAAAAGCTCACTTAAGGAAACCTGAAGAGCGAAGCCTGCACATGCAAATACAGATCACCAACCAAGTACCTCGTCCTAGTGATAAGAACCAGGAAAAAGGCAGAGCCAGCAAACCAAAGGTTAGCTTTTGTCAGTCTCCCACATATAAACAAACTAAACTTACAAAATGTACGTAACATCAAGCGTGGATGTGCTATGATATTAAACACACACAAGTGTAAGATCAGTGTCTAAGTTTAATGGAGAAATGGCTTCACCCTATTTTTTCAGCCGTATTTCCTCTGCTGTCTCTGACATGAAACTCTCTATAAGCGCAGATTTACAGTAAATGTGAACTTTTGTTTACCTGTGCCATACCACATCGGTAATATATAGTGAGTAGGGTCTTTATTTATCTCAACTTTTTTTGAGGGAGGCTTGTTTTGGAAGCGGGCTTGATTTATATATAATTAGTCATGGTAGTATTTTTAGTATATGAAGGCTCGTTTTGATCCACTCTTATTTCTACATTATACTGCACCAGTGTCTTAATGCAAACTCTACAGTTCCTGTGAGCATTTCAGATGAAAAGCCTTCATGCATTTAAGTGGAAAGAAACCCCTTATTTCTTATCAAGGCTTGTATTGCGATGCTGACATGCTGCAGTGAGCGCACTGTCTCATTTCCGGCGGCTGATGTTCCTGTTGTTTACACGGTATCCAGATCTGCTAGTTTCTTTAGCTTAGCCGTTTCAAATGAGTCGGCTCCCTGTCCCTCCCACTCTCCTGCTCAGTGTGTCTCCTGTTTAGTTATTCCTCTGCTTTCTTTGGCGATAAGGGTTCATGTAATACATGCGATTCATTTACCGTAATGGCAACGCTCCATGGATTGGAAGCACAACTCTGCTTCCCTGCAGCTCCCGAGGAGAAGCACAGCCCTAAACTCGCAGTTCATGAACATGTGGTAGCCGTGCACTAGGTTTACAACTAGTCTCGTTTCCAGCTAGATTAGACAAGTGCCTTAGTTGTCAAACAGACTCAGGTTCTGCTTCACTTCTGCTCCTGAATTTGCATAATGAAGCAGAGGAAATACAAAAATGGATAAACAAATAAATAAAATGGACAGTTTGTAAATGGGAAAATAAAAACAAACAGTAAATAAATTGAGGCAAATATTATCAGCTAATGTTACACGTTATTATATCACGAATCCCGATATAATTTACTTTATTTTTTACTGCATTTAATGGCATTTTATTACATTCATTGAGCCATTTATTTAGTTTTCATCTGGAAGTTTCGGATCTTCATAATATCTAGCACAAATGCCAATGTACACGAATACATGTGTGTAGCTCCAGATTTCCTATTCACCCAATATCATAAACCTCCTGCTTCTCAAGCCTCTCTATGGCAAATCAGAGGGAAGTGCCGCTCCTCTCCAGAATGTGATCAATATTTACCCAGGCGCACAGAACCAGAAACCACCTAATTAAGGAGGCTAATTAAGAGATTGCCTGGGGCATTATGATGAGATGAGCAGAAGAGAGGATACAAGAGGAGAGAAGTGGAGACCCTCTCCAGTACGTACTCCGCCAGGGCCGTCAAGGGTTCTCCAAACATCACTGGCCGAATCTGGAAGTACGAGGGCCATTAAGCAAAGACCATATAAAAGAGTCTACCTGGCGGGCTCCCTCTCAGGGAGGTCAGTGGTGGTCTCGTGTGGAAGAACTGACAAGGCCGATGCTACTTAATGAGCGTCAATTGTCTGGAGCCGCTCTGCTAAGTGTCTCCTTCAACGACAGAGCAGTGAAAAGACTTTTTCTCAGTGGCTGGGGTCTGCCACCAAGAAATAAGCAAATGTCTTCACTTAACTGACAAAAGCTTGTAAATTATATAGAGCTTGAGTAGAAAAGCACACTGCTGATGTGTACAATCGCGGGTTTGATTGCACTGCTCAGAAAACAAGTGTTGAGATGTGGCGTGGACGCTAAGCGCTCCCTGGTTGCCTGTTGCAGAAGCGTAAGCCATTACAGGAGGAGTTGGAAGCTGGCCTGAAAGCTCTGGGCAACTTCTTTTTCTGTTCAACATGTCTGTTTTCATCTCATTCTCTATGTAAACCGTTCTGCTGTAACACTAACATGCTGAAATTATAACAAAAAGAGCGTTTTCAGAATCAATAACTTTCCATGTGTTCTCCATTACCACTTTACCTTCGCTAAGAACCTTAAAGAAACAGGAAAGAGCTGCAGAGACCAATGGGCCGACCACATTTCCTCATTGAATCAATTGCAAGGTCAAACAACAATCATTCTCAAACGGCTGCTGTTGTTCAGCTGAAGCGTTGTCCAAAGCGTTGCTCAACTATAAAAGCAGTCTGCTCAGATCGCCTCGCCACTCCGCATGCAACGTAGTGGCACTGACTGAGCTGTACCACTGAAATGGCCTGCCTTTAAAAGTGGTATAACGCCACTGCGTCTATTCTTAATCTCCATTTTCCTCCTGTGCAAGCAGGAGATGAAAATGGTAGCAAGAGAAAGGAAGTCACCAGCGAGGAGAAAGAAGAGACAGAACAACGGTGCGGAGCCAAGAAAACGAGCACAACGGAGAAAAAACACAGCGGCCTCAGCGAGACAAAGAAGGAGCGAGCGGAGGACCTGCGCTCGAGGAGGAGAAAGGGAGCCTGTGTGCACGAGACAGAGGAAGAGAACGAGAGTCCAGTTAATTTCAGTATCCTCATCCTTGGCAGTGATGAATGATCTAGGTGGAATAGTAGCGGCTCCGGCTGCCTCTGAGCAGCACGCACGCTGGCACAATCTGACCTGTGACACTGTCACCAACACTACATTTCCCAGCTTCCCTGACTGCGACGCTGCAGCTGTTACATTTATATACATATTTAAATTAAAAAAAGGAAAACAGCTGATGAGTAGATTCACTCATTATTTGACAATCCCGTTTTCAATGTGTGTCAGAATGGTGGTTGCACCACAGGAGGAATCTGGTGGTGAGTCATGGTGGAGAGGTGTAGTCATCCACTTGTAATACCCCCACTAGACACATACACACACAGAATTACATTCTACGAACACACGCATCTGCCACAGGCGGCATGTGTTGATCAGCCCCATGACACAAACAGTCACTGATAGACACTGCTGCATGATAGGGGACATGTTTCATGACAAGAAGCAGCCTTCATTAGCCTGCATTAGCCTCGATTTCACCTCTTTGATACATCAGTCTCGTTCCCTTTCAAATAACATTTCTTCAGACAACAGTGGAAAACTAAAAACTAAAATATAGAAATATGTATCATGATACTTGGTGCTAAAATCGTGCAATGGTATAAGAGTACACGCACGCACAAAGAGGCCACGCTGTTGACCAACGCAAATGCAACATCAAGACAAGTGCCCTGACACGTAACCTGCAATTAACCTTTTTCCTTTAGAGCAACACGTGGAGAGAACAAGAGAAAGATACAAAGGGAGAGAAAGAAAGAAAACTATAAGAGCTGGACACACACTGACTGGTGGCATAAATGTGAGCCAAAAATCATCAATTAATCACTTATGACACGCACCCTGTTCTGCAAATACATTGTTAGAGAGCATGAATAAGACGCACAAGCAGCCGTTCTACACAGACACGTGCTGCTCCGACTGAAAGTCAAAGGTGTTGTATGTGAGTCACCTAATTCAGAACCCTGTCAACGTCTGTGACAATTATGCCCGCCATAGTGATCGCTTTGTTGGTGGCTGCAGAATTAATGATGGTTTTGAGTGTCTGAAGGAGATCCTTGTGGTTTTTAGCTAATTACTGCCATTTTTCTCTGCCAAATTATATACACAATTAGAATTTCAAAACATGGGACAAAAGAGAATAAGACTATTTTTCAGTGCTTGCTTAGTTGCGATAGAGAGCTCAAGGAAAAAGCTGCATCTTAATCTTAGTGTTCTGATCGCTGCATTGACTGTCCGGTAACAGCAAGGTCACATTCGCCGTGCCCCGCTCCGGACTCTGAGTGAGAGATGAAAACAATCTTCATTTAAAAGTAGCTGTGAAGAATGTGCTGCAAAAATGTATAAAATCCAAAAATATACGTATCATTTACATAAGCACACGCTTTTAAGAAGATGCCCAGTTAACTATTCAAAACTACACATGACACAAGGCAAGCATGAAACCTTTCATTTCACACACCACAATCAAAATCTTTTGGATTATTCTCCATCTCTGCCTGATGTCATGTCAACCTGGAAAATGATCGCAAGGTTGTTGATTCGTAATTAAAGAGGAGAGCATTTTATTGTTATTAACAGATGTATCTTTGTGGTGTAGCTTGTTCTAAATCCAGGCCTGCCAGCAGGACAAATCAGCTAACGCTAATCGAGGCGTTTCCAAAAATAAAAACGCAGGACAAAGTGCTCTCAAACATCATTGTGTGGCTGAGAAGCCAGGTGATGTGTGTTTCTGACATTCTGGGATTTTATCACCAAAGTCAAACAAGGTCCCTTCTCTTTATTGTGTCATGACTGAACCGATCGTTGACAGTGTTACATGCTGTATGCTGTATGTTTCGGCTTTAGAGGGAAATCCTGAAATAACCTGAGATCATAGATAGTTGCAAGATCGTAATCATCCTCTCACTCTGTTATCGGGGTGGTATGCTTGATTTAGTTTTATCCTCTGTGATAGTTGACTTTCAGAGTTTAGATCTGTTTGACCTGAATAAATTAGACATTTATACACCACATTCATTGGTGGGTGAGTACTTTAAAAAGTCATCTTAACTTTTCCATTTTGTGCAGTTTACGTCCACTGGATGTCTTCATATACGGTAACAAAAACATTACAGATACATATTTTGCATTGAGGGAGCGTGTGGAATAGGAGCAGGCCATATTACAGCTTCATATTCTTTTAACAGAACTTTAACGTGGTTTCAAAAAGGTTGTTTTAACAGTCTTTTTATTTATTTTTTTAACTAATCCTATACATTTCCACAGATAAACTTTTGGAACCTTTCGCTACCTTTCAACAAACCTTGGTGTTGTCTTAAGATAAGGAGAGAATTATGAAATATGGGAGGTTTCACGTGTAAAATGGCAGAGATTTTTGATGCAAACAACTAAATCCATATGTTTCCAGCAAACAGATTATGACATTTTTATAGCTATGTTTGGGCCTGTCCTCACCTACCACAGCGAGTCTAAGTTGTTAACCTTTAAGTTATTTTAGGGGCAGATGCAAATGTCAGCTACCGCACGAATAACAGACACATGTTTCACTGATTATATCCGGTCGTCCAGTCAATTCATGGCGTGCATGATTTACAGTATGTGTACATTTTGGGCTTAACGACGCGTGTTAAGTGTTTGATTCTATATACTGTATGTGTATGTGAGCAAAGCCCTCGAACCAAAATACACCTTTGGCCCTGGCGAAAAAAAAACACTCACCTTCTCTGCACAAACGCATGGCTTCTCGATTTTTCCCGAAGTCTTTGAAACTTTCCTCCGATTCAGCACCTGAAAATGAGGCGATCCGACACACAGACAAATAAATAGTTGCACTTGCTTGCCTGCCCGTGCTGTTGCTACCAGTAGCGTTTCTTCATATTCCACCAAAAACTGCATGCAATCGGCCAAAAAACAGGTCGGGACTGGCAACTGTCGCGCTCTACCTCGCTTCCCCGCGCACATTTGGGACGCTGGGGAACTCACCGTCGTTGCCGTGGAGTTTGGCGGCGTCGACCCAGTTGCTCCAAGGCTGTCCCAGCATTATTTCTGGACTAGGTAAGGATCTCCGCTCCGCAACAGTCGCCATTGCTGTGGAGCCTTCTCCCCGCTGGATCTGCTGCTGCTTCAGCTGCTGCCTGGCCGCTCGGCGCTGCTCCCCCCTGACGTCATCCTCGGCCCTTTCCGACATTCTTTCCGCTACAATGTAACAACACAAGAGTCAGCGTTGGTCGCGCTCGGGATAGGAGGACTTTTTCACTGATTGACACGGGCAAACGCGTGTTGTTTCACCGCGCCCGCCCCTCCAAAATAAAAAAATAAAAAAAATTGTGTGTGGCCACTTGACAAGCAACAAGTACAAAGCTTACACAACACATCACATATACCTTACATATACCGGATAAATTGGTCGACTGGCAGTGCATGTGTCTGAATGACTCTGGGTCCCTGCCTAGTTAGCTTTACCTTTAAAATCTTGCATTATATTCCGTGCTGTCCTACTTTTGCTGGTGGATTATTTATTATGATACAGATATAACACATACTTAAACAAGCTGTGGTTCATTCACTAGTTTCACAGCAACGTCTAATATTTAAAATTTTATATTTAATGATATGCATAACATAATTTAATATTTATTATAATAATAAGACAGCGTATATCCTTACATAAATTATTGGATAATTTATTTATATGTCAGCTGTCCTTATAAATAGTATCAAAAATGCATGGATTTTGGAATATTAATAGCTGAGTTATTAAAAAATTACTGTAATTACTGTTTGACCTTCATAATTCATAATAAACTGCTGCACTTGGCGGCAAATTTCAGATTTTGAACCAAACAGTTAACTGTATGTCATGGTCAATTAATAATCTCCTCAATACACAGCATACAAGCTTTCCAAACACCTATGTTGGTGTGATGTACAGCAACATACTACAATATGCAAATTATGAATTAACACAGAGCTTGTGATGATGCAGAAAAATCACACTTGTTTCACACTTCTTTTCCAATGCTAAGAAATAGACAGCACTTAAAACCTAAAACATAATCATCTTGGAGAAAGCACAACAAAAGCCACACCACAAATTAAACTTCATATTTTTGCATGATGTGACATGAGTGTAACACAAGAAAAGCTGTCACACATTGAGTCCTAGAATAAAGATATTAACAATAGGATGCACGTGTGATAAAATGTTGTACTCATCGATATGTGGAACTTATTGTTAGTGTTAGAGTGAAACTGACATATACGTCAATGCAAATTTATGTGAGCCCTTGCACATAGCAACATGCAGAAAGTGAACGTGAAGAAAAGTTGACTTGATATTCACGCATGATGGATCAATTATCATTTTCAGTTTTAAATAAAACAGACATATCATATGGGTCATGTCACCATTTAACAGAATGTTTACAATGATAAATAATATACCGTATATATACTGTATATATTTGAGAAGATTCCCTTTCTTGTTCCTTAATTTGTCAAACATGTTAAAACAAGTTACCCACCGCCAAGTTTTCTTTACTTTCACTTTCATTATTACATGTTTGTGATCTACACTAATACTGCACACTGACAAAAACTCGCATGCAAGAGAAAAGACACGGAGGAAAAAAATTCTGGGTGAAGAGAGAGTGACTGCTTAAGTAACAGTAACTTATAAACAGTAAAAGCATTTCTAGTTTCAAGTAGTTCTCTTCCTATTTTATATGAATAATGTAGTGTTTTTTAATTGAGCCTGACCTCAGTCATTTGACATTCTTCAGACACCAGAAAAAAAAACTCCTTACAAATGTTGGTGAAGGTGAATGTACTCCCATTTGGCATGTACTCTGAGGAGCATTGACAAAAATGATCTCAGACCCTCTGTTGTTGGTTTCAAGTGTGCAACTCAGACACTTGGCTTCGTCTTGAGTCCAACACTGAGTCAAGAAATACAGATTGAGAAGCTTGTCCGAAAGATGTTACCAGTGATTCATAGTGAAAAAAGTTCTTGTTTTTTTCTCCTCTCATTTGTTTTCATTTACTGCGTGTGCATGCTTTTGTCATTGTATCAAATTGTATAAACTCCCAAAGTGGGTGATGATTTCAAAAATCTGCATTAACACTGGTTAATACTAGAAGGATGTCAAGTTTTCTGCAGGCAACAGGCTAATGCAGTAACTGTTAAAATGGTAAAACTGTTGTTTTGTGGCTTCAGTTTGTTTGACATCATTCTTGTTCCACATCAAGACACTGAGTGTAGAACCTGTCAAGAAAACTAACTTTACTACTAAGTTAGCGTTTATATATAGTATATACCTACAGATACAGGCATAACAAGCATGATGCTGGATGCCCTGACTGTGGTTTAATGGTGAAAACTTGAGAAAAACTGTATGGACTTTTAGTGCCTTGTTATTTTCTTTTATAATATCCTGTCAAGACTTAATATTCCACATACATTGGAAACAGAACTTCTATCACTGTGCACAACACCCCTCAGATCCCGAGATGTATCTCAGATATTTCAAACTGTGTGACCCCATATATGATAAAAATCTGGGCTGCATATGCTCTGATGACATCACTGAAAGATGTCATATCAAGAAATCCCCAGATATTATCCAGATTTTGGGAAGAATATAAAAGGGATAGCTCAGAATTCTTGAGGCTTTAGCGCTGTGTACATTAAATCAATGGCATCACTACAATCCAAACTTTAAAGATCAATTATCTAAACCCCACATGTATTAATCACAACGCAACAAAACATCAACGGTATTTTGTTCGAGATACAAGCACAGCAAATTTGTTTTTCATTGAAATGTGAAACCCATTTACCCACCACCACAATTTACATGAACCTGTGGAAAACATTTTCCCTTTTCTTTTTTGGTTATCCATCACTTTCACCAGGCAGCCCTTTAAATTGTGACATGCTAATGCCACAATGTTAGTCAATCTACAACTAGAGGAAAAAAAATCACAGTTTATTACTTACTTACGCACCATCTGATAATTTTATCTGCTGGCATTTTGTTATTTTTCTTAAATAGTTGTATCTTCACAATGCTAAAGTGAGAGTAAAAGCTGGTAGTGAAGGCAAACTTCTGCATAATGTTAAGCAGTCTGAAACAAAAGAGCTTGTAATTACTGCATTTCTGAAAGGTGCTGCTGAGGTGACTGTGTTGTATTGAATTACATTTCAATTAAAGGTGT
The DNA here is from genome assembly GCA_030347415.2 of Decapterus maruadsi. NCBI lineage: Eukaryota > Metazoa > Chordata > Actinopteri > Carangiformes > Carangidae > Decapterus > Decapterus maruadsi. The sequence goes on along the minus strand of CM064896.1, from coordinate 7,942,050 downwards.
TTTAATCTAATAAATGCATCCTAATACAACACCAATACAAACCTTGCACCCTAATATACCACACAATAGTGCTGTGGCCTCAGTTAGCAACAGCTCTTTGACATCTTACCAACAAAAACTGAATATTAATGAATACTCTGGCAAAAAGTGGTGACAGCATTCACCACAGGACTGTTGTGCTGGAATTCACTGCATTTACTGAGTGTAAATGTTGCAATATTTTTCCTACGTGTACTTACCATTTATAAATATTAATAAAAACATGAATAAATTGAACTGAACCCATGTGGAGGAGTAACAGAGAGTGATTTTTTTCCTTTTTGACTTGCTTCCTCTAGTACAGCACAAAGGTATACACAAGAAACTAGCTGTGTTTTTTATCCCTTATTTTCGATTCAAAAATAGGGTGAAAATGTATTTGTTATACGTGTCAAAAATGACTTAAAGAAAATCCAGGTGGTTCCAGCTAAACCCGGGAACCAATACAACAGCATTTTTACACCACATGGTACCAACTCTATTCAACTCTACTACTGCTCTACAGTATGCAGTATGCAGCTGCTACTGTAGCAGCAATACCAAAAAGAAGGTACTGTCCCCAACATTTGCCCAATGGAAAACCAATAAATGTGACTAGAGTCTGGTTGAGCCAGTACCATGCAGTGGAAAAGGGGAAATTACAGGTTGTGCATTGATTGGAAATACAACCATTTAGAATAACCATAATTGTAATAGAAAACACTATTGTCAATTGTCAAATGAGTGTCACACTGAGTAGTGAGATCTTACCTTAGCAAAATAAGAAAAAAGGAACTTATTTTTAACTCAATCAGCCGATCGTCATCGGTTTGGGTGATCCCTGGCTGCCACACAGACTGGAGAAAGTCTAGAGACACATAAACACATCCAAACAAACACACACATACACACATCCAGACACACACACACACACACACACACACACACACACACACACACACACACACACACACACACACAGAGGAGAGCATTAAAGGAAGAAAAGTCAGTATCAGGTTCTTTGTTTTGCTGTTTCTTGATAGAGTTAATCAGCCAGCAGGGGGTTGTCTGGCAGGTAACATTGACCTTGTTGGGCCTTGTCATGGAGTTCTTCACCACTATGCAGTAATCCAAGCCATTAAGTACCATCCCTAACGACCTTTCCAGCACCACAGTAATCCCTTCTAGGAACTGAAACCGTACCCTTTTATTACTTCTGGTCCAAACTGATGCAAAACATCCTGTAACATATTCACAGAGGTAGCCAGTTGCTTGATTGAGCAAAACAAAAAAACATACAGTGACAACCATTGTGTGAGAATTACATCAACTTACTTTTTTTGGGTTACATTTGCATAATTCTTTCGAAGTTATTTGCCAAAAGCTTGGCTGTAGCCCATTCAAGCCCAGGACTCGACTCATGTGCTATTTTTTGACTTGCAAACAAAAACGTAATCATATTTCTTTTGGTAACATCCCTCTTGTGCAGTGCCACATGGATTCAGAAGCATGATAAAAAATAAGTATTTTCTAAATCTTCTATATTATAACTGCTTTAAATTCACAATTAATGACGTCAAAGTCAGTGTTTCTGCTGTGTACATTTTGCAGTGGCTGCAAAATCATTGCAGTTACTGCAATTGGAATAACATGAATTTGCAGAAGTCTATCAATTTGAAGAGAGGGATAAAGGACAGCAGCACAGTGACTGAGAAGTGACATTTTATGCCTAAATCTTCAGCATGTTGATCTAATTTTCACTGCCTGTGAGATGCGTCCAAGGTGTAACAGAGAAAGACTTATTTTTATGTTTCTAAACTATGACCTTCAGTATTTGTGATGACTGTCATGTTTAATAAAATGTAATATACTTTATATATTCAAATAAATGATATATTCTACTTAATGGCTTGTTATAAGGGCTTTTGGTTGTTTTTGACAGTGTCCATTTTTTATGCAGCCTTTCAAAAGAAAAAAAGCGGCAGAATAACAATGGTTATTGTCAAACTCAAACTGCAAATGTATTGCACTTGATGTGCACTATAGCCTATAACAATGTATGGATCGATGACCGGGTATATTAAAATTTAATCAACCCTACTTTTTCTAGTTTGTTTAGAATTGTATATTTCAATGAAACATGCAGAGACAGAGTTCACAGACAGTAAAAAATATCTTCAAAGTAGTCGTGCAGTCTGGGCAAAGTCTACTAGTGTCTATGTAGAGAACAGTGTGTCCAAAAACACACAAACATCTGCTCAAAATCACAGATCACATTGAAGCTTGAGTATGTTGCTAACCCCAACCAGCATACCTCTGTTATGACACACAGTTTTTGTTTACAAACAAAAAGGGAACTAAAAAATCTGAATGGCTGCATTCAAGTTTCAAATAAGTGCCATCAGTACTTTCTTGAAAGTGATCAAAACATCCTTCAAGCTGAAATTCATAGGTGTGACTTAAATGTTATTTGCAATTTTTATCATAATAAATTAACACGTTGCACCTTCTTTTAAAAGCTGTTGACTCAAGCTGAATTTAATCGACTGTAAACACTGTATAATCCGCTATCATATAATATGAACATATCACTAATAACTATTATCAACAATGATGTTCATTCAGGTTTAGTATGGGCTCAGTGAAAACAGTAAGTGGCCTCGATTAGCAAAAGATGACCTCATGAAATGTCTTTATAAACTAAGCATTTGTCTTTGACAACTAGTGGGCGCACACCTTGACAGGACAACTCAGCTAGCTAGCTAACCAGTCACTAGCTGCGACCAAAAGGAGCCAGCAGTTTTATTGGCTCGCGTTGATCCCACCTCTACTGCACATACTGACCATACTACCGCTCATTAACTTTTCATTCAGAAACAGAAAAAGTCAAAGTCTTCAAATTGTGAATAACGACGCGCCAAAAAAACAAAAAAACAAAACATGTCTAGCATGAAATGTGTCATGAAAGCGGTGTTAGTCTGTGACTGGTACAAACGTTACTTGAGAGCAGTGGTGGCTACATTAGCCTGCTAGCCGGAGCCTGGAGCCAGCCATGACTAGCGTTAGCGAGGAAGCTGGCAGAAGCCTGACAGCACAGCACAAGTCATTAGCAGTCGTCACGGACCTACCACAACTTCACTCTTACCGAGGCTCTGGATGCTGTAGACGTAAACGTGACACCAGGCAGATGTAAATCAACTGGATGCACTGGGCGAAAGAGACAGAAGACGGTGGGAAAGACCGAGTGCAGTGCTCAGCCGCTGTGGAGGTCTTCACCTGGTGCTTCCATGTCTGTTTACCAGACTGCATTCTGGGACAGAGACGTCACCGCGTGAGCACGCACGCACGCACGCACGTACACTCACATACATACACACACACACACACACACACACGCTTCTCCATAATCAAAATATGTGATGACCACAGGCTGTATAAAAAGATAGTGACTGTTTTCTTCAGTGATAATGCAACAACTTTTTTTACAACTTGTGATGAGCAAATGATGACAAACAAATGCGTGACACAAAATAGGCTACTGTACTAAATGTGTGATTTGACAGCCTACTCTGATATGAACTAAGGATGTTTTTTTGTGCATTTGTCAAGATTTCACAGATACATTATAAATAAAGATAAGGACAAATTAGATGATTATATCGATCTTATTTTTTCAGGATGTTTTCAAGATGAGACACTTGAAATCCATTGTTTTACTCAGAGAGCAACAGAGTTAAACAATAATAGAATACTATTTCTAATATGGGGAAGATGTAATAACTAATTTAAATATTCTCCCATGGCATCAACTTTATGGTCTTTTGATTAAATATGAAGAGCTGAAGAGTTCACATACCTTTAAGAGTTCACATACCTTTTTATATGTACACTTTTACATGCTACATTTACGGTAGATAGTGGTAGCAAAACAGCTCCAGGAGCACCTTAAACAACATTGAGACAAATAAACAAAAATATTAAATTCACAATATAAAAACTTCAATTTTAGATAATCTGAGAATGGCTCTTATAACTAATGATGATAATAACTATAATAAGTTATTTAGATTGTAAATTCAGGCCTAAAGTGTGTTACAGATGTATATTTTAGACTGATGTATATTACAAATTATTGCTATCTATTTTTACATGAATAAAGTAAAATAGTCTTGTTTGTTTCTTATCATTTTCTGGCCTTATTCTGTTATTTATTCATTCAAATGTATTAAATCTAAATTCTTCCTTGAATAATAAAGCTTAAAAAGAAAAAAAAAAACCTCCGACCAATCACCACCGTTGCCATTGCTTTGTTCACTTCCTGCGTATAAATAAAGTTTTGAATACAACTGAATACAGACATGGGGGCTGTTACGGATGGTAAGCTATCGTTAAATGAATTGATTTTAAATCTCTTGTAATAGTCACAGGGGAAATATTGAGTTGGAGGTTTTAATGTACACATATGTACCACACCATACTTACAAAAACAAGCTTATCTTACACAAAGAAGTAGAAGAATGGGTTCAAACGATGAAATAACAACAGCCATGCTAGCTAGCTAACACTTGGCGCTGGTGTCTTGTTTATTCATCTGCTGTCTGACGGGGGCTATGTATGTGATTTTGTGTTTCTTAGATGAAGTTATTCGTAAACGTCTTTTGATCGACGGGGACGGAGCTGGCGATGATCGCCGTATCAACGTGCTGCTGAAGAGTTTCACCAAATGGTGCAACACACCAGGGAGCGCCGAGGACGGGTATGTCATTGGGCTTCCCTAATGTTCCTCCGGATCTCAGCCTTGGACCATGTCTCCAAATGTTTGCATATCTTTGTGTTGAAGAACTGCTATGTTTTACCTTGAAATTACAAGTTGTTGTTGTATTCTGTTCAGCTTCACACAGTACCAGAGGATGTTGAGCACACTGGCTCAATGCGAGTTCTCCATGGGGAAGACGTTGATGGTGTATGACATGAATCTTAAGGAAATGGAAAACTATGAGAAAATCTACACTAACATAGGTAAGAAATCACCAGGATTGTTTTGCCACTCAACCCCCTTCTTGTAAATAAGCTGATAATAACTCAGCAGAACATTATAGCATGTAACCTATTTGCTCCTGTGTTCCAGACTTTCTATATAGTAATTAGAAGTGACTATATATTTGTGTCTCATGGGTGTTGCTAGTTTACTTCATCGCCAGCTTTCTGTCCACTTTGCAGAACAAAACATCACGTCGGCTCATGAGAAGATCGCAGAATGCAAAAAGGAAATCCAGAGAGCAAAGAGAATCCGAAAGAATCGCCAAGGTAAGATCATCTTCAGGGCTGTAAACTGGTTCAGACTATTACTATGAGATTTCCTGTATTGGACCCCACAATGTTGTGGAAATATTACAGATTAATCGAAGAAAACAAATGTCCTTGAGGATGGTATAATATTGTTTTGTGTATTATTCTATCTTGAATGGAATATTTATCATAATTTGTGAAACATGGCTCATAATTCCTTACTTTAAACTGATAGCAGGAATGAGGAATAAGATTCTGGTATTTCAAAAATTAAATTTAAAAAGTTTATTGGGGCCACATATTTGGGAGTTATCAACACTGACACAATGACACTGATTTTATTTCTTTTCAGAGTACGACGCTTTAGCTAAGGTTATCCAGCAACACCCAGACCGTCACGAGACACTCAAGTAAGTCAGTCTGTGTCTGTTGCAAATGTATAATCATTTTGCTTATTCTATCATGACAGTTTTGCTCGACATGATAATCAGTGTATGTGACTGATTTTACTTTGAATAATAATTCAGACAGTTGGAGGCGCTTGACAAAGAACTCCAGCAACTATCTCACATCAAGGAGAATGTGGATGCAAAGGTAAAACCAAGCACACTTAGCCTCTCTTCTATCCTAACTCGTACTGTCTAGTTTATTAAATTATATTTTATTCTGGTTGTTTCTATCTCTATTATTTTGCCACTCAGTTGGAGTTAAGGAAGAAGCAATTCCATGTCCTCCTTAGTACCATCCAGGAACTACAGCAGACGCTTGAAAGTAAGTAAACAAGGGCAACCTATGTTGGGTGCCATGTTGCATTTGGGCTTTTCCAATATCCCCATGTAATGTTTGCCAATACATTTTGCACTAATCATTTTCATATTTCCCAGATGACGAGAAGTCGGACAATGACGACAACAGTCAGGGGAGCCCTGCTGAGAATGGAGAATGAACATGGAGAGATCATGACTTGCAGAAATGAAGTCGACTGCTTTTAAATGATTTGTTTATGTCTAGGAATTGTTTTTGTATGTATTTTTGAATAAAGTTGACTTGTTCGCATATATATTGTTCAGTTTATTTATCAAAACAATTAATATATTGTATATTTGTGCATATAACTCAAATAGTTTATTCAGAATGATTAATATTAGTTTCAAGGATGCACTATTTATTTTTTGAATAGGACTAAATCAAAATTGTATTTACATCTAATGCAGACTTTGCATTGCTGAAGGTGAATGACCACATTTGCTAGTTGATGACTTCAAGGAATTTATTGCAGTTACCAATCCAAAGCCACAAGGGGGAGCTAAAGTACAGCGTTTTATCAAAACTCAAGGCAGAGCACAGAAAGAACTTCTATATGTTGCTCTATTCACAGAACCTGTCTCAGCGAGGTCTTTTAAGTAAACAGTACAATCTAACTACAACTGTGTAACCTTTGACACAAACGCATCAGAACCATATTTTTAGGGCCTTGGCCTCTAAAACTCAACCAGATATGCACGGGCCTTCATGAGGCGATTGAGGCGACTCTGCAAAGCAGCTCTTTTGTTGCCCATGCCTATGTCCTCCTTCAGCAAGAAGTCCACATTCTCCTTCTCCTGAAGCATCTGCAGCATCTCCCTCTGCAGCTGGACAGCAGACTCCTGCAACATCTGGAAGCGGATCACCAGTGGGATCTGATCAGCCAGACGCTGGTTGGCAATCTGAGGGAGGAAAGATCAGTTACTGAAAAAATATACAGACCATTTGTTTAAAACATACTGTTTTTGGCCATGAAACTTACACTGTAATATGATTTGAGGTGCAACATCAGCTCCTGAAGTGTTGCGTAATTATCCCCGCTGTACAGAAGACTCCTTTCCCCTTCCTCTTCGTCTTCTTCCTCATCCTCCTCATCCTCCTCTCTCTTTCTGTCAGTCAAACTGCTGCTGTAGGTTCTGTCCTGAGAGTAAACGATCATCTCCATCTTGAACTGAGTTCTCAGCATGGTTTCAGCAAAGACCTCTTTTTCTTGTTTTATGGCTTCAATCTTTGCCTGGAGAATGAGATTATGGTCAGTCAGAACACTACCAAAACAACTTATGCAATTACATTTAATTTTGGCTACCAAAATAATAACAGTGATGTACAAATTGTAAGAAAATCAAAATCTGATTTGAAGAAGACCTTTGCTGTTTTCATGAGGTTAGGAAATCCTGGGAAGCTACCGTGGGCCAGCTGAATGAACACTTTCCTGACAGCATCTGGAGAAAATGGAAATGCAACAAAATGCAGCATTTAATTTTCATCTCCGTTTAGAATTGAGCAATAAAGAAATGCAGTAAATCTGTTACAATCATATACCTCCAATATCCTTGAGTTTCTTGACAGCTGGTTCTTCCAGTTGTTTGATCTGCTCCTTGACCATGACCTCAAAGGTCTTGTAGTTGATGAAACCCGGCAGTTCTCTCCCACGGTACCTGTCTTCGTAGTTCTCCACCTCTCTTTCAATTCTTTTATTAACTGTGACACACAAACATGTATGTCAGGACTCGACAGATGGACAGCTTAACAGCAGATTAAACTGAAACACTCACAGTTTTCTCCTGAGCGGTCAAGGTGGTAAATCCACTTCCCAAACTCTCTTCTGAGCATAGAGAAGACGTTAAGTTTTTCTCCACACTTGAGCTCCTCTCCCACAGACAGACTGATGGCATCCTGAGTGAACGCTGTCACTTTCTGGAACACACATGTGAGACAGGAGAAACAGCTGTTAAAAAATTGTTTATCATTTATTTAAAGATGAGCGAATGCTGAGGATGGTGAGCATTTGCTGCCAGGTAAGTCTTATGTTGTGTGGGAGCTCACATCAATGAGGAAGACGAGTCTCTCGGTTGCATCAGACGGTGGCCCAGTGCCATATCTCTCCAGCTCTGTCTGAGTCTGTGCAAGTTTCTCCTCAATCTGCTCTTCCAGTCGAGGCAGGGATTTCTGAAAGTCACAGAGCAGGGGTCAAACCTTTGATAACAAAAGGGACTAATCATTATTTTTCAACGTAAATTGTTGAGGCGATGCAATAATAGCAACTCACTTCAATGTGATGCACCAGCTCAAGCGTCAGTTTCTCAGCCAGTTTGGGAACCGTGGCATGGCCGTCATTGTAGAGAGTGCTACAGCAAGATTAAAAAGCATGACATGCTACACAGCCTGTAAAATGCCACATATTGTGTAACCAAGACAATTAACTTACACGAAATGCATATGATCCATAAAGAAGGCTTTCTCTCTCTCTGTTGCTTCAGTTAGAGACACCCTCTCTGTGATCTCCTTCTGACCCCTGCACTTAACGATCATGTAGCCCTTCTTCAGGTGGATGACCTCATTATGGACAATGTCCACAACTGTCTCTTCTGTGCCTTTGTCCACCAAATCAGGCTTAGTTAGGATACCTGACGAAAAGAGAGGAAAGCTCTTAGAACTATTACAAACTGAATGGACCTGTTCTAAAATCACCTCTATTTATTTACCCAAGGTCCTCTCTCCTTCAGGATCCACCTGCTGTGCCATCTTCAAGGCCTCTGTGGTTGCTATGTCCACGTTGCATGGAACAACCACCAGACTGATGGTCTCTTGTTTGGTAATGAACTTCTGGATCAGTCTCTTTATCTGAGAGGATTAAATCACATCAATCAATCAATACAAAACTTTATTTATCCCCAAGGGACAATTAAAAGCAGCAGGTAGAGTTGAAAACAAAAACAAAGAAGATATATAAAATAAATTAATAAATAGTCTCTTGAAGTGGAGAAGGGGTGAGGGATGTGTATGTGTGTTCATGAGTGAGGAGTGAGTGTGAGTTCAGAGTTGAGGAGGCTGACGGCCCTGGGGATGAAGGTTGCCCTCCTCCTCTGAGTCTTGTAAATGGGGAAGCAGAGCCAAACAAACGCTGGGTGGAGTACATGCGAGGGATCGCCTAAGATCTGCCTCGTTAGTCTGCATGCCTGCTGCTCAAAGATTGATGTTAAGGTTCGAACTGGATGTCCAATAATCTTAGAGCAGACAGTCAGGGATCTTTGCAGGCAGCTTCCTTAGGTGACCTCACATCTGGGTTTTCCTGAGGATCTCCTCTGTATTAGAGGAGAATTTCAGTTGGCTGTCGAAGATCGTTCCCAGATATTTGTACTCCATGGGCTCACCATGGATGGAGGTAACAGTTCCTTCTGCTTGTCAAAAGTTCTCACCAACTCTTTGGTTTTGCTAATGTTCAGTTCCAGGCGTGAGCTGTCACACCACTCTACAAACTCCTGCAGCGCAGGACCGTGGAGCACCAGCGTGTGTTACCATATACACAGAAACCGCCACCATGTTTTTTACCTGTCGTCTCCCTCTCCCGGTCGAGTCGTAGCAGAGGGGCAAAGCTGTCCACATGCAGAGAGGCATCACAATCGTTCTTATTTAGCCATGTCTCAGTGAATGCCAGGATGCTGGCCGTCCTGTATTCATGTATGTGGTTCACGCTTGCCTGTAGTTTGTCTAATTTTCCTTGGAGAAAGTGCACACAGAGTATAATGGAGGGGAGCGCGCATTGTTTACATGTCTCTCGTTTCAGTCTGGCTCTAACACTGCCTTTTTTCTTTCCCCGTCTGGTTACCTTGGTCTTGCGAGCAGAGCTGGTCCGTCTGGGAGACTTGTTGCGAAGTATTTCCTTGGGGAAAGTGTCAGTGCTGACTGTGAGGTGCGTTTGAAGTCTGAACTGCATCAGGAAATCTCTGGAGTAGGTGATCCGCAGGCCGTTAGGCAGGTTGTTTCCGTGCGCCAACACCGATACCCAGAGAAGCCAAAGGAGGAGAAGCGTGACTTCGTAAATGTCCATATCGACAGATTACACAAAAAAAACAGCAAAATATTTAAAACAAACAAAAGCTGCTCTACGAGCTGACCGGTCAACCACATGACCACATGCTATGAAACTCAATGAGAAATCATGTGAGTGATCTATCCTTCTAATGTTGTATCTTCAGCCTAGGTTATGTTCTCTGTTATCTTTATAATTATTCATCACTTCCTGGCTTTTCCTCACATTTCAGCTTCACACTTCCTGCCATCATTTGTTTCCTGCTCCTGTGACTGACCCACTCCAAACATGTTGCACTTGGGTCTCATTGTCTTCTTCATGTATAGTCAGCATGCTACTTTTCTTTTGTTCAGTCATTCTTGGATCTGTTTGCCTGACCTGATTACTGCACCTGTTTGCCTCTGATCTCTAGGTCTGAGTTGTGCATTATAAATGGTGACACTGAGCCAGCATACATTTCTGAAGCATGTTTGTTATTGTATGTATATCTCTAAAGTCATCAGGATTCAACCTGTGAGGACAATGACTGTTTGTGCCATGCAGATTCCTCACAATCTGTTCAAGAGCTGCCAATATCTTTTACCCTGTGTGCTGAAGTAACAAACCTGGTCTCCAATGTTTTCTGGTTGTCCCTTTACAGCCACCCTGGCGATGCCGGGCAGGTCAATGAGAGTCAGGTCTGGAACATCAGGAGAGGCGATCAACAGACTGATCAGGTCATCGCTGATCCCCACACCGACTCCGGCCATTCGATCCTGAGCTGGAGAGACAGAGAGGACATGGAATATAAAGATCACACAGGACAGGGCATATCACTGAAATTGGTGACAGTTAAGAACAACAAGTTACCTTGTCTGATCTTTTTCTCCACATCCGCAGGGTCATCGATCTCCTCCTCATGGTCCTGGTAGCTTATCTTCCCGTACCACTCCTCTCCTTCCTTCTTTCTCTTCATCTTCAGTTCAAGAGGACATCTTGTCACGATGCCTGAATTACAGATGAGTGAATGACAAGGGAGTCAAAAAAAAAGTTTATGTGAAATCCTCTCTGCTTTAACAGATAACACAAGAACTGTCTCAGTTACAACACCAATAGGGACGCATCTCTCCCCTCTCCCTTATCTTCCCCTGCTTTGCTTCTCATGTCTCGTCCTGTCTTGTCTCAAACTTTGGGAGCCTCTCTCCGCATTGCTCTCTAAATCTAAAATCATGGAATTGGTCAAGAAGCTCGGGTTCAGGGGAACCTGTCTGACGGAAAGTTCACCGCTGGTTATCGGTACATGATGGACTCCTGGGAGAAGTGGAGGATCGTATGCCTGGCGATTCTTTCCGTTGAGGACATCGAGGATCTCTACATATTCGGAACCATGATAACAGCCCTGGTGTATCTGAAAATTCGGAAAGATGGTGACAGCAGTCCAAAGCCCCATGAAGCTGCCCAACATGATTGATGGAGTGAGCAGAGCTGTTGGAGGAGCTTTTGGCTTTGCAAGGGTGAATGGATCGATTTGAAGACCAGAATGGACAAACTAACCCAAAACCGGCCCTAACCCAAACAATCATTATCTAATCTGCATTCCGGCCCTCCGCAGCACCAGGACAACTCTCCCAGGAAATCGCTGCAGTGGGACCCTTTGTATTCCTATTCCTCCCTCCCTTCTTCACGGACACCTGTTGATTGTTGACTCTGTCTGGGACCCGATCAAGGACGTCTCCATGGCAACCTGCTGCGTTATCGCGATGACACCCTGCGAACTGAGGCACTGATTGTGAGGCTAGACGAAGCGACTCTATTACTGTACAATTGTATGTATTATGTGCACTGATGGGTGATTGTTGTAATTTCGCTGTATTTATAGTGACAATAAAAGCTGATTCTGATTCCTAATAATAGTCTGTGTGGCTCAGTCTATATGTTGTTCACTGCCTGGGTATAGGGCCTCCATATTACACTACTCACAAAAAGTTGGATATTTGACAAGAATATCCCTATAAAAAGTTCATGCATGCTAAAGTGATATTATACAATGAAAGCAGGCCTTTTAAGTAGAAGAATGCAATGGCATCTCAAACAAAAGCTAACAATGGTGGTGGCTATAGCACAACAAAAATCTCAATGTCTCAATAACGGGATCAATTTGATCAATTGTCTTGGTCTCATGGTGTCAAAATTTGAACACCGTGGAGAGGAGAGAGACTAAGAAGAGGACTGTACACTAAATCAGACAGTGCTTGTGAGTTTTGTGGTTAATCACCTTGTTAGAGAACAGCATGTTATTCAATAAGCACTGAAACATTGATCAATTGGATTGTGCATTCAAAAGTTTAGAGAAGGTTAAATTAAGTTCACCTGTAAAGGTTATAGTGCATTTTAGGTGCATTCTGAAATTTAATCCAAAAGCCAAACATCCCTAACTTTTGTGAGTGGTTTAACAGCATTGCCATGAACTTGATATTTTAGCAAGTGCTAGGCTAGAGAGAATACTTTGGGATAGCACACACGCAATACATCCATGCACACACGGCATACAGTCTATGATACAGGTCTATCAGAAGTTGCGTTTGGAAAAGGGGGGGGGTGAAATATTGGGCGGCAACTCAGGAAAGATTGTGTAACGTTCTTGTAAAAAGCATTACCTCTACCTGTTTAACAATTATCACACTGTTTCATCAACAAAAAATCAGCAGTTTATCGTAAAACGGCAACAGAAGAATGTATTTTGTGTGAAGGCTGCTCTAGGGACTACAGATTTGTCTGTCCCACGGCGAAAAATACGTCACCAACTGACACGGTAAACGGCGGCATTTGGTGTGTGGCGTCACCTACGTTGACTTGTAGTCTTTCTGGTTACAGATTCTTCAGAAAATTTTATTCTACAATAGTTTTACGATAAACTGCGGATTTTTTCGGATGAAACATGATGTTTTAAACAGGTAGAGGTCAATAGAGGAGACTCAAGTGGAGGAAGGCGCAATTCAATCAGATGTGACGAAATAAAAATCTCACTCAAAATCGTTCAATTTGAATGGACAGTTTTTTAGAGTTGGTCCCATGGTGGCTCTGGTAACTTTGTAGGGCTTCCCTTAGGTATTTGTATTATAATGTTTGGGATAGCATACAGGGCATACAGTCGATGATACAGGGCTATCGAAGTTGCGTTTGGAAAGGGGGGGGGGGGTGAAATATTGGGCGGCAACTCAAAAGTAAGTATTACCTATAGCCTAACATTATTATGCGACACTGTGTACAACAACAGCGCAAACACAATTTCAAGTAAATAATTGTTCAATAAACATTTTTCAACCTCAAAAGTTAATTTTGTTTATCATAAGACAGCGCCTCCAGCATGAAAATAGATAAAAAGTATTTTTCCATGAGCTTTGGTCTCCTATTATCAGGATAAACAGGCATGAAGCCAGGTCCATTTTACACCCAGAGAGGGAGTAATAAGTCGATGAGGTCGATGCAGGGACGAACTTTCTCCTCATACTGTTGGTTCAGAGTGTTCATGGTGGTGACTTCTTCTAGACTCCTGTTTAGAAAAGTCTGAAAACTACTGACTATCCGTGAGCAGGCTGATAAGATAGCTACAGCAGCACCTAAACCTCCCGAGAGTAACACCTTTCAGCGATGGAGCAACATCCGAGCGGCGAGATCTGAGGAAACTCTGCAGAGGCTAGACCAATCAGAGAAGACACAGGAACTAGAGGAAGACCTGATTGGCTGCAGGTGTGACTGCAGGCTTCACTCTCCTCAAATCCTTTGTGTGCACTCCATGTGGCTGTGACTTTTTGACCCCTGGCCTGTGGCTCTGGACTTCGTGGGGTTTTAATTGTTATGGTGCATGCATCCTGAGGTAGCCTATTTGTATTTTAATGTTTTTTAATGCTTGTGAGGCTGCCATAACTTGTTTGACTGAAAACTTGACTGTCAGAGGTAGAGGAGAACAGGGTCGTCATCGTGCAGCTTTTTCTTGACATTATCGGAATAAATTAAATTACTAGTGTCCGTGTAAATTCATAAATTCATATTGTTGGGAGAAAATTTGTCAGTCTATCAACACTGACGATGACATTTGATTGATTTACAATTCTCCATAAACTCTTACTATTGGCAATTAGGGAACAAGGAGAAGTAAGTGAACCTGATGATATTTGATAGATGTATTTTCAGATATGGCCATGCAGGAAGAACTCCCTTACAAAACAAGTCGGATTTAATGAACAAATACATGTCACATTAACCTCATGTTTATTAGCCACCCACCCCAAACCACAAAATAAAGACAAATATTTAAAACAACCTGTATACTGTACTGTATGACATGCCATTCAGGAAAAACATGGCCATGATAAAAATCTTTGAATTCTCTGAAAATGTAGCCTAATAGAAGATGATGTAACAAGATGAATAACCCTAACCCCTAACCCCCTTGCCCTTTGGGAAATAGGGTCCAAAACTAACACTCTAACAACTAATTTTTTTTACCCCACTCTTTCCAATTATGTTCCTCCTGACACATGAATTCATATTTATTGATTATGAAAAACAAAAACCAATATTCCATATACATCCATAATTATTATAATGGCTGATTTAAGTATAGGCCTACTTACTTTTACACTTATCATAAAAATGGATAACTAAATGGATTTTTACACCTATTTTGAATTTTACTCGAATACAAATACTATACTATACTAGTGCATACTATTGTACTAATATTGATTGTGAATTGCATATAAGACCCCAATGACATGTTGAATAATGCTGATAGCAATTTACAGCAATTAAAAGCATTTTTTGATTTGGTTGACTGGTAAAATATCTGCCTGGCAGGTAAAAAAAAAATCACTTACCAACCAGGCTGGTAAATGAAAAAGTTAGTTTTGGACCCTGAAAACAATCATCTTCAACTTCATCTTCATTTTCTTTTTCTTTTTTTAAGTATATTTTTTGGCTTTTCATGCCTTTATTTGATAGGACAGTGGAGAGTGTGATAGGAAATGGGAGGCTCAACACATGGGGCGGGTGCTCTGACAACTGAGCCAAACACCACCCCAACTTCATCTTCATTTTCATCTTCGTCTTCGTCTTCATATTCATCTTCGTATGAGAACTCTGGTGTGCTGAAGTTGTAAATGTTCATGCTGAACTCAAGCAACAAATCACGCGCCTTCGACAGACGCTCCAGACGTTTCTGAAGGTTTTTCCTCTGGGTTCTTACACTGAAGTCCTCTTGAAGCAGGGACTCAGTCTTCTTCTTGTCCTGAAGCATCTGCAGCATCTCCCTCTGCAGCTGGACGGCCAACTCCTGCAGCAGGTGGTAGCGGATCACCAGCGGGATCTGGTCGGCCAGACGCTGGCCTGCAATCTGTGGTTTGCAGAGAAGAAATGACATTGTACAACAACAGTCTGCCCGTCGTGGATGAAGGATCCCTCCTCTGTTGCTCACCCTGAGGTTTCTCCAATTTTTTCCCTGTTAAACGGATTACTATGGAGTTTTTCCTCAGTCATGCAAAGCCCCGTGAGACAAACTGTTGGTAAAAACGGGCTTTAGGCCTACAACTGCCTTGCCTTTTAATTTTAATGCCTTTGGGCAGCACTTCAACACTACAGCAGTCATTGATGACTGTCACTGTTTACACACAACAGTGAAATAACTGCTTTAATATGTTTGTCTTTCTGTCACAGTTACGATTTGGAAACCAGTGTACGTGTTCTGTGTAGCACAAAAATAAGACGTGCAGCCTGTAAATGACACTTACCTGGTAATAGGATTTAAGGTGTTTAGTCATCTCTTTCAGCGTAGCCCCATTCTGACTATTGGTCACAATGGCAGGCATGAAGCTGCCAGGGATATTGCTGGTCTTCACACCACCCGGAGCAATGCCAACAATGCTGTTCCTGGCCTGTTCTTCATCCCTCTTCCTCTTGCCTAACTTCTTGCTGTATCTGCCGTCCTGTGTGTAAACAATCATCTCCATCTTAAACTGGGTCCTCAGTGTGGCTTCTGCTGTAGCCTCCTTCTCCTTCCTGATGGATTCAATCTTCATCTAAAGAACAAACAGATGTCAGAAAACCTCCAGCAGGATTTAGTCATAGGTTTACAATGCCAACTGACAACAGGGAGGATACCTTAGCTGCCCTGAGGAGGTTAGGAAATCCAACCAGGCTGCTGTCTGCCAACTTGAACAACTCCTTCTGCACAATTTCTTAAAAAACAAAAACCCAAATCAAAAGGTACAACCATGCAATCACAATCTTGACATGGCCAGTCATTGTTGTTATTGTTTCATCATGATAAGACATACCTGACACTTCACAGAGTTTCTTGACAGCTGGTTCTTCCAGTTGTTTGATCTGCTCCTTGACCATGTCCTCAAAGATCTTGTAGTTGATGAAACCTGGCAGTTCTCTCCCACGGTACCGTCGATCAAAACTAGCCACCTCTCTCTCAACATATCTGGCGACTGCAATATGAATGTAACAGCAGTTTTCTAATATTGTATTTGAAAATGTTGCATTAAAAACAAAAAGTGTCATTAAAAAACTCAACTTTTTACTTATTAGGTTGCTAAAATGATGTATTGATTAAGTCATCAATGCCCTTACATGCTGTTTCGGAGTTATCTATGGTGCCTCTCCACACTGAAAACTCCTTCCTGAGTGTGGAAAATATGTTGAACTTGCGTGTAGTTCTTAGTTCTTCTCCTTTGGTGACGCTGATAACATCCTGTGTAAACTCCGTCACCCTCTAGAAGAGAAGATTAAACAACATGGCAAACTCTGTCAATCAATATATGAGCTACATTTGATAGGAGGAATAATGTTCAAGTATAGAAGGTATTGTCTGATAAACTCACATCAATGAGGTAACCAAGTTTCCCAATTTCTTCAGACGGGGGTCCACTGCCATATTTGTCAAGCTCCTCTCGGGTCTCTTTTAGCTTCTTCTCTATCTGTTCTTCCAGTTGAGGCAGAGATCTCTGCAAATCACACAGAGAGCATTTCACATGTGAAATGGGAAAAGTCATCAATAAAGTTAATCATAGTATTCACCTGGATGTGATGCACCAGCTCAAGGGTGAGTTTTTCTGCCAGTTTGGGAACAGTGGCATGATCTTCATCATAGAGGATCCTGGAAAATATATTTTAAAAAGTTACTGTATATGCTATAAAGTGTGTCAAAATGCAAATCACTATTTGCATGTTGTTATGTGCACTAGATGCATATTTACAAAACAAATGAACTTACTGGAAATGTGCATGATCCTTAAAGAAGGCTTTCTCTTTATCTGTTGCCTCTGTTAGAGACACTTTGTCTGTGATTTCCTTCTGACCCCTGCACCTGACGATCATGTAGCCCTTCTTCAGGTGGATGACCTTGTTATGGACAATTTTAATGGTTGTCTCCTCTGTGCCCTTGTCCACCAAATCAGGCTTGGTCAGGATACCTGAGAGAGACAGATAGAAATCATTCAGATCTACTACAAGCTATAAACTGATTGGACCTTTTCTAAAATCAACTCTATTTATTTACCCAAAGTCCGCTCTCCTTCAGGATCCACTTCCTTTGCCATCTTCAAGGCCTCTGTGGTTGCTATGTCCACGTTGCTTGGAACAACCACCAGACTGATGGTCTCTTGTTTGGTGATGAACTTCTGGATCAATCTTCTTATCTAAAAAGTATCAATACACTGCACCTTAAACATACAGTCCAATCACCATTTGAGTTGCTGTAATAACCACAGCAGTATTTCAAAGGAAGCCACAAATCAGTTTCTTAAGTGTATTTGTTTTTGATCTCCAGAGATTCCATCAACCTTCATGGCAATCTGTTCAAGAGCTACCAATATTTTTTACTGGGAATAACATGAATAAACAAACCTGGTCTCCAATGTTTTCTGGTTGTCCCTTTACAGCCACCCTGGCGATGCCAGGCAGGTATGGAATTATATTTGTGCCACAATCCTGAGCGAGCAAGGAGAGATTTTGAGCGAGCAAAGATAGATTCTGAGCACACAAGGAGAGATTTTGAGCACAGAAAAACATATTTTGCAAGCACAATTATATTTCAAAAAGAAATTACACTTGAGCAAACAAAAACATATTCTGTGTGCGAAAACAGGCCGCTGCGCTCGCTCGCTCCCCCCGTCCTTCTCGCTCAACATCTCTCGCTCTGCGCGTACAGGTTTGGTCTCTCCGCTCGCCCAGCTTGGCCCCACACACGTTACAAATGTGCCACAAAACCAACCAATCAGAGACCTGGCAGAAGTACGTCCTGATTGGCTGTTTGCTCTCCAATGGGATCGCTGGTTACTGTAACCCGGAAAAAACAAAGGAGATCGCATCAGATGGGCTCGGACTGGATGAAGAGGACGTGTTTTAAAACAATTTTCGGTCAGTATTTATTATTATTATGATTATTGTCTGATGTTACAGAACGTTACAACACTATAGTACAAAAACTAACAAGGTAGTTCTGTAACATCAGACAATAATCATAATAATAATAAATACTGACCGAAAATTGTTTTAAAACACGTCCTCTTCATCCAGTCCGTCCGAGCATGGTCCGAGCCCATCTGATGCGATCTCCTTTGTTTTTTCCGGGTTACAGTAACCAGCGATCCCATTGGAGAGCAAACAGCCAATCAGGACGTACTTCTGCCAGGTCTCTGATTGGTTGGTTTTGTGGCACATTTGTAACGTGTGTGGGGGCCAAGCTGGGCGAGCGGAGAGACCAAACCTGTACGCGCAGAGCGAGAGATGTTGAGCGAGAAGGACGGGGGGAGCGAGCGAGCGCAGCGGCCTGTTTGTGCACACAGAATATGTTTTTGTTTGCTCAAGTGTAATTTCTTTTTGAAATATAATTGATGTGCTTGCAAAATATGTTTTTCTGTGCTCAAAATCTCTCCTTGTGTGCTCAGAATCTATCTTTGCTCGCTCAAAATCTCTCCTTGCTCGCTCAGGATTGTGGCACAAATATAATTCCATAGGCAGGTCAATGAGAGTCAGGTCTGGAACATCAGGAGAGGCGATCTCCAGACTGATCAGTTTATCACTGATCCCCACACCGACTCCGGCAATTTCATTCTGAGCTGGAGAGAGAGAGAGAGACATTATTCAGTTTTTGAAGATGTGTCGACCACTGAAACAACAAATCAACTCAAAATAAGCTATGAAGGTTGCATACTGTAACTGTACCT
The DNA here is from genome assembly GCA_030347415.2 of Decapterus maruadsi. Taxonomy (NCBI): domain Eukaryota; kingdom Metazoa; phylum Chordata; class Actinopteri; order Carangiformes; family Carangidae; genus Decapterus; species Decapterus maruadsi. Next base: position 7,922,694 of record CM064896.1, on the reverse strand, counting down.
TTACGAATCCTCTTCTCCACTGCTTCTGGGTTTCTTATGTCTTCTGGCTCATGACCAGGGTAGGAGATCTTTCCACACCACTTCTCTCCTTCTTCTTTTCTCTTCATCTTCAGTTCCAGAGGACATCTTGTCACAATGCCTTGAATATGGACGAGCAATTGACAAGAAATGGGAAAAGAAAACATTTCACATTTTGTGAGATTTTACAATAAAGTACACTGCCCGTCAAAAAAAAAAGTCACCACTTGGATTTAACTGAACTAATAGGGAAGGGCCTCCCATTGGATAATTACTGCATGGATGATTATGTTTCAGCTGGAAACAACTCATTTAACTGATGTGGTCTCATTTCTTAAGTTGGATGACACATCCTGTAGTTGTGGTAAAGATGTTAATCTGTTTCAGAAGGGTCAAATTATTGACATGAATCAAGCATATAAAACATCAAAGCAGATTAGTGAGACTAAAATTAGGTTAAGAACTGTCCAATGCATTATTAAAAACTGGAAGGATAGTGGGGAGAAATGTGGTCCAGTGTGACAACAGAGTCCAGACCTTCACCCCATTGATAATCTTTGAAAAATTAATGCAACTCTGGACAGGAATAAATGTTGTGACATTGGAGAAGCTTCTCGAAACATCGTCACCTCAAATAATGCATCAGAGGTTGGTGACATCACTTTAAAAAATTATGTTTTTTTTTTGTTTTTGTTTTTTGCTTTTTCATGATTCCTCACCGCATTTTCTGTGCGATCTCATGTTATTTGCAAAGCCAGCAGTAGCCTAACCATGACTGAGAGGACCATGAACTTATTAGGTTGTGCTGTCTCTTGTGGCATCCTTGTTTTATTGAACAGATTACATGGTGCTTTCTATGGAATTATATTTGTGCCACAATCCTGAGCGAGCAAGGAGAGATTTTGAGCGAGCAAAGATAGATTCTGAGCACACAAGGAGAGATTTTGAGCACAGAAAAACATATTTTGCAAGCACATCAATTATATTTCAAAAAGAAATTACACTTGAGCAAACAAAAACATATTCTGTGTGCACAAACAGGCCGCTGCGCTCGCTCGCTCCCCCCGTCCTTCTCGCTCAACATCTCTCGCTCTGCGCGTACAGGTTTGGTCTCTCCGCTCGCCCAGCTTGGCCCCCACACACGTTACAAATGTGCCACAAAACCAACCAATCAGAGACCTGGCAGAAGTACGTCCTGATTGGCTGTTTGCTCTCCAATGGGATCGCTGGTTACTGTAACCCGGAAAAAACAAAGGAGATCGCATCAGATGGGCTCGGACCATGCTCGGACGGACTGGATGAAGAGGACGTGTTTTAAAACAATTTTCGGTCAGTATTTATTATTATTATGATTATTGTCTGATGTTACAGAACTACCTTGTTAGTTTTTGTACTATAGTGTTGTAACGTTCTGTAACATCAGACAATAATCATAATAATAATAAATACTGACCGAAAATTGTTTTAAAACACGTCCTCTTCATCCAGTCCGAGCCCATCTGATGCGATCTCCTTTGTTTTTTTTCCGGGTTACAGTAACCAGCGATCCCATTGAGAGCAAACAGCCAATCAGGACGTACTTCTGCCAGGTCTCTGATTGGTTGGTTTTGTGGCACATTTGTAACGTGTGTGGGGCCAAGCTGGGCGAGCGGAGAGACCTAACGCGCAGAGCGAGAGATGTTGAGCGAGAAGGACGGGGGGAGCGAGCGAGCGCAGCGGCCTGTTTTCGCACACAGAATATGTTTTTGTTTGCTCAAGTGTAATTTCTTTTTGAAATATAATTGTGCTTGCAAAATATGTTTTTCTGTGCTCAAAATCTCTCCTTGTGTGCTCAGAATCTATCTTTGCTCGCTCAAAATCTCTCCTTGCTCGCTCAGGATTGTGGCACAAATATAATTCCATACTTTCAGCCATGCTAGAACAAACAGCTGTTGAACAAGCCATACAGGTTTATGAAGAGCTCTGTTGATGACTCGTTTCCTTGTAAATATCTTTGTATTACGGACCTAGGCTGTTTTCAGCCTGTTAGGCAGGCTCCTCAAATCTTAACAAAACTTGTTTAGAAAACCAATTAATTGGGGCGTCGCGTGGCGTAATGGTTAGGGCGGGCGCCCCATGTGTAGAGGCTCAGTCCTCGCTGCAGTTGGCCCTGGTTCGAGTCCCGCGTCAGGTGCCATTTACTGCGTGTCATTCCCCCTCTCTTTGCTTCCCCGTTTCCTGTCTGTCTCATCTGTCCTATCCATGAAAAGGCGAAAATGCCCCCAAAAAATATACTTATATATATATAAGTATATATAATATACTTAGCCTACAACTACCCTAGTGTAGCCTACACTACAGCACAAGAAAAAATACTGTAGCCTACTCTTTAATCAAATCAATCATTAATTATTGACCATTACAATTAATCATCTTCCACATTTTGTCGCACTGGTTGAAAGACCAATAGGCTTCCTTAGTTGTTCATAACTCACCACTTCCCCTCGGCAGAGCCACCCCGGACAGCGCCTCCAGCACGGAGCTCTTCCCCGAGCTTTGGTCTCCTATCACGGCGATGGCAGGCAGAGCCAAGTCCTTCTCTACACCCAGAGAGCGGAGAGAGTCGATGAGGTCGATGCAGGGACGAACTTTCTCCTCATACTGTTGGTTCAGGCTGTTCATCGTGATGACTTCTTCTAGACTCCTGTTTAGAAAAGTCTGAAAAGTCTCCTGACTATCCGTGAGCAGGCTGATACGACAGCTACAGCAGCACCTAAAGTGACACCTTTCAGCGATAGAGCAACGTCCTAGAGGTGAGATCTGAGGAAACTCTGCAGAGGCTAGACCAATCAGAGGAGACACAGGAACTGGAGGAAGAGCTGATTGGCTGCAGGTGTGACTGCAGGCTTCACTCTCCTCAAATCCTTTGTGTGCACTCAATGTGGCTGTGACTTTTTGAACCCTGGCCTTGTGGCTCTGGTAAGATGGACTTTGTGGGGTTTTAATTGTTTTAATGTTTTTTAATGGTTGTGAGGCTGCCATAACTTGTTTGACTGAAAACTTGACTGTCAGAGGTAGAGGAGAACAGTAGACACATGGTTAGTTGTTTCTAGGAAACCATAAGAAAATTGAGCATGTGACCAAATATTTAATAATTTAATGGATCCTGTGAAAGTAAGAACCACATGGGTAAAGTGGTTCAAAATGTTTAAAAAAAATAATAAAAAAATTTCATTCTCAAAAGTTAATTTTGTTGATCATAAGTTTCATGAGATTGTTTAGATTAAAATATATCACAATAAATTTCTTTTACATGAGTTGTGGTATCTATGAGCTACTTATCAGGTAAACTTGACATGAAAGTGCACCATTTTAACTGTGGGGAGTAATAAGTCTATAAGGTAGCTGACAGCTGTTGGGTAAGTTGAGCCACCTTGTAAATTCATACTGTTGGGAGAAAAATCAGTCTATCAACACTGATGATGACATTTAATTGATTTACAATTCTCCATAAACTTTTACTTTGGGAACAAGGAGAATTTTTTATCTACATATGATAAATGTATTTTCAGATATGGCATGCAGGAAGAACTCCCTTCTACAAAACAACTGTCGCACCAGGCTACATATCTGTATCTAACATTAGTCGGGTTTAATGAACAAATACATGTCACTTTAACCTCATGTTTATTAGCCACCCACCTCAAACCACAAAATAAAGACAAACATTTATAACAACCACAAATACTGTCATTCAGGAAAAACATGGCCATGATAAAAATCTCTGAATTCTCTGAAAATGTAATAGAAGATGATGTAACAAGATGAATCCGTTAGTTATTTCAGAAATACAGATATCTCCAAAGATAAATAACATGTCCAACAACTTTTTTCAAATCATAACAATACTTGTATAAATCCATATCCATAAACATTATAAGGCACTTTTAATAATACCTGGAGACTTAATCATGTTTCCCTGATGGATTCACTTTTTTTTGTATTTGTACAGTATTTATTTATTAGCACCATATTAAAAGCAATTAAAAAAATACAGGAATGATACAGGAATAGAAGGTGCGGGAGAGGTTAAAAAACCCTACATGGGTTTATAAGAAGCACCTCCCCGATAATTATACATACAATCAGAGAACAACAACAACAAAAAAGAAAAAAAACAACAACAAATAACTAAAAGGAAAGCAAAACAAGTACCAAATTATAGAAATCGCTCAAGGAAGTCATAACTAAAAAACATGGGAATGTATAAATTTATAATAGTTGTATTTGACTGAGTGAGTGTATGAGTAAATAAAAAAAGGTAATGATCCAAATGACAAATACTGTAAAAGAACTAATAGGAACCATGATTTAAAAGGTAAGCTTTGAGTCTTAATTTAAAAATGTTGAGGGATGAAGATGATTTGATTACATGAAGATGAGAATTCCAAAGTGTGGAACCTCTGTAAGCAAAAGAAAACTGGGTATGTGTAGTGCGGCAAAAAGGAGGATGAAGTTTGTCAATGTGTCTTGTGTTGTAAGAGTGGACCTGGGAGTTAACTGTAAAGAATTCATGAAAGGATTTGGGCAGTAAGTGAGGAAGATTAATACATTTGTAAATAAATATGCATGATTGAAGTATGTTAATATCGTAGACTGATATTATGTGAAGATTCTTGAACAAAGGGGCAGATGGAGACAAGTAATTAGAGAAGGTGGCTAATCTAACAAATTTCTTTTGAGCAATTAACAATTTCTGTAAATTAGAAGGATAAGTGCTGGCCCAAACAATATTACCATAACTGAGATGTGGATAAATTAAGCTATAATACAATATATTTAAAGCTTTCTGAGATATAAAATCACGTATTTTTCTAATGATACCAATGGATTTTAATACTTTGTTATTGACAAGTTTAATGTGTTCAGACCATGACAACTTCTCATCAATTAATACCCCTAAAAATTTGGTAGAAGAAACCTGAATTATATCATTATCCCCAATAGTGATCTTGGCCCTGGATTTACAATATTTTTTATTTTTTCCTGTAAATATAATAAAATTAGTTTTGTTTACATTTAAGGTCAGCTTATTTATCTGGAACCATTCAGAAAATTTAAGGATGCCAGAGTTGGCTTCATTAATTAAAGAGTCGAAGTGACTGTGGGTCAAAATCAGATTAGTATCATCAGCAAAAAGTATTGGTAGCATCGTGGAAGAGACAGATACAAGGTCATTAATATAAATAAGGAACAATAATGGACCAAGTATGGAACCCTGGGGTCACTGGGGGATGTGGTGGAGTGAAGCGCAATGAAGATGGTCGGGGCCATTCTGAACAACACAGATCATCCATTTCATAACACCTGGATGGACCAAGAAAACGGTGGTGGTGGTGGATAGCTCCTCTCTCTTCGCTGCAGAATGGAGAAATATAGAAGATCCTTTCTACCTTCAGTCATCAGGCTTTTTAATTCTTCTGCAAATGGTAGATGAGCTGACAGACAAATGAATTTCCCTTTGGGGATTAATAAAATTAATAATCTTCATCTTTGTCTTCATCTTCATCTTCGTATGAGAACTCTGGTGTGCTATAGTTGTAAATGTTCATGCTGAACTCAAGCAACAAGTCACGCGCCTTCGACAGACGCTCCAGACGTTTCTGAAGGCTTTTCCTTTGGGTTTGTACTCTGGAGTCCTCTTGAAGCAGGGACTCAGTCTTCTTCTTGTCCTGAAGCATCTGCAGCATCTCCCTCTGCAGCTGGACGGCCAACTCCTGCAGCAGGTGGTAGCGGATCACCAGCGGGATCTGGTCGGCAAGACGCTGGCCTGCAATCTGTGGTTTGCAGAGAAGAGTGACAGTGCTTTTGATTCTGATGCTTTTGGGCAGCACTTCAACGTGACAGCGGTCCATGATGACTCACTGTTCACACACAACAGTGAAATAACTGCTTTTTGGTTTTTCTGTCACAATCACGATTTGGAAACCAGTGTACGTGTTCTGTGTAACACAAAAATAAAAGGTGCAGCCTGTAAAAGACACGTACCTGGTAATAGGATTTAAGGTGTTTAGTCATCTCTTTCAGCGTAGCCCCATTCTGAGAATTGGTCACAAAGACAGTCTTATGGTTGGTCTTCACACCACTCTGTACCTCCTTCCTCTTCCACTTGTCTAGCTTCTTGCTGTATCTGTCATCTTGTGTGTAAACAATCATCTCCATCTTAAACTGGGTCCTCAGCGTGGCTTCTGCTGTCGCCTCCTTCTCCTTCCTGATGGATTCAATCTTCATCTAAAGAACAGAATGTGTCAGAAAACCTCCAGCAGGATTTAGTCATAGGTTTACAATGCCAACTGATAATAGGGAGGATACCTTAGCTGCCCTGAGGAGGTTAGGAAATCCAACCAGGCTGCTGTCTGCCAACTTGAACAGCTCCCTCTTCACAATTTCTTAAAAAAGAAAAAAAAAATCAGAAGGTACAACCATGCAATCAGACACTGACATGGCCAGTCAGTGTTGTTATTGTTTCATCATGATAAGACATACCTGACACCTGGTTGAGTTTCTTGACAGCTGGTTCTTCCAGTTGTTTGATCTGCTCCTTGACCATGTCCTCAAAGATCTTGTAGTTGATGAAACCTGGCAGTTCTCTCCCACGGTACCGTCTGTCAAAATTATCCACCTCTCTCTCGATAGCATTAGTGACTGCAATATGAATGTAATAGTAATTTTATGATATTGTATTTGAAAGTGTAAAACAGGTTACTTTTTCAAGTTAAAAACAAAAAGTATCATTAAAACTGTGTTACTAAACTTTTTACATATTGAATTGTTAAAATGACGTAATGATCAAGTCGTCAATGCCCTTACATGTTATTTCAGATACATATATGGTGTCTTTCCACACTGAAAACTCCTTCCTGAGTATGGAAAATATATTGAACTTGCGTGTAGTTCTTAGTTCTTCTCCTTTGGTGACGCTGATAACATCCTGTGTAAACTCCGTCACCCTCTAGTAGAGAAGATAAAACAACATGGTAAATTCTGTCGAGTTACACTGTACAGGTGGAACAATGTTCAAGTATAGAAGGTGTTGTCTGATGAACTCACGTCAATGAGGTAACCAAGTTTCCCAATTTCTTCAGACGGGGGTCCACTGCCATATTTGTCAAGCTCCTCTCGGGTCTGTTTTAGCTTCTCCTCTATCTGCTCTCCCAGTCGAGGCAGAGATCTCTGCAAATCACACAGAGAGTCAGAACATACGCATCTGAAGTTGGAAAAGTCATCAGGTAGGAGTATTCACCTGGATGTGATGCACCAGCTCAAGGGTGAGTTTTTCTGCCAGTTTGGGAACAGTGGCATGACCTTCATCATAGAGGATCCTTGAAAATATAAAACATTACAAAGTGTGTCAAATTTGCATGTATTTATGTCAAATAGCTGCATATTTACAAAACAAACAAACTTACTGGAAATGTGCATGATCCTTAAAGAAGGCTTTCTCTTTATCTATTGCCTCTGTCAGAGACACTTTGTCTGTGATCTCCTTCTGACCCCTGCACTTGACGATCATGTAGCCCTTCTTCAGGGGGATAACCTCATTATGGACAATGTCAATGGTTGTCTCCTCTGTGCCTTTGTCCACCAAATCAGGCTTGGTCAGGATACCTGAGAAAGACAGAGAGAAAGAGAGATGGAGGAAATCACTCAGAACTACTACAAGCTATAAACTGATTGGACCTTTTCTATTTATTTACCCAAGGTCCTCTCTCCTTCAGGATCCACCTGCTGTGCCATCTTCAAGGCCTCTGTTGTTGCTATGTCCACGTTGCTTGGAACAACCACCAGACTGATGGTCTCTTGTTTGGTGATGAACTTCTGGATCAGTCTCTTTATCTGAAAAGTATCAATAAACGTACAGTCCAATCACCATTTGAGTTGCTGTAATAACCACAGCAGTATTTCATGAGACGCTACAAATCAGTTTCTTAATTTTCTATTTGTTTTTGATCTCCAGAGATTCATTCAGCCTTCATGGCAATCTGTTCAAGAGCTACCAATATTTTTTACTGGGAACAACATGAATAAACAAACCTGGTCTCCAATGTTTTCAGGTTGTCCCTTTACAGCCACCCTGGCGATGCCGGGCAGGTCAATGAGAGTCAGGTCTGGAACATCAGGAGAGGCGATCTCCAGACTGATCAGGTCATCGCTGATCCCCACACCGACCCCGGCAATTTCATTCTGAGCTGGAGAGAGAGAGAGAGACATTATTCAGCATCTGAAGATGTGTCGACCACTGAAACAACAAATCAACCCAAAATAAGCTTATAACGCTGCATACTGTGACTGTACCTTTACGAATCCTCTTCTCTACTGCTTCAGGGTTTCTTATGTCTTCCGGCTCATGACCAAGGTAGGAGATCTTTCCACACCACTTCTCTCCTTCTTCTTTTCTCTTCATCTTCAGTTCCAGAGGACATCTTGTCACAATGCCTTGAATGTTGATGAGCAATTGACAGGGGGGGGGGTGAAATTAAAATTAAACAAAAATTAACAACCATTGTTGTGACTCAGTCAGACAGTAACAGACAGACAATAATCAGTTTGTCCAATAATGTTAGATAAAAATAAATTAATTAATTAAGGAACTTGTTTAAGTTCAGGAAGTAGCTCTGCATAATGTGGAGACACAAAAACCGGTTCCAACTTTAACTCCGCAGGTGCTGTAGTGGAAAAGAGGCACATCTGGTTGAATAACGAAAGAGTAAATGATGTCTTCCCCACGCTTTTTCGTTTATTCACCACTTCCTCTCGGCAGAGCCACTCCGGACAGCGCCTCCAGCACGGAGCTCTTCCCCGAGCTTTGGTCTCCTATCACGGCGATGGCAGGCAGAGCCAAGTCCTTCTCTACACCCAGAGAGCGGAGAGAGTCGATGAGGTCGATGCAGGGACGAACTTTCTCCTCATACTGTTGGTTCAGGCTGTTCATGGTGATGAGTCTGGTTTCTTGTCTACTGCTGTATGTCTCCTCGGTGATAAACGCACTGTGAAAGAAGCAGCAGCTCCGAGTGAGGGCAGCGCAGTAACATCAGGAAATCGAAACTTAAGTGTAGGTTTTGTTCCCTCGAATTTTACTCATAGCTCTTGTGCTGAGATGGGGACCTGCTTTCATGAACAGGCTACGGCGTGATATGACCTTTGACACAGATACTATGATTTGCAATAAATTAGTAGATTAAAAATGATTAATGGATTAGATTAATGGTGGCTCATATCTTTTTAACACTCCTCTAATACAATTGAAAGTGGTTTAAATACTTGTTGTTGTTTTTATGTCTTACAAAATTTGATGATTAAAACATCCCATTATTACTGACGCACTGACTGACTGTTGAACCTACAGAATAAAAGGTTTGTAGGATGTTGTAAAATGCTGTAGAAATTAAATTATTTGACCAAACCCTGAAACAGCAGCTTTAAGCTGTTGATAGAAGTTGCTGTTCCTCATCAAGTGGTATCACACACATCAAATTGAGATGAAGGCTGGATTTGAGTAAATCACATGACTGGAATAAGTCATAATCTGTGAATTGCCTATCATAATGTTTTACTGTAGTAGAGAGTGTAGAGAGTGAATTTATTCTCTCACACAAACTTACCTTGTAACCATGGTTCTCTTGCAGGCTTCCACTCCTTCAGGTCTGCAGTAGAACTTCTCTATTGGTCCATCACCAGGGATTAACTATCCCACAGGGGATGGATGATGTCCATTAACTCCACATGGCCAAATCTGGTCTAGGGTGAACTGTTGTGCCTCTGAGGTCCATACATTATTGAACCAGACACCAGAGGGCGCTTTATCTCAGGTTTTTCTTTTGCAGTTCTCTTCTAGACTTTTCTCACAGGTATCACACAGAAAACAAATCCTTTCACATGGTCAGACTCATGTTTGAAACTTCTGTGGTATTGGCTCATTTACTGTGGACTGCATATTTGTGAGTTATCAAAAGATTAAAAACTGCAGCTTCTATTTCTTATCTATTTATTGGCAATGTGGGTTACAGTATTATTAAGTATTTGACAGACTGACTTTCTGTAGACAGCGCCGTGTAGCTGGTGTGAGGAAGGACTGAGGCGCTGGTGTTTTTCAGAGTAACCTACTACATATTGACGTTACATGCAGCGTCTGTTGTTTTTCTGACTTCTGCCCGAGTTTACGTAAACGCAACAGCAAGAATACGTGCCGACATGCAACCGCACCGCTAGATGGGGGTAAATCTCACATACTGGGGCTTTAAGTATTTGACAGACTGACTTTCTCTTTTCAGAGTAGGCTATGACGCTTTATCCAGCAACACCCAGACCGTCACGAAACACTCAAGTAAGTCGGTCTATGTCTGTTCCAAATGTATTTTGCTTATTCTTTCTTGACAGTTTTGCTCAACATGATAATCAGTGTATATGACTGATTTTACTTTGAATAATAATTCAGACAGTTGGAGGCGCTTGACAAAGAACTCAAGCAGTTTTTGTATGTATTTTGTAATAAAGTTGACTTGTTCCCATCTGTATTGTTCAGTTTATTTATCAAAACAGTGAATATACTTTTATATACTATTTGTGCGTATAACTCAAATGACTTGTTGTTATCAGAAAAACTACATCTTTTACAGTAGGTAGTTTCTGAGGAGGACTAAATCAATTTTGAATGTATATCTTATGCAGACTTTCACATAGCTGAAGGTGCTCAACCACATTTGCTAAATGACTGACACCAAATAATTTATTACAGTTACAGTACCAATCTAACGCCACAAGGGGGAGCTAAAGTACACAATTTTATCAAAAGTTCAAAGGTAGAGGACAGAAACAGACTTACATCTAATGCTCTATTCATAAAAACCTGGTCTCAGCCAGGTACATTGTGTATACAGTACAATCCAACTATGCAATAACCATACTTTTAGGGCCTCAGCCTCTAGAACTCAACCAGATATGCACGGGCCTTCATGAGACGATTGAGGCGACTCTGCAAAGCAGCTCTCTTGTTGCCAATGTCCATGTCCTCCTTCAGCAAGAATTCCATATTCTCCTTATCCTGAAGCATCTGCAGCATCTCCCTCTGCAGCTGGACAGCACACTCCTGCAACATCTGGAAGCGGATCACCAGTGGGATCTGGTCGGCCAGACGCGTGCTGGCAATCTGAGGGAGGAAACAGGACAATGTTTTCAGACCACAAAGCTTCTGTCTATAACTTACGATTATTGTTTTTGTTCATGAATCTTGTGCTTAATCCAAACTTACATTGTAATAAGATTTGAGGTGCAACATCAGCTCCTGAAGTGTTGCATGATTATCCCTGCAGTACACAATGCTCCTTTCGTCATTAGACTCTCCTTCATCCTCCTCTCTCTTTCTGTCAGTCAAACTGCTGCTGTAGGTTCTGTCCTGAGAGTAAACGATCATCTCCATCTTGAACTGAGTTCTCAGCATGGTTTCAGCAGAGACCTCTTTTTCTTGCTTTATGGCTTCAATCTTTGCCTGGAGAATGAGATTATGGTCAGTCAGAACACTACCACAAATTATGCAAAAGAAAAATACTGACAGTGCTGTACAAAATCAAAATCTGATTTGAAGAAGACCTTTGCTGTTTTCATGAGGTTAGGAAATCCTGGGAAGCTACCCTGGGCCAGCTGAATGAACACTTTTCTGACAGCATCTGAAGAAAATGCAGCATTTAATTTTCACTTCCCTTCAGAATTGAGCAATAAAGAAATGCAGTAAATCTGTCACAATCATATACCTCCAACATCCTTGAGTTTCTTGACAGCTGGTTCTTCCAGCTGTTTGATCTGCTCCTTGACCATGACCTCAAAGGTCTTGTAGTTGATGAAACCCGGCAGTTCTCTCCCACGGTACCTGTCTTCGTAGTTCTCCACCTCTCTATCAATTCTTTTATTAACTGTGACACACAAACATGTATGTCAGTCAGGACTCGACAGATGGACAGCTTTACAGCAGATTAAACTGAAACACTCACAGTTTTCTCCTGAGCGGTCAAGGTGGTAAATCCACTTCCCAAATTCTCTTCTGAGCATAGAGAAGACGTTGAGTTTTTCTCCACACTTGAGCTCCTCTCCCGCAGACAGACTGATGGCATCCTGAGTGAACGCTGTCACTTTCTGGAATACATATGTGAGAGGAGAAACAGCTGTTAAAAATTGTTTATCATTTATCCAACAAACCTTTAAAGATGAGCAAATGCTGAGATTGGTGAGCATTTGCTGCCAGGTAAGTCTTATGTTGTGTGGGAGCTCACATCAATGAGGAAGACGAGTCTCTCTGCTGGATCAGATGGTGGTCCAGTGCCGTATCTCTCCAGCTCTGTCTGAGTCTGTGCAAGTTTCTCCTCAATCTGCTCTTCCAGTCGAGGCAGAGATTTCTGAAAGTCACAGAGCAGGGGTCAAACCTTTAATAACTTAGGAAACTAATCGTAATTTTCTGGGTACAGCAATTGTTGAGGCGATGCAATAATAGCAACTCACTTCAATGTGATGCACCAGCTCAAGCGTCAGTTTCTCAGCCAGTTTGGGAACCGTGGCATGGCCGTCATTGTAGAGAGTGCTACAGCAAGATTAAAAAGCATGACATGCTACACAACCCGTCAAACACCTCATATTTTGTATAATTACCCAAAAGAATGAACTTACTGGAAATGTACATGATCTGTAAAGAAGGCTTTCTCTCTCTCTGTTGCTTCAGTTAGAGACACCCTCTCTGTGATCTCCTTCTGACCCCTGCACTTGACGATCATGTAGCCCTTCTTCAGGTGGATGACCTCATTGTGGACAATGTCAATGATTGTCTCCTCTGTGCCTTTGTCCACCAAATCAGGCTTAGTTAGGATACCTGCGAAAGAGAGAGAGAGAGAGAAAGGAAGTCACTCAGAACATCAGCTAGCCATAAACTGAATGGACCTGTTCTAAAATCAACTATATTTATTTACCCAAGGTCCGCTCTCCTTCAGGATCCACCTGCTGTGCCATCTTCAAGGCCTCTGTGGTTGCTATGTCCACATTGCTTGGAACAACCACCAGACTGATGGTCTCTTGTTTGGTGATGAACTTCTGGATCAGTCTCTTTATCTGAGAGGATTAAATCACATTGTGTTTCAAGATATGAGTTGAGTGTCAGATGGCTGTTGTCAGTTAAAATCACGTAATTAATGAAAGTCATTGAGAAATCATGTGCAGAGATGGGACACAATGGTCTTTGTGAAAATATATCCACAATCTGCGTACTCTCATGTTGCATCCTCAGCCTCAAATGTTCTCTGTTATCTTTAGTTATTAATTATTCATCACTTCCTGTTGCTAAAGATTCACCCTGTGAGGACAGTCTGTTTGCAACATGCAGATTCTGTGTTCAGTCTATTCAAGAGCTGCCAATATATTTTACCCTGTGTGTTGAAGTAACAAACCTGGTCTCCAATGTTTTCTGGTTGTCCCTTTACAGCCACCCTGGCGATGCCGGGCAGGTCAATGAGAGTCAGGTCTGGAACATCAGGAGAGGCGATCACCAGACTGATCAGGTCATCGCTGATCCCCACACCGACTCCAGCCATTTCATCCTGAGCTAGAGTGAGAAAGAAAGGGGACACGATTCAGCATATGAAGATAACAAATAGACGGATGTCTCAAACATTGAACCTTTATGTATTCCTTAAAATGCTCTTTCATTGTGACAGTTAAGAACAACCAGTTACCTTCTCTGATCTTTTTCTCCACATCTGCAGGGTCATCTAGTTCCTCCTCATGGTCCTGGTAGCTTATCTTCCCGTACCACTCCTCTCCTTCTTTCTTTCTCTTCATCTTCAGTTCAAGAGGACATCTTGTCACAATGCCTAAATTACAGATGAGCAAATGACAAGAAATGAGAAAAATCCAAAGTGAAATCCTCTCTGCTTGGTGAAAATGAACACAGAAATGGTCTGTTATGCAAGCATCTCACCAATGTGTTAGCACAGGATATACAGCATGCTCACCTAACTGTCTGAGATACAGTACAGGATCCCAATGTTATTTGCAACGCCAGCAGTAACCATGAGAGGACTACCATGAACTAATTAGGCTGTGCTTATTGTCTCTTGTGGCATTCTTGTTGTATTGGTTGGTTATATGGTGCTCTCATCCGCACTGGAATTAACAGCTGTTAAACAAGCCATACAGGTTTGTGAAGATTTAATCTCCATTGATCCATTGACCCATTTGTTTTATGTAATCTATGCAAAACAACTAAAAACGAATGAAAAGAAAACGTTTTCCATAGGCTACTTTGTAAAAAAACAAAAAAAAACAAAAACAAAAACAAAAACAAAAAAACTCAATTTATTACTTTACTGGTCAGTTAGGGTCCTCAAATCTTAACTTATTTAAATTATAACATGTAGCCCACACCTACTGTGCACAAGAAATTATTGTATTTTTAATCATTAATTATTGACCAATACAATTAATCATCTTCCACATTTTGTCGCACTGGTTGAAAGACCAATAGGCTTAAGTTGTTCATAACTCACCACTTCCCCTCGGCAGAGCCACTCCGGACAGCGCCTCCAGCACGGAGCTCTTCCCCGAGCTTTGGTCTCCTATCACGGCGATGGCAGGCAGAGCCAAGTCCTTCTCTACACCCAGAGAGCGGAGAGAGTCGATGAGGTCGATGCAGGGACGGACTTTCTCCTCATACTGTTGATTTAGAGTGTTCATGGTGACGACTTCTTCTTGCCTCCTGTTTAGAAAATCTGGAAAAGTGGCGAGTCTGCTCGACTAAGCTCCGTCTGTAACAGCAGCTATAGCAGCATCTAATCCATTTCAGAGTGATGCCGGTATTTCACTGCTGCAGGAAACTGAAAGTTGAGTTAGGTTTCGTTTCCTTAGGTTTGCTTGTGACATGTCCCAACAGAATAAAAGAATGTGAAAGTGAAACCTTTGGAATTTCTTTGTTTTTGTCTAATTCACAAGTATACACAAACATAATACCACGCAAACAATATTATGTCATTGTCGAACTTCTCTGTTAAACATTGACCGTGCAGGTGGAAAAAGTAAGTTAGTGAACCCTTGAACTTAGTTGAACCTCCTTTTTCAGCAATAAGCTTAACCAAACGTTACCTGTAGTTGCAGATCAGAACTGCACAACACTCAAGATGAATTTTGGAGGTTTGGTCCTTAGCTTCAGCTCAGCCATGTTATTAGGATGTCAGTGTGAATGACTCCCCAAAAGGTGGATTTTTTTTTTTTTAAAGATACTCATAGTTATCTAGATCAACATTCATGATGACATTTTTATAGAGGGGAATGTATTTTCAAATATGGTCCAATCTCCATCTAAGTTACAATAATGAATAATACACTGTATAAGAATAAATCTGTAATAATAAATAACACATAAATCATTGTATTATTCTTGTTGGTACCACATGCCTTCACATACACACATGCGAACAGTTGGATTTATTTGCTCTGTTGTTTACGTGCTGATTATGCTTTACAGAGTTATTCCTTTGGATATTACAACCTAAATAAAAAAAAACCTGATTATGCAGGAAGAACTCCCTTCTACAAAACACCTGTTGCACCAAGCGACAATATATCTGTATCTAACAATATTGTATAGCACGGATTTATTGAACAAATAATGTCAAACAGTTAACCTTGTGTTTATTAGCCACCCTCCACTCGAACCACAAAATAATTCAATGTAAAGACACGAACATTTAAAACAACCACACATACAATATAAACCATGACATGTCATTCAGAACAAGAACTAAAATCTCTGACAATGCAATAGAAGATGATGTAACAAGATGACTTGTTTAGTTGTTACATCAGAAATACAAATATCTCCAAGATAAATAATATCTCCAAACAACTTAGCAACTTCCTCTATGAGAACTCTGGTGTGCTGAAGTTGTAAATGTTCATGCTGAACTCAAGCAGCAAGTCACGCGCCTTCGACAGACGCTCCAGACGTTTCTGAAGGTTTTTCCTCTGGGTTCTTACACTGGAGTCCTCTTGAAGCAGGGACTCAGTCTTCTTCTTGTCCTGAAGCATCTGCAGCATCTCCCTCTGCAGCTGGACGGCCAACTCCTGCAGCAGGTGGTAGCGGATCACCAGCGGGATCTGGTCGGCCAGACGCTGGCCTGCAATCTGTGGTTTGCAGAGAAGAATGACAGTACTTTTGATTCTGATGCTTTTGGGCAGCTGCTTCTGCTTCAATATGTTTTGGTGTGTCTTTCACAGATACAGATTACGTGGAATCCGGATAGCACAAAAATAAAAGGTGCAGCCTGTAAATGACACTCACCTGGTAATAGGATTTAAGGTGTTTAGTCATCTCTTTCAGTGTCGCCCCATTCTGAGTATTGCTAGCATTGCTGTTCCTGGAGTTGGATAAAAGACTGGCCTGTTCTTCATCCCTCTTCCTCTTGCCTAACTTCTTGCTGTATCTGCCGTCCTGTGTGTAGACAATCATCTCCATCTTAAACTGGGTCCTCAGCGTGGCTTCTGCTGTCGCCTCCTTCTCCTTCCTGATGGATTCAATCTTCATCTAAAGAACAAACAAATGTGTCAGAAAACCTCCAGCAGGATTTAGTCATAGGTTTACAATGCCAACTGACAATAGGGAGGATACCTTAGCTGCCCTGAGGAGGTTAGGAAATCCAACCAGGCTGCTGTCTGCCAACTTGAACAGCTCCCTCTTCACAATTTCTTAAAAAACAAAAAAACAAATCAGAAGGTACAACTATGCAATCACAATCTTGACATGGCCAGTCAGTGTTGTTATTGTTTCATCATGATGAGACATACCTGCCACCTCGCTGAGTTTCTTGACAGCTGGTTCTTCCAGTTGTTTGATCTGCTCCTTGACCATGTCCTCAAAGATCTTGTAGTTGATGAAACCTGGCAGTTCTCTCCCGCGGTACCGTCGGTCAAAACTAGCCACCTCTCTCTCGATATTCCAGGTGACTGCAATGTGAATGTAACAAAAGTTTTCTAATATTGTATTTGAAAATGTTACAGGTAACAGGTTACCTTTTCCACATTAAAAACAAAAAGTGTCACTAAAAAACTGTCTAACTCAACTTTTTACGTATTAGGTTGCTAAACTGATGTATTGATGAAGTCGTCAATGCCCTTACATGTTATTTCGGAGTTATCTATGGTGTCTCTCCACACTGAAAACTCCTTCCTGAGTGTGGAAAATATGTTGAACTTGCGTATAGTTCTTAGTTCTTCTCCTTTTGTGACGCTGATAACATCCTGTGTAAACTCTGTCACCCTCTAGTAGAGAAGATAAAACAACATGGCAAATTCTGTCAATCGATATATCAGCTACACTATATTTGATGGAAGGAATAATGTTCAAGTATAGAAGGTGTTGTCTGATGAACTCACGTCAATGAGGTAACCAAGTTTCCCAATTTCTTCAGACGGGGGTCCACTGCCATATTTGTCAAGCTTCTCTCGGGTCTCTTTTAGCTTCTCCTCTATCTGCTCTCCCAGTCGAGGCAGAGATCTCTGCAAATCACACAGAGTCAGAACATATGCATCTGAAGTTGGAAAAGTCATCAGGTATCAATATTCACCTGGATGTGATGCACCAGCTCGAGGGTGAGTTTTTCTGCCAGTTTGGGAACAGTGGCATGACCTTCATCATAGAGGATCCTGGAGAATATATATTTAAAAAGTTACTGTATACATGCTACTGTATACAGTGTCAACTGCAAATCCTTATTTGCATGGTTATGTGGACTAGCTGCATATTTACAAAACAAATGAACTTACTGGAAATGTGCATGATCCTTAAAGAAGGCTTTCTCTTTATCTATTGCCTCTGTCAGAGACACTTTGTCTGTGATCTCCTTCTGGCCCCTGCACTTGACGATCATGTAGCCCTTCTTCAGGTGGATGACCTCGTTATGGACAATGTTTATGGTTGTCTGCTCTGTGCCTTTATCCACCAAATCAGGCTTGGTCAAGATACCTAAGAGATAAAGAGAGGCAGATAGAGTTAGAGATAGAGGAAATCATTCAGAACTACTACAAGCTACAAGCTACAACTGATTGGACCTTTTCTTTTCTAAAATCAACTACATTTATTTACCCAAGGTCCTCTCTCCTTCAGGATCCACTTCCTGTGCCATCTTCAAGGCCTCTGTGGTTGCTATGTCCACGTTGCATGGAACAACCACCAGACTGATGGTCTCTTGTTTGGTGATGAACTTCTGGATCAGTCTCTTTATCTGAAAAGTATAAAATAATATAAATAGGCATGTTTGTTTTTGTATTGTAGCGACCCTGCAATAATGTTACTGTTATATGTGTTCTGCACTTCTTAAGTTCTGTGATTTCCGACTGTCAGTGAATGTGTTGTTAGACAGGTATGTGGTTGGAGGAGTAAGGAAGGGGGCGAGGCGAGTGTAGGAAGTGTGTGTGTTTTGGATGAGAGAGAGTCATGCTGGAGATGAGCCACAAGACCGTTGCACTGTTGTTATTTTGGCGTAGTTACGGCCGACAATAACTGTTGTGTTTCTAATAAATAAGAAAGGTGAGACCAACTCCTCGTCGTTCTTCTGACGTCCGGTCGGACACTACAGTATGCTGAATGTCCATACATTAAGTATGCGTTTCTATTATTCTTGGTGTAATTTTTTTTTTTTTATCATGCATCTGGACCCACTGATACTAATCTTTTTGAGTTGTGTAGATGTTTTCCGACATTTATTTTGTGGAAGTAACAAACCTGGTCTCCAATGTTTTCTGGTTGTCCCTTTACAGCCACTCTAGTGATGCCAGGCAGGTCAATGAGAGTCAGATCTGGAACATCAGGAGAGGCGATCTCCAGACTGATCAGGTCATCACTGATCCCCACACCGACCCCGGCAATGTCATCCTGAGCTGGAGAGAGAGAGAAGACATGATTCAGTTTTTGAAGATGTGTCGACCACTGAAACAACAAATAAACTCAGAATAAGCTTATGAACACGGCATTCTGTTACTGTACCTTTACGAATCTTCATCTCCACTGCTTCAGGGTTTTTTATGTCTTCCGGCTCATGGCCACGGTAGGAGATCTTTCCACACCACTTCTCTCCTTCTTCTTTTCTCTTCATCTTCAGTTCCAGAGGACATCTTGTCACAATGCCTTTAATATTGATGAGCAATTCACAAAAGATATAATGGGGAAAATATTATAATCATAGTAAAAATAAACAAATGAAAATGTACAGAGACTGTACTTAATGTACTTAAATATTAAGATTTAAGATTAAGTATTTATTTCTAAGGATCAATTTTTTGTCTGTGGAAAACACGAAAAACCGGTAATACCGTAGCTACTTTAGCTCCGCAGGTGCTTTGGTGGAAAAGAGGCACTTTTAATAATGTCGGCTGAATGATGAAAGAGTAATGAGGTCTTAATTGGTGACATCATCATTACAGATTTTTCTCCCCCACCCTTTTATGATTAGGCCTACTCACCACTTCCCCTCGGCAGAGCCACCCCGGACAGCGCCTCCAGCACGGAGCTCTTCCCCGAGCTTTGGTCTCCTATCACGGCGATGGCAGGCAGAGCCAAGTCCTTCTCTACACCCAGAGAGCGGAGAGAGTCGATGAGGTCGATGCAGGGACGAACTTTCTCCTCATACTGTTGGTTCAGGCTGTTCATGGTGATGAGTCTGACTTCTTGTCAGCTGCTGTATCTCTCTTCTTTTTCTTGCCACCTGTTTAGAGAAGTCTTTCAAGTCCCGTGACCTGCCTGTAACTGCAGCCACCTGAGAGTGATGCCGCTGTTTCAATGTTGGAGCAGCAGCTGAGCGCTGACGAAACTGAAAGTTAGGATGTCGTATGTTAGGTTTCGTTTCTGCAGACCCTTGAAAAACAAATGCCAACGCCCTCTACCGAGAATATAGTTCTAAATCAATTAGCCACGTCTGCAGACATGGTGTGTCAAGGCAGGGGGGACACATTCACATTTATAGCTAAATTAAATTACTTGTGACCTTGTACTGATAGTAGGAGAAACTATCAGTCTATCACCATTGATAATGACATTTAATAGATTTACGGTTCTGCATAAACTTTTACTATGGGCAATTATGTGACAAGAAGAAGTAGGATAAGTAAACTTCATGGGACTTTTATCTACATAAATATAAATATATTTTCAAATATGGTCCATCACCATCTAAGTTACAATATAAATTAAAAAAATGTAATAATAAATAACACATTGTTCTTGTTGATACCACAGAGCTTCACATAGCCTACTGTATACAAACATGGAACAGTTGGATTTATTTGTTCTTTTGTTTTATGCTGATTATACTTTATTATTTGTTATTCTTTTGGATATTTCAACATAAATTTAAAAAAAAAAAACATGACCATGCAGGAAACAGAACTCTCATCTACATAAAACTGTTGCACCAGGCTGCATGTCTGTTTCTAACAATATGTATTGGTCAGATATAATGAACAACTAAATGACAGTTTGGCCCCATGTTTATTAACCACCATCCACCTCAAACCGCAAAATAATAATAATAATTATAGCTGCTGCGCAGCAATGGGTCGTGTCCGGGCAAATTTTGCACAAGAAATAGGAAGACAGGTTAATTGACCTTGGAATGTTCATTTCTGCACAAGCTGGGGATTGAACCCGCAACCTCCGGAACTAAAGACTGTTGTCTATCGCACTGAGCTAATTGTCAAGTGGCAGTGCCAAGGTGGCTTCACAAATTAAGTAAACCATTCACTGTTGTGCAGGCAACGTTTCTGAGGTAAAATTCAGATGTTTGTGTCAAACATCATCTGCTATGAGTCTAAGATTTTGTTCAAAGACTATCTGGTATATTGATGTAATATACTTATCACCCGGACTGGGGATCGAACTCACATTGTCTGGAACCACAAACCAACACTTAACTCGCTGAGCTAATTATCTGGAAGTGACACATGGTGTGTGTCTTCTCAAATACACTCATAGAGTCAGCGTCCGGGCAGCTGTTGTCAGGCAGATTTCAGAAAAGGTCAAAATGTCAGAAATTCTAATATCTAAACAAAAAATCTGATAATACATAAATTGTATCTAGACAACGGACATGTTGGTGACTTTGCTTCATAAGAGAAAAGCTGATGTTTAAAAGTGTCACTCGTGGATTGACTGCAGTTGTTCCCATGAGAGCAGCGTTCGGGTTGTGGTGAGCTTTAGCCCATGGTCCGATCTGTTTGCTTTTTTAATTTAGAGACTTGCTGTGATGTTACCGTGAGGATTCTGGCATTTTTATGTGTCATTGTCGTCGTCACCCATGTTGGGTCTTGAACCCACAACCCCTCACACCACAGCCCAGCGCTTAACTCAGTGAGCTAATTATCTGGTAGTGAGACATGGTGTGTGTCTTCTCAAATACACTCAAGACGTCAGCGTCTGGGCAGCTGTTGTTGAGGCAGATTTAAAAAATAGTCAAAATGTCAGAAATTCTAATATCTAAACAAAAATCTGTTAATACATAAATTGCATCTACACAGCATGGAAATGTTGGTGATTTGTTTGTAATTTTAAGTGTTTTGCTTCTCAAGAGAAAATGTGATGTTTAAAAACATCACCTTTACATTGGCTGCAGTTGATCCCATGAGAGCAGAATTCAAAATGTTCTAGAAAATTCAGTTTTTTAGATAAAATTCTGATATTTTCCAAACTTCATCAACCATGACTCTACAATATTCTCAATTTTTTTCAGAAAGATAGAAAATGTATTTAGCAGGAATTTGATGGTATATGTTTACAGTAGTGTTTACAGTCAAACGTTTTCATGCACTGTAGGCTCAATTTTTGCTTAATCAAAAATCCGAGAAACAAGTTTTGTGGAGGACAGTCTGGAGATGCTCTGGAGCAGGTTTGGTGACAATTGAGCAAAAATTGTAGGAGGACATACATTTTGAAGGTTTTACACTTATTGAAAAAAACAGAGTGATGGACTTCATAATTTGTAATAAGTTTAAGTTGACAAAAGTTTCAGCAGTATCTAGGCTACATTGTGGTGAAGTTTCACAGCTGTAGCATCTACTGTTGGCTTGGTAGGAATTTTTAAAGTTTTTAATTTTAAACGCTTATTGTGCCCCCCCTGGGAGGGGGGGGCACATGTCCTTGGAGTTGAGTGAATCTGGCATGGGACTGGATCTTTGTGCAAAGTTTGGTGAGTTTTCGCCCATGGGAAGTATGACTTCCTCGGAAGAAGAAGAAGAAGAAGAAGAAGAAGAATATCAGCAAATACAATAGTGTCCTTGGCAGCTGTCGCTGCCCGGACACTAATAATGTTAGAGACAAACATTTAAAACAACCACACTTATACCATGGCATGTATCTCTGAAATTTCTGAAAATGTAATAGAACATGATGTAACAAGATGACTTAATGAGTTATTTCAGAAATACAAATATCTCAAAAGATAAATAATAGCTCTACCTGTTCTCAGCCAGGTCCATTTTGGATACAATACAATCCCAACTACTACTGTATAAAACATTTGACACATGAAAAACACAACAGACCATTAGGGCCATGGCCTTTAGAACTCAGTCAAATATGCATGGGCCTTCATGAGGCGATTGAGGCGACTCTGCAAAGCAGCTCTTTTGTTGCTGATGCCCATGTCCTCCTTCAGCAAGAAGTCCACATTCTCCTTATCCTGAATTATCTGCAGCATCTCCCTCTGCAGCTGGACGGCCAACTCCTGCAGCAGGTGGTAGCTGATCACCAGCGGGATCTGGTCGGCCAGACGCTCGCCTGCAATCTGTGGTTTGCAGAGAAGAATGACAGTGCTTTTGATTTTGATGCTTTTGGGCAGCACTTCAACGTGACAGCGGTCCATCACTGTTCACGCACAACAATGGAATAACTGCTTCAATATGTTTATGTTGGTCTTTCTGTCACAGTTACAATTTGAAGCCAGTGTACATGTTCTGTATAGCACAAAAATAAAACGTGCAGCCTCTAAATGACGTACCTGGTAATAGGACTTAAGATGTTTAGTCATCTCTTTCACTGTAGCCCCATTCTGAGTATTGGTCCCAAAGACCGTCTGACTATTGATCCCAAAGGCAAAACCAGTCATATTGGTCTTCACACCACTCTGTACCTCATCCTTCTGTTGCTCGCCTAGCTTCTTGCTGTATCTGTCATCCTGTGTGTAAACAATCATCTCCATCTTAAACTGGGTCCTCAGCGTGGCTTCTGCTGTCGCCTCCTTCTCCTTCCTGATGGATTCAATCTTCATCTAAAGAACAAACAAATGTGTCAGAAAACCTCCAGCAGGATTTAGTCATAGGTTTACAATGCCAACTGATAATAGGGAGGATACCTTAGCTGCCCTGAGGAGGTTAGGAAATCCAACCAGGCTGCTGTCTGCCAACTTGAACAGCTCTCTCTTCACAATTTCTTAAAAAAAACAAACAAATCAGAAGGTACAACTATACAATCATACACTGACATGGCCAGTCATTGTTGTTATTGTTTCATCATGAGACATACCTGACACCTGGTTGAGTTTCTTGACAGCTGGTTCTTCCAGTTGTTTGATCTGCTCCTTGACCATGTCCTCAAAGGTCTTGTAGTTGATGAAACCTGGCAGTTCTTTCCCACGGTACCGTCGGTCAAAATTACCCACCTCTCTCTCAACATTTCTGGTGACTGCAATGTGAATTATAATAAAACAGGTTACTTTTTCACATTAAAAACAAAAAGTATCATAAAAAAAACTGTCAACTTTTTACATATTAGGTTGCTAAAATCACGTAATGATCCTTGTGTCAATGCCCTTACATGCTGTTTCAGAGTTATTTATGGTGTCTCTCCACGCTGAAAACTCCCTCCTGAGTGTGGGAAATATATTGAGCTTGCATGTAGTTCTTAGTTCCTCTCCTTTGGTGACGCTGATAACATTCTGTGTAAACTGTGTGACCCTCTGAATAGATCATAAAAGAACATGGCAAATGTAGTCAATGTGTTGGCTCACTCTGCCACTCTGTAGTGTTCAAATATAGAAGGTGTAGTCTAATATACTAACGTCAACAAGGTAAACAAGTCTCCCAATTTCTTCAGATGGGGGTCCACCATATTTGTCAAGCTCCTCTTGGGTCTGTTTTAGCTTCTCCTCTATCTGTTCTTCCAGTCGAGGCAGATATCTCTGCAAGTCACACAGAGAGTCAGAACATCAGCATGTGAAGTGGGAAAAGTCATCAATAAAGTTAACCATAGTATTCACCTGGATGTGATGCACCAGCTCAAGGGTGAGTTTTTCTGCCAGTTTGGGGACAGTGGCATGACCTTCATCATAGAGGATCCTGGAGAATATATAAAAAGTTACTGCATACTGTATGTGCAAACTGCAAATCACTATTTGCATGTTGTTATGTCGACTAACTGCATATTTACCAAAACTTACTGGAAATGTGCATGATCCTTAAAGAAGGTTTTCTCTTTATCTATTGCCTCTGTCAGAGACACTTTGTCTGTGATCTCCTTCTGACCCCTGCACCTGACGATCATGTAGCCCTTCTTCACGTGGATGACCTCATTGTGGACAATGTCAATGATTGTTTCCTCTGTGCCTTTGTCCACCAAATCAGGCTTAGTCAGGACACCTGAGAAAGAGAGAGAGATGAATGCTCTTAAAACTATTACAAACTGGTTGGTCTAAAATCAGCTCTATTTATTTACCCAAGGTCCTCTCTCCGTCAGGATCCACTTCCTGTGCCATCTTCAAGGCCTCTGTGGTTGCTATGTCCATGTTGCATGGAACAACCACCAGACTGATGGTCTCTTGTTTGGTGATGAACTTCTGGATCAATCTTTTTATCTGAAAAATATAAATACATTGCACCTTAAACATACAGTCCAATCACCACTTGAGTTGCTGTAATAACCACAGCAGTATTTCATAGGAAGCCACAAATCAGTTTCTGAGGAGTGTTTGTTTTTGCAATGACTTTTTGTTCAAGAGCTGCCAATATCTTTTACCCCGTGTGTTGAAGTAACAAACCTGGTCTCCAATGTTTTCAGGTTGTCCCTTTACAGCCACTCTAGTGATGCTGGGCAGGTCAATGAGAGTCAGGTCTGGAACATCAGGAGAGGCGATCACCAGACTGATCAGGTCATCACTGATCCCCACACCGACTCCGGCCATTTCATCCTGAGCTGGAGAGAGAGAGAGGTGACATGGAATATGAAGATAACGCAGGACAGGACTGATCACTGATTGAACCTTTATGTTGTCCTTCAATGCTTGGCTTGCATTGGTGACAGTTAAGAACAATCAGTTACCTTCTCTGATCTTTTTCTCCACATCTGCAGGGTCATCTAGTTCCTCCTCATGGTCCTGGTAGCTTATCTTCCCGTACCACTCCTCTCCTTCCTTCTTTCTCTTCATCTTCAGTTCCAGAGGACATCTTGTCACAATGCCTTAAATGCAGATGAGCAATTAACAAGAGACTTAAATTATTAAACTGTGTTAGATTTTATGTTACATGTACATATTTCTAGGGCTAAGTTTCAAATCTTTGTCTGTGGAAACACGAAAACCCGGAATTTTGGTGGGAAAATGTCTGGCTAAATAATGAAGAAATAAATTATGAATATGTCTTAATTGGTGACATCCATCATCATAATGTCCTTGTTTGTTTGCTTTCCCTTTAAGAGGACTACCATGAACTAATTAGGTTGTGCTTATTGGCTCTTGTGGCATCCTTGTTGTATTGGTTATGGTGCTCTCATCCACACCAGAATAAACAGCTGTTAAACAAGCCATACAGGTTTGTGAAGATTTAATCTCCATTGATGACTCATTTGTTTTATGTAATCTATGCATAACAACTAAATGAAACGAATGAAAAGAAAACGTTTTCCATACTTTAAAAATAGGCTAAGTAAAAAATAAAAAAAAAACCCTCAATTTATTACTTTACTACCAGGCGGTTTTCAGCCTGTTAGTCTCAAATCTTAATTTATTTAAGCCCACACCTTTGCAGGCTACACAAGAAATTACTATAGGCTATTTTTAATCATTAATTATTGACCAGTACAATTAATCATTTTCCACATTTTGTTTCACTGGTTGAAAGACCAATAGGCCTCTTAAGTTGTTCATAACTCACCACTTCCCCTCGGCAGAGCCACCCCGGACAGCGCCTCCAGCACGGAGCTCTTCCCCGAGCTTTGGTCTCCTATCACGGCGATGGCAGGCAGAGCCATGTCCTTCTCTACACCCAGAGAGCGGAGAGAGTCGATGAGGTCGATGCAGGGACGAACTTTCTCCTCATATCGTCGGTTCGGTCTGTTCATGGTGATGAGTCAGAGTTTTTGTCAGCTGCTGGAAAGAAGAGGCAGCTCAGCTCAGTGAAGGCAGCGCAATAACATCAGGAAATCGGAACTTAGTGTTGGTTTTGTCGTGCTGAGACTTGGGCCTGTTCCATTATTACAACATTTGAAAGCGTAATAGGCTAGGTGTCAACTTTTCAGTTTAAGTCGAGAGCCCATTTAAAAATATCACCTTTGACACAGATACTTTAATGATAAAAAATATATTTTTTAAAAAAGGGTAATGGTGGCTCATATTATGAGTCAAAGTATCTTTGTCAAATACTACTCAAATACAAGTGAAAGTAGCTTTTTAAGTGAACACATTTTTTCCATATTAACGAAATTTGATAATTAAAACACCTCATTATTACTGATGCACTGACTGAGTGTTGAACCTACAGAATAAAAGGTCTGTAGGATGTTATATAGCCATAGGTTATCTGACCAAACCCTTACTGTTCATTTAGTTCATCTGGTTAAAAACTGCTGCTCCTCATCAAGTGGATCTCACTGAGATTTCTTAACACACTTTTGTTTTAGACAAAGGCTGGATTTGAGGAAGTCATATGACTGGAATAAATCATAGTCATGGAATCTGTGAATTGCCTATAATAATGTTTTACTGTAGTCATTTGAAGCCTGGATAGTCTGTGATTGTCAAATAAACATAAAGGTTGGGAACAACACTGATATAAACATAACAACTGTAGCTAAGGTATAAAGAGTGTGTCTTGAGTGAATTTATTCACACACACAAACTTACCTTGTAACTATGGTTCTCTTGCAGGCTTCCACTCCTGCTGGTCTGCAGCAGAGTGCTTCTCTACTGGTCCTACCAGGCAACTATCCCACAGGGGATGGATGATGTCCATTACCTCCACATGGCCAAATCTGGTCTAGGATGAACTATTGCACCTCTGAGGTCCATACATTATATTGAAGCAGACACCAGAGGGCGCTTTATCTCAGGTTTTCTTTTGCATTTCTGCAAAAGCAATAGTGATCCATATTCCCTTCTAGACTTTTCTCATATGTATCACAAAGAAAACAAGCCCTTTCACATGGTCAAACCCATGTTTGAAACTTCTGTGGCGTTATCTCATTTACTGTGAGAATATATAACTAGACTCTATAAACTTCACTGTGAAATCAGGAAGTTCTGCAAAAGACAATTAAACAAATAAATCATTGAACACTGTAACTCAGGAACAAAAGAGCCTGTTGTGGCCATATTTCCTGAAACTTTATCGGCTAGCAGAGGTGTATCTTACTGATAATTCTAGTTAATCCAGCTTCTAAAATTGCAGTCTCTGTAAGCGGAAAAAAAAGACTGATGGACTGAAAGAATTTTAGATGGGAGCAACATTTCCATAAACACCTCTTTAAATTCTTTTTTTTTATTATTTTATTTTAAATTCTGTTAATTTAAATGAAATAACTCAAATTTCTAGACAGATATACACCTCTTCTCAAACAAAACTGTGCCAACAAATCTCCCTCTCCCCCTCTCAATAGTAGGCTACACTAAATATTGCAATGTATGACATGCAGAAGGAAATGATCATGGTCCTGATGCACTGCAGCCACAAGGTGGCCTCATTGTTATAGTGTGTAGATCTCTGAGGTCTCTGTGTGCACTTAGCCTACAGTTTATCTGTGTGGTGGTGACAAGTGCTCCCTAGCTGCCTAGTGTTCGTGTCTAGCTCCATTTCACAACCAAATCCCTCCCAACAACAGTTATACATCATATTTTAAAATGCACTTTGTTCCTTCTCACAGCAAACAATATTTTATTTTCTCTTGAGGGCATCCCTCTCCGATCTCAGGGCAGCACAATCTGACCCACGTTAGATCAACAAGCTAATCTGACAAAACTGAAACAACTGCAGTTTTCATTACATGCCTTTCAGGGAGGGGACATACAACAACAGAGCTTGTTAATGTCAGGCCTGTCTTGTCTTGGAAAATACTGCACATTACTCTTCCTGATGACGAACACAAAGAGCGAGCAATTCAGCCCTTTCACTCTGTGCTTCACATTGTGAGACATCCCTGTTTCTGTGGAAACCAAAGCAGCAGCAGCAGGTCAATGGTCAGGAGACAAGAGACCAGACAAGAGAGATCAGAGCAGATACACGAATTTGTGTCATTTATGGACAAATGTGTTCATCGTTAGCATGAATTCCTGTAAAACATGATCCACACTCAGTATATAGACCCGTACACATTTACCATGGACGTCAGATTTTGATACATACATGGATGTTCAGTCTGCTTTATTACACTGTTGCAAGCCACATGCTTAGGAGGTCAAAAAACAGGGTTGCACGAGTCATATTAATGTAAACAAACCAAGCATTATCCTGTGATTATTATTATTATTTTTCTTACGTGAAATGCACATTTTTTTTCAGACTTGTACAAACCTGAATGGTGATTCTGAAGTAAACAAAAACTCAGTGTTGGCTATGTACAGACAAGCCCACTAGACGCTACTCTTCTATTATCACTCTGGTACTGATGTGCTTTTTTGCTGGGCTTTAAAAGTGTAAATAGATACTCTGGACATGCTTTAGAGAAGTATAACTTATGATTATAATTTTCCAGTTGTCTGAGGAGAGCATAGAAAACAGTCACAGTAATCTGTAGCAAGAGCGGCCACTTGTAAACAATGAGGGAGACAAACTCCCTCTTCACATTATTCAAATAAAATGAAATGTGATAGGAAATGCAACTAAAAATATAAAAAGGATGAAAACAGAAATAAGATGCTGTACTGTACTGTGCTTGTGGACAAACCCTTGATAGTGTATTTTTCATTATGGAGTTATTGCTTTAGGCTTTTTCACCTTTTCTGACATTCTCAACACCGATGTCAGACATATTGAAATGTACTGTATTTGTAACAAATGTCATAGAGAACTGTCCCTAAGTAATTTTCTGAATCTATACCTGAATTAGAAATACCATTTTTATCAAAATATAGTTCCTGTTAGATTAAAAAAAGTAATACTGATCAAAATAAACTTTCAGTAATGACTCAGTGTGAATTTGTAAACTTTCAGAGATAAAATGCAAGTTGTTTTTCACTAGTATCACAGAGTGCATATTAACACACATACACATACAACATCATGCACTTGAAAACGTGAAGAATTATACAAACATAGAGCACTTTTTCCTTCCACCACAAAGTTCAAACCAGTTGTAAAGAGACATCCAGTCCAGACAGTGAATGTCAATGACCACGCACAGAGAGAGAAACGGTCACTAATGTGTTTCAAACCACAAGAAATACAACATTCAGCAAACAACACCTCTGAAAGAGAAGGAGTAAAAGACTATATCTAATCATTTTGTACAATACCCAACAACACCTGTATCTACAGTGGGTGCACACTGACACCTTTGACACCATCTTTTTTTTGTATGTTTTGTTTTTTTTGCACATAATATTGATGACAACCTGAGCAGAGAGGGAACGTTTACTCTGCTTTCCTCCTCTGCCTTCACCCCCTGATTGCCCTGGATTGAAATGCAGAAGTGCCGCTCGTAAGACAGAAAGGCACGGCTACATTTGATTGGAGTATGAGGTGGGCCCGCCCACCTGACTGTACTCAGACGGCGGACCGAGGTTTCCCTGATTGATGGAGCTCCCCGATTGGTCGAAGCTCCCCTGGTTGTACGGCTGCTGGTTGAAGGTGCCGGCCTGTTTCTCAGATGCCCCACCTGCCAACCTTGAACCACCCTTATGCCAACTGGTCTCCTTAAAGACAAACCAGATGTTTCCAGCCCATAGAACAAAGTTGAGAAACCCAAAAGCCTGAAGAGAAAGATGAGAAACAACGATATAAAACACACCCAAGTTTATCAGATCATCCTTACATCATTCAGAACTGATGAAAAATGCAGTTTTTTAAGTTTATTTTTCATTCAACTCAGCTTCAGTGTCTTCAAACCCATTCAACTCAACAGTTTAGGCCTGTTGTAGTTCATTTATTCATGCATTCGCAGCATCTGGAGCATTGCCCTGCAAACCTACCACTGAGGTGTTGAGTCCGGACCAGCGCGATCCGTGCACAGAGCCACACTTGTTGGTCTGGACTTTGCAGGCGGAGATGAGCAGCTGCACCTCATCTGGATCAGTGGCCAGTTTCACATCGGACAGAGCCTTTGCCCAAGCAGAGGAGCTGACCAGCCACATGAAGGAGAACACCACGGTCACCACAAAGTCCTGATGATACAGACAAAAGAAGAGACAAACAGTTCAGGCAATGTCAGAAACATGACAGAAACCTTACCTTGTCTGTGCTTAGGGTTTCGCTTTGTACAGATATTTGATCATGTGGCTCACTATGAGGCCTTTTGATTCTGTTGACAGTGTGGACACAAGATGTCAAACAGAAGAACAAAAGAGTTCAATGATACAAAAAAGGTCTCAGTGGCTGCTAGACTTACAATGAGCGGGGCTCGGCTGTTTTCATGGTATCTGTTCAGGAAGAAGACGTAGACGACGGTGGCCACCAGGGAATACAGGAAGGCAAAGACGGCAATGGTGACGAAGAACTCTGCGGAGGATGAATAGTCTCCGGTGAGGAAGATGCGCTCCCTCCCCATGCCCTCACATGTGGGCGCTTCAAAGGACTCCTGGTACAACCTGGGACACAAACAAGTGTTAAATCCTGCAGGTCCTTGAAAACAGTCGCAGATGTTAAAGATTGGAATTAGGGTTAGATTGTTCCTTTAAATATTTACTTTACAGTTTAATGCTGATAAAAATGACATCCATTGCAATTTAGCTCTCCAACTGTGATTTAGGGTACTTATTGTCTTATAATAAAACTGTTTCGTTTAAGAGTCGTCCCACAAACTCTAACCCTTATCCTATCTGGATACATAGGCTCAAGCATTTCAAGTTTTGTCTAGCAGCACAGAGGTGTATCTGAGGGGTCCATAAATGATCCATCTTTGTGATTTCTGCATGAACCCTAATACAGCAAAGATTAGTCTAATTTATTTTACAGTGATCACAGAATTGACTAATTGCTTCAAGAGAACAGCTTGCTTTTAAAGAAATGATCCCTCACATTATTTCTGAATTCCTTAACTTCCCACATGATGTGAGAAAAATCTCAAGACATCGCTGTAACTATACTAAAAGTTGTGATCCTAGTAATATTGAGCCTTAAAAAGTTCTCTATGCCTTTTTGGCCCAGATTGCTTCTTTGCCTTCATGTTAAAAATTCATCATGCAGGGAAAAAGACAGTGTGAACATTGTGAGAAAATTAATAAAAACTGGTATGACTTGTAATCATCATGAGCTGTGTAAGTGTCAGTGAATACACCGGTTCACACTGCTGCCATCAGACGTTGTGATTCACTATAAATGAAGTCCACTTACCGGAAAGGATAACCAAAGTCGATGCCCAAGCTGAGGTTGCTGCTGCCCTTCTCCATGCAGTCCACGCTGAGCCGCAGCTGGCCCGAGTAGCCCCCACATGTTGCAAAGGCAAAAATGGCAAAAAGCTGCACAGAGACATGAAAGGAATAAAAAAATTCAGATGTCTGCTGTGAAAATGGCCGTGAGACGATAAATGACTTGCTGCAAAGCACAGTAATTAAGTACACATATGTTCTCTTATCAAGGTGATCATCAGCAACCACAACTTTCAAATGAATAAACCATGGGTCCATCCAGGATTTAACCTTTACATCCTGATAAACACATTGGCAAAACCCTGCATTCACATGCACAATACATTATATATCTAAACTAAAGTGTTAGTGAAACCAAATCCATCATAAACCCTTGGTCTGATCACTGTCTCTTCTCCGACTGCTATTTTTAAATAATGCACTTAATGATACTTTATGAACTAGTCATGTCTACATGTATATTCCTTATATGCAGGGTCACAGGGGGACGACATATAGAGACCATGCAGTGCTCACACTCACATTCACACCTTGGCAAATTAAGCCGGTGATCAAACATGCAGTCTTTGGTCTGTGGGAATAAGCTGAACAAACCCACGCAGGCCGAGGGAGAACATGCGAACTCCACACAGAAGAGCCCCAGGCAAAGCTGTTGTAACACTATTCATGAATTTTATTATGCAAGTAAATTAAGTATATTTAACAATACATGGGCTCTCACATCCTACACTTACATACTCTACCCCTTCTGTAATTAAGTTGTTGCCTCTGCTGCCCACTCCCACAGTGCTGTGGCCAAAAGAGACACACAATTATGGAGCTGTATGCAGAGAGGTTTGCCGCAGCTCTGCCTGCTGCGCGTGACAAACAGAAGAGGGATAATAAGTTCTTCTTGCTCCACTTTGCTCCAAAAGTGATGAGCAGCTTTAATGACATGAAGTGCAGCCGTTTTTTGTGTCTGTGTGTGTGTGTGAGATTGAAAAAAATGACCCAAATTACCCAGCTCCACAGAGGCCGTCAGCTACTCTGCAGTTCCAGGGCATTTCCAGCTGGTTACAAACTCAGTGAGTTTAGTGGTTCACCGTGGAGAATAGAGAAATATGAATGTGGCTGAAATTGGCTCCCAGTGTGTACACGTGTATTTCTTAATAAGTACTCATGTGAAAAAATAAATCATAGTAACAGATGTAATAATCGTGTGTAATGAGTTTTCAATGGTTTAATTGGTCCATTTTCATTGCCCTACAGTAAGATGACTTGTACATCATTATTTTGACTGTTGCAGGCAAATGTTCAGAGCTCATTTCTACAACTATTTCGAAGGAAAATTACAAACCCTTGTTGAATTATAACATCATTGGAGTCGTGCCATGCAGAAATAATGTATTTGTTGTTGCCAGGATATTATTTGGAGTAAAAGAGCCAGGGTGTGGGCAAATGCTTAATGTGAAGTTTAATGGGTCGTATGACAATGAAAATTAAACTGATGTATAACGTGAGGATTCTTAAATCAGATTATGACAAGTTGATTTTAATTTAACGGACCCACAATTTGTTGGATTTACTGCTCCCTATATCAAATTTCATTAGATTCACATGCAGTGGGTACTTGTTCTTGTTCTGATGAATACAGAACGGAGCCTCCTCTGCCTTCACAGTTTGGACTGAGGTTGGTTAAACACATGAAGGGAGATGATGCTGAGTCAAAATAAGATTTTCCTAACAAGTGCGTTGTTCGAGGGAACCGGTTGACACTTTGATTGTCACATCAGAGCATTGCCACAGCTGATAAATCCTGACCCACAGGCACAAAAACAAAGAGATTTCACCCTTTTTTTTTATATAAAGGCATCGTTATCTGTGTTTCTACTGTACGTTTGCTATAGTTGTAGTCTTCACATTAAGACCGTCGATAGCCACTGTTGAACATTGTTAACTGCACACAGGGGCATTGTCGCACAATACTTGATGATGCTTTGTGAGGCTAATCTGGGCCACAAAAGACTTGACTATAAGCTAGGTTTGGCTGCGTGGGGAAGGTCAGCTCAGATCAGAGCCAAACGCTGGATAATAAACCAAAAACACTTAACTTTTCACTCTTTTCCTGCAGCTTCAATGCTGCTTACCTGGGTGTAAAGGTGCACAGCAGGAATCTCTGCAGGGGGATTCCCCGACTAAAATGACTTTTGGATTTGATTGAGTCACTTTAGCTTTGCTTTGCCACAAACGAACACAAATGTGCTCATGCTTTAACAAATTCAGATACGCAGCTATAAGATCTAAATACTGGACACACAAGTCGGTAGCATGTGTTTTCTTCAGAACAAACAAGTGACCAGTATTATACTCCCTCCTAATTATCACAAACAGCCTCAGATAAACATCACTCTCTTTCCGATTCCCTCTCTCTCTGTATACATGTATACTCTCTCTCTCTCCCTCCTGCAGCTGCCTCCTCTCCCTGTGATTTTCGGCTCGGGTTTAGCCCCTCTCATTTCTGGCTGGGCCCTTTGAACAGGAGAGCGTGGCATTGTGGAGGGAGGGTGGGTGCTAAGCCCCGCGCCCCCGTGTGTTTATCTGCCTCTCCCAGCTGGGCTCCTCAGGGAACAAGAGATAGAGAGAGAGAGGGAGAGAGGGAGGGAAAGCAAACGACAGAGAGACATAAACACATACACAAAGAGAAAGAGAGAGATAGAAAATACAGGGTATACAGGAATGAAAACAGAGCTGTGAAACCTCTCCCTGTTTGCCCTCTTCTCCACTGACCTACATGGCACTGAGGAGCGTGGAACCACTGTGAAGATCGTGATGTGCTTTCATATCAGAATAAAATACATTTGCACTCAATCAAAGATAAAAAAAAAAAGAAAGAAAGAGAAAAAAAATGCAACTCATGAAATTTTCTGCAGATTTTAAAATGAGTGGAGTGTGAGAGGAACGTGATGCAGCAAAGTCGTGGTCAGAGAGGAAGAGCAGAGGCCGGGTGAGGATTAGAAAACTGACTGAGCTTGACCACCAGGAAGCAGACCTACAGCACAAACCAACAAAAAAAAAAAACAGGGCTGTAGTACAAATGATGAGCCACTCACAACAGAGGGAGTGAAGTGGGCACAAAGGAAGGATATTTTATTTAAAATAGATAGAATAACAAGAGGAAAGAGAGGAGCTGCTTAAACAAGAGGACGTGATAAGAGCAGCTGAGGAGGAGATAGAGATGTTGAGCTGAGGATCACGATAAGTGGCTGACGAGCTAAAAGGTGCATTCACTGATGAGCTGCACTTGACATTTCTGCAAAACCTCCTCACACATCACGCACACAGTCCACCTGCTCTATTCAAGTAGATACGAATCGTTGTGGTGTCAAGTGGCTGCCTGAGGAGACTGGGTTGGAGGAGGAGAAA
Organism: Decapterus maruadsi; assembly: GCA_030347415.2. Lineage (NCBI taxonomy): Eukaryota > Metazoa > Chordata > Actinopteri > Carangiformes > Carangidae > Decapterus > Decapterus maruadsi. Next base: position 7,887,433 of record CM064896.1, on the reverse strand, counting down.
AATGCCTCAGATGTTCAGCCCTCCTCTCAGCCTGACAGGGAGGATAAAAAAAAAATCTAGGACACTCTTTATGGAGACAGAAAGAAAGCGATAGATGAGGCGGATTGAGAATCAAACGGCTTTAAAAACTACTTGTGTGGTTTGAATAGTGAGCAGATGTCAGGTATCTGAGAAGTAGATGTAATAACTGTTGAAGATGATACCCCAAATTCACCCCCCTCTGGGGAAAGTCAAGGTTTTAACCTTGTTAACTTGTCTAAATGATGTTTTTTTTATATAAATAATTCAAGACACAGAGCAGACAGTTTCATACGTAAGAACCAGACCCATCAACTGACACCTTGTCAGTGCGTCAGAGAGCGAGAGCTTGCATCAGCACAACCACTAACCATGTGTCAGACGCTGCCAGTTGAGCTAACAAGTTACAGTAAAACTCCTGAGTTTCCCCATTAACCGTCTTTATACACATACTTGCTCTTTGTAAAAATTGGTGGTCAGCAGCACCAACAACAAGGCAAGGCAAGGCAATTTTATTTGTATAGCCCGTTTTCACAAACAGTTTGTCTCAAAGGGCTTCACATGACGTAACAACATCCTCTGTCCTTAGACTCTCACATCGACTGGGGAAAAACTCCATAGAAAACCCTTTATCAGGGAAAAATTGGAGAAACCTCAGGGTGAGCAACAGAGGAGGGATCCCTCACCCAGGACGGACAGACGTGCAATACTGTAGATGACAGACACAGTATAGCAACAGGCTAAAGAGCCAGACATCTCCAACACAGGTCGGTAGAGACCAAAACCAGAGCTAAGACGAGGCTGAATACTGGACTGACAGAAAACCAACTATGATCTGGTTCCATAACTGCTGCATGAGCAAGAAGGCAGCTTGTTTGTTAGCATTTTGTCATCAACATAAAAGGTGATACATCACAGCTGTGTTCACATCCAGTTTGTACTGCCAATACGTGGCCATCGCATCTTAAAAAATGATTTCAATCACCCGTCTCTGCATCAAACCAAACATAAACATAGAAATGATCCCTCTGTCTTATACTGTGGCTTTACAATAATGGCTCATACTCTCTATAATGTTTTTGTCTAGTGTTTTCCAAATCTCTATGAGGTAGTTTGCATATGCAAAGCTAACAATTACGATCATTAAAAGACATATGAATGTGATGATGGCCTAAGAAGACATAATCGATCAAACAAATGTCCCTGATGTAGAACCTGAATGTGCAGCTAAACATCTGCAGTTTGCCTCCGTTATGTGTATTCATTTACACTATGTCAATTCTTTTTTTTAATCTCCATGTTCGTGTGTGCATGGATGAATGTGTGCTTCAGAGTCTGTGGGCACGTGTATGTTCGAGAGTTTAAGCGTTCTATGTGTAGGCTACGTGTGAACATAGAATAAAAATATCTCCCTCTCTCCACACAGGCAGGAGCATTAGCCACACCTACAGACCTATACTGGAGGTTTTTTGGCAGATTTTGATTCACAGTGTTCATGATGAACATTTGCGCAGGGGAATCAGCAGCACACACCCACCCACACACACAAACACATGCATACACGCATTCACTGTGAGACTGTGTCACTGCTGCGGTCCGCCAGTGCACAAACATGAGCAATTTTACGCCGACTTGATTCACAATAAACAAAAAAACAAACAACATGAGTGGTGTGAGCGGACACAGATGAATATTTACACTGAACTTTGTCACACTAGTGATGCAGGAGATCACCCTGACTGACAGACCGGTGTTCATCTCATCACAGCAATTATAGGACCTCAGTGATATGGATCTTGGCTGATGCGTCCGTTACAGATCACCCAACTATTCCACTGACACAAATTACACAAAGAGGTGACATCCACAAGCCGCCATGTGAGAGCTGTGCGATCTTTTGGGTTTTGGTGGCAGCGACACACAACAGAATCAGAGGCTCATTTAGCAGCGGCTAATCCCTCCCTGCACGGGGAGCGCTTTGTGACCTGCACAGATTTCACTGTCTCTCTGCGCTCCCTTCTCTGTAAGCTTGACTGACCACAAGCAAGCAGAAAAATCTCCATTTATTTTTGTAACAGTGTCCCTTCTTGCTGCTTGTCTTCTGCCCCCACGGGGGTTTCCATGGCTACTCAATCAAGTGACCTATGTAGAACCGGGTCCCAGTCGCCCAACGGGGACACTCGCCACTGTAAATGTAAGACAAAACGCATCGTGTGAGCCTCTATGTGTGAATTTAAATCCAAAAATGAAATTTCCTTCTGTTGAAATGTTAAATCTCCAGATCTGATTGCTAAATGTCATTATTAGTAATCCATGTGAAGGGCTGGGTTTGGGTTTTGGGGTCGTGTTAGTGCAGCGTTTGGTGTCAGGTGTGAATGATGGGGCGCTACAACACTTTGATGTTAGGGAACAAATAGAGATGTCACATTGAGACTGGCCTTTGTTCAGGGAGCATCTGTTTTATCAAGCTGTGACGTTCAGCCACCAAATGTCTGGGCCGTATGGGACAGGGTGTTTACACAAGACTCATAAAAACAGAAACTTTGACCAAACATGAAAATATAATAAACACATATGTTTGTAGCACCCATTATCTAAACATATGAGGGAGCCAATCAACAGACTGCTGAAAACACATGCTCTTAAATTAAAAAAAATACTGTTAAATCAGTGAATTTTTGGAAGAAACCAGTGTAAATGACATTCAATGGTGTGTTGTTTTGTAATTATATTACATTTCCACTTCTGGTTTAACCTCAGTCAATTATAATAATCTTTGTGTGTAATTATATAAAGACAGTTTCTCTTTGTGACATTTCCATTTCTACTCTTCTCTGTGTCTCCACACCTGCGCTCCTCAGTGTGCTGTGGGTGTGTGGGACGTCTGGTTTGAACGGACAGTCCTCCAGGAGAGGACAGGATAACCTTTCTCTGTCTGAGTCACAGATGGCAGGACCATCATCTCAGGGTTGAGCGGGAGACAGAGGTCGAGCTCCGACCGGACGGCTCAGGAAAAGGCCACGTCACATCCAGGAGCTCATCAGCTCCCACAACCCACGAAACCCCAACAAACTCACTTCTAAGATCACACCACTGCAGGAGATGATGAGGTTACAGATGCCGCGAACACAAGAGGGACCTGCTTTTAGGTAAAAAGAAAAAACAGCCTATGTGTACTTTTAATTTGAAAGCTTCATCAGCACATTGGGGGTGGGGTGATTTCAATCGTTAACACTTACGAACAGTATGTGAGAGAGGTGAAACAGGTGAAAAAATGCTGATTTACTGGATCTGAACTTCACCTCTCTGACCTCAGCAGACCTCACAGCTCTGACGTGTTTGAGGCCTTTTTTTTTGAAGAATTTTAGAGGTGTCTGTTTTCTCCAGCCTCGCGGCCTCTTGTCAAAAGGAAAATATTGGATTTCCATGCTGAAAAACAGATCTTCAATGTGTCAAGTCTCCTGTGATATCTGTCAGCAGCTGTCGCCAATCTCACTGCATCTCCCTTCTTTCACTTGTTTTGCCCCTTTGGTGTATGTGTGCGTGTGCTTATTCCCCTGCGAAATATTCATGGTGAATATCGTGCAAAAATCTGTCAAAACCTTCTCTATAACAGAGTCGATGATGAAGCAACACAAAATATGACACATAAAAGCAAGGGGGGGTGGGGTGAGCGGGAGAGTGAGAGAAAGAGAAGATATGCATCTAATTTTGCCAATCCCACAGCATTCAAGAGTGTCTTACTCACTCGAGGCTTTGTTGTATTTGCATAATAACTGTCTCATTCAGATTTGCAATATTATTCATTTCATCTACATCAACACCAATTTTCCCTCTGATACAGGAGACATCTGCATTAATCAGAGAAGCACATTTGATTTCATGCTTTCTTCAGATGAACATAGTATAGAAGAGTATCGTCACTCTTAATGGCTGAACACAATGTATGGGAGCTTTATTAGTTTTTAGATTCATTAATCACTAAATTAATCAACTAACTATTAGAGAATGTCTTTGTCTCATCCTGATCGTCCAGATGAGACCCATTTTTCTAAACTATGAATAACTACAAGTCACAGATTTAGTTTTTATGTGTGATGATCAGCTGTTCCTGTCTGAGAGGAGAATTATGACCATTAACATCAGCAGCAACCTAATCAATCAACATGAGCATTAATTAAGATCTGGTCTAATAGATTTTCACCACCTTTAGCACCAAACTGAGAACATAAGCAGCAGAGGGAGAGACTTACCTACTGTTGACTGTTACAGTTCTAACACAGGGAACTATTTATACCAGCTCTTTAATAAACTACCCAATGCCCTGATTCAGAGCCGAGGGGTGAAAATGCTGATTCAACCTGCATGAAAAGTGAAACTGGGACTCTCTGGAAGTTGAAGTGCCACGATCAGCTGATCATCTCTCGAGAAAAGAGATGCCGCTCTGATTAAACCGCAACTACCTGGCAGTCCTATAGAGCGATTTAACAGAATGATGTATCTTGTCTTTAATCTTTAGCAGAGTACAGAGAATGACTACGAGGAACCTGTTAACCAACAGATTAAAGTGTCATTGAAACTGTTACTGAATTAATTTGAATGAACTATATGATTGAATACTCACAGTGATGTTTGTTGTATTTCAACCAGGGGAAGCAACAGAGCCGACACTAGATCCAATCTATCTAAACAAACCTTTTTGTTGTCTTTAAATTATCATATGCACATAACCATCATAATGCATTTGGAAAAGTAAAAACATAAAGACCCTATAGTGTTCCCATCAAAGCTAATTATCCGCATTCAAATATGTATTAATTTTTCTTTCAACCTGTCTGTGAATAAAGACCTTGACAGGCATAGTAACAGGGGGCGGGACTTTGACTACATCCTCTGGTCAGGTCCACGCTATAGCTAAAACCAATCTCCTAATGTGGCACAGATCTATGTGACACATACACAAACACAACCCAGAGGCAAACTGAAGCAGCGTACAGTAAGGTGCTGAGGATGACATCACAGGACAGTCGGTCAAGTCGGCGGTTTTGGCTGAGAAGCGGATCTTTATTCATAAATCCGACTCATGATGGGACTCATTCTCTGTGACTCATCAGCCTGAGTATTTGCTACAGTACAGCACAGTACAGAGTCCTTACAGTACTCGTAAATCTGCAGTGTGTGCGATGATACAACAGCCATGACCATGCTTCAGCGCATAACAAATGCATGTGTATTATTTGCATCATGTGCTCAATCAACTGTAGAATTTTGCTCTCTTTCTCCTTCCATATCTCTCTCGTATATGCACACACACACACATACAAACGTGCACACATGCAGTGAAGAGTTTGGGCACATCTCAAAGGACAGCTTCTGCATGACTTGGTCCATGGTGGAGAGGAGGGGACCTTACAGCTGTTTGGAGCAAGAATATGCCAGCCGCTGACAGTGTGCCAAACAGGCCAAGAGCTGATTGCATATACGCGTGCACACATACACAATTACACACACTCCATATGCAGACACGGTCCCGATGGAAGGTGCAGGAGACCTACTAGGCCACAGCAACATCTTGACTCGAGTTAAAACAACCTTTAAACAACCTTCTGTTTGTCCACATGACCAATCAGCCAGATCGTCAAGGGTTTCATTGTCATTAGCAAAGCAAATGTCAAAGCATGTACGGCCTTGAGGCATGAAAACAAAGCAAACTGACAGACATGTGTTTTTACTGGTGTTGTAATGTGCAATAGAGATTTGCTACAGGGCAGGCCTGGCTGTAGATACTGTCACACATACAGAAAACATTGTTTTCACGGATGCACAGGCTCTTCACAAGTCTGCTATGTCAGTCTTACAGTAGGTCGACTGCTTGGATTTGCAGGATGGCAGGAGGCCGCTGTTTGAATTACAGTCTGAAAAGGGGCCATCTCGAATGAATATATACATTACAAGGCTGCAAGAGGCCAGCGGTCAGGAAGAGAATTACATAATACATACTGAATATGCATGCATGACAGCACGTGTAAAAACGTTTCTCCTGATGAATGTTGTTCTGCGGGAAAATGTGTCGGTCAGCTTGAAGAGAACCAGGTGGGTTCAACGGCAGCTGTCTGTGATGCTACTCAGCTCATTATCTCTGTTTCCTCCGGAGTCTGACGCTGCTGTTTGAGAGGCATCATGTCCCAGCTGAATGTCACTTTTTTTTGGTGAGGGACAGTGGGAGACTGTCCCCGCAGGCACCTCACTCCTCACATTTAGCCAGGACCTCAGACCGCAAGGACGTGTAAAGCTTCCACATTTCTGGGCTATTTAGTTGGTTTTTATTTTGTTTTCTTTTGAAATTACATAGTTTCATGTCTACATTTTCTTTTCTTTTTTTAATAAAAGTATTACTATTGCTTCAGTACAGATCCTTGTTTCAGTTATTTGAGGATTTGCATTGATTTGTTAGTGAAGTAGCTCCATGAACAGGAAGAGGAGACTTGTAGCTCTGAAGTTTTAAAGCCAGGACTCCAAATATAATCAAATTAAATACTCTGATAAAAAAACAAACAAAAAAACAATCCTAATTTCCAGTGAAAAACTGAAAAAAAAAAAAGTTGAGTCTCCTGAGGTTTCTGCAAGAATCTGACCTAGAGTCAGGACTAATGTGGTGCCACAATGAGGCAAATACTATCACAACATTATTAGGATGTAGAGAAGGTGAGGGATCCTTCTCCTCGGTGGTTATAGACGGCAACAGCCTGACCACAACTACATCACTGTGCTGCAGAATACATCAGAAAAGCTGGGTCATAATTTGAATTGTTTGCATTTTTATGAGTGCGCTGAGCAGCAGAGACGTTAGAAATGTTTCCCTCTTTTAAGATGTGCATGCAGGGAGAAAAAAAAACAAAAGATGCAGCACAGAAAAGGTCACATTTATAACGTTGCTGTGACGACGTGGAGGTAGCCTGCCCTCGTGATGCTTGTGTGTGTGTGAAATTAACTGTAGCTGGAGCAAGATCATGTATGAGTCCATCTTAGTGAGCTCTAGCAGATCAATACGTCACTGGGACGGTGTGCAGTCATGCTCACACAATCACACATGCTGCCCTCCACCATCACACACACACACGACGTGTAGACACACAGAGGGAGCTACGACAGAGTTTTTTCATCATACAGATGGTGCTTTGGATCATCTGCTTGTTCTTCACAGTGAATGTGGTCTTACAAACACACACGCAAACAGCCAAAACAGATGACACTCCGGAGCTCACCTCCCTCATCTGCACTACCTCAGCTGAAACCTCATGTGTCCGATCAAACAAAAAATGAGTTTGAGTGAGACTCACTCCCATTGCATGTAAAAAAAAAAAAAAGAAAAGGAAAAATAAAGCTTTACATTTGATTTTTCTGCAGTGAGGACTGCTGCTTGAGGATCCTCTGCACATTTGATGGCATTTATGAAAGTGAGAGAGACAAGCTCACACACACACACACACACACACACACACACACACACACACACACACACACACACACACACACACACACACACACACACTGAACTGAACTGAATCTACACAAGCTGAATACCCTCATGGCTACAGTAATTTCTCTAAACTCACATCAAAGAAAATCACTTATCTCTTTCTGCCTCGAGGCTTCTCTGCACTGTACAATAAACACGAGTCTACAAACGGCAGCCAGACACACAGAGGTAGTAAAGCTTTGATTCAGTCAGAGCTAGGACACCCCGTTCTCATTGTTGACTCCTGTTATATCATCCCATTTGGGGTAACATGGGGCAATTTTTGTGGACTTGACGTAAAGACGCGCAGGTTGTTGTTTTTTTTCCTTTGGCACGAACGCATCCAAAATACGCATCAATTGAAAAGCTACACGGCGGTTTCCACTGACATCCCAGTTCCCACAGAGCTGCAAAACCTTATATAAACTTGAGCCATTTAGTCACGGTGAAACGGATCTCAGTCAGGCTGATTGCGGGTATAAGGACCCTCATCGCGTGGAAGTAACGCAAACACCAGAATTAAGGCGCAAAAACCAAGCAGATGTGGTGAACTTTAAGTTTAACCAGAGACATGCAGGGATTTATTAAAAAACAAAAACCCAGTCTAGGAATACACACATAGAGGGAGAGAGGAAAAGAGAGAGAGACATGCACACATATCATAGCCTATATTACATAATTAATTGTTGCAGCCTATTTACACTGCACGATGAAGTTATTGCATCAAAGTAGCATTAACTCACCCACTCCAAAACGCGGATAAATCCCAGTGGTAATTTCAGCACTTGAAACGTCCCCGCAGAGGCGAGCTGCAAAGACACAACGAGGATAAATGGATTCTCATTTCTGGCATCAATTAACGACACATTGTCCAATTTAGCTCCTAACTACCAACATCAGTCACAATCATCTCTCCTTTGCTTTAGTTACGCACCTGATTGGCGGTGTCCATGTCGGCACACTGCTACTTTTCTTTTTTTGGTTCGCCTACTTGTTTGATTGGATGTAAACAATGTGAAAGCACAAGCCAAGACCCGATTGATGTGTCTGTCGCGCGCTTAACAGTCACTGGGCTCTCGGCTGAGTCCGAGTCCGACCGGAAAAAGCCGAACACTCATGGATTTTATGTTTCTTTCTCTTTTTTTTCCACGAGTATCAGACTTTTGCCACAGAGACAGGCAGGGATTGGCCCCAGCAGAGAGGGGGAGTGACGCCTTCATTTTTTGCCATTGGTGGGACCAGATTTGTTATTTTATCCAAATTCTAATTCTCCAGTGTCCACATTTATACTGGTATCAGAAGATATGAAGGATAAAAGTGCATTTGTATTATTTTAAATAGGTTTGGCTGCTATAGGCTACTGTAGCTGCAGTGCAAGAGACTACCCATTAAATAATATTTCACTCTCTGTTTAAAAATAGCACAGAAATAATCCTCTAAATCAAACTGAACTGATCAAAAATACAAATCAAACAAAAAAAAAAGTAAAGATACCCACATGTCTGTAGGATAAACTGTTAATGCTGAGAAAGACACATAGGCTATAGAAAGGATATACAGTGAATCAACACAAGTACTGAACGACCTTTGCTGTTGCTGTTGTTGTTTTAAATAACATAGAAAACTTTTATTTAAATACTGTGTAAATAGCTTGGTAAACAGCATCAGGAGAAAAAAAAACAGTAAGTAATGTGTAAAGTGACCTTGCAGGAGAGACGATGAAGAACAAGAGTAACATCTCACTATCATGCCACAGCTGCCAAACATCAGAATAAGAATATGGTCAACCATCAGCAGCAGCAGCAGCAGCAGCAGCATGCTAAACACCATAATCTACAGGAAAACAGAAAAACCAACCGTGTAGCCTCAGTGATCATGTTACAAATATATTTTCATCTCTGTCTCAGTAAGAATTGTAAATGCGTGTATTTTCCCTCAAAAAATGTGAGGATTCACACGTTACACTTGTTACCCGCCAAAGTTTGGGATTAAAGCTCAGAAGCAGCAGGTGAATAAGTCACAACATCTGCCACACACTGGAAACATGACTCACAGAGTGGAGAGCACATTGTTGACAACCAGGAACAAACAAAGGGCTATACACATGCACGCACACATGCACATACACACACAGGTAATTTTGCATGATGATCCTTGAGTGTCTGAATTCTGTTTTTATCCAGATTCCCTGTAGGAGCTCAGGCAGTTTGTCATCTAATGAGTTAGCCCAGGCAGAGAGAGAAGGAGAAGGAGGGAGAGGGAGAGGGAGCCTGAATCTTACTGCAGGCGAGATGATAGAGAGCGAGGGGGGCTTCCCTGACTCTGCTGATGACAATCCCTGCAAAGCCAAGTGCAAACTGCTCTGACAGCGTGGCTAATTTTACAACATCTCTCCCATCGTTCCTTCGCTTTTATTCTTTCATTTTCTCCCTCCGCTGTCTCTTTCTCTCTCTCACACTCTCTCTCTCTGCCTGAAGGGCTCTGTCCATGCGATTAAGGAATCATTGAATCTGATTGGCTAATATTTCCACCATAGGAAATCAGAAGGATCTGAGCAAGAAGAAGCGGCGTCTCGCGTGTGCTTCATCCTTTTAGTTAGGATCTGGCTCAGATAATGAGACCAAACACTTCTACTGGCTTTCACAGAGGCCTGTCGTCTGACCCGACTGCACGCTGATCATGGAAACATCATGCAGACAGTATATTAGTGACACAAATAAAGTGGTAGAACTGATAGAAGATGATCATATCAGCATGTAAGTCTGGCACAGAAATAGTGACACTTTAAAGTGAGACTGTGTCACTTTTCTTGAACAATTGGCTCTTGTAACCGTTACATGTCCTGATTACAGGACAATGTGACATCATGGGGTAAAACATCTGTTTACTTCCAGTTTGCCTATTTAAGAGTCACGTGAACTGACTTCAGCTACATCACTTATGGACAATTCTCCTCTCATAGCTTTGGTTGTGTGTTGACTGAAGCTCAAGTCATTGCTAATGCAACCATGGTGAAGGGCGACGACCATGTCTTTATGCATGCTGGGAAATAAAAATCCACAAATAGACACAAAAAAGAACCAGAGGTGCTCCCAGATGCAGCCATTCATCTCTAAACTTTCACTACTGTGCGTTACTGTAACATGTGGAATCAAGTTTCAAAATACAAACGGTATTTTGCTGCAAAAAAAACCCAGTCCTGGTCCTGAGCCTGTTACTGTACATGTATGTGCTGAAGCTCGAGGAGGGAGGAAGGGGACAACAGAGAGGAACCTGTCAACACACACTGACAGGTGTCGAAATGCATTTCAAGAAACTGAGAGCACACCTGGGTGCCGTCGCTAAAGGCCAGAGTGTGTGTGGAAGACAGATAGAGCACAAGAGGAAGTAGAGCAGCAGATGATAACCAGGGAGAAAGATGCAGGGTATGATGATGATTCAGTGTGTGTATATTTTCTTGTATCTCTGCCATTTAGCTCCAAGCCTCATCATCATCATCATCATCACATGAGATCAGCGTCTTAAATCAGCCAGATGACGACTGCAAATGAACCTGCCAACGCTTGTGTGTGAATCTGAATGGATCCGTGCCTTAATAGTAATGGATCGCCTGAGTGAGTGGCACCCTCGGTGGAAATCTGGACGGATGGAGCTGTAGCAGAAGCAGAGTGACAGAGAGACAGCAGAGCAACAGTAGAGGAACAATCACCATTCTTCCTCTCTGGTTTAAGCCTCTTTCATATTGCGACACACAGAGGAATTATAGCGCAGAGACTGGGTCAGCCACTTATCCATCTCATCCAACAATGCAACACGCCGCAACTCCACAGCAATTACTGCTCAGCCTGAGCCGCTGCCAGAGCACGTCCACGTCCTCTGGTGCTGCTGCTGGTTCAGATGCAATAACAACAAAAACAACAACAGTGACTGCTCGGCTGCAGAAGAGGTGTAAATATTTAGAAGCACTTGTGGCAATCTGAAATGTGTATTATTAGTCAGAAAAGCAAGAAGAGATGGGATGATTCTTTATATGAGAATGAAATAACAGGAAAAGAACCATAAATATATCAAGATAAGCAAGAAAGTCATCAAATATGCACATTTATATGTGAAAAACAGCAAGAGAACGCAAGACCTGATTGTGTTCTGCTCACTCGCCGCAGTTCAACGCCACAGTTGGCCGAATTTGGATGGATTCATATATTTCACACTCGCTTGTTAATTAAACCTATCCTCATATGCCTGTGACAACACAAAGCAATGAAACATGATTAGATACTGGAACAATAGACGAGCTTTGGAAATATTTCTGGGTAAAATGGCATTAGCCCTGGTTTCATTCTGCACCAGTTAGACAGCGTACATAATCAGGATTAACTTTAGCATGATGGGGGGAGAAAGAGAGAGAGAGAGCAACAGAGAGGAGGAGGAGGAGGAGAGAGAAGGGGGTGAGGGAGAAGAGAGGGTCATGAGAAGAGACAATTCACCCTCAAAGTCACTCACCCTGGCGTTGGAAAGTAACACTGGTTATTACAGTGTAATGAGTCTCTTCCAAATGCTTCATCCATCAACACGGGTTCTCTCAAGCCCAGGTGTGTCTGTGAATACGCAGGTTAAAAATACATATTGAAAGCCTGTGTATGTTCACATTTTTATATTATTTCTATCAGCTACAGATGAGACAGTCGTCACATTTGTGGTCTGAGATGTAGTTAACACATTGTATAGGAAACAAAACTGTGTGAATAAAAAAAAACTACAACTTTAACATGCAGGTATTGTGAGTAACACAGTGTGACAGGAGCACAAGAACATAGGAATATTGTGACATAAACATATCTGACAAACATAAACACACATACACACACACACACACACATACACAGACACACATCCATGACACTCTTCTCAGAGCGCGAGGCATCAGGGTCAGGTACACTTCCTCTACCCAGAATCCCATCGTGTCCATCCGTGGTCGGAGTCACTGACTCAAAGGGAAATGAAGGAGAAAGGACACCATGATAACAGACGTATCCAATGTGTTGCTAGGCAACTAATCCAGCAGGCATCGGGGTAACAGGGCCAGTATGTTTTGACAATGACAGCCAATTATCGGCCGCCTATCTTGCAGCGAATGCGTTCTGCTCGGCGCGCTGTTCAGTGTCGCGCGCTGCAGTCGTGCTGCACAATGTTTACTGGTGCACAGGATGTGAACTCCATAAAAAAACAAAACACACCAAATCCATCCCATGAGCAATGTTCATACCCCCAGGCTCTTGGTCAGAGGGGACAGGGCGTTACATAACAATGTTTTACAGATGGGCACAGATTAAAGGAAAAAACCAGAAGGGGTCACTGAAGAATGATGTGATGACCACACACTCGCCAGATCTTCACCGACCAAGGACCAACACGTCAGACCACAGTGTCCACCATCAACAAAACATCAAGAGAGGGAAAATCTTTTGGATGAATTGTGTTCATACACCATGTGAACAAGCACTGAAGCTGTTTAGGCAGCACGTGGTGGCTCAACACCTGATACTGGGGCACTTTTAGTTTAGTCTTTCATTTAAGTTGTCACCTCTCTGTATGTTGCTAATAGCATTTGTGTTCTGCATATTACATTAGCTGATTTGAAGAATGTAGACCTGATCCATACCTGTGACTTTACAGTATCTGAGATTTTCTCACAAAATCCCTTCTGCACATTTAACAAAAAAGTTGCATCACAGGATCTCTAGCTCCCTCTGTTGTCCTCTTACCAGGATAACACTTCACTAGTGCAGGATTCAGTAGCTCAGTTGACCTACAGTAGGTTACATGTTCTGTTGTTCACTCATTAAAAAACTATTGGAAGATCATGAGATTGCTTCATTGTTAATGTGGTTAATATACGTTTCATTTCATAATTTGTCAATAATGGCCTGATGTTTTCATTTCATCATTATACATTGGTCGAGTTCTACTGGATAATCCCATCCTGGGTTTGTGGTGAACTAATAAAGAGTGTAATTATTAGCAACTAAATAAGAACACAGACATTGAATAGAATTTACATCCTTTATTCTTATATGAATATAATACTAGTCAATATTTGACACTTATGATTGAAAATAGGTTTTTGCCTTTTTACAATTTAAAGTGCAGTGCTGTATATACAAACTGAAAAACTGTAATTACACATTATCAACTGTGATGCGTCCTTGGATGTTGGCTGGGTTAAATTTTAAAGGGCATATCCACACAGAAAAAAATGATACATACAGCTCTTTATGGGCTCTAATGGTCACACATGTTGCACTTGTCCAAGCATCACAGTGACAGGTTTCATCCTTATGAGTAAATGTATAATTAAATTGATATGAAAATGTAAGAGATTCTCACTTGGTCATTTTTTAAACCAATGAAGAGCTCAGTAAACATTACTGAAAAGTGTGCACCCTGTGAACTATTGCAAGAAGTGTTTTATTGCTCCATGTCATTGTCATTCTGCAGAGTTTTCATTGCGAGGCCCCACAAAGTCACGCTGGAGATGAACTGGCCCTCGTTGGACCTGTAGGAGCCACTGGTGGGCCTGCTGCTGGAGGATGGGAATGAACTGCACTGACTGTCTGAGGGAGGCAGGTAGGGTCTCCCCACCAGCCCTCTGCCCATCTCCACTGACATATTCCCATTCTCCACATAGGGGCCGTACACAGCCTCCTGAGGTAGGTGGGGTTTGCCCAGCTTCATGTGGTCACTTCTCTCCTGGTGGTTGGAGGAGAGGAGGTGATGTGGAACCAGCGAGCGCAGCTCTGGGAGAGGTGTGGGTGTAGAAGCCGGACTGAGGTGCATGCTGGGGGAAGGAGTCTCTATATGTGGTGGCTGCGGTGGTGAAGGAGCGGGCGGCGAGGGCTTGTCGAGCGCTGTGTGGGGTATCATGGTGGAGTAACTCTGCTCACCGGTAGCGGCAGGAGGTTTACTGTGGCTGACGGCTTTATGAAACGAGGCTGGTCCCTCCGAGCTGCCCGTCTGCTCGGAGCTGTCGGTGACCGGGCTGTCGGCTGGAGCCCCTTTGCAGTGCATGTTGCTGTGTCTCCTCAACATGGCAGAACGGGTGAAGCTTTTACCGCAGGCGTTACAGACGTAGGGTTTCTCACCGGTGTGGGATCGTATGTGACGCTGTAGGTCCCCCGAGCCAATAAAGCACTTCCCTGTGTTCATTAAAGATACACACTGAGTTTAAACACTGCGCATGTGTTAGAATTGACTTTTTAGTCAAGAGTGGGTGATGAACTTACAGTGCGAGTTTAATGCTAAAACACTGTTATGTTTCCACTTTTGTTCCTTTTTGCAGGTGAAAAGAAATGTCATCAATATCAGGTGGTGTCAAGACTGGTCCTTTATATTATAGATGTGTTTGGCATGTTATTATTTTAACGTTAACATGCAAATTTTCACTTGATGATACAATTTCAGGTTGTTGTGTTCCCTTTCATACATTTTAGGCATAGTCTAACAGTTTACTGATAGTATTGGTAATTTTGTGTGCAATAATTGCAAAACTGAATTTCTGCACTATTTAAGGTCTCAAGTTTTGTAAATCATGGTAAACGCAATAGACGAAGCTGTTATATTAATCCTAAACAGGCAAAACTTAAAGCAGATCGTTTTGCACCTGTTTTTTATTATTAAATATAATATATGGTAAAAATGTAGCTGTCTCCACTGAATCTACAAAACGCCAAAAAAACCTTTCAAAACAGACTCAGACTGCTCCTTACCACAGGTGGCACAGCTGTGTGGTTTTTCTCCAGCGTGGCGAGCCTTGTGCTTCAGAAGTTTTCTGTGCGTGTTGAAAGATTTCCCACACTGGTCACAGGTGAACGTCTTGTCTGTGGCATGAGTCCTCTTGTGCTCCTTCAGATTGCTCAGGTTGTTAAATCCTGGGCGATAAACATGTACAGAGGGTGGCACATTAATGTCATGAACACAAAATGTCAAAATCACAATTTTCTAGACTGAATCTCTGTAAATTCTGCAGACTAGTTTTGACTATGCAGAAATATTTATGTGATGTCTAATGAGGACTATTTATTGTGCTGTGATGTGTCACATACCTCGACCACATATATCACACAGATGTGGCTTCTCTCCTGTGTGGACCACTTTGTGACGATGGACATCTCCTGATGCTGTAAAGCTGGAAACCACAGATGAATATTATAATACATATATTAATAACAGATTCTGTTTAGTCAGGGGAGGAAATGGGGGGAGAAATTATTAATAAACAAGGACATGGTATTAATTGGAGACACTTCACCTTTTACCACATAACTCACAGATGTACGGCTTCTCTCCTGAATGTCGACGCAAATGTGTCTGTAAATTTCCAGCCTGTAAAAAACAGAAGAAAAAAAAAAGAAAAAGAGAATCACTTACATATTCCTGTATAATCTGACAACCCAACAACAGCTTTACCAAATCAGAATAATACTGTATAAGACTGTACCTGTGAGAAGTTTCTCCCACAAACATTACACTGAAAGGGCTTCTCACCTTCAACAAGAGAGTAAAAATTCAGGTCTGAAAGTATCATTACAATTAATCCTACAAAACCATCAGTTCAGCTTGAGTGTACTATTGTATATCATGGGTTATTTTAAGGTAATTATAACATACCGGTATGTGAGCGCTTGTGCAGCTCCAGGTTGCTCGGGTGTTTGAAAATCTTCCCACATGCATCACAGCAGTACTGCTTGTGTCCTGTCTGCTGCTGTGGCTCTGGCTCCGTCTGCAGAGTCTCTTCCTCTTGGGTCACGGGAGGAGGACTGGGATGTTGTACATCCGCCACCGCCTCAGGAACCTTCTCCCCACCTGCAGTAATGCTGTCGACGGGAACTTCTCGAGTTTCGGCCTGAACCAAAGCCTCCTCTTGATGATGACTCTCTTTGGGACAGCTGAGGACAGGCTCGCTGACAGATTCAGCACACATCTCTTCCAAAGCCTTCTGTGACCTCAGGTAGTTGTATTTTTTCAGGTACACGGCCTTCTTCGGGCGCACCGGTCTGTTGAGCATGGAGTCTGCCGAGTCAGCGTTGGGAGTATTTAAGTTTTCCGAGGGTGTTAAAGAGGAGACCGGGTTCTTTTCCACAGCTGCTGATGTGCTGGGAGGATTCGGCTGGACTGTGTTTCCTGAGCAGACAGGTGTGTTGCTCGCTCCCTGGTTGACCCCGAGCTGACACTGCTGTTCTTCCACTAACACCAAAGGACCTGGACCTTGATTCAAAGCTGCACTATTGGTCTGCATTGCACTTTGTTTGAAATACTGCTTGCTGTAGAAGTTACGGAGCTTGTAGCCATGGACCAACTGTTTTTCTACAGGTGCCTGAGTGCTGCTAGATGTGTCACAGTTATTAGAGCTGTTATTTGGCACAGGCACCTGCACCCTTTTGGTATGGTCCATGTCATTGCCGAGGCTGGGTCTCTGAGCATCAGAGGGACAGTGGAGGTCAACATCATGAGGAAGACTGCTACCCAAGAGGCAGTCGTGCTCAGAGCTCAGCATACCTGGGAGAGAAAACGAGGGGATCTCCACTGGTGGAGGACAAGGCTTGAGGAAAGTATTACACATGCTCTGTACATTTGGAACCTGCAAGCACTGAGCGATGTCCAGCAGCGCTTGTACATTATCCTGGTTGATGTCGAGGTGGGAGGTGTACATGTAGTCCAATATTTGACCGATGCCACCAACATCCTGGATAACTAAGTTAAACACCTCGTTCTTCTGACTTGGTGAGTTTTGGAACAAAGACCTGAAAATAAACAGAGTGAAAGTTCACTCAAAAATATGCCACTGGATTAAATACATTAAGTTAGGTATGTAAAGGTACCTGAAGTAGGAGCTGAAAGCAGCCAGGACATTTTTGTGGGCTTTGAAGCAGACACCTTTGACCACCAGCATGCAGTCACACAGCAGCCCCTGAATCCTCTGCTCCTGGAGCTGCTGCAGGAGGTAGGAGCTGTGGCTGGACAGGGTGTCCATGGTCACTCAGCTGCTGAACCACTCAGCTCCAACTTCTCCATCAAAAGACTAAAGAAGAAGGGAAAACATACATGTCACTTATGAAGGAGTTAATTATTCGTGTGCTCAACCACTCTGTGAAGTGTAATCAAATTAAGAGTCCTGCAATCAAGTGCTGACAAAATGTTTCAAATGGTAATATCAGTGGTGTATTACTCAGATACATAATTCAACAACCGCGCAGAATCCACTGTCTGTGCTGCGAGACCACCCATGCAAAAATTGGACATTTGCTAACGAGTGAGCTACAAAGCTAAGCTAACAGACCACAGGTCTGCGGACCGGCGCAGCGTCGGAAAACAACAAACTGGAAGTCACGAAAATATTTGGGCCCGTGTCGTTGTCGATAAAGAGAAGTTTAAAAACCTGCATCAAATGTTTCCACCTTTCATTTGGATGATCGGTCACTTTTTCGAGTGCGACAACTGCTGCGTCACATCCTGGTGCGCCGTATATTACGGTCCGCCGAAACAGGGACGGAATCTCTATGGACGGAATACAAAATAAATGCTTGAGAAAGATTTCACAACACGGGGTGAAGTTGACATGATGATGGTCGTCCCACCAAAAATGTCAGTTCTGATAAACAGAGTAATTATAATTTTGGATATGAGATAAGTGCCTTGGATTTGTGTTACTGTATTTTCCCAGCTTAGGATCAATAAAGTATCCATCTTTACATTTTTTCTAATCTATTTTCTGTATTTAAAGCCTTGTAGGTTTTATTTATGAAAATTGATGCCATTCGGGGAAAAAATAAGTTTTGTGGGGGAGAAAACAAAAAAGCTTCACCCTGGGAACTGATCCTTGGTTAATTTTGCACACGGAAGACTAATGCTGCAGCTACAGCGCCGCTGTGTGTGGTCACGTGTGTTTTGAAAAGTTTGCACGGGATGGAAACGAGCAGGACCGACGTCGCTTTGGAATGCGATTTTGAAGAAAAACGGTTTTAACGTCGCAACTGGTCACGTTAACGCGCGCGGGAAACCCTCCTCTAGTCATCTAGCGGTTTGTTAACATTAAATTGCACTCTGTATCCTGGCAACGTTACCAGCCTCCTCCTTCCTCCTGGCTAACGCTAGCTCGTATCTGCGCCTCTTTCGTTGCAAAGGCTCTTGGCGTTTCATTGTCAGACTCGTCAGTTTTTTCTTTTTCTTTTTTATTGTTAATTCAAAATGGTGTTTTTCACCTGCAACGCGTGCGGGGAATCTCTGAAAAAAGCTCAGGTGGATAAACACGTGGGCATGTGCCGAGGTTGCCAGGTGCTGTCCTGCATTGACTGTGGAAAGGATTTCTGGTAAGAAAAAAACTTTAAGGTCTCCGTTTTTCTTTACTGTCAACTTAAAAAGTTAGATGTAGCCTAGACATATAATGTTTCTCCGCACATGTTGAACAGGGGTGATGACTACAAAAATCACGTGAAGTGCATCAGTGAAGATCAGAAATATGGAGGCAAAGGCTACGAAGCCAAGGCGAACAAAGGAGACGTGAAGCAGCAGCAGTGGATCCAGGTGAAGCGCAGATTAAATGATGTCCTTGTCTGTGGAAGACTTAACATATAACTTTGAATAACTGACCAGTTTTTGTTTTGTTTTTTACTGTAGAGAGTCAACGACGCCATGACCAAACCAGGGGTCAGTGCAAAGTTAAAGGATGTGCTCAGACAAGTCAGCGCATACGATAATGTACCGAGAAAGAAGGCCAAGTTTCAGGTTGGTGTTTCTTCAAACTACAACAATGATATGAGAATGCTTTACTGAGTGTAGTAGATTGACAATGAGGGTTACTTTCATGGATTAACTCATTGTTTTCATGCTGTGGCTCTTCCTCAGAACTGGATGAGAAACAGTCTTAGAATAGCCAACAGTGGTATTCATGATGAAGTCTGGGAGATCCTCAATGCAGCTGACAAGGTATGTTCTTTCGGTCATAGGTTGCTCATTTGTTTGTTTGGCTGTTTCCTTGTGTGATATCTGCTGAAATTCAGTTTAACCATTGGCATAATGAAAACAACTATTAGGTTTATATTACTTATCCTGCAGGGTCATGGGGGCTGGAGCCAGTCCCAGCTGACAGGAGTACATCCTGACCCAGAAAGGTCACAAGTCTGTCACATGGCCAACATATAGGGACAAACAAGCCCACATGCTCACATTCTTTGAAAACATGCTACAAATGTGAATTTTTTTTCATATATTCATATTAATGTATAAAAGCCAGACTTAACTGTGTTAGAGGTGGTTGGTTTGCAGCTCTGATCTGATAAGGGGAGACATGGCAGAAATATGCAGCTTTTGCTCTGCCGTCTGCCTGTAATAAATTAATAAATTATATCACTCTAAGTGAAAATAAGTTCTGTGTTTTCAATATCTAAACAGATTTTAATTTCCTATCCACCATCTGACAGGTGCCGGAGCCCCCTCAGCAGACCAAGAAGGACGAAGTGGCTGAAGTCAAAGTGGAGACTAATGGAAATGAAAAGCAGAACGGGGAACCCAATGGTGAGAAGAAGAAACTGAACAAACGGGAGCGCAAAGAGGCTCGTCAGCAGAAGAACGGGAAAGCTGCGAAAAATGTGGAAAAAACAGAAACGCAAGACCCAGAGGAAGAGCAGCCGGGCAAGAAGAAGAAAAAGGACAAAAAGAGGAAGCGCAGCTGTGAAGAGGATGAAGATGAAGAGCAAAACGGGCACAGTGCTGAAAACAAGGCATCCAGGAAGAAAACAAAGAGTAAGACAGACATCTTTCTGACATGTATCTCTTGCTGTCAACCAGTATGAAGTTAAAACGTCAGGATATTCTCTAGATAACAGTATACAATGTTTGTATAGGCAATTTTGTTTAGTGAAATAATGAAGATAAGTAAATCAAGTGCCACTATCTGGTCCTCCGTTTGCCCATCTATTTATTTTTTAAGCAAAAAGTTAAATTTTCCTCATAATAAATGTGTCTCTTCTCTTTCCAGCTGATGAAACAGCAGAGGCTGCTGATGCAGACATGTCAGAGGAGACCGAGGACCAAACAGCGCCCAAAGGTAACATGGTTCTGGTGCATGACGTTGAATGACGTCTGTTTAAGTTGACTAATGATGCTGTTAAAAAGTGGAGCCACCAGGGGTCAGTGTTGTTTGTGAACAGAGAGAAAATGACCCTCCGTGGATGTTCTCCTAATTTATGCTTCTGATCAACTTACAGGCAAATTCAACTGGAAGGGGAGTATCAAGGCAGTGCTGAGAGACTCACCTGACCAGGAACTGCCAGTGAAGAAACTAAGGAAGAAGGTGAGGTTTGGAGTGTAGCATCCCACCTGGTTTATAAACCCAGGGTGTTCTTGTAATGAATATGAATATATGGAGGTAAAAACTGTCTATGATTTTAAGTGCTTGTCCATCTTTCACAGGTTGTGGCAGCTTACTACTCTTTCACTGGAGATGGAAATTTTAAATCGGAGGAGGAGGTTCTAGCGCTGTTCAACAAGAAGATCAACAGCAATCCTAAATTTAGACTTCTGAAAGAAAGAGTTAGACTTATAAACTAGACTTCATCCCTCTGACATGAGATGTATGTTGTGTTCATAGACTTTTAAAATGTTATGGCCTTCATGTTGTCTGCCATCCTCCCCTGGTTGCTTTTGTACAGATGACATAATCTCAAAGATTAAATCATTTTATAACTGTATTCATGTGTCCTGTCCCTGACTGCAATGAGTCTGATTTTTGCAAACTACCTCAGAACATGTCAGTGTTGTTTAATGTATAAAATGACAATTGTGATACACCGTTGCTCCCTTGTACATTCCTAGCCCACGGTAGGGCTGGGAAATGGCACCTTATCTGTGGGATTGGATGTTGGAGTGGGGGAAGGGAAACAGGAGAGGTGCACCTGAGGTGAATTTGACTCTCACACGGGACGAAGCTAATGCACATTCCTCGGCACCCCGAACGGGGTTCACTTGGCCAGGGACACAGAAGCTCCATAGAAGCAAGATGCTTGGTGTCAGCCTCAGGTGAAGTTTTAATTCTGTCTGATTTTTTCCACCACTAGAATGAGCAGCCTCTGTGCCCTGTGTGTGCACACACACACATGCAGACACAGACACGCACACACAGGAGGAGCTACAGGAGGAAATCTGCCCAGCTTTATGAAGCTCAGCTAATCCCAGCTGGTTTAACACTGATGTCCATTCATCACACTGCTTACCTGTAATTGTATATTGCATACTTTGGGTATTAGTCAAGCTGTTACTAAAGTTTGCAAGTATTAAAATGCTGTTTTCTAGTCCTTATTGGGATTCAGTATTCCTTTATACTTTGTTTTAATCCAGACCCCACAGGATACCCAGAAAAACTGAAACTAAGCTTGTCTTTACTGTTGTTAAACAAATCCAGGTTAGTTTAAAGTTCCATTACCAATAAATAAAAGGGGGCCTTGCAATGTGCTAACTTTGGCAGTATTATGTATGTCAAGTTATTTAGTCTGTTTTCGGTCTTTTCAGTTTTGTAATCTAAACCGTACAGATTCACTGATTCACAAAGTGTACAACAGTGGGTACACCTATTGTATGTTGCAAGTATTGTGATCAGGTGGTATTTTGTTTCTTACTAATCCTTTGAGTCGGCACTAAATTTCTTCAGTGTGAGGTAACTCTGGAACAACAGCTGTTCCTCCATGCAAAGTACCGACCCAGTTTACTTGTTTGCGGGCAGAAGTCCCATTTTCCTAGGTGACAACAGGCCAGAGAGGTCGGTTTACCCCATTAACAAGGTTCGAACATGAAAACCAAACAAGCTATCTATTACAAGACTGCTGTGTTAGTCCACATTAGTTTTAGATACTTCAAGTAGAACAAAAGTGGGCAGTTCTGACTGTTGTGCTCCTGAAATACAGAATGAGTGGTAGCAGCCAACAATAAACTATTATTCATGTTTCTTCACTGCACACATGGCCTGTCTTTGCCTCGTTGAAAGTTTTTAATTGAGAGTGAAACAGGACAAAGGTATCAGCAGTGTCAGATTCTTGCCAGCGCTATGTAAAGGTAGACATTCAAGATAAACGTTGGAATACGGCCAGCGACTATGCATTCTGCAAAGTTTATGAAGGATGGGAGCAAATCTGCCTGGTAGGACTTTTTTTGTGTGTGCAAACATCCATCCTATTGGGGATATAAAATTTTCCCAGACCAGTGGTCCAGTACGTTTAATGCTGTTTGTATCAAGATGGTCCCTCAGGCAGATAAACACAAAATACCTTGTTATTTATCTCAATTGACTTTGTCTGACACTGTTCTCTGCATTGGAGATAATATTAGCATTAGTAATTCTAATCCTCTTTTTTAAAAGGTTTAATGTAGCAAAAAAAAAAAAAAGATACTCTTATTGTAACATGAGTTTGAGTTTCAATGAACTGCTCAGCCAAGTTTTGTATTCATATAGGAGAAAACTAATTCACCCTTTTAAAGTTTGCTTCTTGTTCATCTTTAATAATTATAACACAGTTAATATGTTATGTGTTAAATGTGTTTGATAAAGATGTGTAACTTTTTGTATCTCAGTTTTAAAAAAACGACAAAAACTACAACTGTCGCAAACTGCCACGTCATTAAAAAGCGACTCTGACAGCGTCGCCTTGTAATAGCTAGTTAGCATTTAGCGCTTAGCCTCCAATGCAATTTAATGAAAACATCAACACAATGCTCAACGACAGTGAGCTGGCGACGCTGCGAAATCGATTTAAGAGAGATGCGGAGCTTCTTATGCAAACAACGAGATCGGGCGACGACGATGAAAAGAGTAAGGCTCAGAAACATATGACGAGCTAACGTTTATTAGCCAACTTTAACAGCTTTTTTTTGGAGAAATGTTACAAACGGTTCGAAACGTTGCTCAGCTCTGGTTTGGGCGTTAACGTCCTTCCTGTGGCACAGTGTTTGTTCAATAAATACAGCTTGTCTGATTACCTGTGCAAACATTAGTGTTAGAGAAGTCGCCAACATTTACTGGTTAGATCTATTGAGACTTTTGCTTTCACTCAACTATGATTAAATGCACTTAGTTGACAGTTTAGTAGGATCTCGTGGTTGAAAAGAAATGAACAGTTCTGCAAGTTGTGTTTTCATAAAATTATGTCTTACAACAGGACTAGTGAATTGGGCTGCATTAGTGTTTATGTTGATGTCCCTAATAAACTGACAGTTGACTGACTGTCAATGAATGTGACTACAGCTTATAGTCTCAGGGTGGGGGTGGGGTTGTAGGTGGATTGTACAGTACACAATTGTCCAAGTTTGAGCCAGCCCCCCCCCTCACTGGCAGATATCCAGCAATTCTTGATTGTTTTGACTGTGAGCAAACGCTGTGTCAGCTCTGCAGCATAGTACAGCGAAACTTAACTCCAATGCTGTCCCTTGTCCAAGGGTCATCTCTTTGCCCAGTGTAAACTGATGACTGTAATACAAGCAACAGACCAAGCAGCCGTCATGCCAGTGGTCATCTCTTTCATATAAATGGCTGCGTATATTACAGTTTACACTCCAGCAGTGGTCCTTCTGACAAGGCTAATTGTTACGCTTTATCTGCCTTACAAGTTGGACCACCAGACCTAACTTTGATTAAAGATATAGGCCAACTATTTGTCTGAGGCATTGAGTTCATTGTGAACTCGACACAGACTAGACCAGCATGCCGAAACACTTCAGCAGCCAACAACAGGCTCTGATATGTTTAATCAACCAGTAAATTATAGAGATTAATGGTTTTCTGAGACGTAAGATTATCTCAAAGAAAACTATCAGTTTCTCCTCAAAAGCTCCTTAAACCTGAAAGGCAGGGATTTAGCACATTCTGTTAAGGCAAGACTAATCTCATATTTAGTAGTAAATCATATGCCATTCTGTAACTCTTTCTGAGCCTGATGTGGCGTTAGTGTTAAACATATGTTCTAGATATGTCTGATCTATTCATGGTAATACATTGTAAAACTAGTCAAACTAATCTGTAATATCTACTTTTAAAGTCCTGAATGAAAGCTATTGAATCTGGCTCTTATTCAACTCTTACAATTTGAGAAATGTATTTTCTCTTTTCTTTCAGGCCAGGAGGAAAAAGATGCCAAACCT
The DNA here is from genome assembly GCA_030347415.2 of Decapterus maruadsi. NCBI lineage: Eukaryota > Metazoa > Chordata > Actinopteri > Carangiformes > Carangidae > Decapterus > Decapterus maruadsi. The sequence goes on along the minus strand of CM064896.1, from coordinate 7,862,715 downwards.
CTCCCTCGCTTTAACAGACATTCCATTTTCTGGCTCATGGCGGCCGTAGGTGTGACCTACTACGTGGATTTCCTCCGCAATATCATGGAGAACGATGACATCAAAAGGTGACTGAGTTCAGAGGAAGACATAAATATCACTGCAGATGTCTCACATACATTTATATGTAATCCATTCTCTAAAATTTGATCTTAAGCTTTGTTCTAGGAAGCACTCTATTGTTATTGAAGGTTGTTGCTCATGGAAAACACTGAAGATAAGAAATTGTTTGTTCCCCTTTTCAGTGGTCAATGATAGAGATTGTCTTTTTGTATCATAACAGCTACAAATTTTCCCTCTTTAACCCCGTTATTTTTCAGTTGGTGGTTCAATGTGGGCCTAGTACTCCTTGGGATCTGCCTGTCCCTGGCCATGTTTTGCATTGTGTACCTGGAGTGGTTCAAAGGCATCCAGCACTATGACCAAGAGTATCCTGCCATTCCTCCCCTCACCACCGCAGCCTTTATTGCTGCATCGTGCAGGTAAACCATGCAAAAGAGTCAAAGTGCAGACTGCTTCAATGAACTGTATAGTGACACTGGCATCTGTTTTTAAAAAAAATGAACATCATCATATTTAAGTATAAAAGGGCACTCCCCAAACTGCTGCCACAAAGCTGGAGGTAAACTATTATCTAAAATGTCACTTTTTTTTTAACTTAAGGGGGAATTGCCTTTTTTTTGTTTGTTTTACATTGTGGACCTTGTTTCTAGCATAAAATACAAACATTTTCTCACCCAGATAACTTTGGTGTCATTATAAGTCATTCCAATGAAATTAGATCATTTGACCAATATTTTGTTATTACCTGTTATCAACATCCGGGGACTGTCACTGACCACTGCACAGCTCATTCTGATAATATTGACTCCACTTCAGCATTCAGGTCCATTTTTAGCACAACTAGCCAGAGCTTTAGTGAGTCCAGGTTGCAGAGAGGAAGTCTGTGGAAGTCTGACAATTTGGAAACACACAGAAACAAACCATAGTATTAGCAGTAGCCACTTTCAGGTAAACAAGCAACAGGTAAACAGCACTCAGAGATGACATCATCCAGGTCAGAGGTTAGTAGGTCAATTTACAGACCCCAGATGTTGGTAATAGGTAACTCTGGACTCAAAGAGAAATAGCACTAGCTATCACAACAAAAAACTGGTGAAATGAACGAGTTTCGCGGCAGATAATGTGTTTTTTAGAGGCTGCATTCCGCTGCCCCATAGAGTCGCATTATATGGATATACGCGGCTCTCGGCTGGATCTAATTTCGTTGGAAGGACTCCTCCAAGGTTCAGATTGTAAAAAACGGCAATTCCCCTTTAACAGTTTATCTTGAATTCAACTGAGACGCCAAGGCCAGACCATTAAAAAAGAGACCAGTACCTCAAATACTAAAAGATTGTGGGGCGGGTTAAGATGTGTTCACCAGCCTGTTAAGACAGGCTTTGGTTTGCTCTTTAGCTCTGGGCCTTTGACTTTTTCAAAGCTTTTACATCAGTGACTTTACATCAGCTCTCTGATGTTTTTCACTCTGGAATTTGCTGAGGGTGTTTTTCAGCCGATTCTCCTACTTCTGGACCCAAATTATTTTTCAACTTTAAGTATGTTTAACTCAAAGTTTTTTCACTTACTTTATGATTACATGTCTTCTCAGCACTGTGCAAACATGTAGATATTTTTACGGAAATGGAAATCTATCAATCATGTCTGTGTATATTAGAGAAGACCAGGACAAGGTAAACAGGTCTGCATCTCATCACGGTACAAAGTGGCGTCTTTGTCATAGAGCTTTTCATTTGCACCTATTCCTTTCATAATTATGAAAGAGTTTGTGGCAAATTAGGGAATTAAACATGATTGTTAATGTCTCAATTAATCAAGTTTCAACTATGAATTGAAATTGGTCCCGACTAATGGTTCTGGTTTTATCTATGGCATTTTGAGTCTTAATCTTAATTGATGGGCCATCAAGTTTTCTTTCTGTCTTTATGATGTGTCTTTATGTCTTTGCTAATTAACTAACTATTCTAACTTAAATTAAATTACAAATCCATTGCCATGTAATTATTTTTTTAAATCCATGAGTAGAGGAAAGCAGGAAGCTTTAAATGCAAAAAAGTAGTATAGTATAATTTATAGAGCACTAGTGGATAAAGATTTACATGCATACATTTATACGTACATACTTATCAAGTGCATTATAAACTGTAGGTTGCTGACAGTGTTTGCAGTAGTTAAACAACTTTTTCAATTAAATAGACATTTTCGCATATTTGTAATTTGTTGTTTTTCATTCTCTTGCAGCTTTAACATAGCACTGTGGCCAGTATGGTCGTTCTTCACTCCACTCATCCTCTTCACCCAGTTCATGGGTGTGGTCATGTTTATCTCTTTGCTCGGATGAATGTGAAAGGTGAGGACAAGACTTTTAATTTCCACATTTTTAAAAAGAAACATTATGGCCATTGTTGAATGCATGTGTGGAATGAAATTTAATGTTACAAAATTCTCAGAATCAAACCTAACACAATGTCTTCTTTTGTTTTGCAGCTCCAGAACGGCAGCTTGTTAACGGCAGCATTGAGTTTTAGTGTCTTTGATATGTTTTCCACCATTGCTCACAGCATTAATACATTGACACACACTCAAATACGCAATACGCATCTGTAACAAAGATTTTGAGAACGGGCCTTTTTTTCTTTTCTTTTTTACACAGCAGTCATGTTGACTTGTCGTAGTGGGGAAAGCACAGGTCTCGGTACAGCACAGCCATGATAATAGTGAGCCAACATGTACAGTACATGAACCATGAAACTGAGGAAGCTAAATGTAATTCAGCCATGTGACAATGTTCACTTATGCTTTCTCTACTGTGACATGTCAAAATGTCTTCTGTTAACATTGCCTGTTGTGCTAAAGAGTGTGTACGCAATGGAGAAAACCAAAAAAATGTGTTCCACTATTTATAGCTGTGTTAATAAAAAACAACCAAGTTTTAAAAGATTTATTTTTAATAAGCACTTTGTGGAAAGATCTAAAGATGTCTGCTTATATTCTGTTGAATGTTTTTTCTTTAATAAATTTTTTATAACTTATTTCAATGCCTTTGTAAAATTATTGCTCTTAATTGACAAAGCACAACAGTGAAATGAACAATCATTTCCAGCTGTGCAAGCAGCTAAGAAGAAAGTTTTGTCTGCAACTTCAATAAAAGCTCATGCGACCAAGAGGCCATTTCAAAATTGATTTAAATCTTTTCTTATACTTTACCCAAGCTTCAACGCTCTTATCATTTTATACACCAAAAGATAAACCTATCCAACACAAGTAAAAGTCTTGCATTTCAAATTTTGTCAGTGTCCAAATTTATTAAGAAAATGTGGAAATTTAATTAATAAAAAGAAATTAACAATAATGGCCTCTGACAAATGATTTGTATGGATTTGATTAGATTTTTTTTTACATGGATTTGATGTCATTGTATTATTTTCAGTGATGCATCATAATCAAATAGTGCTGGACTCTTAAATCTATATTATAATTTTGTAAGTAACTTAACTTTGAAATAATGAATTTGTATTGTAGAAATATTCCCCTCTATAATGTATTGAACCTATTTGTTGTTGTTTTTTTAGCTTTTGAAAACCTTGTTTTTAACATGACATCAAGGCTTTTTTTCTGAGTGAAGCTGTCAATGATTTGTCTGAGTCTCTTGAAGGGGTTACTCTGATATCCCTGATGTGCAAACATCAGAGAGCAAATATGACGCTTCCAAATCCAATCAAAATGTTCTTAATCAAGCGGCCATTAAAGTTCCTGATAACAAACGGATTTTAGACTACTCTTTCATTATCACGCTGCTTCTTGATGATCAGGAAATCGATACTGGGCGGCAGTCGGCTCAGGGGAGCGAGTTGATCAAGTCTCCAGCAAGCAAACAAACATTACAGCCAATGAGAGACAGACAGAGGGTCTCCGAGGCTGAAAGAGTTGAAAGGTGACGGGTCCTCCCTCCCCAAAACGTGATGAACCAAATACGCTACTCACCTGACTGGGTGTGCGGTCCACATGCACGTGCTTTGTGTGGTAGGAGTGTGTGAAACGACCACGCTAAACATCAAAAGGGCAGATGTGTACAATCCTGACAACATTCCTCGCGCGCACAACTGCCATCGCTGCGTACTGTGAGTTGAAGCCATTTCCATCACAAAGAGAGGGTGAAAATGATTAGAGTTTATATTTATTTTAATACAACTACAATCATGTGTTATAGGTTCAAAACTGATAAAAGTGAGCAATTATATTAAATAAATAATAATAATAATAATAATAATAATAATATAATAAAATTGTCAATAATATTAATTCACCTTTATTATAATTTACTGCCATCAATAAATATCCCTCATCTAGGCTTATCGATGCTTTTAAAAAATACCTGCAAGCAGCTTGTCAGGGCTGACTGAGGTCCTGAGGGACTGAGGAGACTCCCAAAGCAGAATAGGCACTATTGTGAAGCCACAATGCACTTAGCCTATCAGTTTCCTTAATTGTTTTTTTTTCTTCTGCTACATTTTAATCAGTTCTAAGTTCTTTAAAGATGAGCCGTGTTTCTTTTTGAAGGAAATGCATGATTAAACGGTGATTAATAGCACCCACTGATGTATTCCTATCACACCAATCACCTGTGAATCTGTGTCAGCAGAGTTTCTATTGTCATGCTGATTGCGTGGACCCGTCCCAGGATATTTAAATTGTACCAAAGGCTGCTTTGGTCATATCCAGGAGAGCTCTGTGCAGGAGTAGTATCAAAGTTCTCCTTCTTGACATCCATTCACAAAAAGCCATTGTGAATTTGACCACTGAAATCTGATTCTTCTTCTTTTTTTTCCCAACCTCAAAGCAAACAACCATATCTCCACCACCAGTGTGGAGACAAATGAGTTAGTTTGAGGAGGTGGCACTTGGATTTGAAGAGCATTAAGCCAGGACAGGTCACTTGCCTCCAGCCTTTAAAAATCGCAGGTTTGTGAAATGCCATCTTCATTTTCATGTCATGTAGGCCGTAACATCCGATAGCCGCCCTGAGAGGATTTCAGCAGACTTTGGACAGACTGGCTGCCAGCTGCCCTGAAGAGGTGCTTTTGGGCGAAGCTCGTTTTTTTCTGTTATTGTGGATAATTCAGCGCTCAGTGTGTGCGAGTAGTTTTTTTTTTTTTTTTTTGCATTTTTAGGCGGTGAATGGTTGGCACGGCAAGCGCAGTGGTTTCTCTGAAACATATGGGTGTTTCAAGAAGACGGGGGTCTGGGATCACCAAAGACTGAAACGCAATCTCCCCATTTTCAGTGACTCAGCGCGAGCCCCGTTACCAAATATTTCAGTTTCAGGGTTTCAAGATGACATTGGCATCTATCAAGTCCATCCTCGGCGAGGCTGGACATTGAGACCATGCGTGACCACTGAGCCGAACCTTGAAGATTGAATGAGCATGTTTGGCACGGAACCTCTCCATCTGAATCCCCACCTCGCTGCAACAGGTTACGCACCAGGCTTCCCCAAAGTGCACTTATAGCGTGCGACTTTGCCACTTGACTCTCCTCTCGGTTCTGCGACTTTTCATCATACATGTCTCCCACCATGGTGGAACACAACGGCCTGGACATCATGTGTCTGAACAAGTACTGTCACAGCTCGTCCTCGTCGTCCAGCTCCGAGCACGACAAGAAGATTTTCACCAAATTAAAACTCAATCTGTCCGCGGACTACCCGAGGAAGAACGCAGAGATGCTCAGCGGTCAGTACGGGACCAACTTGCTGCTGATCGGGGCTGCGCTGATGCTGGCCATGGCTCACCACGACTCCTTGGTCAAAGAAGAACATCTGCTGTCCTTTGTCACCTGTCTCATGATCCTCCAGCTGATCTGGATGATGTGGTACATCCTGGTGCGGGACAGACAGAAGAACGCGCGGACTGAGAAAGATGTCCAAGCCACCACATGCTGGATAAGAGGTGAGTTTGTAAGATTATTTGGCTGATTGATTTAACTCTTGTCAGTGATTTTCTTTTTCTTGTCAGTGTGTTTGGTGATTACTGTGTATTTCAGCCTGCATGCAGCCAAACCAAAGCCTTAGATTTAAGTGTTTATGTTTGAGTGAAGCCAAACTTCTACAAAAAAAATAAATAAAATAGACTTTATTTTACCATCTGAATGTATTTATTTACATTTGTTTATGTATTTATTGTTGTAGTATTCTTGCCAATACACTAACTTAACCTTTCTGTTTTCTCTGTAGGTGGTTTGACTCTACTTGCACTCCTCTCCCTGATTATGGATGCTTTCCGAATCGGGTATTATGTTGGCTATCAGTCTTGTGTGTCGGCTGTGCTCGGGGTATATCCTGTCATCCATGCAACTCACACCATTGCACAGGCAAGTTTACAACCCCACTTTCATTTCAATAAGGTGATAATCTTTCAGCAGCGTTAGACACTGTGTCTTTTTCTTTTTTCTGAGCACAACTTAACCAGGTAGGTCTTTGAATAATGTGCTCTTTGTTGTTGAGCGTACAGAGTTGCTGCAACAATATAATCCTATCTTTGTCCATGTTATGTGAGTGTAACAAGGGAAATCCTGCTGGTAAACGGACTTAAATACTACTCAAGTTGATTTTTTTCTGTTTATAAAGTGTATTTTAAATATCTTAATTTGGATAATGTTTTGTCCTGCCTATTATATTAAATGCTGTGTTGTTTTGTTGTGTTTAGGTGCATTTCCTTTGGTTTCACATCAAGGATGTCATCAAGAGCTTTGAAACATTTGAGAGGTACGTGAAATTTCTGGTATTATAATTCGTCCACCTTCGTTGTTGTCATATCTTATTATCAAAGTCATGAAAGTCTTAATGTGCAAAATATAGCATAACACTGTCACATACTGATAGATGATGGGTCATCCTTGTTCTCAATCTTGTTTTCAACTGTTTGTTTTCTCCAGATTTGGTGTAATCCATGCAGTTTTTACCAACCTCCTCCTGTGGTGCAACGGTGTGATGTCAGAGGCCGAGCACTTCTTGAACAATCACATGAGAAGACTCTCTGCCCTGGGATACGGAAACCTCACCATAGGTAAGGGCCAAGGGGTCGATTGCTGGCTTGTACCTAGAAGAAAGGTACAATAGTCCACTTGAGATCTGACTTCAATGGATGAAAGTAAAGGGAAGGAGAGGAGGGTCTGTGAGGGGTAGGGAGGTTAGCCCAGCAGGCCCAGCGACTCTTGTTTGTGTCGAACGTCTCTCTATTAGGTTTCAGGAGACACAGTGTTGCTAGCACTGAGGGCCCCCTCCCCAGCCTTTTCCCCACACTTCAGCCACCACCACCCTCCTTGGCAACCCCCCGCTTGACCTCAGACGGCTTTGTCCCCAGGCTTCGTTCTCCCAAGGGTGCTGCAATTACAGTAACTGATACATCTAAGCCGAGGGTTGGGGGGTTCAGCTGCTCCTCCTCATATCCGGCTGACTGTGAGGCTGGCTGCACCCTGACTGTTGTTCCTGTTTTAATTAAAGGGTGCAGGACCATAGTAGTGGCCGATGGGGGGGTTGGAGGGGTTGAGAGGGGGCACATGACAGGGTTTTGTTAATCTCTAGAGGGCAACAGCGTCACTATCATATGTTGAGGTGGGCTTTACAAGTATAAAAAGTGTATTGTCATCAGCGTCCAATATGCTCAGCTCTTGCAAGTCTGTAGTGAGTAACAATTAAAATCCAACTCAGTAGAATATGGCATGATATAAACTGTAAAGTTACACTTGCACTTAAAATAATGACTGAAGTTTTACCATAAATGTAAAAACATAAAAAATTAGACTGGCACTTAGTTTAACTGATTTTTTTTTAAAATTCTAAATAAGAGATTTACTTTTTTGTGGTCTTTTTTTAATCAGTTGTGTAAAATCATGCAATCATAATGCAATTATGAATTATGTTATTTCTGGTGTTACTAATGTAAACATTCCTAAAGGCTGCCGTATTCACTGTCACTTCTCATGTTATTTAGCACAATTCTATATGTAATGCAAATCCAACATTTTATTCCACCAGATACAGAATATTATCTTCATCTGCAGCAAACTGCACAAACTCAGTGAGATCCACAGCATGAGTATGTCCTGTAAAAAATTAATAGGAAATAGTATCCACCTTCCACCCAAAGGTGCATAATGATCAAATACAGTATAATCTCAATCATTGTGTGTATTAATGTAAACAATAAGGGTCAGACTTCAGATTCTATTTTTATAATTATATTACATTATAATTAATTGGATAACTTGACATCTTCCCTCAGATTGTATGACTGTGTCTTTTGTTGATGTTGTTTTGTAGCGATCTATTTCGATATATCTCAAATCTCATGCGTTTGCATTTGTTTTTGTGTTTTACAGCGCACTCAGAGCCTCTTTGTAACTGCACCACCAGCACTTGCTCCATGTTCACCAGCAGCCTCTACTATCTCTATCCCTTCAACATCGAGTACCACATCTTTGTCTCTGCCATGCTCTTCGTCATGTGGAAGAACATCGGACGGACCATTGACCTTTCTATGAACCGGAAAAGGCCAGCTACCAAGACCGAGGGCCTGTCTTTGGGCCCTCTCATGGGTCTACTTGCCCTGGCCAGCACTATTGGCATCCTGGTGGTCTACATCACCCATGTGGAGTCGCTTCAAACACGACAGTCAGCCATTTCTATGTTCTACATTTATGGCATCGTAATGCTGGTGTTCATGTGCTTTGCCGGTGCCTCAGGTCTACTCATATACCGAGCAGACCATATGCCACTGGACACTTCCAAGAACCCATCAAGACAGCTGGACACGGAGCTGCTGTTTGGATCCTCGACTGGCTCCTGGCTCATGTCCTGGTGCAGCATAGTGGCTGTGTTAAGTGCCAACAGAAGCCCTCCTTACCTCTGGACCAACTTCATCTACTCTCTGCTAATTGTGTTGGAGAAGTACTTGCAGAACCTCTTCATCGTAGAATCTCTTTACCGCCAGGAGGAAGGAGAAAGGGTGGACCCAGAATTACCATCTTCTCCAGAAATCTTCTCAGTGACTTCTTCCTTAGCCCCGCCGTACAACGGCATCATCAACCGAGCCTATGAGACTCCGGACAGGCCCTGTGTCACCATGGAGAACGAACAGGAGGAGAGCGGTCAGGTCTACAGGTGTCCAAGGAAACCATCGGAGGTGCCCCTGCCTGTGGGAAACAAAGTGGATGAGCGTCCGAATATAAAAAGGCAAATCCTGAAGAACATCTCCGTCTTCCTGATAATGTGCAACATTTCGGTGAGTATTTAAATTTAATTAAATTAAGCAAGGCTCAATCTAAGCATTTGAAATGGTGAATCTAAATCTACTGGATAATTACATTTTTTGTTTAGTGTTTTGTTTATTTTAATTGGATCCCCATTAGCAGCTGCACAGCAGCCACTAATCTTCCTGGGGTCCACCCATAAAAAATCACATAAAATGAGAAAAAATAATTAAAATAAAAATACAAATAATGATAATAGAAAAAGGCTTACACTAATGATAATAACCACAGAAATAATAATCTAATTCATCAACTCAAAATGCATGAGGTGAAATAACTCTATTATGTGATCAGTAAATCTGCTGCAAATACATGAATGTATGTGTAATTAATCTCATTCCAATCTGTCTTTCAGCTATGGATCCTTCCTGCTTTTGGCTGCCGGCCACAGTATGACAACGGATTGGAACAGGAGACATTTGGCTTCAGCATATGGACAACAGTTCTCAATTTTGCCATTCCTTTGAACCTATTCTACCGCATGCACTCAGTTGCCTCCCTCTTCGAGGTTTTCCGTCGTGTCTGACAAAATAGCAGATGACTGACAATGCCAGATGATATGCACAAGAACACTTGTCACCACCGGCTTCCAGAGACAGTCTCATAGCGCAGGTCAACCGTTCAGGAGGCAGTCTGGGTCACACTCCAGCAGACCTGACAGCAAGCCATGGAGACAAACAAAATGTAGATCCTTGAGTGTGGGGATTACGGAGGAAACAAACCTATTAGCCTGCGTTCCTTGAAGAATTACCTCGTGTAACACGAGGACCTTGATGAACAAAGCCGAACCTTTGATTTCAAGGATTAAAAAGGGCTCTCTGTGCTTCTTGTTTTATAGTCACGTTTTAGTAGGGTTTTCTCACTGGTGCATTATGCAAAATGTCTGATGTATCCGACACATTTTGCACTGTTTCATATCGGTTACTGCTGGTTTAGACTACTCACTTGAGTCAAGTCAAGCCACTGAATACACGTTACTCTCACATGTGCTCTAAAAAGGTACTAGTACTGTATCTCGCAAAGCCACAAATGCATTGGTGTAAAACTAAACCCATATTTTTACCTGCATTTAAAATGTGCATACTCTATATGGATGAGGTTCTCATTTACTTTACTTAGTAGTTAAACATTTTTAATGGATGTTGTGCAAAACTTTAGCTACAAGGATAGTGACAATCTTAGAATAGCACTAAATTTTGAGTAATCTTAATGAGTTGGAAAATAGTTCTCAGAAGTCATTTAAGGTTCATCAGTCATATTGATTTTCAGTTCTCTTGAAGTGAAGCGAGTTATGATGAAATTATGTTACTGGGTGCCACGGTTTTCTATTTACTACTACTACTTAGAGTCCTGTGATCTGTATCCACCATATATTGAGAAGTACACGGTCAGATGGCGAATTTACCTTTAACTTGGTAACATGAGAAGGAACGTCACAGTGACAAAGTGGTAATCTTGTGTCAATAACTCCAGGATTACACCAACATGCTGCCATTATCACAACTGCTACCCTGAAGATCGTATGTTTACATCTAAAGAATCAGCAGTAGAAACAAAACCAACCCAGTCTGTGATATCACTTGTTTGTTCTTGATATAGAGCTCAGATATACTGTATAGACGTACTGTACAATTCTATGTCAAATCAATATGTAATCTCAGATGTCCAGCGAGTTCTCAACCTGGTGCTATCCGCTGTATGTAATCTCACTATGTGCCAAGTTGTGGTAAGATCCTTTTTTTTTTTTTGGTTAGATGTAAACTGTAAAATAACTGTTAATGATCTGTAAATACTGCCACACTGATCAAAATCATTCAGAAACTGTGATACAATTTTGCTAAATTCTAATGAAATGGTGCTCATATGAAATGATGTGTACAATAGTGATGAATGTATATCTTTTGCCTGTTGAAATAAAGAATAGTTTTCTTTTTTCATATACAACACCTGTCCCATCTTATTTTAACTGTGATATCTTCCTCATGGGTTTCCTACTGAGTTCACAGCAGGTTGAATTTGTAGTACGCTTGTGCGCCACACGATGGCGCCACGTAATTATGTTTTTTGTTTTTAAGAGCTTAATAGGACACTTTTAAATCTCTTGTGCTATGTGAGACTACAGAATGGACTATTGTGCCGTTTTTCCTTCATAATGGAACAATAGAGAAACCAAGAAGCAGTTGAATTAAAAGAAAGTTGGCGACCTACATAAAACAGCACCAGTTCACACAAAGACCCAGGTGTGCAACTTAAATGCAACAACAATCCACATATGAGCATTTCGGATCCACAACATGATTCTTTTGATCTTAGCATATTAATGTATCAGCTATGTTAACATCTGTTGTAACATCTTAAGGGAATGTTGAGCCGGACACAGGTTGCCTCCTGACATGACATTCACAGATTATAGGTTAGCCGACTCCAGAGAGTTTGGCATCGGCGTCGGAGGATTATTTTGACGTAGTGTCACAACGATTTGACAGGCACGCAGACACATCCAAAAATATCCGTGACGTTTCAAAGCCGGAAACGGCGCTTCTGCTGCTGCTGCTGCTGCTGCTGCTGTTGCACAGACATAGGGTGACGCGCAGCGCGCGCGGAGCTCCTGGCTCACCATGCCCGCCGAGAGTGTGAATGTGACTCACCTGTTCAAGCAACTCAGTGAGGTGCGCGAGCTCTGACCTCCACTCGGCGGTCGTCACGGGACAAACAACCACCACTGCTGCTCTGTGACACCCTAAAAGAGATTTGAAAAGACCCAGTTTACATTAAGACGCACGCACCAGGCTGACTACTGTTTCAGCACCATGGACAGCACCAGACTGTGTGTGAGGCTCATTTCTATAGTAAAACTGCTTATATAAATTACATAGTAACCAATATGTTACCTGGCTGGTTTTATCTGCAGCCTGAATACAAAACATAATAAAGTGGTTGTTTATGAATATTTTTCATAGTATATTCCTCACACAATGTAATCCTGCAAATTATATTGCCAATCCTGTGACTGCACTATTGTGTGATGCGCATCAGAGCAGAAATAATCCACAACTGGAAGAAAACTCTCGACAGAATTAGTTTGTAATTGCGCAATTTGGAGTTTCCACCAACAAACACCTTCAAGATGTTGAGGGCTTTCTCACACCCCTATCCTGGAGTAGTGCACTGTTGTGCGTAACAACAACGCACAAAGGAGGCGTGAGGGTGTATGCGCCCAGCGCTTGTTGGGTTAGTGTGTGTTAGGCTGTTGGGACTCCCTCCTCGCCCACACCGCGCTCAGGATATCTTGGACTGAGAGATTCACAGACGCAGCCAGGTCAGACAACCGGACCGGCCAGGCTGCAACATGCGCTCGCTACTGCCTGCTGCGTTTCAGCCCCTCAGCGCAGCCAGTACATCGCTTGGTTCGGTTTTGACGCGCTCACTTCTCTCCTCCCGACTGTTTTGCACTTCTCATCAGGCTGGCAGCGGAGCAGGTCAATGGGGACTATGCGGTGAGTGGCTGATAACTGCGCCCGTCCCCGCGCACGGAGCAATGGACTGCAGTTTTACTTAAACAGGCACATGGAGAACCCAGCCAAGTATCTCTCATCGGTGCAGGGGATTGACTCTGTGCCGGCACCCCTTGGAGAGATTATGTGGAACAGCACCGAAACAGAGGCAACGAGCGGCGGGAGCAGGGATATGGTGGTGCGCACGGTGACGGGCTGTCTACTGTCCCTGCTCATCCTATGGACCCTCTTAGGGAACATCCTGGTTTGCGCCGCGGTGCTGCGCTTTAGGCACCTGCGGACCAAAGTCACCAACATTTTCATAGTCTCCTTGGCTCTATCGGATTTATTCGTGGCCATCCTGGTGATGCCATGGAAAGCTGTAGCAGAGGTGGCGGGGTACTGGCCGTTTGGGACTTTCTGCAACGTCTGGGTCGCTTTTGACATTATGTGCTCCACCGCTTCCATCCTCAACCTCTGCATCATCAGCGTGGATAGATACTGGGCCATCTCGAGCCCCTTCCGCTACGAGAGGAAAATGACCCAGCGAGTTGCCTTTGTTATGATAAGCATCACTTGGACGTTGTCTGTGCTCATTTCATTCATCCCGGTCCAGCTAAATTGGCACAAAGCCAGCGCAGATGACATGGCTGGGGCGCACAACTCTTCCACGAGTCGGCAGATGGAGGAAAACTGCGACTCCAGCCTGAGCAGAGAGTACGCTATTTCCTCCTCTTTGATAAGTTTCTATATCCCCGTGGCAATTATGATTGTGACCTACACCCGCATATACCGGATTGCACAAATACAAATTAGAAGAATAGCCTCCCTGGAGAGAGCGGCTGAACACGCGCAAAGCTGCAGGACCAACAGAATAGAGTGCCAACATCACAACACCTTGAAAACGTCGATCAAACGGGAAACGAAAGTGTTCAAAACTCTGTCGGTGATTATGGGCGTCTTTGTGTGTTGCTGGCTGCCCTTCTTCATCCTAAACTGCATGGTCCCGTTCTGCGACAGGCCCGCCACGGACCAGGACGCGGGTCTACCGTGCGTCAGCGAGACGACCTTCGACGTTTTCGTGTGGTTCGGCTGGACCAACTCCTCCCTGAACCCCATCATCTACGCCTTCAACGCCGAGTTCAGGAAGGCCTTCGCCAGCCTCCTGGGCTGCCGTTACTTCTGCTCCAACACGCCGGTGGAAACTGTCAACATCAGCAACGAGCTGGTCTCATATAACCAAGACACCCTCATCCACAAGGAAATCGCGAACGCCTATGTCAATATGATCCCCAATGTGGTTGAATGTATTGAGCACGAAGAGACTTTTGACAGGATTTCACAGTTTTCTCACAACCATGAAAACGCCACCGACTCGGTTTGTGACCTGGATGACTGCGAGGCAGATATCAGCCTTGACAGGATGTCACCGTTCACACCCAATGGATTACACTGACTCCAACTTTGTGTCCCCCCTCCCGCCCCCCGTGCGTAATTGGATGTATTGATAACAAATGTCATCGTTCAAATCAGCCCCCTCCTCCTAGAAGCTCCTCACCACAGGGAGCCAGCAGGCCAGGCCCATCTGAGCTACCGAGCGACGCCCTCTGCACCTGGTGAGGGATCTAGTGACTTTTACTCCTGGACACTTCAGCAGGGGACACGTCTCTGTAGCCACCAGCCCACCCTGCCTCGGCTTTTTTTTGTCATATATGAGATGTGATGTTGTTGTCCTGTTCTGAAAAAAAAAAGTGACGTGTAGGTGTTTATTTACATGACAAGTGAAGTCTGTGTTCATTTGTTCAAAGGTTCAGTGTTGTTGAAGCTGTTGTTTACTGAAAGGCTTTCTACTCAGAGCATCTATGTCTCATCATGTCCATCCACTCGGAGGGGAAAACAAGTTTGTAGAGACTCTGAGGATTCACGAAGGAAACACTTTGCTGCTGATAAACCTCACGTGTGTGCAGTGCCGCCTTTCCACTGAGTCTGACACCGGAGGGCAGCCTTACAGACAGTGCAATCAAGATAGTTTTAACTCAAATGCAGTCATTTCAGCGCCTTATAGCTTATTCAAAGAAGAGTTTCGAGACAAGAAAGGAATGTGACGTATGGAGCTTAAGTTACATGATGCCAAATGCAGTATTAAAGTGTTTACCCACTGTACCCACCCCAGTGATTCCTCCAGCACACCTGCTCTCTGCACCACATGGACTATTAAGCAGTTTGACCCAGGCTCAGATGTCCGGAGGCTTTAATGGAGCAAAAAAACATGGTGTAAAAGCACAAAATGTAATGCTATAAACACATTAATGTGAGCCTCTTCGTACTGGCTTCACTAATCCAAATCAAATCATTTTGAGTAGAATCAGCAGTCACTTTAAAACTCAAATCTGTTGTTCTTCTCTGTGGTTACACATTTCTTATCGAGGCCAAATTCACAGAACAAGTCCTGCTTTAGAAACCACACAATCGGAGAAAAGGAACGACCAAAGATTTCAAGGAGCTCACCAATATCCTCCATACGATGAGGCCACAGCATTTTGTCAACCAGGGGGATTTGTTGCTACTGAAAGCCTACACACATGTGAGGCCTCTGGGCCAAAAACACAACTGGATGTCATACATCACCTCTCCCACACCTCTAATCTTTGTACTGTACAGATGACCTGATCTGAATGTATACTGCTGTCCTTTAAACAGTGAAGTGTGTCATCATTTGTCTAATAAAATGCTGTCATGCTGAGAGGAACAGAGTGCTCTGGTATCTTCCTGAAGGTGACATTATTAGCTCTCATGAATTGACTTCGGAAAAGGATGTTTTCACCTTCTGTTTCATTTTTATTTCATCCGCGCTAAGCAGCAGGTTTGCTCTCATGCATGTCCACCTCTGACGTGTTCTTTTTAAAAATGTATTTTTTGACATTTCGCCTTTTGTAAAGCAGACTGACAGCGGAGGGTGATGGGAAATATTGGAAAACGAGAGCGAGGGATGACACGCAACTAGAGGTTCCCGGCGGACTCTAAAAGGGGACTGTGGTTTGTACGTGGCGAGCATCTTATAGGCGGCTGCTCCTCCGGCTCACTGGGGAAGTCTGACCTGCGTTTCAGAGGTTCAGACAACTGAAACATTCCCTCTGGCAGAGGCCGAGAGGTTTGTCGTACATGCACGTAAAGAAAAAACAAACAAAAAACAGAGTAAACATGGAAGCAAAACACACGCAGCTCTGTCCTTCACAGTGGAGGCTGTTGTTGGCCAGTTAATTATTATTTTGTACTCATATCATTATTTCATACACCAGTACTTACACCAGAGCAAACACAATACCTCAGTAATAACACTTTGTTAAACTGCCAACAGCATCTGTCAACATAAAACAAAACCCACAGAGTGCAAATCCCCTCTGTGTTGCTTCCCATTATAGGTCTTGGCACATGTGAGTTAACAGACAAAAAATGTGCATCTTTTCATATGTCAAAAAAAATGAATAAAAATCTAATTAAGTAAACACATCACAACTTAAGGTGATCCAACCATATAGATTAAAATCCTGCCATTTACCTAAAATGAACTTCTGGATCGTGGCTACTTTATCCTCAGACTCAAATTGATTTTTTTTTTCAAGATGATGAGTGCAATGTCCTGGGGAATCTGATATGAGCAGAGATAGAATAAATAATTTGCTTTGTGCCTGAGAGGGGGAAAATATGCATTTTTACAGCAGCATTATAAACAAAAGAAAAGTAAAGTCTGTCCCAATTGTTTCAGATGCCACAAGCATTTACATTATTATCTGCATACCAGGAGGAAGTTATTGCCCAAATATGTACACGTACTTTGTGAAAAACAAGATAATAATATAGGCTCAATTTGCATTTTTAAAACTTTTTTCTGAATGTAAGTTTTTATATTAACCTATTAAACACCAGCATGATGCATCCAGAGTCTTTAAATACCCCAATACCTGCATTAAACTACTGCTTCAGCCTAAGTACAACAATATTATCATCAGCAATATAGTACCACAGCCACAGCCAGAGTCAAAGTGCCTCTGTTGTAGTGTTATGCATTACACTTTAGCACTGTTTAATCTATATTTATGTGCAGTACTTTATTAGGTCATTAAAGGTTTCCTTATGTAAAATCTTTATCTGAAAAGTCACTGACTGTTGAATAGAGTTAAAAGAATAACAAAAATGTTATGCAGTAGGTCTGAATTGTAATTAAGAGATGATTTCAACCAAATTCTTTAATGTTAAGTTGTCAATTCAGTGTCAATTAATGTGGTATTAAGTGCAAATGATCACATAAAGTATAAGTATCTCAAGACCTGCACAGTATTTAACACACAGGATCCTCTACAGTTTTTAAAGTGATAGTTCACCCAAAATTCAAATTTCACTCATTATCTACTCACCCTCATGTCGACTAAGAGCTGTGAGAATTTTCAGAGTCCTCCGTTCCTTCTCTGAGTTACGGGGGGGTCCGTGCAGCAGGATTTGTCCATAATAATGGTTGTCAATGGACACCAGGTTTGTTTGTCCAAAAAGACACACCAAATAACATCAAAATACCTCTATATTTTAAGCTTGTTTGTAGTGGAAGCTCCCAGTGTCTCAGTTCACTGCTCTCCCTGTGTCAGTGCAATTCTCACGTGATTTGCACTGACCAGCGGAACAATTTCTCATGTCGGGGCTTCAATATAAGAGGGACATTACAGACGAGCAGTATGGAGGTATTTGGATGTTTTTTGGTGTGTCTTTTTGGACAAAGAAACCTGGTGTCCATTGACAACCATTATATGGACAAATACTGCTACGTGGACCCCCCCGTAACTCAGAGAAGGAACAGAGGACTCTGAAAATTCTCCCAGCTCTTAGTCGACATGAGGGTGAGTAGATAATGAGTGAAATTTGAATTTTGGGTGAACTATCCCTTTAAAGACAGCAGCACAAGCCATATTTGACATTACTAACCATTTGTATTTAAAAATGCATAAACCTTATTACATAACTCTGACTTTTCAGTTGAACAAGGGAAACTTAATTTAGTCGTGTTTAAGCCAAAATGTCATCGCTGTTCTCTCTTGATATATTTTGCCCCCCAAAAATTAAGACAATCTGTTATTTTGCCTCATCAGAGGTGAAAGTCGCACAGCTGTCGAGGAAATTAGATGAAAGGACATTGAGGCGAAAGCCTGTTAACTGTGGCTCTGAGGATCAGTGTTATTCACCTCACACCTCACACCTCACTCCACCCTTGTCCTGATCAGTGTTTCCCCACACTGCCATGAAAGATGGGAGGGGACGGGAGGAGATCCGACTGTGGATCAGGTTGCGTCTGTCAGACCTGAAGTGTAGGTGATATCTCAACGACAACTCGCCAGACTGTGATTAAACTGGAGAACACAGATGCCACTGGTGTGATCTTTATCCAGCCTGAAGGACAGGAAGCACTTTGACACCGCATTTTAAAAAAAGTTGGCCTTGTTGGGAGCGTATAATATTAAATCTCACGGAGGCCCTGAATTTACATATAGCTAGAGCTTCTGCATAT
The DNA here is from genome assembly GCA_030347415.2 of Decapterus maruadsi. Taxonomy (NCBI): domain Eukaryota; kingdom Metazoa; phylum Chordata; class Actinopteri; order Carangiformes; family Carangidae; genus Decapterus; species Decapterus maruadsi. The sequence goes on along the minus strand of CM064896.1, from coordinate 7,844,259 downwards.
TGAACAAAACTAGAATAATGCTGCTAAATATTTTTCATTTTCTGCATTTATAATCAGCAGATATAAGCACGCTCTGAGGCAATGTTGTGATTTTCTCCTTTTGGAGTAAGAAATTAGAAAGCAGCAGTGTTTCCCAGGGGAAGAGGTGTTTACTTGTTCTTCGTGTTGTGTCCTTGCAGTGTGGAACAGATATGAAAGGTGGTTTGACCTCGATATCCAGCCATGACAGGAGGGCTGAAGAGGAAGTGGAGGCAGGCTTAGGGGGGTTACACCATCCGTCAGGACACATTCATCAAAATCACTCTCTTTCCGCCCGCACACACATAAACGCACACACATACACACGCACGCACTTAAACTCGTAGATGCACTGTTAAAAGAGATTTGTTCTGAACCTCTCTATCTCTTCACTCCGCTTTACACACACACTCACACACACATTCACTCCATCTCTCTCTCAGGTCACAGCAGGCTTCCTTCCTCCTCCTTCATCTTCAAATGATTTTTGTTCATCTGGGGAAAATTAGAGACGCTGCCGAGCTTCACGTTTCCTTTACCTGTCAGAGGAGCAGGTTGAACATGATGAGTGACACCACTTCAACCATATCACAGCGACATGGGTGTTGAATAAATGAACCTCTTTAATTATAGTAGATTGAGCTTGACCGGCCTTATCAGATATGTCGGAGTAAAAGCCAATATTAATACCTGGCCACCTCCTTCATCACACACACACCCATGTTCCACTTTACACTGTGACTCTTATTTCAATTACACCTAAATTTTAATGAAGGCATGTTTAATTCTCACGATAAAAAAAAAAAGGGATCACTGAGGCTGCGGTCTTTGGACTCGCATCGTTAAAGGAGAGACTTCGCTCAGATCACCAAACCATTGTTGCATATCTATGAGAAGAGTTCAGCTTTGAAGATCAAATGTTTTGTTCTTTGAAACTCCTTCTTTCACCTCTCGCTGCCATCTCATCTGCTTCCTATCTCTGACGCAGCCTGCGGTTTTGAGTTACTTTCAGTGAGCTTGAATGAAGAAAAAGACTGGTGTCTCTTTTCCCAAAAGGCAACTGGCCCACTGTGCATTTTAACCCAATGCCGTTCGAAAAACTCTCAAAACAGGCTGAGCCTCTGAAAAATACATAAATAATATTTTTTTTTCTTTTTTTTTCTAAACAGTCCCTTTCTTGTTTTCTCAACAAAGGATGTTAATTAATTGAGATAGTAAAATGACCATACAAGCTTTAAACATAAGGGTGATTTAAATAACACCCCTCAGGGGCACTTAGTGCCAATTAGGGTAGGTTTACTCCTGCCGTATTTACAACAATATTAACCGCATGAAACTCAACTAATCTGCCTCATCAGTGGTCTGGCAACATGAGAATTACATAATATAAGTAGCAATGACGGATATGTTTATATTAACATTTGGTTTCTACCGTAATCTAGTAATTACTGGGTTTATTCTGGGTCTGAACTGCATGAGGATGATGTTGCACTGTAACCAATCATAAAACAATGAAAAGCTGACTTATTGTTTTCTTGACATCTTCAAGAATGAGATACAAATCTTATAGCTGTGAGACAGCTTTCTTGTAATAATGGCATAGTTATGAGATCCTCAGTAGGAAATTATGTAAGTCATAACTACTTCAGGAGAAATGGAAAGAAAGTGTGACAAACTAAAATTGCTTCTGATACTGTCACAGAAATGTATTCCTATCTTTATTGCTCTATTTTTTTCCCCCTATTATATAAGATTAAACACACACACCCGCACACACTTGCTGGTAAACAAAGCCAGGCCACGTGTGCACGTCTTAATAGCTTGTCAGTGAATTGTTTCACTAGCAGGACTGCTGGGTGAATAACCCACACAGACCCAATATGAGAGCAAAGGCAATGAGGCAAGAGTTTTAAAGGAAGGATGAAAACCATTTACTGTATGGGGTGTATAACGCTCCACGCTCACCAATGGAAGCTCCTGCAGAGGAGACAATCATGCACCCGGCCCGTCTGCAAAGCTGTAAATAGTTGTAGGTCATCAACTTCCAGTGGTGCTGAATCAATCATCTGGGATCTTTTTAGCTCAGTGACTCAGGTTTTTCTCACTCTCATCCACCACAAGACAGCGATAATGGATTGCTGTTCTGCAGGAAATTACAGTTCATCTGACCGGTCATCTCTCTGTTAATTAGATTCTGTTTTGTTTACACCAGTTGTTTAGATAATACATATCTCTACCATGATGTAATCTGAGTAGATTTTTTAGCGATAAGCTTTTGATCAATGTCTCATCAGTTTTAAACAAAATGTAACTTTGTAAAACCATATGGCAGTTTTCCATAATAATATGAAGTAGGAAAAAGAGGGATACCTCTGCTTAACTGTATCCTGAAGGACTCCGAGGAGAAAGATCACCCCAACTCCTATTTGTTTGTCCGGGTGTGAGGTCAGCTGCCATCTTGTCATAGGAAACGCCCCGGCACCGCCATACAGGTCGTCCTGTTCAGGTTAACAGCGCACGAACATGAGAGTAAATTCCTGAAATGAGACAATGACAAATATGGCAGCAATTATTGCCATGAGGAACGATGATTCATTACCATAAAAGCCATTATTCCAGAGCACGACTATTGGAGTCATTGTCTGTCAGTGGTTTGATTTCCTCCTGTGACGATGGGTAGAGTTGATTTATTAGTATAGGACTGAGACTGAGTCTTTGAGGAGAGACTGAAAGCAGAGCTGCTCTGTGTGGAAGAAAATGAGTTTGTAACAATATGGTCATTTTCAGAGTAATTATATGCTTGGCTGCAGTTAATAAATTAGGCTTTCCCCTGATATTAAAAAATAAAATGCCCAAAAGATTACTGACTTGGCTTCAGCCGTAAGCTGTGTAAACCAAAACTGATTTATTCCTCTTTTAAATTACTTTTATTATATGGTAACAATATCAATTAAAGATGCTTTAATCAAATGTGTTAATTAAGGATTACCACTGATTATCTGAGCATGATCAGCTGACCCGCAGCCAATACGATTGCATATGCAACTATATTTTATGTGTGTGAGTTACAATTAAACATTGTTGTTGCGTGATCATTATTCATCATGAGGCTGTTTTTTTTTTTTGCCCACATGTTTTTGTTGTAGTTGTTTTCAGTTGGTCTGATAACTGCACTTTCATCAGGATGCAGACAGAGACACTGAGTTCACTCACTACCTGCGGTTGCAGTAGGAGGGCAACGTTACATTGTGTGCATAGCGAGAGTGAGGTGAACTGTTCACTGCAGACAAGTCTAAACTCTAAACTCCTGCAAGTTGAGGTCTAAGCGCTCCGTGACCGGTGCATCAACTGAACCGCTCCCCTATTCTTTTCATGGGGAGAATGAGATGGTCTGGTTCAACTCTGTCTATTATAGTGAGACTGGACCGGAGCTGAACTCCTTCTCCTCTTTCGTGTTATTGTTTCTGTCACTGTATTGTTTTAATGTTCTGGGACACCGGATGGAAATTAGCATTTGTGCTATAATCCGGCACATTTACATGTTTTTATACGTCTATCAATGTGCACTGTCCCATCCAAATAAACTAATAAAGTCAAGTAAAGTAAATTATGGTCATAATTACACTCGTATGTTTTATATCTCCCAATAAACCCTGTAACATTAACATCCTATACAGAAAAACTGCACAATCTGACCGTCTGTAAATTCATTTTGCTGCATGGTGAGTTTAAGGATGCCACGTTGACAGTGCACAGACAGGTTAGAAAGAGAAACCACAATTTCTTCAAGTTCTTATGCTCATTTATTCTCATTCTGCTCCTCCTCTCTTACCATGTATGCAGGCAGGTGTGGGAATTAGTTACCATGGTTACCACTACTATGGATCTCTGACGCTGATGCAACTTTCTCATGATCACCAGTGAAACAGCTGGGTGTGTGTGTGGACCCCTGCATTGCAGATGGAAGTTGTGATAAAAGTTTCACACAGCCTGTCTTGTGTCAACCTGAAGGAATTTCTCACTTCAAGTTCTTCAGTAACTTGTCTATTAATTAACACCTATAGTAGCTTTAGCTGTGGTCTAACAAGTCATTCAGCATCTAATCTTCATGAATGAAACATGAATTTTGTTGCCGCTCCTTTAAGAGAAACATTCACCTTTCCACCTTGATCTATATGCAGATATTTTTAATGACGTAAGAGTGACAGATTAATCGCACTGCAACGCCTGATGCTTCTGCCAAAAATATTCTACTAACGTCAATACTTTCCTCCCACCACCACAGTCCACCCCCTGTTTATTATGCTGTATAGTAGCTCTCCTTTCCTCTGAACAGAAAGTTCGGGACAAAGTTGAAGGCTTACATTTTAATGGACACTGGAGCTGATCATTGATTGAAATTTAAATTATAGCGTTTAACAGATGCTGCTGCACTTAAGTGTGATGACTGCATAAAATATGGTAGTCTCTTCACAGATCTCCCAATGACTCAAGTGATTAATGTCAGCTGGATATTTATAGTATTATATAATAATATTTTGAGGGCTTTTGATTTTAGGCCATTGATTAAATTGTCATTAATGTTTTTCTTTCTTTAAATTTACATAGTGCTATAATACTTTCAGTGACACACTTGATATAACTTCTGAGACTGCGATCATTAGTTTATGGTTTATTATACCAGCTAGCCTACTGGGACAGATATAGTACGCTAACCTTCATTAAATTTTCATACTGTGTGAATCCTGCCCAGCAGGGGTTCTCAATAATATCTGCTCAATGGCCTCAAATGGAAATGACTTCACTCTGCGTTTTAAGTTCTCAAGCTGACTATGAAACCTCATGAATTTCCAATCAGATTTTCAGGAACGCACATATCGAGCCGAGCTGTTCACAATCCAGCAAACATGGGTTATTCTTCGGTCTTATCTTTTTCAACAGAAACAGGTTGGCTATCGATGGTATCAACACTGCTGAATAAACTGAATCCATCACAGGGCATTAGCTGATTATTCAGTTCAATATATGCTTTGATTGGATTGCCAAGCTTTTGTCAAACAGTGATGATAACAAAGAGCCTGGCAAATTTGTGTGAGTGCATCTTTGAGAGTTTTAGAGGAAGACTCATGTGTCTGGGGTTCAGAGTACGAGATGAGGTGAACAGATGCTGCTTTTCACGTTGCCGTCGTTCTCAGTGTCTGTGAGAGAGTCTCAGACCGACACTTACAACTGAGCCTGCAGTTTGTGTGCTGGACCTCAGCTGCACAGCTGCTCCAGAACAATCATGCTGAATCATAACAGTACAAACATGCCTAAGCTCATCCTCCAGAGATGAATGGAGAGGTCACAGCAACAGCTATCATGTCAAAAACCTCCGTTATCCTCTTCACCAAACTCCATCCAGGAACCGACTGTTACGATCGGCATTATAATCAACAGACTCATTAGTCTGCAGCTTATGCTGTCTGCATGCAAGCAATTATAATCTGAGATACTTTCCTGATGTTAATTACCATTCAATCCCACAAGACCACTATGACATCATTGTGGTATCAGGTACCAACACATCGGGGCATGCAGCGTAGATGTGGGAGGTTAATAATCACATTAAATTCTGTCTCCCCTGCTGCCTATAGTGATTAGATAATTAGCACCAAGTTCTGATCCACTGCATCCATGCAGCATTTCCTGATGGCATTATATTAGATTATATGAGGACCCAATTGTTTGTTGGTTTTGAAAGGAGAGATGATATCCTCAAGGACCCAAGTAAACTATCAGAGGGGGATGTTTTAATCATCTCACATAAGCTTTACATGGTCCTCGTGGCTGTGTGATCATCTGTTGATGGACATAGCCTTTGATTTTTTTCCTGATGATTTTCTATGATGAACAGACAATAAAGTTTTTCTTCATCTTTAATCTGTAACAGAGTTATCAAAGCTGGTCTCAGAAGGAAGAAGGTACCAAGAAATGTATTTCCCCCCGTATGTCAACATCAGATGCTGTTCTGAAAGTCATTGCAAGACCTCCAAGGATGTAGCCTACCTATAGCATCTAAAAAAAGTAGCCTCTACTGTATTTTTAATGAAACATCGTAGAGAGAACAAATTAAATGTCTGTTGGGGAATCATTTTTTTGCAGAGTCCTCACTCAAAATAAGCAGGGGCCTCGTTTGCACGGCGTCTTATGGTTTAAGGTAGGAGCACTGCAGGGTGTGGGAGTGGATGGCGAGTAGAGGTGGTGTAACTGTATCCACGGTGATGCGCTGTCCCATGGGTGCTGACCTGTGACGACATGCGGAGTGAGGCACGTTTTATCAGTGACCGGGAGGTGGGTGGTGGCCAGCAGCACCACGTTGCCTTCTGAAAACCGAGATATCAAGTTGCAAGACCTGTCAACTGACACAGCGGTGGATGTGTGAGTGTGAGAGAGAGAGGGGGGGTGGGGGGGTAGAGAGGGGGGGATAGAGAGGGGGAAGGGAAACATACTTGTCTGTGTTTGCTCAGACATAAAGTGATGATTGAGAAATATGAAATTTCAGGTGGGAGAGAAGGAAGGGAGGCAATATTCAGTGTGGCTGCAGCGTTCACCTGATACTACTTTCAGGTCAGGTAACCACGGATGTTTATTCACACTTGCTGCTAAACCAGTACTTAATAATCTAAAGCTAGGTGTAGGAGATCCATAAATATGTAATACAAAAATAGAATTAATATTCAATATAAAAAAAAAATCCCATGAGCTCTGACAGAGTACAAAGCAGCTGGACTTTCAAATACAAGTACAAGTGTTGTATAAATAATGAATTAGTCACATTAGTGGTCATTATTTATATGAGATTGTAACAAACTTTGCCAGATCTCCTTGAATTAGAAGATATATGGTCGTCAGAAGAGGATGAAGGAAGCCTGGTTACGTCAGTGCACACCTGAGGTAATGTTGTCTAGACAAAGTAACAAGCGTGCAGGAGGTGCAGTCCAGTTGTTGGATGATGAAATAATCAAACACACAGTCATCTGTTGTTGCTTATTATTAACTATATGGGGCTTGTAGACCTGCAGCATAGACACAATATCACACTGACTTGAGGCGGTGATGTTGCAGCTGCTGACCATCAGTGATTCAGTCATAGTTGCATCACTCCCTCTCATGTGATATTGCTCGGTTGTAGTTTTTGTTTTAGATTTTGTTTTCCTGCCTGCAACTTTACTGCTCAGGTTCACTCTCTGCCCTGTCACAGCAGAGAACGGCTGCTGTTCTCAAAATGATCTAAAAAGCAACTGCACGCTCACTCGCTCGCTCGCTGCCCAAGGGCCAAACAAACAACAGACAGAAAGTTAGTGGCTAGATGATGACCATGGTAAAATCATTTATCAATTAACGAACTAGATTTCCCAAGGGAGTCAGTGAAGACCAGGACAGAGCGAATGGAGAGCGACTATTGGATTTACATTAACCAAGTGGCCAGGAATACGACTCAAAATGAATGTCAATGCTCCTCCATCCGTGCCTGTGGACGTATAATAGGCAACTACACATTTACCATTCAAACTTGGACATTGTATTCTTTTGTCGTGTTCACAGCTTATCATTTCATCTGAACATTTTCTACTTTTTACTCCTGACAGTTACAGCTACTTCAGGTTTTATAGAGCTGTGCCTGCCCGATGTGAAAAATACATCATACTGCAATAATAATAATTGGCATAATTGCAGTTGTGATGTGCTATTTCAGTTGGAATTATGTGATTTTTTAACAAAAGGATCTGAGTTATTTACTAACCCCTCCCCACACACAGAACCGTTTATCCAGACCCATTAATTTATGTTTCATATACGAGCCTTGAACAGGTCCCTAAAGTGAGTCTAAACAGAGTTCACATCAGGTTACCAGTGAAAAAGCCATCTCTGTAAAATCCATTAAAGGACAAATTGGCTCTGCTGGAAATCATTAATGGAGCCATTCAGAGGTTTAAGTAAAGCTTTTGGTGTTGATGGATTTGGAAAATGTTGCTCTTTTAAAAAAAAAAAAAGAAAAACAGGCAGTTTCAAGGAGACTTAAAGAAAGAGTCTGTCCCAAACAACTGCAGAGAAAAGGCGTAAAGATACATGATGGAAATCAAATCTGAAAGAACTCTTTCATGGTACTAATTAATACAGCATTTCTCATCTGTTTATCTAAAATCAATAAGGACTGTATGATCAGTTGTGTGACACATTTCCTTGTCCTCAGGAGGAGGGGTCAAAGGGTAGGAATGACCTCAGCCCTAACCCCAGGGGAGACAATGCAAAGATCTATGTTTAAAAAAGCTGATACAGCATCAATACTGTGCTTAAAATAAAAGCCAGTACTGATATAGAAACAGGAAAGTTAAAGGAGAAGAGAGGTGACGACCAATAAAGAGCCATTGCTGTTGTGCTTGCGCAATGACAACAATACAGTCTATCTATCTATCTATCTATCTATCTATCTATCTATCTATCTATCTATCTATCTAGCTATCTATCTATCTATCTATATATCTATCTATCTATCTATCTATCTATCTATCTATCTATGACAAGATTACGGCTGGGTGAGAAATTAGAAACCATTTACACTAGAATTACAGTTAGAATTGATATTATGAAATTGGTGTCAGAAAAAAATATCATTCAGGAACCGGTATCAAAGTGAAGGTATTGGTATTTCTATCGATTTTTAGTATTGAAAATGTTTGATTGACACCCAGCCCAATGCACTGTCCTTGTAGAGATATTGCAACCTGCTGGTAATGCTATACATATATATCATGTAATACATCATTGATAGCTGTCCAACGTAGTAGATTTAATTCCCCGTTATATAATTCCTGCCTGGACAAAACAAAGGAGCTTGATATAATTGATATTATGTGAAAACAGCATTGACATCAATCTGAGAAATGAATGGAATGAGAAAAAAATTAAATGTAATGAGTATGTCCATCATGGGGAAAAGAGAGCAAATAAACAGCCTCTTTCACAATCAGAAACAAACACACAAATGTACTGAATAACCCATTAGTGAGTTCTTGTATTCTACTGTCAGATAATGTAGGCCATGTTTCTTGTTACTTTAATTCAAAGACAAATAGAAATGTACTGGGTATAATATTTTAATTAACAGCCAAACAAACAAATAAACAAACCAACATGATGGGCATGAGAGTGAATAATAGTGAAGTGAGATATTTGTTGTTTATCAGTGAGACTTCCTGTCTCTCTCTGAGACTCAACCTGACGCTTCACAACAGAGATGGAAACCTTCTTCAGTCCCATGATCCCAAAACTGTCACAATGTGTCTGACAAATTAATCTCATTGTTGTGCTGTATGGAATATAATTTGTAGACAAGGGAACGGAGGATTTTCATGACTTTGCTGCTGATGTGTTGAAAGTGGTTACAGTCTAATCGGGTGGTCAAGATTATGTGTGAAAATTCAACTTCACTGTGCCAGAAATGTTCCTTTATCGCCCATTTGATACTGAATTTAATCAGCATGAAAAAGTGTTAACAATTTCAGTCAGTGGATCTCTACTTCACATTGTACCTCAAAAAAATCCAATCAGAAATATGAAGCAGAGATAGAAGTGCATCTGCAGGAATGGTATCATATTAAAAATCTGCAGGACACTTTCCCTCGACGCAACTGAATCATACTTGATCTCAAATTTCAGAAGCCATGTCTTGCCTGCAAGGCAGTTTTTGGAGAAAATAGGAAACTGGATCTGGTTAAAAAAACACAAACTACTCACGGATGCATCATTAAAACAAATCAAGGCACATGTGAATATGAAAATAGTAGTGTACTGTATTAATCTACCCAAGGGTATAGTAGCTATTGCGACAGTTTATAGGAACACAAATTCAGCATGTGAACTTGTGACCCTACAATAATGAGGAGCACCATAACTAACAGCTTGTTTGCAGGGTTACAGGCAGTGTTGGAGAAGCTACGTTGAAAGAAGATCTCTGAAAGCTACCAATTAAGGCTGGAGGAGGCTGAACTACAGCAAAGCCATCCTATAGAAAGGATACTAGTTTGCTTCATGTATGAAAACCAGTTCTAACCAACAATGGACATGTCATTTACAACATAACAACAAAATGCCACATACCAGATGGATTTATTGGGGGGAAGAGTGTCTATCAAAATACCACAATATTCATGGGGAAGTGTGAGGAATGTCAGCCATGGTTTTGTATTACAGCCATGGTGATTCTTCCTCACGCTGAAATTCAAGAGGTTTATCCATGATGACATCGTAGCTAGCTGTGTGGTCACTGTGCAATGCCCATCCTTGGCTTTTGCACATGCATTATACAAAGGTCAAGTGTGTGGTGTGGACTACCTGACAAACACATTCTCTGGACTGCCTTCACGGCTGTTGGGGCTGATCAGCAGGGGTTCGGTTAGAGCAGAGAAGCAATGATAAATGTCTCCAAATGATTTGTTGTGGAAATGGCAAAAAAAAAAGTTATTCAATTGCACATTCATGTAGTCGCAAGTCACTGCAAAATTTAGTTAAACTACTAGCTCTTATATGAAAACAGTAGCTGCATCTGATAAAAATCTGTCAATTACAGTGGTCATGTCAGTAAATCTAAGAGGCTTGTTATCTAATAGTCAGTTTTTTTTTCCTCCTTTATCCTTAAATGGCCTGTGGCTCACTCTGCAGGACTGTGAAAGCTGAGACCTCGGTTGTGTAAACCAGTCTAACTCTAGGAAAGTGTAGACACTTTGCTGCCTTCAGCATGTCAAAAGCTACGTGATCAAAAACTTTCTCTAGTCTATAGCCAAAGAGAAGCGAGGCAAAGGTCTTTGTTTTCAGCCCATAAAATTCCCTTAGAGGTTTAAGCAGCCCTCCTGAGACTCAAACATCCACACACACACACACACACACACACAGGGAGGCGATAGGTGTCATTTTTGATTCTGCTCTTAAAAATGAGTTTCTGTGCTTTTCGTGAGGGAAAGTCAGTTTAGTCTCGTCTTATCAGCAGTTCATCCAAAATGCAGCCAAAGAGCTCGTCACCGGTCCCAGGAACAAAGACCAACATCTCCTCTGCACCGACCTCCTTTCAAGAAGAGAATTGATTTGAAGATTCTTTTGTTTTTTTAAAGCATTGCATGGCCTGGCACTAGTTTATCTTCGATCGCATCGGACACTATTTCACCACCGACTGTCTGACGGATTGTCAATGTTTCCCAGCATTCCTATTATGATTCATTACATCCAGTCCATTTTATTTATCTGTGGGTTTTGTAAACATCTGGTTTTAGTTCTGCTCACATCAATTAAGTTGTCAAATGGTTTTCACTCCTTGTTATTTCCTCATCAACTGAACGGACAGAAACTAGATTTTTCATCAATTGACAATTGCCGACAGGAAGATTGAATTAACCTGAACAATGAAGATGTTATTCCCAGTCTTCACTTCCATCATTTTGAACAATTGCCTCCTGATGTCAAGGGTGAATCTTTCCCTACCTACAGTAAGGGCACATTGTTGTCCTGTTTGAGCCTGGGGGGTTTGGATGCCTTGTTAAAATACATTATGGATGTTTTTTCTGACAAATACTTCACAGATTATGTTAAAAATAAGGCTAAAATCATGCAAACGCTAATCTGCAGGCATAGTGTGATAAGAGAAGAAATTTGGGACAAAAAATTTCTTATGAAACCAAAGTATTGCACAAAGATCACCTGTTCATATAATTTTTCAATGACTTGCTGCAGGATGTGGCAGTGCTTAAGCATTATGATATGAGATTATTAGAAATTATTTAGACTGAAAGCAGGGCTGGAGCAACCATCTTTGCTGCAGGTATGACACACTCACTCTCCTTTTTTAATCTGTAATAAGTCATTGTTTACACAGGGGTTACCTGGTACCTGTTAGTCTACTTCCTTACTCACATTCTGCACCTGCCTTCCAGCGTTCGTCTCTGAAAGCTGCTGCCAAGGTGAGTCTGCATGTTTATGTAACTGCATCAAGAGCTTGTTGATCTGAGAAACAGAGGAGGATATTTTGCCCAAGCCCTTGTAACTTGAAATGTCTTTATTCCACCGGTGGGAACATTAATATCATGTTCAAGGACCGGCTTCCTTTCTGACTGAATGAGCCGTTTCTTGCTTTCCAAGGGTCTATATTCAGCTCGAATCCCTTTTTTTGGCTTCTTTTATGCTTTTTAGGTTTTACCACTGATCCTCTCGTTTCTTTGCATCTCTTCTTTGAGAGTAGATGCTTTGATAATCATTGCACCTTTGATTCTAGCATCTTTTCCTCTGGGCCCCTTCCCCAAGGCCAAACAATCTCCTGAGCTTTACCAAAGCTTTTGATATTCAATGATTTTTTTGAACAAGCTCATATTAATCCCAATGCTCAAATTACAAATCTAAGCCCTCTTTAATATGAGTGTTCACGAAACAATCAAGATCAATAGCTACTATCCTAACATAGAAGCAGTTTATTAAATAAAGTATTTAAGTTTTCTTTGGAGCTGACTGTGAGACCATTAAGAGAATGTATAGCCTGTGCACTGCCTGCCGCGTAAACCGTAATTAGGGAAACCCCTGCCCTCTAGAGTAATCCCCACGAGACACACCACTGCTGCACTGTGACCTAACATGACACCATGCTCCTACAGCTGTGTGACCGAGTGCATGTGTGTGAACTTCAATTCAAGCATGACTATGTGTGCACGCACGGACCTGTGTGTGTGTGTGTGTGTGTGTGTATACACGCACTGTATGTGTAAACACTTAAACAGATCCTGTTTCCTGCAGCCTGTAATTAGATGAATACTGACCCACCGTACAACAGTGACTAATGTTCTCCAGAGCAACGCTGGTGACAGAGGCATCAATTGCAAAGTGTTAAGTAAAGAAATGTATTTACACTATTGCTCACTTGACACCGTGATGACTACATGACTGTACCCGGGGGTTACACTAAACAACACAGGAGTCACAAATAGTTTATAAATGAGATTTTAAAAGCAATTATATAGCATTTAACAACTACTTTATTTTTAATATAAAAACATATCAGTAATTTTGCATGTATTAAGTCTCCCCATTCTGTATGTTGTAATCTGAGCCTCTCTGTTTTTTGTTCTTCATCAGGCAAATAACTAGACATAGGGGGACCAGCTCCAATCCCAGTCGACCAAAACATCCATAAAGTTTTACTGATTTCATCGGTGTCATTTGTGCAGCCAGTCCCAGTGTATCAGTCAGAGGATGAATTTATTTCCCAGTCTGACGAAGGAGCCAGTAATTGTTTTTCCAAGGAAGAGTTGACTTTTCCTGCCCTCAATCCTTAAACTCTGGAGAGAGACGGGCCGCTTGTTGCCGTCTTCAATTTCAGCAACATGAAAGCGATATCAAACTTATCATCTAAGTCTTGGCAAATACTTGAGATGTGATTCTTAATGATATTATTGTGAAGCAGTATGCTGTTTGATGTCTTTAACTGCAATGTCTTCTCTTCTGTGTCGAATTTATCTGATAACAGCTCAAAAAAAGGGATTTCAAAAAGGAAACTAACTAGCATCGCAAAAGATTAGCCAAAAGATTTTACCATTCCTTTTAAAGAGGGATGACGATATGATTGTTGATTAGAGGAAAGAGGAGAGTAATGTGAGCTGAAGATTCTAAAACTGGATGTGTTTTGTGCCTTAAATGCATAAAACATATGTCTGGAAAGTACACAATCAGTGAAAAAAAGTATAGTATACGCACATTTTTCTTTACTTTGCTCTTAAAGCAACTCTCCATCCCAAATCAGTGGAAGTCGATTGCCTTTCAAACAAAATGAAAGAAAAGAAAAGAAAAATCAATAGTCTGAATCACCCAAATTGGTAAATGCTGACATGATCTTTGTGTTGTCTGACCTCGAGTGTGTCACCACCACCACTAACCTAATGACCTTCAGCCACATCTAACCTGTCCATCAGCAAGGTGGACATCAACAGTAGACACCTCTAATGGACTGTAGATGGTTGGTCACCTTTGGCTCTTTAACCCAGCTCCACACGGCCTGTTTTTACCGTCTAGCTGGCTGTTTGCTTTCGTTTTATGAATGCTTTTTAAGTTTCAGCCTGTCATCATTGAGTGTGATCAACTCTTTCACAGTTCTTTAAGTTCAGATGAGTTGATGAAAGCTTTCCTGCTTTCTTTACTGCTGACGCTACTTTTCCGCCGCTGTACTCTGTCATGTCCTTTTATTTACTGCTTTTGTGAGGCAGGTATTGTGATGCATGCCTATACGTCCGAACACAGCATGAGTTTTGTATAGAATATGCTGCTTCAGCAGCGTAAACACGGAAGAATCGCTCTTATCAGCACCTTGCAAATACTTTAATATCCAATCACTTTGCTCCTCTACTCTGATGATCTTCCATTATTCAAAGTCTGCTTAAAATATGCACATATTTGATAAAAGAACCAATTAAAAATGGACAGAAAGCAGCTTTTTAGCATAATAGCATGTTAATGAAGATAAAGCTTTTAATATTTCCTTTGGCATTAATTCATGTGCTCATATGAAGGTATAGCCTAACTGATGAGGGGAAATATTCAAATATTTATCTGTTCAGTGCTAACATCAACTTTGTAGAACATCGAACAAGATCTGAATCATGAATCTACAGCTTCAGTGGTATTTGGAGGAACACCATTTGTGATGTAACAACATGCAACATCCTGTTTGCCAGCTTTAAAGTCTCTCCCCAACTCGTGTAAACAAGAAAACCAAAAAAGGCAGCGTCATTTACTGAAAGTAGGTCACAGGTTAAAGGTGTGCAGGAACTTCCTGAGCACTCAGTCTGCGGTCATCTTTTCATCGCAGCATCCTTCGGTCTTACAGGGTTACTGCTTACCGGCTGTGGGGGATGCTCCACTCAAATTACACTTGCAGAAGCACATTACTTCCTGAATGTCCACTGTAAAGATCAGGTAGCATCCAAGGCAACCCGACAGGTCAAGTAAGTAGTCTGACCCACATAGCGGCCCAGGAGCGATAAGTGAACAATGAGGTTATGCTTGGCAAAACAATGAGGAATGAGACAAGGAGCATACCCTCTGGCTCAATGGATGGATCAATGCTCAGGGTTTAACAGAATGACTCGGAAGAGGCAGAATTGATATCATGACTGAAAAGCAGGTGTGGATTTACAGCATCACCAAGATCAAACTAAGTTATTTGGTTTGTGTGTGTGTGGTATTAGTCCATCCCAGTCATTATTAGTGTGGGTGACACGCAGCTTCTTCAAAACCTCATTATGTGGCTCTTCATTTGAGGGCTTTGTGTTGACAGACAATAGAGCTCCTCATCAAATGGAGTGTCTGCAGGGTCAGTGAAGTGCCACAACAGTCAGCGAGACTTCACACTCAAATACATCAATATCTTCAACAGACACAGCGTCACAATGGGGGTGGAAATATATACGGCAGCGTCGCTCATACAGTGTGCCATTTTTAATTCATTGTTGATTCATTGTTGTTGCTGCAGAGAGAAAACTTCATCTAAATAAAAAGTTTACCTAATCTCAGCTGCTTGGTCGTCTGACATTTTATTTTTTTATTTTAAGTTTGTATGAAATGAAAACCAATGAGCTGTTATGATGGTATTGAGAATTGAATGCAACTCTTTAGCAGCATTCTCTGAGCTGACCTTGAAGTGTGCGTGGGTAGATGGAGCCTGGGTGATCACTTCACAGTCAGAGAGATGGTAAAAACTGAAAATAAAGAATCTTACTTTATACTTTACAGAACATTATTACTTCTCACTGTTTCCTTTCAAACTCACTCATCTGAGTCCATATATGGCCATTGGTTCAGGTTATGGAAAGGTCACAGTTAGTTGTTGGGTATTGATTGGTACATCTTCTCTAAGTTGAGATGTCCTTGTTGTCGTTCGTTACAAACATGTAGGCCTACATGTTGTGGAACATTCAACAACAACTGCTTTCAAATGTAAAATAAACAGCGGCCACTCGTGTCTCACCTCAACCTCTTCCTGACCTGTTCTCTTCAGACTCGGCCGTCGAAACCTGACATCCTCCATCATAAAAACCACAGCCGCTAGAGGTTGCCTAACAATAAAACATAATTATGGGTCATAATAAGCTGCACTAGAACATAAGCTCTGCTTAATTGCTGCTCAAATTTAACATTCAACAAGACTCAAGAGACTCAAAACCACACAACTACTGCTGCTAATTATTACTCTGTCTTGATGCAGAAACACATTAACATGAGTGACAGATTTGTGGAAATCAGAGACGTTGACTGAATAATGAGAACTTCCTGATTACTAAACGTTGCGATGCAAACAATATGTCTGTGTGGGTGTTAGAGCATACGTAAAAGCAGGCATTGTTTTCAAAATAAACACTGTACACACCCGTCCTCAGCCAGGCGGCGCAGAACCCGGCTGGGTCAAGAAAGAAAACTTGGAAAGGAGCACGCCACAAACATTTGATTGACTGCTGCATGTTTTCGATATGATCTCTCTGCAGTGGATGTCCTTGAGAGTGTGAGTGAGTGAGCATCAGTTTTAAAGCCTCGTCGGCAACTCGGACACTTTTTACTCTGTGTTTCCTGCTGCACTGCAGATCTAGGTGATCACTGAGGTATACAAATCATTGCCTTCTGCTCTTTGGCTCAAAATCTAACCTGAATCTCAATGTGAAATTGAAGTGGCCATGTGTTCACCTTGCCGTTCATGTGATGCCTCTTGGCCTGTAATGCAGTATTTACATTCTTTCTATCCTGGAGAAATTGCAAACAATTGAATGGTGGGAAGAGCTGATTTATTTCTGTGCACTCAGAGGTTTATCATAACAGTGGATTTAAATTGTGAAGCCCGGAGAGCAGGGTTTCCCATTAATTATGCACACAAATTGGAATTTTATCAGTTTGGAGGTGGATTAAAGTGACATCTATTGACTAACACAGTCCTCTGAGTGGCTGAGGCGACGGCAACTATCGGTCAGGGGCTGTGCAAGCAAGCCAAATAAATGAGGAGTGTGAATACAATTTTAATCAGTTTTCGTTGATTGTAGGTGTCCTTCACAGTCGTGCCACTGGATCCTTGGCGGGAAATTTGCATTGCAAATTCGGGTGTCTGTTTTTTTTTTTCCCCCCTCTTCACTATAGAGGTCAATTTGGTGTTTGCTGTGCAGGGGTCAAAACAGCTCTGAGGCACCTGGGTGTAGGATGGCGAAAAAGAAAGATGGATTTTCAGGAGGAATTTAGCTCCAGGCATTGGTTTTTTCATTTCATATATGGTGCAGGTGCACCAGTGGCATTACAGAGCAGGGTGTACAGCGTGTGCTTGCGTCTGTTTGTATCTACGACCGTGCTTTCATGTTGTTTTTCCATCTTTCAACTAATATGAATGCAAAACGTCTGTTCCTGCCATTCTTTTATCAGCACTTGATGTGCATGGAGAGATGTTCCTGTGGATTCACTCTGGATTAAGTTCAATCATTGTGCGAGAGTGAGTGAGTGTGTGTCTATAAATCCTGTGTTAAGTAACAGAAGGCATTGTGTCTGTTGTCGGCATTTGTTCTGGTATACGCCGTCAGCAGATAAAGTAGTGCCATAAAAGACACATAAGAGACTGTAGTGAGTCAGAGAGGCGATAAAATATTCTGTTGACAACTTTTACCGTTTCTTCATGTTTTTGTAAAACTTCTTTGCAACAAAAACTTTGCCGCGGGCTTCACTGAGGTGGCCTCTGCTTTAAACTTCATTAGAATTCATGAATAGCATCCGATTTAATCAAAAAACATAAACTGAATCTGCCACTTTATACTTTTCTTTCTGTTGCATTGTAATATTTCAACTGTTGATGCCATTTCCCCAGAAGTTATGGGATAATGAGGCAGTTCGAGTGACAAAAAGTGGTTTCGTTTGGCTTTTATCAATTGTTTTGTGTTGATCTTCTGCTGAGATTCCCATCTTAAATATATAATCAATGCCAAACTCAATATAAATATCTAAAACTCTTTGACTGAAATATTCAGCTGTGCAGATAGTCCTATATTAAAAAAAAGTTTTACTTTCATATGTAAATAAAAAGACACAGAGTTCACTTTGAATGATTCTAAATTTGCATTGTGTGCCAGGAAAGAGACTGGCAGCCATCCCATAATGAAACAAATCCCTCCACAAGCTGCCACACAGTCTCCTGATGGGCTCATTTGGATCTGCCTGTTCAGAAGCCTGGAGGATTTTAATGACTGGTTTCTTAGCTGCGATTTGTCAGTGTGCTCATCAAAAAGACATTAGTGGGTGTTAATCCTGCAGATCTGAATAACTTTAAGAAATACTCCCAAAAAATCAGATGGACAGTTGCCACCACTCAGCAGAAAAGCGCCGGCTTATTATCTATGGGCAGAGTGTGTTATATTCTGCTCTTTGGACGGCGACGAGGGGGACGAGGAAAGAGATTTCCTCTCCAGTCACATGAGCACTTACTTCTGCGCTAATATTTTAAATCACCCGACTGTGTTTTAGACAGACAGGTGGCTTTTAGGTATAACCTAGAAAACCATGGCCTAAATCCTTGGCTTATCATCTTTCAGAGATTCACAGACACCCCTCCCCACACACAGAAGAGAGAGAGAGAGCAAGGCAGCACAGGAACACAGCCCACTAGATCAAAAAAGGCTGTATCTGATGCCTCTGGTGCAAGTTTCCACATTTAAAAAAAAACTCTCTGGTGATTGGTTGCTCTTAAAAGGAACCCTTTACATTTTTTTCTCACTTTAGTGCCAGGAAACTGGAGAGGCCAGGGAATTATGTACTCTGAACATTTTGTCTGAGTGTACTGCATCAATGTGACAGTTCCTTGGGATGCTGGAGGCGAGCGTGTGCCCTCTTTCTCTCCACTGTAAGCCCTCGGCCGGGCGAGGTGGAATCTCTCTTCCTCTTTAGTCGTCCGTTTGTTCTGAACAACTCTCTTGATGCTCTGTCAGTCAAACTAACAAAACTCATGTTTCACACAGCGGAAGCAGCCATTAAATCATCCATGGGGGATCCAGCACCTGCACCTCCGAGGCTAAAGGAGCGCGTTGGGAGCTCGAGTTACATCCATCACCTCGGGAGCTGCTCCTGCAAAGCTGCCACAGTTCATTCAGAAAGTGTTCAGGACATCACACTCTTTTTACATTGTGTTATGTTGTTAAACCAAACCCATGATTAAATCACTGCAAATTTATTGAAAAAGTAAAATTGAAATATCACGTTGACCCTTGAATATATGCCATCCTGCTGTGACATTTGAATTTTAATTGAAATTTGGCTCCGGTTTCTCCTCCACTTCACTGAATAAAATTGACTGAACAATTTATTGGATTTGGAAAGACATTGGGGACAATGCATGTTAGAGGCAAATCTTAATGGAAACTAATCCTGTGTGGATGAGGGAAATTTGTCATAATGAGGTATGATAATGGAAAAAATATTATCAACTCAAATATCAATTATCAATCTAAGGCTGCATTATAATGAAATGTGGAAAAAAAAACGGAATAGGTCTGAACACTTTCTGAATAAATCATATATCAGATCAGCTTTGTCATGCTCTTTAATTTGTTCACACTCCAACAAGCCAAACTTTTTCACAGAAAATTGATTGACAAACTTTACTTTGTCCTAATCATTAAATATTTAATCTATTCTCTTATCATTATTGTGAAACAAGTTGTTTAAAAAATATCAACCGGCATAAATAAAACGAAAAGGTTTTTGTTGTAAGACTGAAATAATGATCTTCTCATCGTATACTCATTAGAGGTACATACCTCAATCTGCAGTACTTGTCTACATTATTATGTTACTGAGGATGCCTCAACCCTATCCACCAACTCAAGTAGTTAGTTACACACAGTTAGCAACAGTTGTCATTTCAACCAAACAACACATGTTGGAAATGAGAAATCGATTGCGTTCAACTTCTGTTGGAACTCAAGGAGCTACAGTAAGTTTACAAAACACATCAAGCACAGTTGTGCCACTGTTATCACTGAAAACTGAACATGGCTCATTTGAGAATAGAAACATCAACAGGCAGAGCGACAGTAAGGGGTCAAGTGAGGTGACGTGTGGCGACGAAGGAGATATGATTCACAACATGTCTTGTCTAAACCATTCAGTGAGCTCTACAATGCCCTACGGTTGCTTTGTTTGTTTGTTTGTTGCTTTGTACCTCATTCACCCATCCATTCATCAAATTGTCGCCTTTTATCCTTGCATGATAATTTCAAGTAATGTAATGCTTGTGCATACATATCAGATTGCCCATCAGCTTTAATTAGGCTAATTCAGTTTCGCTACTCATACTCAACTCTTGCTACTTGAAATGCCATGATGATTTTTATGGAAAAAGGACGAACAGTTCCTGGCACAGTATTGCTCCAGCTCTCTTTATATATATATATATTTAAAAAAAACACCACAAGTGTTGTGTATGTGTCCCACAGGGAGCAGAGGTGACCGTTAAACAACCCAGAACAGCCACCTCATCACTGCTCCGGGAGGATGGATGCTATTTAGGTTTAGATGATGACTTATAAATACAGACTTGAAGATCAGTACAAGGAGAGGGACACTCCTGATTTAAAGGATTATTACTTAAAAGCGCTGCCATGTTTATCAATGAATATCCAGTTATTAGGTACCAGTTATCTAAGGTAATAGTTGCATATTCTTTTGCTTTCCTGCTGAAAACTGATGCCACTCACATGCTTGTACATCGAGTGCCGGTGGTAGCTGGGATGTGAATAGCTCAGCATAAAGACCGGAGACAAGAGGAAACGGGTCATATTCTTTTTTAAACTTTCCACAGACGAGCCAGACGAGCTGTTCCCTCTTGCCTACAGTCTCGAAGCCAAACTAAGATAACCTATCCCGCTCCCGGCTCCAGCTCTGTGCTTCACTTAATAAAAGTGGTATCATTCTTAATATCTAGTGGTATCAATCTTAATATCTAACTCATAGCAAAAAATAAGTGAATAGCAGTGTTTCCCATAATCCCAACCAGTTTTTTAAAAAACTTCAGAGTCACTTTTATTTCCTTTGATGTTATTGTTTGTTGCACCAAACCACCTGCAGCTATTATTTTCTCATGCCCTACATCGACACATCTCATCACTGTCTGCCAGCTAAAAGCCTCTAAGCGCTGTACACAATCTCTTACTGTCGCTGCAAATTGTACTTGACTGTAATATTTTTTTCCCCCTCAGCGCTTAGGGGGGTTTAATCGAGGTCAAAGTGCACGACTTTTAAATGTAAAACTTCAAACAGCTTCAATCTCAGGCCTCATTCGGTGCCTTGGGCCTGCACCAGATAAGCTCTGCGAGAGACTAAGGGAGACGTGGGTAAGAAACTGGGCTCCATTCGGTCTGGATTCCCTGTGGGAGGCAGACCGGTGATCAACTGGACTTAAATACCTGCTTTGTCTGCTTATTTATAGATGCCCTATTTATCCTCAGAGCCGGAAGACAATGGGAAAGAGAAAACAAACATCACGTGTTGCTGAAGGAGTCCAAGACGTTAATTACTGTTGGATGGAGGACAGAATTCAGATATTTAGGTATAAGCCCTGTTATGAGTACTTTTAAACTGTTAAAAGATGTAACGCTGTAGGCAAAGTTAAAATGATACTGTCACAATCTGAAGCTTAAATCACATTTAAAGGGGAATTGCTGTTTTTTTTTTTACAATCTGGACCTTATTTCTAGCATAAAATATGATCATTTACTCACCCAGATAACAGCCTTTAAAAACACATTATCTGCTGTGAAACAAGTTAATTTCACCAATATTTTGTTATGATAGCTACTGCTATTCCACTCTGAGTCCGGGGTAGGTTGACCTACTAACCTCTGACCTGGATGATATTGTCTCCGACCGTGGTGCGGCGCGGTTTGTTGCTACCGCTAATGTTACGGTTTGTGTGTTTCTGACTTGTCAGAACAAAATGAGCAGCTGGACGAGGTTCACCTTCCAAAGGCTTCCTCTCTGCAACCTGGACTCAATAAAGCTTCGGCTAGCTGCGCTAAAAATGGACCCGAATGCCAAAGTGAAATAATTATTATCAGAATGAGCCATGCAGTGGTCAGTGATGATATCATCCAGGTCAGAGGTCAGTAGATATACTGTACGCGGCTCTCGGCTGGAACTAATTTCATCAGAACGACTTGTAATGACACCAAAGTTATCTGGGCGAGTAAATGATCATTTATCCTAGAAATAATGTTCTGGTTGTAAAAACGTCAATTCCCCTTTAAATTTGAGAATGCTTCATCTAAACTAATGACTGACATGTTTTAGGAGAAAGCTGCTTTGTCAGTCTTCCATCAGTCTGGTCACTGAATCTCCTCATGCCAGAGCTCGTCTTTTATTTTCCTTGTTGTCAATACGTCAGGATTATACACTTTATTGCATCAATGCATCACACCCTTCTGAAGGGAGTCAGGGGTTAATGGCTTTCTACTTTCTACTCTCCGTCACATCAATACCTGCACAGCTCTAACTAGCTGTCAATCATGCTTTGCCGAATATGAATTCTGCTGATCCTGTGCAACTTAAGCTCTTGGTTAGTATTTGACCCTGGGAGGTTCAACAAGGCTCAGCTGTTTTTGGGTTTCCTCCCTCTCTCTTATAGGTTTAACTAAGGAATGTAAATTAAAAAGCAAATCAATGATGTTTTTCATCATCCAGCTCGCCAGTGGAGACTGAGCTCTGTGGTTGTTTTGCATTCACATCTGGTCTCTGTGCTGATATTTTAAGGTTCATGGTTATATTTAGAGTGGTTTTTTATTTTGGGAAATCTGACAGGATTTATTTTTTTCATAAATTTGCACAGCGTCTCAGCTCTTGAGCCAATATTAGCACAGGTTTACCTCCTCTCTATCCTCCGCTGCAAAGGCATGTGTAATTGCTGCTGTCTTTCCATCAGAGCAAAGCCAGAAATACAACTCATCTATTATTCATTATTGCATATAGACTCTCCAGACACCATCCAGTAAGAGATTTCCTCGTGTGCATTTTAAAACCAACACTGCGAACCCTGAGAGCTCTGCCAATATTGACTTTTGTTTTGTCTTCGTTGTTTGTACTTTTAAAGGCTCGGTAGGCAGAAATCTAGAAAAAAGCCTTGAGTTGAGTCCACACGGTTCTCATCCCCTCCGCCAGTCCGTCACTTTCTTATGTTTTAATATTTTTTCATGCGAGAAAGTTTCCCAATCTGTTCAGTTTTTCCTAATAACGTCTGTTTGTTCCGACTTTTCGGAGGATAGAGCCACACAAAACAGAGGCTGCAGCCTGGGAGCTGAGCTCATCGGCCGGGCAGCTTCTCTGTCCTCCTCCCTAACCAACCAACTTGCCCATAGGCTTCTTTCTTTTCCTTTTTTCAATGTTATCCTCCATAATGTCCGAGTCACGGGTAAGAAAAACCTTTTTGAACACATGAACGATAACATAGTATTTATATTTCGTGTAAAATAATACGAATAAGAGCTGCTGCTCTGTGATTGGTCAAAATCTACCGTCATGGGTAGATTTCTTTGCAGGCTGAAAACAGAGCCTAGGGGAGACGCAGACGTCTGATCTTTTTTCACATCACTTCATTTACATTATCCTCAAGGTTATTGTGTAAGTTTTTGCCTAATACTGTCAAAAAAAAGCTGCCTACCCGGCCTTTAATAAGAAAAACGAGACTGTCCTCTTGTAAAACAACAAGCCCATAGGCCTTTCATTCAGCAAGTTATGATGACACAGTTACACTTTGTTTTGAGGCGACATCTAGTTGCCATAGTTATTATGACAGGAGCACAGGTACAAGTGTGCGATGACGTGGAATAAGAGAGCGACAAATTTAGCATGAGAGGCTGAACACTGAGATTTGTTTCCAAAATTAAACAAGCGTATATGTAGCTTAATGCAGGAGCCTTCAGTGACGTTATCATGTAATTATAATCAATGTATGTAGCTCAGTTAATGCAGGAGTCAGTGATGAAATCAAGCAATTATAATCAATGCTGAAGGAGCACTTATTTCAGCTGAGATCATTATCTTTGCGTTTCCCTAACAACCATGGCCACAACATCAAAGTAGCATAAATATGTTACCCATGACAAACAAGGTCCATTATGTATACTGCCGTGCCGTTGATGTAGTATTTCAAGAAACACTCCTATGGGTCATGTGCAAGGCTTAAAAAGCAACCTATATGGTTGTTAAAATAAATAAATAACAGCCTCTTTCGTCGTTTAGGTTGAACGATTGCAATTCACTGATGACGATCAATAATTGAGTGTTACTACATTGAAGTATGGTAGTCAGACCGATGCATTTCAAATTGATGAAGCCCCTTGGACAAGTCAATTCAATTTGTTGTCCAGATAACGATGGTCGGGATGAATGAGAATATTCACAGATCTATACAGATTAAACCATTGAGGAGATGTTGCAATTTCAATCAGCAGGCTATGATTAAGGTTTTATGGTCAACGTGCAACTTTCTTATTATCACACAATAGCTTAAACCCCAGTCCCCACACCTAAAGACGAGACCCGCCTGAATACTGTGGTTGTAATCAAATGGTTGCAAAGGTTTAAAAAAACAACAACAACAAAAAAACGTATTTAGAGCCCAACAGTCCCAGTAAGGCCCAAGAGCTGCCTGTGTCAGCGTTTCTTCCGGGTTAAGCGAAGAGACACTTCTCATTATAGCTGTGCAGGGACCAGTGGGGCAGAATTAACTCAGAGAAACTCTTAGGCCAAATAGGCCATTTATCCTGCAGCACAACAAATAAACACTGCAGCCATACACAACACGGCTGAGATCCACAGAAGTGCAGGTACTAAGTGTTTGAAAAAATTAAAATGGTTCTCCTTGTAATCCCCCCAAAAAGCCAAGCATCCTGCCTGCGCACCCTGGGACATTTTCTTACAACACAACTGCTCCATTCAGTGTAAAACACTGAAGAAGAGATGGGAAGCCTACTGCTGCACTGGTTTTAATAAAGACCAACTCATAATACACGGGCAAGAAAAACAAAGCAGCATTTATGCAAGTCTTCAGCCAAGATATAGCCTATCTAACAAAAAATGCCTATGCTTTAAGTACACACACGATATAAATGACGCCTAGTATTGTGTACTATAGGCCCTGGTGATCTTGGGCCTATAGCGCCAAAAACAACCACACTCACATAGTTTCAACTCCATCAACTCCTCTCTGCCATGGCAGGAACTACCAACTGGTAACTATCAAATATCCAAAACAGCACCAACAAATCAGCACAATGTTTAGCTTACACAGCGTGTAAATCAGAAGAGCACAAGCAGCACAACCGAGCACAACTCATTATAGGTATTATATGCATGAATGAGTGAATAAATGGATGGCAGCACCACAATGAATAACATGATACACACAATAGCTAGCTGCGCGCTCTCCAGCAAATAAGAGCTAACAATAACATTGCAACAGATCCAAATAATCCCTCGTCGGGCTCCATTAAAGGGACAGTATGGGACTTTACTGGCTTTTTATTGACAAAAATCAAATATGTCTTTCATAAATACCAGCACAAATAGAATGAGATGTTACAAGTCGTTACAAACATACAGGGGGGGGTTCACCGAACCTTCTCTGCCATGTTGAATCGCCATGTTTTACGTTCAGTGTCACCGTCGCTGTAGTTAACCACAATCTCGGGCCGCCGGACCTTCTCGTCTCGGGGAGAAAGTTTTCTAGACAGCGCCGTGTAGCTGGTGTGAGGAAGGACTGAGGCGCTGGTGTTGCCTTCAGGTGCAGTCAGACACCTGAATGACGCCGTGAGTGACGCCGTCGGCAAACCAACTGGATGTTATTTTACTCGACGAGAGAAAGACGGTAAAACGTGGGTCAGGTAAACAATACGACGTTACCATGACAACATATTGGACGGTATTGTTTTGCCTGGTGCTGCTGACGTTTGTTTACATAGAGGCTTGTTTATCCTGTTAATGCAGCGTCTGTTGTTTTTCTTTTCCGAGTTTACGTAAAGCAACAGCAAAAACCATAGCAAGAAAATCTCACATACTGGGGCTTTAAGATAGAAACTTGTACTCACCCATTAGCGGACGGTTCATCCCGTTTGCACCTGATGGACATTTCGCTGCTGACTGAACTAGGCTAACCGTCCTTTTCCTGAGGAAAAACCATAGAAAAACCCGCTTCTTGTTTAAACCTAAACGTTGAGAAAAAGCATAGGGGGGAAAAAAACTGACGTTCATTGACGCACGTTGAGGAAGTGACAGGGAGCGAGCTGATTGGCCAGTTCAGGATTCCCCAGCAGGCCTTACTTCGCAACTAAATTAAAATAAAATTAAAATTAAAAATAAAAGGCAGATGTAAATTATAATTATTTCAAACAAAACATGGACGACTTTGAAATAAATGTTGGAAGATTTTTTTTTTTTTTTAAAGGCTATAGCTAAATTATATATATTATATGTTGACCATTGTGTTATTGTCAACTGTGTCTGATGAGGACATAAAGAAAACAAATTTGATGATTTGGGTTATTAATAGGCTACATTGAATATAAAAATAAATTTGGAGGTACAGATTAGAGTAAGTGCAAGGGGGAACTGTGGTTAACACTGTTGCCTCTCAGCAAGAAAGTTTCCCAGGTCTGGGACCTTTCTGGGAAGAGTTTGCATGTTCTCCCTCTGTTCTCCAAAGACATGCCCTAAAGGTGAATTCATAACTCTAAAATACCCATAGAGTGCGTTGTTCGTCTCTCTACGTAGGCTCGACCCTGTGACAGACTAGCGACCTACTCAGGGTGTAACCTGTCCTCGCCCCCAGGAGCTACTTTTAATAGGAGCTACTATTAATTTAATATGAGCTACTTTTAATTGCAGATTATTCAAATTTCAAAGAGTTTAAATATTCATCAGTTCACAGTTGGACAAACTATAAATGGACGTGATTCAATTCTATGGTTGTACTCCTTGATGGCAACCAGCTGAGGTGATTTTATAGGCACAAAGCAAAGTAATTTAACCAAGAACCTCAGAGTAACCAGGTCATTCCAAAGGGTTCACATACTTATTCCTGCCACTATAACTGGATATCACCTGTCTGGCACACAGATCATTATTAGAGTTGCATTTAAAGTCTCTTTACTTCTTAACTCCTGCGTTAATGAAGAAATTGAAGCATCTGACTCATTCTGAGCATTAAACAAACACATAAAACAGTGCTTTGATCAAACCCCTGAGAATAATCCACCTGTACCCTACCGTGTTCCTTACAGCACAGTGGTAAATGTTAAAGTTAAAAGGGCAACAGTAGCAGGAACAGAGAAGAATCATAAAGTTGAACAACTACAGTATATCTTGGCTTGGCTTGACCATTGCATTAGCACTGCAGATGCACATGGTATTATAAGAACTATAGAGATTGACTATGAGGCATCTACCTCTGATCATATTCCTTTTGTCATGACATTGGACTGTGATAGTCTTCCTGAGCTGACTCAACAGGTGAAAAATCCCTCGAATAACAAAATTGACTGGTCTAAACTCACATATGAGGATAAGCTTTCATACTATGGAAACACTGATGACCTCTTGAGTAGTCTCTGTCTGCCCAAAGATGCTGTCCTGTGCACTGATGTAAATTGTAACATGAAATCTCATTCTGAGGATCTCTGTGTCTTATATGATTGTATTGTGGGGTCTGTATATGAGGCCAGTAAAACGTACTGTACCAACTCTGAGAGAAGACACACTATTAAGCCAGGGTGGAACAAACATGTGTCTCACCATCATGCAGAAGCCAAGCGTGCATGTAGGGCTTGGGTTCAGGCAGGCAGACCAAGAGAAGGACCTGTTCTTGATTACAAAAAAGCCACTACTGCTAGATATAAATATGCAGTTCGCTATGTTAATAGAAATGAGCAATTGATGAGAGCAGATTCCATGGCTGAAAAGCTCCTTGTGAATGATGTCACTGGGTTCTGGAAAGGAGTGAAAGCTATTAACAGGGACAATACATCACTACCTTGTACCATAGAGGGGGTTTCTGGTTGTGACAATATAGCTGAACTGTGGAGGCAGCACTATTCAGAGCTTTTTAATTGTGTTAAAAGTGACCCCTACACCTTAGGTAAGATTCCCAGTGATGATACTGTGCAAATCACAGCCAGGGAAGTGCTACTAGCTATTGCACAGTTAACTGACAACAAGGCATGTGGCTCAGATAAAATTTCAGCAGAACATCTTAAATATGCTAGCCCAAGAGCAGCAATTCTTCTAGCCATCTGTTTTACTAGTTTTATGACCCATGGAGTGCTACCAGACTCTATGCTGTCTGTAACTCTGGTCCCTGTCATTAAGAATAAAACTGGCAAGGTGGGCAGCATGGACAACTACCGCCCAATTGCTTTAGCCAGTGTGCTGTCCAAAGTTTTAGAGAGCATCTTATTAAATAGAGTGTCTGCTTATGTACACACTTCTGATAACCAGTTTGGATTTAAGGCTAAACATGGTACTGATCTATGTATTTATGCTCTAAAAGAGATTGCTGATAGATATAAAAGACATAATTCTTCTGTTCTAATTGGGTTTATAGATGCATCCAAGGCATTTGATCGCATAAACCATCATAAACTGTTTTCAAAATTGAGTCAGAGGGGCGTGCCTGACAGTATTCTAAGAATTCTGGTATTTTGGTATGACAATCAGTGCATGCAAATAAAATGGGGGAATGTGGTCTCTGCTCCATTTGGGGTGAGTAATGGAGTCCGTCAGGGCGGCTTACTTTCCCCCTGCCTATTTAATGTGTATATGGATGCACTATCAGACCAGTTGAGAAGTTGTAAAACAGGTTGTGTGATTGGAAATACTATTGTTAATCATCTTATGTATGCGGATGATCTGGCAATCATTTCCCCCTCTAGTGCTGGGTTTCAGGAGCTGCTCAACATATGTACAGAATACGGGGTAGAATTTGATGTTAGCTATAATGCTAAAAAGAGCTCTGTTATGATCTGTAGAACTAATGGTGATAAGGGACTGGTGTTCCCATCATTTCATTTGTCAGGGAATGTGCTACCTTTTTGTCACACTGCAAAGTATTTGGGACACATCATCACTGATGATTTTTGTGATGATGAGGATATGTACAGGCAACGGCGTATTTTATATACACAAGCGAATGTGCTGAAACGTAAATTTTCCTGGTGTTCTGATGAAGTTAAAATTAATCTTTTCCGAGCTTACTGCACCCCACTCTACACTGCCCCCTTGTGGGTTAAGTTCAAAAAGGCAAGCATCCGCAAACTGCAGGTTGCCTATAATGATTGCCTACGCATTTTAATGGGAAAACCCAGGTGGTGCAGTGCGAGTGAGTTATTCTGCCAAATGCGTATAAACACTTTTCATGCTCTGTTGCGGAAATTGATGTATAGATTCATTTGCCGACTGAATGACACACAAAACTCTGTTTTAATGCTGTTGACCAATCCTGGACTCAGTGCTTTAAGATATCAATCAGCAATGTGGAAACACTGGTATGAATGTCTCTTTTAAAGTTGTATGTGTGTTTGTTTGTCCTTTTTAAATGGACCCTGAGTCTATTAATAAAGTCTATCTATCTATCTATCTATATCTGTCTGAAGTTGCTGCAGCAAAACCGCTTGGTGTGTCAAATGCAGTAATGTTTTATTGCTTATGAATTCAACTTTTCCATTTATCAAAAGAAACAGATATTTCTTTTGAAAGTTGTCGTGTCATAACAAATAATATACAGGTCACAGGAAAATACACTTTAAAGGCAGGCATAGAAAAGCCTGAGGTCTTTACAGAGCCACTTTTCTCCCTTTTTGATAACACTGGTGGTAGCCGACACAAATTCTTTCTTTCTTTCTTTCTTACTTTTACTTTTGCACCACCTGCAATAGCTACCTATTGACACAGCACCCAGACATCATCTGTTTGTTGATGGTCTGAAACACCCTCTCTCCCCATCATTGGTTTGGGTAAAAACCTGAAGCTAAGCAGAGCAGCTGCTCTCATGAAACACAATCAGAAAGAGGAGAAAAGCAATCTTGGCGATGTGGTCTCTGCCTTCAAAGGAACCCCTGCAGCGAACTAATAGACAACTTGGGGCTGGATCCATTTTCAAAGATCCCTCCTGTTATTCCTCTGGAGAAATTGTATTTTAGTCATATTTTACAGAGTTGATGTTTTCTCCTCCACCATGCACCGGAGTCCAAGAGAGCCACAGAATAAAAAAGGCAAGTGCAAAGCTTTTGACAAGAAAAATTAAAAAAAATTACTAAAATAATAATAATAATAATAATTAAAAAACAAGAACAACAACTAAACAAATCAAGTCAATCAGTAAAACTGTAGATTGATTGAAGTTCTTTCATTAACTAAACTGTATTGGATTCTGGAAACAATAAACATTTATCCTCCACAGTCCTGTCAATAATAAAGTTTGGCCGTCTTTTTAGAGTATTCAGTGTTGGTCCACACTGAAATATTTCCATGAATTGCTGTGAAATCTTTGTAAAAAGATTCATTGTCCTCAGAGGATGTAACCTGCAGACTTTTTTGAATGGGCACATCTTCATAACGAAAGAGAAAATCTATTGTCCTGCTTGTATTGCCACTATTTCTATTTGCTAAAACTGAGTCTAAAGTCTTTGTTCTTTTCTTCTTCTTTTTCCCCAGTGAGAAAGTGTCTTGTTGGTTCGAAACGGTACTGCAGGAGGATAAGATCCACTGCAACGGCTCACTGTGCCTTTTGTAAGAACTATCAAAAGCCTATATTAAGTATATATAATGTTAAGTTTAATGTCAAGTGATAAAAAATGCTCTTAGACTGGGGGTAAAGCTCTCACATTTATCATGCTGTCTAGACTACTATAATAAACTATATTCACTATCTATAGAAGAATTCTAGGTGTGCTTCCCCTCCCTTTCTGCTTCTAAACCACAGCCTTGGGTTTGGAGAGGGGCTGTGCAGTATAGAAGTATAGAAGTAACTTGATTTGTTGAAATCTGGGTGTAAGCTTTGCCAAAGAGCCAACTGGACAAAAAGCAAACTGCTGCGCTGGACTTGCTAATGGGAAAAGTTTGTGTTATAGATCATAATAATAGTGTTGTGTTGCAATGAAGCCAAAATAAAAATATTCAATATTCAATATTATTTGCTGCCAAATGCGACTCCACCCGAGCGGTAAAAATTCAATTCTCTGCAGCTGATTTGATAGAGAATTGCAGTGGGTTAATATCCATGTTTATTCCCCGTCTTCCAGGCACATTTCCATCTCATCTGTCTCTCATTGTTGATAACTGGAGTTGTGCTGCCAGTCACCATTTCTGAGTCCAGGGTATTAAGTCCTACACGACACTGAATTAGGAAATAGGAAATAGCTTTCTGAAAAGAATCACTGAGACACATCAGGTGTCAAAATGAGGGGATTTATACTTAAAGTGAATCCACTGAAATCTCATCTCCATAATTTAAAGATCATTTATGCCATTTTGAAGAATTTAATTGCTAAAAGGAAAGCATTTAAGTGCAACTCCCAATCAAATACAGAAGCCAGCGAATCCTGGCTGTTATATTATACCTGCTATTGCCACAGTGCTCTACACAAAATAAATTAATAAAAAATCACAGGGTTTAAAAGGCAACCTGTGAAGTTTCATCACTAAAAGCAGTGAGCAAGGAAAAAAACAAAACAAAAACACAGTGAGAAATATAAAGAAGGCCACCTACCACACATGGATGTAAACAAAGTAACAACAAAAAAATGTTTTATCGGTAAAGCGACCTCAGGGATACACACAATACACTTTGGTAAGAAGCAGTGAATATAAATATAACTTTGTTTGTTTACAAGGAAACTCCACAGTGCACCTTTATATGTATATAGGCATCTTTAAATAAAGCCATCGACCAGGAGTGAATACAAGGAGGATTCAGGAGCTGTTCTGGAGATTTCAATTAATTATCAATTATTTCACACCAGAGTTGCTCGTACATGCAGCACAAAAACAGTTACCCAAAGTATTTCTATTAAACAGAATAATTGGACCAAATAATTGTCATCTGGGCCACATCACATGTTGCAGGGATTTAGCATGTAGACAAAAGCTAATCCAGTGTAATTACTGTGAGCACCACCAGTCACATGGTGCTCCGGCGGGCAAATAATGCTCATCTGTTACAATTAGAAATCTTTGAATAAAGATGTTTTAGCATTTGGACAATGCATGATCATTATAACTTTTAAACCAACTAAATCCCTCTACACAGCCTCAGTATAAAAGGCTGCATCTCCTTACAGGGATAATAATGATTAGGCATTAGGGTAATTCAGAAGGGAATGGGAGAGAAAGTCTCCCTGTGACTGAACACCAGCCAGTCTATTTGTGGACCTGGAAGGAAAGATGTGGCCCAGTTCCACATTAACCTTCTGTTTTGTAGGTTGCTGCAATCAGCAGCTGTACAGATGGTGTGCTGGCACACTGTCATTTGAAACTTTTTCAAGAGATACACAGTATTTTCCTCTCCCATTAGGCCGACGGACCCACGCACTGACCTACATGCATTTGTCTGCCTCCACATCAGCGTAGAATAATAATTAGTAACTGTGTGCATCAGGATTATTTAAAGAGATTACATTTAAGTAACAATATCCCTGGTTTTAATGTGGTTTATATGAAAGTAAACATGGTTTAATATTATCAGATAATATCCCTTTAAGCGCTCAAGGATTCCATTAAAGCAGCACCTGCAGAAAACTGTGTCGCTTTATTGTATCTAATTTGCTTGTCTACAGGAATTCACAGAGCGAGGCTGTCTGCCTGCTCAGCGTGAACTGTATTCCATTGACAAAAAGTGTATGTTTGTATTGTTATGCAAATGATGGAAAATAAATATTATTTTCTATCTGAACACAAGCCAATTAGGACAAGCTTTCAAAATAAAAGTACACAAGCAAGTTGCAAAACAGTATCAGGTGATGACATCAGTAGATAGATCAGACTTATACTAAAAGTGACAATGAAAGTCTGTCTCGCCAACAGTTCGCTGGCTCACGTTGCCCTCGCTCACATTATGAATATGCTGGTGGAGCAGTTTTGACATGAAATAAGCTTTTGCTCTCAAAAGCATATTTGCAGTAGGCCCTGAAGAAAGTCGGAAATAGCTCACAAGAGGAAAAGAGCTTTCATATTTACTTAACTCTCAACAACAAGAAGGAGAAATTGCATTAGGAAGACAATGTCGAAGAGGCCAAGGTGACTTTGTTCAGCTAATGGCCAGATTATCGTGCAAATGTGATCTTATATAACAACGGGAAAAAAAACTTTCTGTATCTCATCCTGAGATGGAGGGTGGCTTAAAGGCAAAAGAGGATGACAGAGAGGTCAAGCACAAATGCACAACTAAACTATTCAACCACCAGGAATTCCCAGAAGCTTCCACTTATCCTTTCAACTTATTAAAGCTGATACAGCCTGATTCAGCTTTTCCAAATTGATCGGGTCAGTTTGAGGACAAATTGCACAATGTCCTTGTTGTTGTTGAAATGAAACTGCCTCAACTCAAGAGACTAAAATGATGGTTTATAACTTTGGCTTTACAACTTTTTTTTGTCTCATGTTAGCTACACAAAATAGTAACTAACCAGTGATGCAGCATTAATCTTTTTTATATATATTAGCAACGTCCACTGTATGCTACTTGCCTTACACTAAAAGCAATAGTGAGTTAATGACTGGCTGTTGTTGGAGCATTCAGCAGCTCAAGAGCCAGATGTTTCCATCAGGTGGAGACCAAACAGGACTGACTGATTATGACAGCGATATAGTTGATGCAAACATGTGCACTGCCCCCTAGAGGTTAAAATATTTAGTGATGCAGCTTTAAATTGTAACGCCCTAACATCAATTCCATATCTGTACTTTGAGTTTAACTTACAAGCCATTTTGCAAAAGCTTATGATTATTGTCACTAAGAGATGTGTTTGAATGGAGTGGTATGGTGTGTGTGTGTGTGTGTGTGAAATTTGCAGTGATACATAAATAGAATTCAGCATCTGCTCAGTTTTCACACAGAGATTATCACCAGTAGATTTTGTCCACTGGGTTTTTGCATTAAGAAAATAAGCTCTGAAGCAAATAGGCCTTATGATATACACCCATTAGTTAATTAATGTAATTATCAGAATAATCTCCCACAAACAATGTTTCACAATTAACACTGTACCACTTATAATTTGACATATAAATGGCTACAATGTATATCAACATGTTTTAGATGGGATTATGTGAAATTAAAAGCCCATTTTATGCATTTAAATAATAAAAGAACGAGCAAATGAAAGCTTTTAAATCAGGCACAAATATGTCTTTAGAGCCACAATGATCTACTATCTTCTATTTCAGTGCACATGTGAGCCATTTCTGTGTAATCCTCCTTTTCTTACTTACAGTATGTCAGCAGCAGCTCCTGACTGCATGAACAGGCTTTTCCCGCAGCTACCATCAACATGCTTCATCTGCTGCTGCTCCAGACTCTGAAAATGTGACACAAATCTCCTCGCGGAAACAAACATGGCTCACTTATGCTGTCTGACCTGCTGCTGTTATTTCTGACTCTACATCATTTCAAATGGATCTGGTTAACATTAACAATGAGTCATTTCCAGCTGTCGTCGATGAACTGTTTCAGTGTGTTGGTATTCCTCTTAAATGTTAGTGCAGTGACTTGGTTGGTGGGGTATTTCATAGCACAATAACTATGAATCAGGACAGCACAGTGCAACATAAGGTCAAGTGATGATTAAAGGACAGTAGTAAAATGATGTGATAGCAGCAAAGTGGGTCGTTTGGCTGTTCAAGTAAAAAAAAAAACACAGAGCAGAGCCATAATTCCAGATTTCTGGATAAATTTAGCCTCTGCTTTAACTTCATAGCATTTGTGTGACTGTTTAAAAGGACATACACACTGTCTACCACTCTTATATTTAATTAATGTACTGCATTAAGAATGGACAAGTCAGTCAAATGAAGCTCTAGCCTACAGTACAGGTTAAGAATGGACAAAGGACTCAAAATTTGTTATGAGTTTTCATGGTTGGTTGGAAGAATCACTGATTCATTTCAGTGTCACTGTCCTGAGAGTAAAATTAGAGCCACTGTGTGTAGGTTTTAGGTAAGACAATGTCTTCCTAGCCATCTGTTCCAGCCACCTGTTTTAATGCACATTTTAATATTGTGCATACAAAACCCCTTGAGTCAGAAAATGTCAGACAAAAAAACCCCCCAACAAGAACTGGCTCAAATGGAAAAGACAGTTTATCAATAAAAGTAGAAATATGAGTGTGCAATGCAACAGAAAGACACAAATAAATCATGACATACATGAAGCAGGCGACGTAAATGTCACAGCAGCGTTGGAGAGAATGGACAAAAAATGAAAGAAAAGCAAACTGCAGCGGATGAAGTCGATGAACAGGCCTCTAACACACAAGCATGTCACATGGAAACTATAGCCTAATATTCTTCCAATGAATGCATAGAACAGATAGAAATGCTGTATTTCCATCATGTCTTCCTACATTGTTTCTATTTAATTAAGCCTCGACTGCCGCTGCTTTAGGTACTTCACCTCTTTGTATCCTTCTCTTCTGCAGTAGATTAAAATGCACTCAACTGGAGAATTAGTGCCACCAGTTGTTTATTTTTGATGTTCCCTATTTGCATAATAGTAGCGGACGGAAATATGCATTCATTTGCATTTTCTTCTACTAATTTTCAGGAAATTTTGTTTAGACACTTTAAACACTTGCTTTTAATTGACTCTGGAACCTGATTATCAGACAATCTATAAAAGGGACAGAAAACATAAAAACAAAGTAATTCAGACCTTTCCATTGAATGAAGATCATCACATTTGGCTTACCTGTCTTCTTCTAGAGCTGTTGTAGATGTTCCAACAACACACACAACAATGTCAGACAACTGCTGTGTGCATGAGACTGTGGCTCCCTGACAGTGTTTGCATTAATTGTTGCAGACACACAAACAGGCACAGTAGATTGCATGTTTGAGCCCTTACAGTAAATTCAAGGTAAACTCAGATGTGCTGTAAGTGCAGGCCATGTGCCCTATAATGTTGCTCTGCTGCAATATGACATTGACATGTGACCTCTTCCATATCACAGAAGCAGAAGCACCACACATATCTATATACAATTACAGCTGTGTGTTACATATCATGCCCATGTTTCCATCAAGTCTGCCTTACAGAGCCAGTATATAGAGGCGCAGAAAATGCAGGTGGAGAGGTTAAGGGTAATGACGAGCAGCAAAGAGCCCTGGGTGGGTCTCAAAGCCTGGCCACATAGTCGGTCACCCCCCCCCCGACACCCATTTTTAGGGTCACGCTCTGGTCTGGTACATCTTAAATACAACACAGAACCACATGCAGGCACACCATGGACACATGCGTCATCAGTCAGAGCTTGTGTAGCTGATGGACATGTTGTATTGCCATTTTTAAAGTCCCACACTGCCCATTTCTGTCTCCTGCTTGCATGCACTTGTGAAGTGAATAAGGACTTTTCAACCCCTCACTGTGCCTCAGTGGCTTGTAGCTAAAAAAAAAAGAAAAAAAAAGTGAAAATAAACAAACTGCAGAGAAGAGAGAACAATAAATATTTAGTTCCACACATTGACGTTTACTGTCATGTTCACATCTAAAAGTATAAGACATTTAATTTTCCTATAGGCGCTAAGATGATTTATGTTAAGCAGGTTGTCAAGCCTCTGATGAATGAACTAACACTGTCCCACAATTAAATACAGCCTGTCTTATAATAGCTCACAGAAATGCACACACACCTTTCTCATTTACCACATCACTCAAATATTAAATCAGTTCAGCTAATACCTCTGTCAATTCTGTCAACTCCAACACTCTGGTCCTGCCAGTTCTGCAGCTTTGGGACAACACCGACTGACTGAGAAAACACTGAAATGGAAATCAGATGTATTTATTGGCACTGGCAGATGAGGTGGGAAGATGGCAGCAAAAAGAAAAAAATAATAAATGAAATGAGATCAGAGAAATTAATATGTTGGTCCTGTCCAGAGAGAGGACATCAGTAAACATGAAGGGTTCGTCATAATGTTGCTATAATCTTGTTTCGGATAAGAAGAACACACCGATCTTTATCTCAGCCTGATCTATAATTACTCACTCACCTTTACCGAACAAGATGTCAGAAATTGTTTTTGTGTGATTACAAGATAAGATTGCAGAGCTGAAGTTTGTTGTCAATCATTTTTTACCTTTACATTTTTAATTATATTTTGTTCAGTTTACTTTGAACATGGACAGTCTTTATCAAAGGAAAAAGATCAGAACAGCATTTCTTAATCGATACAGTTATTTGTTGAGAAATTATGTTGTATAATGTGCATATTGCTATTTATTTCTACATTGCGTTACTAAATGTTGGTTCTCTGTTGGTTTGTATAATACATCTATCTTTATCAAAGCCTAATCTTGTAAGTTGTAGCTTAATGATTGAATATGAATCAGTTGTTGATATGGGATATGTTCGCAGTAGAAAATATGGTAACTTGTAGTTTTTTTGTTTTCCCAGATCAGGTTTGAAGGATTACAGTGTGATGTTCAATGACAACTCTTCTCTCTAACAGTGATCATATTTTGAATTTCTGTTTCCCTTGCCTAGTGAATCACTCCCAACATGTGCTACGCGACTTGAATATTCATGCATTAAATGGCCCAGAGTGACTATGGAGACTTCCATCCATCAGCTGATCCCTTTACAGAATGATTGCTCGATTTCTCCACACAGTCTCCGAAGCAATTTATGGCAAAAAAAAGTAATTTAGACGACTGTGCATAAGAGTGTTTATGTGCAAGGTTGCTGTTTGCCGGCATGCATGTTCTTATTACTGAATTTAATGGTCTTGACAAATTGATCCCAAGTTGGTAACCAACAAAGAAGTGAAACCTCTGTTTGATTGACAAATAGCAGAGCAATTTATATTGGCACTGTCTCTTTCACTGTCCTTTTCTGTCCATTTCACACAGGCTTGATCCTTTAATGGGCTTTACAGGCTTGACCTTGAGCTCAAAGTGGAAAAGACTGGTTCTTTGCAGAAGTGTAGCAGTGTAGCGGACCCAGAGAACATGCTTTCAGACCTCCATTTGGGACTGTGATGCAGAATAGACAGTCTGTCCAAAGCGCTGGGCAAAAGAGGATTGACTGACTGTCTTGTTCAATCAGCCCTGCACCTAAAAAAGATTCTGGTTTTCTTTTAGGTGCAGGACAGCCTCCACTCATCCATAAACCATGCTTAGGAGAGAGAGGAGAAGTTGCATCAGTATGTTTTGGTCATGCCCTGGCATACTAAGTGAACCCACACATGCTCTGTTAGATCCTCACAGCAGCTGTTCATCTGTTGTAACAATGGGGCTCATGGTAAACTCCGTTCCCACACAGAGGGAGGCACATTGGCTCCATGCAAAGTTTTTCATGTGTCTATGGGCAGACAGATTCTCCTGCAGCGCAATCTGCTGTTTTCATTGTTTGTCCTTGATCATTTCATTACAGATAACTTTACTTTCACCTACTTTCACCAATTCTTGTGCTGCAGATCTTTTGGTCAAAGCCTCTCTCCCATCAGCTGGTGGTCTGATTCATTAGATTCATAATTAAGTGTAAAAAAAAGAGAGAATAGGAATAAAAACTGCTGTTTATTTTTGTAAATAAAAGTTTATGTCCGATCACTTTATTCTTTTGATGGCTTTATGCAGGCCGGGGTTGTGGATGGGGAGGCCTGGTTTGTCTTAGACGAAAGCAGGTTTGGAAACACTCTCTTGAAAGATTGATGTGAAAATATTGAAAAATCCACTTAAGGTTTCACGCAACTAAGCTTAAATGGTTAGGAAAGACTGTGTTATGGTTTGTATAAAAAGAAACCTATAAAAGGCAGGTCTGTGATGGGACACCAGTTGAAGCCACACTGTGTGTTCAGCATGAGGTACAGAACGGTTCAACGTAGATAAACACGCTGAGCCTATTTTCCTACGTGGTTCTCAGTAGGTGGTGGATGTTTGGTCACACAGGATGTCGGTCAGTGTGTTACGTGCTACAGTAGCGTAGGTTTGAAAATGCAGGCCTGAATTTTGTTGTTGAGGTTGATGCATGTCAGAGTGCTCTAAATGTTTTTTTGTAAAATGTTTTAACTTAAAAACCTTTAAAAATAATAGTGGTAATAACAGTTATACAATGCAAAAGTAAGATCGTTAACGTACAAGCTGAACAGGTTTGGTCCCAAAATTGATCCCTGATGCACGCCTTTATAGATTGGTAGTGAGTTTTCCCTGCCTTTACACACTAATGTCCCCCAGTCAGATAGCTATGAAAGAATTTGCAGGCGGTATTATCCATACCAAATTACAAAGTTTAAACCGTGATTGACTGTATCAAAAGCATTAGAAAGGTCGATTAAAAAAGAGCAGCAGTGCTGTTTGCCAGTCGCAACATGCTCATTAGCATGGCTGCCTCATTAGCGTGACGACCCCCTCCTCCTCCTACTGCTGCAGCAGTGGTGAGTGGTGGCGTATTGCTGCCTGACTGAGTTGACTTTCGCCTACTGTACAGGAGCGGTCAGGCGTGAACGCGAGCAGTGGACTCTGCCTTCATGCCCCAGGTTGTT
Source organism: Decapterus maruadsi (assembly GCA_030347415.2). Taxonomy (NCBI): domain Eukaryota; kingdom Metazoa; phylum Chordata; class Actinopteri; order Carangiformes; family Carangidae; genus Decapterus; species Decapterus maruadsi. Next base: position 7,804,413 of record CM064896.1, on the reverse strand, counting down.
GCCGAGTCCTCGAATGGTGGCCTGTTGCCATGGTACCTAATGCATACAGTCTGAGCTCTTTCAAGTGAAAGAAGGAATTAGTTCTTTTCTAATAGCATTTTTTTCTAATGTCAAGGAGATATCATTCTATCATCATGACATATCTTTATTCACTGTTTTGAATCCTTCAAAATGCAGCCATCCATAAAGAGACTTGTCGCATGTACTGTATACAATTCCATTTGATCCATCCATTTACAGCCAAAACATCCATTCATCTCCTGCTAGAAGGCCCTAAGAGAACCCAACTTCAAGGCAGTGCTCTGTTTCACTTTCATTCTCCCACCGTTGCAAAAAATTGATCACATTTTCAAAGGATGGGGGTGTTTTGGCCCTCACACAGACACACTATTAGAAAACTGCTCCTCACACCTTTTTATGGATTTCTCTGGGGTGGCCAGTTCACTACACACAGAGAGAATCTGTCAATCCTCCGCATGACCTATCCCGAACACTCAAAACCTGACAAGGTTATAAAAGAAACATTCATTTTAATATGAATTTAATTGTGCTATTTATCCCATCTTCAATGGCTTTCAATCTAATAAACTGAACTCAAGCCAAGAGCTTGTTGAAAACCCAACATCCGGAAATTAGCTTTCTCTCATCTTCACCTTCTCTGCCCCTGTTGGAGCACTACAATGTTCACTCTCTTCACGAAGAAGCAGCAATAACTGCATTATCGAAGGTTAAATGGTTGATGGTCATTATCTACCTCCGAGCATCAACTCCGGCCAGATGCTAAAGAAGCTACGAATGCTTTACGATGTTAATTTTGTCTCATACACTTACTTATAACTCGCTGCGCAGTGTGAAGTAATGAAAGATTGCGAGAGTGACACAGAAACAATTAAGTATTAAGCCCAAAGCATATGAGCCCATTGTTGCATTATTCATATACCAGATGCCGTTTTTATTAATTTTTCTTTGAAAAATGCAGATTCTTAAGATTCATCTAAATTTCTCTTGCTATCAAAGCTTTCAAGTTTTCACTTTGTGCCTCTATATAACTTTCCCATCAAGCCTTGTCAACTGTAATGAATCAGGGAGAGAAATCCAGTGCAGCCACCTTCTTCCTTTCCTCAGCACCTCTCTCTGCTGCTCCAAGATGATCACTAGTACTTGAGCCCTGAGACAAACAAACTCCCAGACACATTTACTGTCTCAATATTTACCTGAGGATGTCTAAAGTACTCAGGCTCACTTGTGGTAAACCAACCCCCGCTGAGACAGAAGCTTCAGGGACACAGCGGCCAAATAATGGAGCTGTCAGTAGAAGGGCCCTTTAGCCAATCACTGATTTATTAAGTGTAAATGTCATCAAAGGTCTTGAAGCCACAGCCACCGCGACAAAGTCGAAATTTCTCACACTATCAAGAATACCCTCGAACCCACACGCTGGGAGTTAAAATGATCCGTTCACCAGTCAGAATGCAAAAGAAGATCAGAAGACGAATGCACCACCGTGCAAAACAGCAAAGTGCCTGAGGATACGGGTGTGGGAGGACTGGGTGCAACAAGTATTTAAAAGAAAAGTTGTGTCTGTGATATTAAAATGTGAGAAATGATTGTAGGCCTATCACCGACAAGGCAGAAAAACTGTCACTTCGTGTGTCATTTACAGGAGAAGAACCCTAGTATCCAGGTTATTGTCAGGTTTTGGAGAAGGGCTAAGCTCTTATCACAGCTTTGAACCTGAAAATACTATATTTCTCTGTGCACTCATCACTCACTGTGCACCTGCGCAGATGGAGCAAAAAAAGTGATAGAAATATTAATAATGATTATTCTCATGGCAAAGTTAAATTAAGGTAGTGACACTGGTAATTTGGAGGATAAACTGATTATTGCGTGTCGCTGTTGTTTTCCATTACTGGTGATCAGATGAAGCAGCCAGAGTGCATTCAGCTGGCAGGCATGTAACCAAAGTGGGATAATCCTCGGCTGCTGAGGTAATTCAGTCATTGCAGAAATGACACGGCGTGACAGAGATGTTAAGGAGTCAAATACAAGGCTGCACACACAGATGATAGACAGATAAAAGTTCATCATGTGCTGGAAGATGAATGGCCAGGTTATATCTCTTTGTTCCAAGTTCCTGACAATCTTTTTTTTTATTGGTCAAAACATGCTGCAGCCACACGCGTTAATGAAATATATTCCTTTCATTTATGTCAAAACAACATGCACATTACAGTATACTGATGTATGTCTCTAATCCTCCCCCCCAACCCCAACCCACGTACAAAATGGCCCACTCAGCACTGAAGGGACCCATCTGCAGAGCTCAGAGCTCAGCCTCTTGTCTCTTGTGAAGCAGTAGGACACTGTACAGTGGATGCACACAAAGCCTGAGCTGCAGGTCAGGTCACATGACGCTGCATGGGACCGAATACAACAAGAGCCAAGTCTGATAATTACTGTAATCATCCTCCAAAACCGTTTGAAATCTTTAAATTTCCAGACTGAATGCTACAGTATGAGCCATAACCTGGGATATTATTTTTGTGTATGTCTGAGGGCAGCTGGCCAGGCTGAGCTGGAGAAAAGGCACCACAACCTACAAGGTAGCAGAGCCCCAGTAGGAAATGTGACATTTGTGTTTATGCTCTGGCTTGAACCACCATATTTGGACTCTTAATCTGGTAAATGCAGATGATATGACACGATGACTGTGTGGTGAGCTAATGCATTTTTTCTGTGGCCTACTTCCCAGTCTGATGGACACACTCTACTCGGAGTATCCTGGCTGAGGGTGCTGCTGCGGACTGTTTAGCATTTCATCACATCAAAAGAGGGCTTCTATTATTAACACTTGTAGTTTTGGTCTAAAATACCTGTGAACGAAAAAGAAGTGTGATTGTAATAATTTGGAAAATGCGAAAAATCACAAACAACCCTTTGAAAAACATTCAACCAGGGAGATTCACAATGCTTTTAAAAGGGTAAATGGAACCGTTCATTGAAAAATAAATAATTGTGTGGAGTATTGAAAGCACTGGATGAAAAACTACATTCAATTATGAATTCCTCTCTCCTCGTCAAGCGAGTCTGCTTCAGGGATAATGGTAGCAGGAGTATGTCAACCCCCCCACAGCTCCTTCCTCCCAACAACACACACAGACACTATAGTAACTTCTTACTTTGCATGAATAGAAATTAATTAAGTTTCTTGAGAGCATATTTAAAAGGTTGGACAAGCAGCACTTTATCAAACAGCATTAGCATAAATTGCATCCTATTAAACGTATGGTATTTATGTCTTTGCAGATACGAAGTAACATAATTACTCTCCCCCAGCAGCAATCATCAGCAAAGCTCTGCGTGAATTAACGCTGTTGAGATACAACTCATCGCAGGCAGAGCAGGGCTACGAGAGACTTATGATTCTGCTCATCTTTGCTTCTACTTGTCAGTCTGACAAATGTAATACGCCGTGCTGAGTCACAGAATATGATAAGGAATTAAACTGGAAGTGATGACGCACTCAAATTCCTCTCCTTTACAATGTCATATGAGCACTTGGACACCCTGTATCATAACATGTGACACACACCTTTGTGTCTGCATCTGTGTGAGTCTGTATGAGAGGGTGGGATGTTGGCCCTCTGGGCAGTGGACTTTGAAATGTTGAGCACACCCCACTGTGGAGCAAACTGTGACTGCTAGCCAATGCCACGCTTGTCTGGCTCTGTACAGATCACTTCCTCTGCTGGCTCCCGCCATCTGGTGGGAAGTAGCCTTGGCTCTGTTCAATGTTGGAGAGGCTCCAAAAGACTGTCCCTGTCAGCTTTCCTCTGCTATGTGGGCTCTCTCTCTCTCTCTCTTGTTGTCTATATTAGGAAGTTAACCAAGACATCAGCATTACAATTATAATCCTGCAAAATACGTCTCTCCTCAGACACACATCTGCCCCCTCTCATTATTATGCTGATTGAAGACAACAAAGATGAAATCTGACCCAGATGAAGTGACACTGCCACTGATGATGAATTATCAGCTTCAATTTGATCAAGTACTCCTCTGTTTTTGCCTTAAAACAGAGAAAATTAGGTTAATAGAAGCTGCAACGATCATTAACGGATCATCTCATGCAGGTTAGTCAGAGTCTATTCCTTTACATTTTGTGCAGAAAAGAAAACAGGACATAACATAAATTGGTTTGTTTTGTTTTATTAAGACAACAAAATAGCAAAATGTACAGAAAATGCTGTAAAAAGCATGAATCTTCAAAATCTCAGTGATCAAATAAATATATACAAATGACAAATACATTCAGTTTACATTTCAATGCTGCCTCTCAGCAAGTGGGTGTAGTTTGTTCAGTCAGAAGGAGCTCTCCATCTTAATGACATCTTGGGCTTTTTCGCACGTTTCAGGCTTAACGGACAGAACCAGCTCCATTTCCTGGCCGGGGGAGGGGACGGGGATTTTGTTGATCTTTGCAAAGCTTTGGCTGATGTCTAGAAAAGTTTTACTTTTGGTTTCAGGGAGGACGACGTAGAGGTAGATAGCTCCCAAGACACAGACCACCACGAACACCAGGAAGGCAAAGGTCTGCAGAGTCTCCTGCACACAAAGAAAAACAGAGGATTTATATAGATTTGTTTCTTGATCTGAGGAAGAGCTGAGTATATGTTAATCAACATAATTAAATCAGGATTAAAACAAACCAAACAACATGCAGCTCCATTGTTATTGTTTTTCGTAAACACACCACTGCTCCTGCATCACACACGAAGCCTTCTGCTCAGATCTATTTTTTGATTTTCCAATTTCGGCGTTTAAATCATTTGATGATTACTGTTCTCCATCCCTGCACTGAGCCAAATCCTGCCATTTTTCTGCATCCTAAACTCTTGCCAACTCCACAGAGACGTCGTCTGTGGCATCTGTTTTGTCATCTGCGTGTGTTTGTGCTGAGGACGCTGCAACACCCCCGTGTTATTCAGCTGAATAGGTGTTGTGAGGGTATGTTCACATTTTCCAGTTTACATTTCCACGCAGTATTTGTGTTTGTGTGCGTGTGTTTGTGCACTGAACTATGTCGCAGTACCCAAAGTATGAAAGCTAACCTTGTCCAGTGTGTTATGCCAATAATAGAGATTAGTGACAGATTTAAAAATACACACTGACTGATTACCCAGAGGGAGATTTAGAGATAGGGAGAGAGAGAAAGCCAGAGGAGAGAGAGAGAGAGAGATATTGCGTGGGGCAGAGAAACTTGACTGACCCTCAGCAGTGTGTCACTGAGCTATAATCCTTCGTTCATGAGGGGACAGAACTCAAATGCAGCGCTATGTACCTGGTATTAGAAATGCAAGAAATGTCCAAACAACCGTGACCTCAATGACGAACTACTTACTGCTTTGATTTCAGCGGTTATATCACCACTGCTGTTAGCCCGACACTCCTCTTTTCCTCTGTTTAGTGTATTTCATAATAGCACTAAGAAAAAAAAAAACACAACAGAGCATCGTGCAAAGGGCCTGACCCAGTTTCCGTGCTGCCTCTGTGATGTAACGCTCATCGGCAAAGTTAGCAAGTTCCTCAGAAAGCACTGCCTTTCTCTCTCCCAGTTGTCGTAAGAGATGAGTCATGGTACAAACAGGGCTTTTCTGTGTCCACCCCGTCTCTCCGTCTGTCATTAATCGAATTTTTGCAAGCGGCGTGGATTGAGGAGAATGAGACAGTGCCATATTTGACACGGGGTGGGATAAGCCTTTGATCTGCTGAGGTGGCTCAGCTGGGTACAGTTTGGTGCACACACATACACACAGTTCAGCATGCACACAACGACCCATGAGTGGCTGCAGACACACAAACATGAATCATATATTCATGGCTCATGGTCAAACACATGTTGCACCCAGAGGGAGAGAGGGATTGACAGCTTTCAGCGATGGGGAATCCTGTGCTGGGATGAGACCAGACAGGATGAGACAGGACAAGACAGGACAGAAAAGTGCAATAGTAGATGGAGTAGGACAGGATGGGACAGGACAGGAGGAGAGGTTGGACCTGGTATGAGGTAGGACAGTTCCAGTGCAGGGTGGAACAAGACAGAATAGACCGGGGTGGGATGAGACTGCACAAGACAAGATAGTCTAGGACAGGGAAGGACAGCCTAGACTACAACAGTGCAAGACAAGATTAGATGGACCAGGCCGGTGCAGAATGAGACCAGACATGACAGTTAAGGAGGGGGTGGGACAGGACAGAACAGCTCAGGCTAGGACACGACAGGACAACAATGGACACAGACCAGGCAAGACTGGACAAGATCAGCTAAGACCAGGACAGAATGAGACAGTCTAGGAAAGACCAGGACTGTACTGATAGGTGAGGGAAGGATGGGACAGTCTACTACAGATCAGTGTGATTCAGGACAGTCTAGGACAGGAAAGAGAATAGGGTTGAACAGTGCGGGACAGGAGGAAGACAGAATGGAAAAGAGGGGACAGTCTAGGAGAAAATGGTGCTTGACAAGCTGGATAAGATGTCCATAGCAGAGCAATGGGACAGAAAAATGTCAAAGGATAGGACAGAATAGTGCAACACAGGACAGAAGGGGACAAGAGTGCAAGACGAGCTGATGGGACGAACCACTGGAGGACAGTACAAGATGGGATCGGACAAGACAAGACCGGACAGGCTGGGACGGAACAACGCAAAATGGGACAGGATGGAACAGGACAAACCACAAGAGGATGAAGCAGGACAAAACCGAGCCAGACTGGGACGGACCTGACCTGACAGGACAGAACAGGACAGGAGAGAGGACAGGAGAGGACATCGGTATGGAAGGGAAAATAAGTTTTAAATACCCACTGTGGCGATAACTCTGATGGAGACATTTAAAAATAAAAAGTCCTGGTCCAGCTTTTATCTGCTGTTAGGAAATATAGTGTCACTTGGTTTCTGCTGCAACACTGAGTCATCGTCTGGAGTTTGGGGGTGTGTGCTGTGGTTGGGGGGATGGAGGGGGGGGGTATTCACATGTGTGTGGCCTTTTAAACATTGTGCTGAGTGGGAGGCAGACTCAGGAACAGTAGCCATGAGATTAGACTTGTAATGACCACACTGGGCTGTTTAGAGGATTCATTGATTACTGTTCATCAATGCTGCCGCACTCTGGGGGCGCAGCCGCAGCCGCAGCAGCAGCCACAGCAGCAATAGCAGTGGGGGGGTGGGGGTGGTAAAACAATCGTTTAGCATCACAGTTATGGATCAAAGTGCTGACAATCGTGGTGACTCATTAGCAACACATACAAACCCACAGCATGTTAATGAATGTGATCAGGTTTGACAGATGTCTTCAACTAACGGAGCCTGTTGTCGTTGACCCATTGTACATTTCATCATATTGATAAATCATACTGTATGTGAGCTAATTACATTGACTTCAATGTCTGAAAGGAACTGAGGAAAGCTCATTAGATGAAAACAGGCAATTAAATAGCTAAATAGCAACAATAGGTCACCACACCGATTAATACATCGTTAGAGATAAATCCATCACACATGTTCTGTAAAGTCCATGCATCTCTAAAGTAGGCTATCAGATTCTAATGGTTAAATAATGAATGTGGGTCAAATTTAGTCTAAGAGGCAAACATTTAAGAACATGAAGATAAATGGTTTTCATGTGACAGTGTGCTATGTTGGTTTAAGCTGGATTGTGATAAAGCAGCTATACATTCAGGATCCATATGGCACTGAACGGGGTTTCACAACGGCAGGGCGCCATGCCGGTTCCCAAACCGAACTGAACTGGCTGGCGCGTTCAGACTGAAACAGTTTCAGAACCTGAATAGTCGGGTTTAAAGGGAACAAAAAAAATAGTTGGTTCTTCCCTGCAAACCATGACCGTGTCGTATTCTAGGCTGTATACTGTAGATGAGCAGGAAGGAGGAGGAGGCAGGAACTCACAACCTGGAGAAAAATAATTTGCAGTGGTCTGCTAAAGAAACAAACTGTCTGGTGGCGATTCGGGCATCTACCTAAAAGCTAGAAAGCAGCACAAGAAAGAACAAGTTGTATGAACTTGGGGAGGAGGCTGGGTTCACTTGAATGCCAGACCAAATAATTTACAAACTTAAAAAAAAAACTGAAGAAGGATTACCGAGTCAGCAGAAAAGCAACTGTTGTGTTTACTTCTGCCTGAGTAATGCAAACTACTCTTAAACTGGTGTGAACGTGGGCTGCTTCGTCAGACAGCTCCAAGGTTCAGAGACTCCAGAACAGAGCCAGAGCTAGAACCAGAGACGTGTCTGTCTGAAAGCACCCAGAGCATCCACAACCACAACTATTTAGTTTCTCTCTCCTGGAGCTTTCGATTGTAACACACCGTCTTCCTAAGCAGTTGTGCTGTCCAAATTTGCATTCATCTGAATGTTTTCATGACTTTCCATCTGTGTTGGCTTAAAAACACAAAGGTCAAAAGGTCACCCATAGATCTCAGAGTGTGTACTGTAATCCACTCAAAAGCTCGAGCACGACAACTTATGTGGAGCACATGGTGCCACTGTTTGGTCAATCAATGTAATCTCCACCTCCAACCATAAGGTCATGCCTTTCCCAGAGGGTTTACAGCCTGTGAATCCACGTCTGGTAAGATAAGGTCAACAAATGTTGTACATAAAGACATGAATGAAAAAAATCTCTAAGTGCAGCATATTTTAAAATAATTATTGGAGCCATTGGTTCTTTCTCTTTGGTTGTACACTGCGGAGGGAATGACACCAAATGCTGGGAAAGAGAAGAAAATGTAAAGTGGCGCCAACCATACTTCCACTTCCTGATGATGTTAACTGTTGTCCTTGAAATACACATCATTGTGTTTGAAAGCCATTTGGATTTTAAAGTGGAGTGAACTCTAATCAGGTGTATTTCTTTAAATAATCATAGTCCTGCCAAACATTAGCGATATGATTTGCACTTGATTGTTGTCTCTATACATTTTCCTGCTCTACTAACTTCTAGTAATCAGCCATGACAGGTAAAAGGTGTCATCAGTTCTGTTTGAAGGAGGAATTGCAATAAGCACGTTCTGCCAGAGTTCTTATCATCATACACATATACACACACACAACTATCCTCATACTACCCACCTTTACCCTCATTTCCAGCATATCTCTCCAAAGCATAAATATGCGCAAAAAAGCAAGGTGCAGGTGAGAAAAGGGCAGGCTAAATGAGAAATCTCTGTGGAAAGCTTCAAGACAATTGGTGTGGAAAACTGCAACAGGCTGCGGAGCCGCTGTGCAGCAACTGAAAATGAACCGATGGTGCTTTTTAATCAGCACGGAGCGAGCGATGACATAATGATCTGCTTCAACAGTGGTTGAATGAGGTCAGTTAAATGAGGTCACAGGGAAAAAAAACCCACATACGAGGTTACTGTGACAAGAAGAAACTATAATATATTGTAGCTATGATTGACACCAGTGTTGTACTCGGAATAAAAACAGACTGAGGAATCTAATCTAATGTAGCTGGAGTTAAATCTACTTCCTCATGGGGATTACTGTATTTTTGTTTCACCTTTGATTTGCTTTCATTTGTTTATCTGAATGGATGAAAGAGGGATACGAGTGTTAAATATTCTCTTTTACACGCAAAGGCTGGGATTTTCATGCAACAATACCCAACTCTGTCTGGGTAGAAACTGATAAGATAAAGACATCACTCAAAGCTCCCAGGTGAGAGGCAATTATTAATCAGCAGCATGTTTTTTTTAAAATTAAATTATTGATCTTCCTCTGGCGGTAAAGTTATATCATTGGGTTATATGCAATAAAACTGACTTGATTCAACAATAAACCACAGAATAACATCACAGAGACACAAAATAGCAATGGTTTTAATGTTCTGTAGTTTGTTTTGTGTCAGTCTGGTATCAGATAATTTTGCTATAGCGCAGTCTTCCAATACAGAAGTGGATTTAAACAGGAAATGTGTTCATTGGTGTTAGATTGACTGAAGAATATTGAGATTATTAATATAAATGTACAGTTTACCATGGCCATGAGTCATGTCATTACATTTATTAACACCTTTTTTTATTCATTTCCTAAATGTTCCCTCTCTTCTGCAAAACAGTGGCCCAGTCGGTTCCTTACAAGTGACACCTCGGCGGTGGCTGTCGAGGTGGAGAAGGGATGTGACAGGGCCGCAGTGTGTTTTCTGAACCCGGGTCAGAGCTGGTTTCAGGTGCCAGTCAGTAACTAGTGAGTCACCGCTGTGATCTGGATGCCCTGTGTGTGCTTGGGAGTAAGTGTACCCAGCACGACGCCGGCAAACACAACCAAACACTGCAATATTTGCGGCGGCGGCGGCTGGATAAAAATAAGCCTCTGTCGCTTTCTCTCTCTCACACTTGTCTGCTCTTTGGTCGGCCTTCCCTTTGTCTCTCCAAATCCATTTCTGCAGGTCTCATGCAGCGCCTCGACCTCTTTGCTGTAAGCCTCTATTATCAATCTAATTACATATTCAACTCCATCATCACACTTCATCTCCTCTCGCCGTCGTCCTATCTGTGCATGACACAGCCAGACAGACCTGCTCAGATACAGGCTCACTGAGCCCACTAGTTCAAATCACACGTTGCAGAATGAGATGACAGGGTAGAGAGACAATGTCAAGGTTTATAATTGGTGTCCTGTGGATCTGCTTACACTCTCCAGATGATGTTCCACATACCAATGTAGATCTGACACTTTCCTGACAACACAGTGTCCCCCAGTCCTCTGATCATTAAAACTAATGAACACTGATATTTCTGCATTGTGATATCAAAGAAGCAAGTGTTTCAAAATCACTTTAACAATACTGCTTTCAAATTCTGGCCACTGATACCTCCACCTTCTTCATATTGTGAGCAATTATCAGGCACAACAGGGCAAATAAACGCTGGGAGAACAGAAAGAGGAAATGGTCTCAAAAAACTCTGATCTACCAATATGCAGAAACTGAATAAAACAAAGCTTATACGTATAGTTAGTGTGCATGCTGTCATTTTAGCTTCAAGGCAAGACAAGGATAACTACGTATAGGAACAGCCAGGTCAGTAGGTTCGACAGAACTATATGACACCCAACACCTCATTGGATGAGATGGAAGATGGATTACCATCATCATTCAGCAGGGGCATTCATTTTTCCCAGACAATGAAGCCCACTGACTCATTTCTTGACTTTTTGATCAGGAGTTTACACCTACAGTATGACTCAAAGTCAAATATCATCTCACCTGTTAGATCGACTGTGGGGAACAATATTCCTTGGAAGACAGGATAGGACAATGTAACATAACTTTTGTGGTCCCTTAAAATTTCATCTATTTGTCCTGATTACATTATAACTGAACACATTGAAAATCACTGACATTTGTTGTTATTAAAAATCTCCATAGTCTGTTATGGAGGAGAAAGTTTACAGTTGGTGCAGTTGTAGTCGATTCAAGGGAACAAGGACGTGTGCATAAACCGAGTCTCATGTAAATGGATGTGGATCACATCCTCTGCTGCTTGTGACAGAATATCACATACATGCAATATTACAGTATACTCATCTACCGGTAAACACCACCAGTGCTCAACAACTCCACAGGCTATACCTTTATTATACCCGCTAACATTGAGAAAAGTTGTTTTGAATAATATGTGTTTGTAGCTGGGCATTTCAGGCACCTCCTGTGGAAATTAGGGGAGAACACAGGGAGCATGAGATGAGTGTGAGCTGGAGTCCCATATTGTGTTGTTTTAGAGATCAATTGTCTTCTTTTACTTCGTGTTTCTTCTTAAAATTGACCAGCCTAAGGTTAATAAAAAAGAAAAAGAAGAATTACAACCTCGTCTTCTAAGAAACCACTGTCCGAGTGTTTGATGTGCCCTTCTCGTCTATTTTAGCTCTCACTTCAGTCTTTGCCCCCAACACATGGCACACTGGTGCAGCTGACTGAAAGGACAAAATTAGGTTCATCTGCAGGGGCTGCAGAGAAAACATTTGACAGAAGGTCAACCCAGCATCACTACGATGTCCAGTGCGCCGCGAGCCAAGTTTCAGTCTGGTCTCAAACTTCTGCACTGACTTTTGTCCAACTCTGTCTGTCCTTCAGGTTACAATAAGAGGATATTGTGCGTCTCAATCTGTGTATCTTTGACTAGAATAACACACCTCCAGGATATTGTTTTAAAATGCAAGAGGAATTTAGAGTCACAGGCTATAGGTATAGTATAGTAGGCTAATGCCCAAAGGAAACAATCATGCAGGATGCACATGCTAATTTTTCTCCCCTCCCTTCCTCAGACCAGTGAAAGCTCTTTTCTCTGGTCATTAATGGCACCTTGTAGTGTTTTGTTTACTCTGACCATGTCTTTAAACCATATCTGTAGTTGGGGACAGTGAAACTAATGTCATCTGCTTTGGTTTAGCCTTTTTATACGGTGTTTGTAGTATTCAGCAGCAGCAGTAGGAACGTGCCGTTTGATGTCATGAGCTATACGGTGGAAACAATACGTGTGCACTTGTGCATGAACAGAGATAAGACATAATGTTCGCCCCATGAAGTCGAGGCTGTAATGGAGATAGGTGTACTTTATTTGCATTTGCTGTGTAGTTCCGCCACATTAGATTTATTGTTTGGATACAGCAGAGTGATATGTTAATGAATTTATGAATCCCCGTGCCTGTTTTTCGAACCTAACAAGGATACGCCTGAAACGTCCTGTGCTCATGTCGTCTCTGCTTATCCTCAGCTGAGTGTGACTGTAACTGAATCCCGCTCGCAAAAGTCCTGATGATTGCCTGTGGCTACATGCCTGCGTCTAACTGCATCGACTAGAGGTCAGACTCGTTCCTGAGTTACACTGCTATGAAGCCTACACACATACACACTGCTGTATTTCTAGGCACAATGGACTGTTGGAAAAAATTCAATACAACACTAAAGAAGCAGCTCAGTCGCACAAAATGCTGACAGGCTCGAGGATTAGACAAAGTCCTGGCAGTGAGACTCATTTAAAAGGCACCATGGATTTACAATATGGAAGGATGTGAACTGGGTTACATGTAACAGCAGAGTCTGTTTTTAATCCCGTGTGATTAACATGATTAAACAGGTGAGCACAGCATCAGGAAGTATCTATAAATCTATAGATCTTCATGCATTAGTAAATCTATACTGTAACATTGTGTGGTTGTTTAGTGCAATTAGTGCAGATATCTGTTCAGGAGACGTATGTGTAGATTCACTGGTATTAACGCCCAGGCTTCTGCAGCCCCTGAAGCATTAATTTGTCTGTTTTCCTATACACACTTTAAGTCGGCCAATGTTGTGACAAGACAATTCTAGGTAGATTTGCTTGGACAAAGCAATTTACTCCAATTATGTTTCCAAGATTGGAATTATAATGAGGTAAGTAATAAGGCATGCTTCAATTTGAAGCCAATTATGTGTGTTCTTTATGTATTCACTTAACATAAATTTTAATATTAAGATGTTTGCTACCACCTGCAGCGTACACTGCTGTTGTTGTATGCAAAACGATTACAGCAGACTGCGGAAATTAGTGCATAAAAGCAGGACAAAATTTCTCATCATTAAAAATCTCATTGTCAGATGAAGGGCTTAAACAAAGCTCCTCAACCTGCACCAGGTAATTATATTAACGGTAAATGACTCTTCTACACACAGCTCAACAAAAGGCTCCCGGCGTTGTCTGCAAATGGAGACGTGAATGGGGCGAAAAGTGCCTGAATGAGTTGAGAAAACAGTCGGTTTAAGGAGAGGACACGAACTCCAGCGCGCATATCCACTTTTTTTCTTTTTTTTTTTTCCCCCACTCACAAAGATTGAAATGTCAAAAGTCATTAGGATCTAATGAGGGACAAGTGGGACATTATGACCAAGGGCAAAGTTCTGTCTCTATAAAAAGCAGAGCTGAACTATGTCCTCGGCACAGAGGGCAATTATAAGGCAGACAGTTGGACTTTACTTCTCTCACAATAGGAAATTAAAAAAGCAGAAGATAATAAAAACACACTGGCGGGTGAAGGAAAAAAAGAGACACTACTCATTATTTAAATGCTATTGGATTTTTTTTAAAAATGTCATCAGTTTCCATGTTACCCAGACAATGATGGCAGAGCATCTTTTGTTAACACATTTTTGAAGTGCAATGTGCCTAATCTTGTTAAATACACTTATCAGCTAGAGATAGATGAAATGATAAATATCAATTTCATGTCTCTCAATATACAGAGCTGAAAACTTACCAGGAAAAAAAATATGACCTACATGGAGTCGTTTAACTGGACTAGGAAATTATTTATTCACTACATTAGATAATTCTTTTTGAATGGAGACTTAGTAGTAGTAGTAATGGACTTAATGACGCTAGGCTATAGCAAGTGTTTTCATGTCTATATATAGTGAGTTTCCTGAGTGGCTTCTGTAAAGTGTTTTTCTGCCACAGAGGAAATGAATTCATGACGCGTGAAAACAAGCTGAAAGAGCTCCTTGACATCTTCACCACAGAGACGTGGCTGCAGATGGAGTTGTGTGTCGAGATGCCATTACTGTTGCAGGAGATGTTACAGAGCTCAAAAACACACAAGGGGGAATCGTTTGGACCCTGATAGCATAATGCGCGTCTGCATGAAAGATAAAACATACAGCGTAAACCTGGGATTTAGACCATGCTCTGATAGATACAGTACAACATATTTATTCAGATATATTTATTACTGAAGTCTCTTCTCTTTGGACTAATGATCACAGACCGGTAGTGCAGGAGCTGGAGGAGCGTCATCCTTCTAGTGGGGTTATCTCATATTTGATAATAACTTCCCTGAAAGAACAAACTCTTATTTTCATTTTGCATAAGGACTATTCAAACAAAAATCAGCCGTGTTAATTAACAGTAGTGCTGCTTGAACTTTAGAGGTGTTTATACAGTATGTATCTGCTTCTTTAACTTGGCTCGAGTGCAGCTGTAAGCCCGCTGCGCTGCCTGCCGGCTATTACTCCATTTTTACACATTAAGAGCAGTATTGATCTCTTCATCTCACTCCCTTGGAAAAACAACAACAAAACAGCATATTTCCCAAACTGTTTAACTATTCATTGAAAGTCTCCACTCTGAAATGAGAAATGACACCAATAAATCCACCAACGCCCACACCAATAAAGGATTCACCACACTAAACAGATACATGCAAGTTAGCTAAATAAATTGAATTAAAAAGACACCCATAGTTCACACACTGGCGTACCCTTTGTTTGTGACATACTGTATGGGAGATTGATGCATCAGAAAGAGAGTGAAAAAGCAAAAGACAAAGAGACGAGTGACGGGGGAGGATTTTACGGTTGCTTGAATATTGTATGTAAAAAAAAAAAAGCTCAGGCGAACAGCAGATGAAGTTAGATCCACTCAGTGAATCACTTGGCTGATGTGAGTGCACTGCAGGGGAACAGACAGGAAGAGGACACGACTCTTTACGAGAGGGGTGGCAGGAGAGCAGCCCGACCGGTGCTCATGTATGTGGGCAGTCAAAGAAACAGCCCGACTTCCTATTTGTGACTACTGCAAACTAAAATGCCACATTGATTTCTCCCCCTTGCAATTCAATAACAACCCCTGTGCCTCTTTACAGTAGCACTGAGTTTATGAACAGACCGCACCGCTGACATTGTAGGTCAAGATACACATAAAAATGTCACATTTAACATATCGAGTAATGATTCATCTCAGGGTGCTGTCGCCGCATCATTGTCACTTGGGACATTTATATGACTAAGTCATCACCCATTGGTGGAGATGAAGGTGAAGGTTTGACACAGAGAGATGAACCAGATCTATGAGAGACGGTTAATGAAGCTTCAAAGTACATCAAAGTTCACTGGATCCAACTTGATGCAGTTAGGATGAAGAACGTACTCATTTAGGATGCCTGCTGAGACATTAAAGACGGCTAGGAAACATCAAAGAGAGAAGGAGAGGACACTCAAGACAGACAGGGAGACAAAGAGAGAGAGAAAGAGATGGAGTACACATACTGTACAGCACAGGCTGGGATACACTCTGTTTTCCCAACAACAGAAACCTCTCCTCTCCGCCCCGATAAAAACTCCAGTAATGAGCAAATACCCACAATCAGGCTTATTAGGCTTATTACCTCCTGTGTTTGTTCTCACTGCAGATCGGATAAAAACCTGTTTGTTACGAGCAGTTCTCTCACTTTGCGTTTGTGCAAAGTTACATCAAAGTCACAGCTTCTTTAATTAAGCTACAGAAGCTCAATGAAAAGAGCAATCATCTTGATTTTGTCTATTTCACACAACTTAAAACCGGAGTGCAAGACTTCTATATATACGTATTAACATAGTATGTTACATTCATGCAGTAACTTCACACAGGATCAAGTAAATCTCTATGTGTGCTGAGCTGGTGCTGATGCGTTTGGTTTCATAAGCAAGGCTGTCACAGATAAAAGAATGAACAGTGGTTTGGTTTTTCATCTTTGAAGATCGCAGGGAGACGAGCAGGGACACGGATGTCGCCTTACTGCTCTTCAGCAGGTTGGAGCGCATTTTATATTGTATGGTATTTGGATGCACAAACAGTATTATCTAACGTTTATACTGCATGCTACTGACTATTGTACATTTCTCTGTATTTGATAATATTTGTGTAATTACGTTGACTGCCAGAGAGGGGAGACAAAAGTTCCTGCTCGCAGTATGTATGATATTGTAATATAATGCAAAGGGTGCGTAAGAAATAAAATGTACACTGCAATACAGTACAATAAAGGCACGAGATCAAAGAATTGAAAATGTTTGTCTTGGCCTACGCTGTCTGGTCACATGGTCGCTGACAATAGTTAACCACATGTCTCCGAATCCTAACAGGGTTTCAGAGTTGAAAGTTTTGGAGATGATCTGTTAATGGGAGGGCATGCCAGCGTTAATGAGCTCATGGACAATTCCCAATTTTTTCAACTTACTCTTCGTTTCTATAGTTTCACACTTCGATAAACTGTTTCTTGCCACATGACGACAATGTTCACAGCTCAGAACCAACTTATAATAATAGAAAGTGCAGAAATAAAATGAGCTGCTGCTGATGTACCAGAGAATTTAAAAAGAGGGATACTGTGAGTAGCTACTGGGGTCGTGATGCTGTAAATTGCTTTTTCCAGTAAGATTTTCATTTTCCTGCCACAATTTAATTCAGAAATAATACGTATCTATCACTATAGTAATGCAGGTTACAGCAATCCTGGTAGGTCACATCACCCACCCCGATGAGCTGGCACACAGGTTAAGAGTGACGAGCTGTGCCCATCTCTTGCCGCTGCAAACCACTCAAGTCCCAGCAGCAACAAACACGAGTACAGGCCTTCTGCCTGGGTAAAATCCTCTGAACCCCTCAGTCTGTCAGCCAGAGATACAGCATATGCAGGTGGATAACTTTTCCTCGCACACTAACGCTGGATGCCAGGTTTCTCCCGCTGGCGCTGACAGACTGACAAAGTACAGTCCATGATTGTGTTGGTGGCAGTCCAGCTCCTGTTGGGAGACCTGCGAAAGCTCCTGTCGAGCACGATGTTTGTATTTAAAAGGCACAAAGAGGAAATTCACATTCTTGTTTGTAAACCCTGTTGATCCGGGCAGCGAGACGCTGAACCTGGATGCTGCCAGTCTGCCCCCAGGCATGGCAGAAAACCACCATGCTTGTTGTACAAAGTGCCACATGTTTATAATTGGTGTAGTTGCAAGATAATTATTGTTGTGTTGTGTTGTTCATCTTTCATGACAAATGAAGGAATAGACTTCTCCAATAACTAAGGCTCTCTGACAGCCGTATCAGCCTGTCATATGAATTTAATCAGTATCCAAATCCTGGGTCTGAGTCTTCTGTTGTGCCGTTTCATGCATGTCACAGACTCATATTCATATTCCACTGGTGCTGATCTGAGATCAGACCTGTTGGTGTTGGACAACGTCAGTCAACATCTCTTTTGGAGAAAGCTCATTTGCATGTGTTTGTCAGACCCTGTCAGTCCACCAGCTCGTCTCGGAGCTGTTCCTCCTGCCTCGCTCTCCCTCTCTCTGCGGCACTCGTCTGCACATTGTTTTTAAAGGGGTTATTTGTGAGTTTACTCTGCCCATAAACAAGCTTCATTCCCAGGAGCTGATGGTGCTGATTGTCATTTGACAAGAGCTTCAGCCATCACTGTCTTTATGATAGAAGAGGTTATGATACACCCTCCAGACACAGAATTAACTTAGATATAGAACTACTTTAAACAAGACAGCTGCCTAATGCATTTACAGATGAGTTTGCACTTCCTTGTCAGATAAACTCTGGAAACTAAAAGCTTTTATACTCTCCATGCTGTGAAACCTACTAACAAAGACGACTATGAGAAGGCGAAGACTATACATATAAAAGCTTTGGATGAAGCTGTCAGCTACTGTGTGTGTATCTGAGCGCCTCCTAATGTATTGCCACATCAGTGAAATGCGAGCAGGCAGCAGAGGCCTGGGGACAATTAATGGGATAAGAAGACAGAAACAAAGGCCCAGTACATTTATCTGTAGGTGGGCCCGGCTCCTGTAGAGCGAGCGGAAAGACTGCACATTACAGCAGACATGTCTCAGTCTCAGCAGCACAGCTACAGTTTCCTACTACTATCAAATAATGTGTTACTGACTCTATATCAGTCAGTACATCGTCGCCAGCACTCGAATGTGACTGGTTTGAAGTTTTGAATAAATCAGATTGAAACTGTGAGAGGAGAAAAGGAGCCAGTGAATGTAGAAAAATGTGAAAATAAAGATAAAATGTAAATGTGCACAAGAGTACAGGCATTCATTAGCCAGAAAAAGGCTCTCTGTGACTTAAAGAGTCATAAATTACACCACAAATTAAGCCATTACTTCATATTCGTCTGGTAAAAGTGTGTGTTTTTCTGACTTGAACACACTGGATGCAGGTTCTGAAACAGACGTGCATGTGGACAGAGGAGGCTGGCTATCAAACTACCGATGCAGTGATTACTGGCCACCAGAAGTTCTGTTTTACCCCACAGCAGAACACAAATGCAGGAACTGAGGTTGAGAACAAGTTCCTAGACAAAACACTTTCATTTGGTGCATACAGACTAAAAAACTTTCAATAGTTATAGGGTTTATCAAATGCAGCATAAAACAATAAATCAAACTCAACTTGAACCGCAGCACTACACAACAATCTGGCTGAAAAAAAAAACTAAACAAACTAAACTAAACTCTTAACTCTACAAACACCATGGAGCCTTTACGAAGGCACACACACAGAGTGGAGCCTGACAAGTGAAAAACACTGAAGTTGGAGCAAAAAACACAAGAGCGACTGTAAGAATAATCACAGAGGAAAAGAGGCTGCGAGGGCAGAGAAAGAGAGAGAGAGAATCACAGAGGGGAAGAAACAGAGGAGGCAGTGATGTGGAGCCGCCCGGAGCAACAGTCAGGTTTTGGAAATTGGAAGAGGACCTCCGCAGTTTCCAGGAAAAACATTTCAATTCCCAGACATTAATAAGATGTTGAGTCTGAAACTGTTGTATTTGCTTATTGCTCCACTCTTATAAAGAACATTTATCCTCCTCAAAGTGGAGGTCTCTCAGGTCCCGTATGACGCACTTCAAAGATGTTCAAGGATTAAGAGACTGTCCTGAACTTTTACCAGCAAAATACATAAGAGAATCTGCAGCAATTACTTCATCTCAGCCTCTGCGTCACTAGTTTCCACTGCTCCGTATGCACAGGGTTTGTTTTCCTCTGCACTTCTTGAAAAGCTAAAGACAAGTTAGTGAGGTTTTCTGCCCCATTACACAGAAAGCTCCTAAAGTATAGTATGTTCCTGTACAGTATATTGAACACTGTCTCATGTTTCACCCATTACAAGTTGTTGACAAAGGCTGAACAACGAAAGCAGCATGTCAGCATCGCTACAGCAGCAGCAGTCTGTCCACACTGGACACGTTTAGCTACAGGACTGCTGGGCATAAAAAGCATTTTGACATTTTGACAGAGCTCACTGCTGCCTCCAACAAGCTAAAAGATATCATCAGGGTTGAATAGCTCTTCTCATTCTGAGCAAACTATTTAATGTGTAGACTGAAGGGAGCGCCAGTTACAGGATGTCTTACAACCATTCACACAAGGGAAATAAAGACAGTCTCATAACCGAGGTTGAGTGAGCTCCGCTATAGGGTGGTGATGACACTGGCTTGCAGTAAAAGAAAAGGGCCCATCTCCATCAATTGATTGGCTGCAAATAGTTCAGCTCCTCCATTGCCATCTTTACTGTTTCCACTAAAAACTAAAGCGAATGACTCAGCGAGGACGCTTTGACACAACTTCTTTGTAAAACTCAGTGTTGATTTTCTGCAAACACAAAGTGCAGCGCGCGCTCAGTCAGACCCTCTCTCATCGTTAAGCTCAAACCAAGAGCCTGTAAATTGCGGGGTTCAAGGAGCCTTCCAAGAGCAGCCATTAGAGCCGCATACGCGTGGGATACGAAAGATATAATGACATGTGAGGGGACGACAGAAACATCACATCACGAGTGTGTTGACTGATGAGTCCGAGGCGGAGGTGGAGGTGCTGCTGCTGGTGGGGGGTTGGCATGACGTGGCACACTGCCACTGCAGGGATTAATGAGGAGCTGACAGCTTTAATGGACTGTGAAGGCTGAGGCGACAAACACAGTTGGCGCTGGTTCGATTTAGCTGACAATCAGTCTCTGACTTATCGTCGTGTGTGTCTAACGTTACTAAAAGTGTCACTTGTTTATCGGAAGCTTTTCTGCAGACATACAGTAAGTGGCTGATTCAGCTACTTAAATGATGTAACTCACTTGAATGAATGGGAACAGGAGGCCCACGGCGAAGTTGGACAGCCAGTTCACGGTGCCGGCGATCATGAAGGCAGCGGGTCTGTAGGACTGTTCAAACAGCTCCCCGGTCAGGACGAAGGGGATCCCACCTGACAGGAGAGAGGAGAGACACACAACAAGTCACACAGACAGCAAATTAAAAAAAAAAAACACACAGCTTTGCTCTGATCTCACATTAAGTGGAAACACTAGTTCATTGTTTGCTTTTGCCGTTGGATTAACTTGTGTTTAATTTGGGCACAATCACCGTTGAATCCTTTGTGGAAAGTCAGCAGCTCGTCATGCTCAGTGTGCAATGCACAACCAGTGTTTCCAAACCCGCATGAGCACTTTTTGACATTTGGATGCTTTGGTGGTTTCAAACTAGGAGGCTGAAATCTAAACAGTTGCCTTGGCACACTGACTTCAAAATGTAAAAGGTCGTGATCCATCCTGACAGACTACTGCAAGCTCAAGTGGAGAGAACTGGTGCAGGGTTTGTTTTGTTTTGCTGTCAAGTAAAGGTTTAATAGATTTATGTTCTTTCCTCCTACTCAGGAAATTTACACAAGGAAAACTTCTTCCTACAATAACCTCATTATTTCAAAACAAAGAAATACAAGAGAGATCTTGTCGACATAGGAGCATACAGCACAACCGTCTCTGCAATTAACAATTCAGGTTACAAATGCCACTGACAATAAACATTTGCATCAGAGGCCTTACATCAATGTCTCTGAAACAATATTTTGAGCTGATATTTCCTTTCAGTGCCCCCACAGTAATACGATGGAGAGACAACACCGAAGTATACTTGAGATATTGTATCACTGTTGCTCAACCAGACTGTTTGACTTCAGGCTCAGTGATCGGCTCTAGTTTTCTTTTTACCTCAGTGGAAATGTAATTTGCAATGAATTCATTTCCACCTTCTTCCCAACACACCGTCACTGTCACATAGTTTGCACAATTGATTCAGTGAGAGCTTCCCTCCCAGCCATGAGCTGTTTGCAGTCAGCCAACACTGTCAATGCATATACAAAAGGGGGGCGGGGGGTCCAATTTAAGTTTTACATTAGGAACCTTCACTTCTCATTTCACTCTCATTGCTGCACACAGTATTGATTTCTTTTGTCTTTGGGCTTTAGATCATTAACTGGCTCTTTGTGTCCAAAAAACAATCTTCCAAATAGAAACTCTATTGTATTTGATGATGATGCATCTGTGACAAATTACACAAACAATTCTGCTAAAAAGAAAAAAACAAAAATCACAAATGAAGCAACACAAAAGTCAACAACTGCCAACATCGTAGCAGGAAACAATGCAGCACACTGCAGTGTGATGAGCTTTCACATTTCCAAACAAAGCAGGCTGCAGCTACTACAGCTCACTGGCTCGGTTAAAATAAACATCTTTGGTCTGTTGCAATAAGAATGAGTTTCTGTTCTAACACCACTGTTAGTACAAGGGACAAAAAATCAATCCCTGCAGCACGGAGGAGGCACATCCTTGTTAGAGGTGAATGGTCAGCTTGAATGACCAGAGTGAAAAAAAAAAAAAAAAACGACACAGAAATAGACTTTGTGTTGTCTCCCTCCTTTAATGACACCACAACACATAACAGGTCTGACTGGAAGAAATGCCAGCACAGTCTGTTCTTCACAAACACACCATGTGCAAAAGTCTCTGGACGTCACGTTTGTGAATGCAGGAGAAAAGCTGCTGTTGAAAATAAAATGGACAGTGACATTTCCATCCATATTTCATCAGGTGTGAGCCAATAGGCATTCTTGCATGAACCCCTGCCGCAAACAATAGTAAGTGAGAGAAAGGGAAAGGCTGACGCGATGGAAGCGCCCTCTCCGGTGTGGAGCTGTGGCGAGCGGGGACAGATGGAGGCTGCGGTGATGTGCACTCACAGTACAGTATGCTGTGCAGTCATGTGAAGATGCGATTACAGGTCTATACTGTAACACAGGTTCGCTTAACCGTGTGACTGATTGCATTGTTCATGTCAGAGTCTGAACGCACACGTGAACATATCAGCTTAGAAACACACATGGCACACACAAGGTAAAGCACCGGAGAGACACAAACAGACACAAAGAAACACAGCTGCACACTTTTGATAGTATCATCAGACATTATGCCCTTTTGGGGACTCCAGTATGTGTTATCTGACTGCTTTTAAATAAGCTGTGGCCAGCCAGAATATTTGTGTAGGTGTGTAGATAGTGTGTACTGTAGATACTAGTGTTGAGTGTATAGGGCAGGAATGGTGAGGGAGGTGACTCCACATACAGCCAGATATTCAGCACTTTTACAATAATCGTTATCACCCATAGCCCATGAAATAATTATTTCGTCTCTTTTCCTGAAGTCACCTCTGACCCATGGTTTGTGTTGGAGTTTGTTTCATTCTACAGAAATGTAAGGTTTTCACACTGTAGAAAGATAGAAAAGATGGCCTCACTGTTAATGGTAGAAATCAGTGGTCAGCAACCACGAGACCGGGACCAGGCCACGGCATATTAAACTACAGACAAGAAGAATTAATACCAGTTTTTCTTATCATTAAAATACACAAGTTTCCAAAGCCTAATTGTGAGTTCCTGTCATTATGTGGCCAGTTACCAGCTGTTGTTTATGCATTTATGGTCGTGCTGCTGCTTCTCTGTGGGTGCCATGGGGCTACAACTCACCTCAGACCCGGATACATACACACATGCTGCAGAGGCTGTGATGGACACAGAGCCAGTTGAGCGCAACTAACAAGTAAAAAGGCCAGTAAGATATTTATCAAACCACCTGTTCAAAACATGCATCCTCTTCCCCTAAAGAAATTGGTATGTAAACCAAAGAACAACAAAAGTATCAACTGAGGTCAGAAAAGTGCAAACTGTATTCTTCTTAATCTGTGGCTGTTGTGTTTTATCCTCACAGTGGGTTATTTTTTGTCTCAGAGAAGACGCTTAATGAGCTACAAACCATTTAGAGGGCTCGCATTAGCCCTCAGCATCCTCTTGGATCTAATTACTTCTGATAATAAAGCATCCTATTATTTGGATAAGCTGCCTCGCTGCTTAACAAATGATGAGATGAATAGAAGTGACTCTGTGGGTGTATTTGTGCGTGCGCTGTGTTGGCCGGTTGCACACAGCCAATCGTGTTCACATGGGAGACGAGTCATCAGCCGAAACTTTTAAAATCAAATTAATGGTCATTGACAAGGAGTGCAGGTGCTCGGGTTCCCCTGACAGAGCAACCTCACTAAGCGGAATAAATGTCAAAACGCTGTTAACGTTTCTGAAGAGGTCCTCCAGAGTGAAACGCCAAAAACAATATGAAAATGACCAATCTCCTCTTTTTCCCCTTCGCTTTCGGTTTGTAAACAACAGACAGCGACAGTGTGGACACGGCCCGGTCCCTCCTGCCTCCAGATGAACTGAGCTAAACATTCAGGATCATCTCGTTGACATATTTTCCTGATTCTGTTTTTAGATGACTGAAGGAGCAACAAATGGAAATCAGATTTTTCTCTCCCCACCTCCCACTACCCTCATCCTTCCTAACAACCTCCTACGCCCGTCCCATCCCTGCACCCCTGACTGCTGCATAAACATGCATGTAATTATGACATTTTTAAACAGAGCATCAGAGTATTATGGTGTTTCTGTTGTTTGGGCTCAATTCCAGCTTCAAATGGCATACAGTACATTAATCACATTAACATGATATGATAAATATTTAATATATTTCAGTCAAACAATGTGTTTGAATTTAAAAATAAAGGTTTTAGTTTACCTCATTATATAATTTGTGAAAAAAACATTACTTTTTTAAACCAGCCAAGTTAATAAAAAGACTTTTTATAAACTCAAATATCATATCTATATTTTATATATTTAATGTATCTTAATGTATCAAGGACCATGGTCAAAATGAACATGAATTACCTCAGAGACAAAAGGGACAACAATAATTAGTGGAGATCTAAATCTGATTATACAACCCTGTCCGCTAGAAATTAATAATCTGCTCCAGTAAATACCTTTTGTCAGAACAGAGATAAATGTTTTCTAGTCATGTAATGAGGAAATGATGGTTATGAACATTATTCAACAAGTTGCAAATAACAAGATACAACATAATATCATTATCCTGTGTTTGCATGGTTTTAAAACAGTCTATAATTTCCAGTGTGATTGCTGAAGAACACATCTGTGTGGTAATAAGGCCAATGTTGTTTTGATGATCAGGGCCAGTGTTTTTTGTGTCGAACTGCAATGACAGGACCCCTTCTGTTCAGCATATATACTGTATGCTGCTTTGGAGTCAAATTCTGCAGAATTCTAATGTCAACTATTAGGGTTATGCAGATGACACACAGATATATGTTGCACTGTCTCCAGATGACTGCAGTCCGATTCAGTGTCATTCAGTACGTTTACATGCACAGCTTAATTGAGCTATGCTCAAAATTCGATTTTGGCGTCTAGTCAGACTTCTGTCCTTGTCTCAATTTACATGCAACTGAAAAAAATCGAATATCTGACGGGGTCCGCCCCCTCATCCGTTGTTTCAGTGGGTTAATACGCCCCCCTGTCCTGTTGACTTTTCTGTCACCGAGTAAAAAACTGAATATAAACAACTTCTAAACTGCAGTTTCCAACCAGACACGCCTGTCTGGACCGGACTCACGCTGAGAATAGGGTTGGAGAACTCTGACTTCAAGTGTAAACGTACAGACTATGTCACTGTATAGAGCATTATAAATAAAGATGCCTTGGATTGCCTTGCCAATGAGACACATTGACAACCCTTTTATTGGCTAAACAATGGAGGAAATATCACTTAGAACAAGTAAAATGATCTGTCAACAAAACAGCAAAGCTTCACTATTTTTAAAATAAGTAAAAAATAAGCTTGAAACAGTGAAATGCTCGAGAAAAACATAAAACTGCCTGGAGAGGAAAAACATCTTGTCAGACAGGGTAAGCATGTTTTACTTCTCAGATGTTTCATCTTACTTTGATTTCTGTTTTTACTGTGAACCTGTTCTCCCTCTCTTGTCTCCATCACTTTCTCTCCCCCTTTATCTCCTCATCTCATGTCCTCAAAAGCTGAGCACTGATTGATTCAGTCTTTTCATTTTTATTCAGTGTCAGTGAAGAAGGTAAACACAGGGTCATTTTACATTTATATGCAAATATGACTGGACTCAGCAATGAAAACAAAAATATAAAGAGCTACCTTGTTTTAACTTTAACTTTTTCAACTCGACATCAGGTGGATGGAATTAACGTCTCCTTGTTATTTAATTGGCTCAATTGAAACTAATGAGCCAGCACCATGATGGACGACCACTGTTAACAACAATGGCCGTGGTTCCCAGATTCGATTGTTCTTAAGGACTTGAGAAGGCTCTTAAGAAGAGTTCAGCTGAGAAGGGACACTAAGATAAGGGCCAGATGGCCTGGTTCAACGCACCATTAATTTGTTGCATGGTTCAACTTCATTAAGGAGCACCGAGTATTTCCCATGGTGTTAACTGATTGTGAAGAGAAGGGAATCCTTGGTGCAAGCCCTATTTACACTGATTTGCATATTTAAATGGGGGTGTGGACAGGGAGGAGTTTGGCACTTCTACATGTGCGCTCAATTTAATTTTGATGTACAAAAGAAAAGTGCTTGGATCCATGCGTACACACACTGATACAGTACATCAGATTCTTTTTTGTGCATTTCTGGATTCTGGATTTCAGCGTACGCCATGTTTCGGGCAAGTCTTTGCACATGAGGCCCCAGATCATTTACTACATCCACCACACAACAAAACAGAGACATTGTACAACATCCTTGTGGCTCCAGAGTAAAGTTACTGACTCTTATTATTATGCACATCCGAATAACTGCCAATGTCCCGGCCTCACAAAACAGCATTGATATGTCTGTCCTCATCCAGATACTGCACAGATTGCATACTGAATATGAATGCCCTGTGTCAGACTCAAAGTTGTGATCTGAATATTTAGATCCGCTCAAACAAAAACTTGCAAGATGTTGACGTGTTTCTCTCATTGTCACCAAAATACATCCATCACAGTCTATACATGATCTGTCAGACGAGAGCTGCAGCCTCCACAGCAGTTCAGTAGTTAACCTCTACTGGTCATTTCTAATATCACGCCGACCAGTGGTTGTGGTTGTACTGTTGTATGACAAAGGCAGGAAAACTATTTGACAGGAAACTATCTGTATAAGTTGTGGGGGGTTTTGGTGCGTGACAGCAACACTGATTTCACTTCTCTCAGGAAAGGACGAATCTGCTTAACACATGGTGGAGGGAAGGTGGGGTGGTTAGCCCACACATTAGTCAATTTGTGTGTGTGTGTGTGAGACTGTGTGTGAGTGTTCAGTTTAGATCTGTTCCAAGATAATCCGCTCAGTACAAAATGGTATTTTCCAGAGAGTTGTGCCCCTAATAATTCCTGAGGCTCATGTGTATAATAAGAGAGACAGATAGGTGAAAGTGAAGAGAAAAAGATTAGGTGATGTGTATTTAAAACTGAGAAACCAGGCTTCTGCTGGCACTAAAAAAAAATCTTTGCATTGCATCAATGATGATCCATGATCCTGTGAGGGTATTTCCAGACTTGAGAGCACTAATTAAGTGCACTTGTTGCCACAGCAGGTTCCATGTCAAGCCAAATTTATCTTTCTAGCCTTTCAGCACAGTTCCAGTCTCAGATGGCTGGGGTGAGCCCTGGGAGTATGCACTAATTAGGCTATGTGTATATTATTTTGCCAGCATATGCTTGTTGAAGGCCTCAGAGGAGATATTTATCTCCTCAAACTTTGCAGGTTTCACCCTCCAAGCTAAACATGACAGCCTGCTCAGTGCTCCCTGATTAGTGTACAGTCAACGGCTAATTACAGAGGCTATATCTCAGTGTTTAACTTTAAAACTCACAAACGATGAACGGAGATTATCAACGGGAGAATAATATAAATGCGTATTAAAGTTAGAAACCTTATGTAGCTCTTTTGGCAACATAACTGGAGTTCACCTATTCATAGTGCTGCTCTCACTCCTCCTCGTTTCTCTTCCCCTACTCCTGTCACCACTTTACGTACCTGTCTCTGAATGCAGAGTGGTGCGAAACAGCAGGTGTCAGTCTAATTAAAAACCCTCCTTGTTATATAATTAGATTGCAGAGTAAACCTGTGTGGGAACCATTATTCTCCAATCAATGTGTGTTCAGGTGATGGTTGATATGACAACTTCTACAAACCAATATTAAAGGTTATATAAGGGTATATTAAAGAGGTTATTTCCACCAGTGTCAAGTCAAATTAAATTACAACTTATTCATACAGTATCTGCAACTCTGAGTGGGTGGTGGTTTAATGCATAAAATCCCATAAACCAAGAATAGTAAATATTAAAATAAGTAAAGAGGGGTACTTTTGCTTGAAACTGAAACTGTGCAGGTAAAATGTTTCAGTATACACTGTAGACCAGGGGTGTCGAACTCATTTTAGTTCAGGGCCCACAAACGGCACAATTTGATCTCAACTGGTCAACCAGTAAAATAATAGTACAATAACCTATAAATAAAAAGAACTTTGAATTTTTACCTTTGTTTTAATACATTATTAAGATGTTTACAGTTAATGAACAATCATTTTTGATAAAAAATATGCGCATTTTAAACTATATTAAACCCCTTAATTTTCACACTTGGCAAAGGCCAGATTGGAGCCTCTGTCGGGACGGTTTTGGCCCACTGGCCGCACGTTTGACACCCCTGGTATAGACTAGAGTTTATCAATCAACATTAAAAACTACTTTGACAATCACTGCAATGCAACATTTATCAGTCCTGCTCCTGAGGAACCTGTCTAACTTTCCTTTCATCAAATCAGTAATAATTAACAAGCATATCCATTTGATTGCTTATCTCAGTCTAAGGACACGAGATGAGAATGAAAGTAGTGGTTTAAAGGCAGAAATTAAACAAAAGTCCTTTGGGCTATGGATTTGTGACAAGACTTAGTGCAGTGCCTTCTGTTTCAGTTTGACCTCATGACACATCACATTTTCGGGCGGGCTGGCCACGCTCCACCAGTGTTGCTGCCTTGATCTGCTACGCCTCAGGCAGAGAGCCACAGATGACAGGACGGCGGTGAGGAGGCAGCACCAGAGGACACTGTTTTTCTCCCCACTCGCAAGTGGTTGTGACAGGAGTTTTACCCAGTTCATCTTCCACCAGCACCAGCAATCCTGCTTGATGGCTGAGAGAAGGTTAGCGATATAAACCATGTTTTAGCACCCTATGAAGTGGATATGAATAAAAAAAAAAGTAGTGTTCTTATTATTATGATACATTTCTCAACAGTGGTAAATGATCCATATTGTTTTCTTTTAATTAGGTGGATTTTCTACAACCTGTGCCCTCGTAGTGACTCATGGTTTGATGCACTGCTCATATGCAAAGTATGTTTGTGATATTATCTAACAGCAGGATATAAATAAATACTATTTATATAATGGGATAATCATGTCACAATGGTGGAATATACCTCCCACACAAGCACATAACATCGTTGTCACAGCAGCATGAAAAGTGTGAGTGACAAACACATGGCTGAATGTACAGCTGTCATCGACCTTCGGCTGCACGTATGAGGTAATGTTGTTGAAAGGATCAGAAATGACTCAGATGCTCTGTGTTGTATCAGTATTTAACCTGCTGAGTGTAACCTATACAGAGTGCTAAATGAATGTTTTTATTTGATGTAAAGCTTCTTATCTAAAGAAATCCCCTCTGACCAACGTACATCTTTTTGAAATAACTGCAAAAAAGCTGCAAACGTAGCATAGGATAAACAACTGATTTCCCAGACCATTCAATTTATTTTGCTATAATTGGCTAAGATTGTATGTGAGTAAAGATGTGCAGACTTTATCCACCCTCAGTGTCAGTTCTTCCTATGTGGAAGTCTTTCTCTGGAGACACACACCC
This sequence comes from Decapterus maruadsi, assembly GCA_030347415.2. Lineage (NCBI taxonomy): Eukaryota > Metazoa > Chordata > Actinopteri > Carangiformes > Carangidae > Decapterus > Decapterus maruadsi. The sequence goes on along the minus strand of CM064896.1, from coordinate 7,774,410 downwards.
TGCTGCTGGACATCTACTAGCATTTAATGCTGCAGCTGATATACTGTAACAAGCTGCCACCAACATGCTGTCACCAGTAGCCTACTGCAGATATGGCTGTCAGAGCAAACCGGACTCATACGCAGCAGTTTAGGACTAAGAATATTCCCTTTTTAAAGATGTTTTAAAATGTTTTGTTTTAATTAATGCAACTAATATTACCGAATGAAGGTTTAAATTATCTTTCACATCACATAAGAGAACGCATCTAACATTTTAGGCACACAGCCGATGACAAAAGTTGAGGCTTATCAAACTGAGACGGGAGCAGCATTCTGGAAAATGAACATGAGAGTCTTTTGCCAGGCTAGCGGCATGACTCTAGGGATGAAAATATGCATGAGGCGGTCTGAAATTTAGTTCATGTGAAATATCTCAACATCTATTTGATGGGTTATGACAAAATTCAGAACAGAGATCCATGCTAATGACTTGTGATTCCCTTGAGTGCCAGTAACTTCTTTTTTGCTTTTATCTTGACAACTGCTGCATAAAGTCGCCTGGAAGACTTATTTCAGAAATTCATGGTACCAAAACGATGAATTATAGTCACCGGGACGATCTGCTGACCATTCAGGTACAGTAGCACAGCCATCAGGCCAGGGTTACCACTTTATAGCCAAAAACTTGCAAAACATTCGCCTCTGTTTCAAATTCTCACCAATTTGCATATGTTGGCAAGCTCACATGTTCCCTTACTGAACATGGTGAACATCGCTACTGTTAAACATGGCATGGAAGCGTGTAAACAAGTGAACAGAGTTTGCTCAAAGCATCAGATTGGTTGAGTCAGAAATGAGTTTTTAGTTGTTAAGAGTATACTTTACTTTATCTGCCACAGTTACTGAACTAATTCTTCACAGGATGGAGTTGGTTCCTGTACTCCCACGGAGATGGCCATGGGAATACATCATTAACCTGATGTACGGGATGTGTCTTGGGAGTGAGAAAACTTGTAAAGGCTAAATAACAGCATCCGACAAGCTCCCTAGAAGCTGCCTGGTTCACAGTCTTTTCTCTGAGGCTCGTCTGACACTCAGACGGGAAGGGGTCCGTGACAGAAAAGAGCCGGGGAATTAAACTCACATTTTGCCCAAACCAGAAAAAACCTGACTGAAGTATAACACTGCAGCATAATCCCTCTCTCTTTCTCTCTTTCTCCCAGTCCTTGTTCCCTCTCACAGCTTGGGCCATAGGTTGGAGATTGAAGCGGAGGAGAGAGGAGCTGAGTCTTGACAGAAACGTGGTCGCCTTAATTAGGAACAACATAACCAGGCAGTCTGAGAAGACAAGGATGGAGATGATTAATCTTGCTGGTTTGTTTCACCTCATGAATGTCATTGTGGGATAAAAAAGGAAAGAAGGAGCAGCCTTGAAGATCCATGACATCGGTGTTAAGTGTGGCGAGAGCGAGGAAGGCCAGGAGGAGCTCCAGTGAGAATATGACCAAGGTTGCCTGGGAGTGAGCACAAGCAGGTCGAGGAAAACTGCTCGGAGGACTTCTGTTGAGCAAAAGGGGAGCGAGCGTCGTTGCAAAGGAATGAGTGTACCATTTCAAGGGTGTACTCCACTATGAATGACCATGGAGGGTCAGGGTTGAAAACAGTAGTGGGGCAATGGTTTAGCAGCAGTGCAATTGCAGAAAGTGCCGGTTGTAAAACAATCATTCTTCTTTTCACCGAGAGCATTTTGTGCAGCTGAAATTAATTTGTCAAGGGTTTGCAAAGCTGAAGCTGTTGCCTCTGCCTAATGGAGATTAGTCAGGAATCTTTCTACAGCTTTGCAGAATTACAAAAGGATCCACACGCCGACACCGGAGACGATACTGAGCCGTGGAAACAGATCATTCTGAAATGCACTAAACTCACACACAGACAGTTACATATTGATGCTCTGACATATACTGTAGTACAAGTGCTGCCTCAGTAGTGGTTGTCATGCAGATAAAAACGTCTATTGAAGGGAATTATTCATCAAAGCCTGGAAGACAACATGTGTAACAGGTACTTTTAAACGGTGGCTGTGAGGGAAAAAAAAAATTGCACCGAGCTGTGAACATAGACAGCCTCACAGCAGGACACCACTACGCCAGCCTGTGCTGCTGTGGTTTCACAGAGGTCAGCACATGACAGCATCCCCCTGTGCTACAATGATCAACATCTTTATCTCTATGTCCAGTTCAAAAGATTTATGAGTTGTGACTAAATCAGTGGAGTCTGTGGTTTACTTTTAGAGTGGTTACACAAAGTCTGAACATTTCCTTTCAATCAGTAAAGCTGTATCAGGCTTTTACTGTGAAAGCTGCAAAAAGAAGGTTTAAGGTTTTTTTTATCACAGAGCTGGTGGAACATGGATAAAAGCGCGTTATATCTCCACATATACTGCACCATTTATTCAGTGCATTAGTTTCAAGGGAGGACTAGTGTGAGGGGAAACACCCGCAGTGAGCTGCTTAGACGGAGAACAGGGTCAGCAGTTGGTTTGTGAAAACCAACGCACCGAAAAACTACCTCGCTCACACCATGCTAGCTCGTCACGGCTCAGCTCAATGCGAGTATTTCCAACCCTGTGGACAAACAGCTTTAGAGCCTCGTTGCTGTGACAAGATGATGTCACGCTCGTCTCACAGGGTTGCAGCGGCCCCCTGAAGTAAAGTCTGGTGAATTTAGTGTCACTACTAAGACTCTCAGTGGGTGAGCACGGTGAAGGGCGTTGCAGTTTTTGACAATGATGCTGTGTACTGTAAAAAGCTGATACTATCAACACTATCAGAGTCGCAGTCTCCCTTTTCCTCAAAAAAAGAAAATATATATGTCCTTGCACTACAGCTGGTGCAACAGAGCGAGAGATGAATCTAGAAGTGAGGGCATCTTCAGTTTACTCTTCCATAACAAATGTTTCAGGACCCGGAGGAGAATAAATCCTTCCCCCCACGGAGGACAGGCTCCTGGCACAAGATTAATGCCACAGTTGCCACAGATCCATGCGAGGAAGACATGGTTTCCTGCATTTTAGTAAACTCCTCTCAGGGGTCTCTGCACATTGAGGGAATATTACATAAGTCGCTCTCACAGGGGACATCAGCCTCGGGATGTACAACAACATTTGTGGGTGTAACCGGGCAAGGAATGACGATCAGCATTTGGCTCTGCTCTACAGAGCAGCGGGAGACAATCAACAGAGGGACCACTGGGATTTGCAGGGAAGTCTTCGGATTATATTATACGTAATGTTACTGAGCCTATAGGTGCATATTAAAATAGGTGCTGGATGCAGGTTTTTACTCACGTGAGTATTATGTGAAAATATTCTAATACAACACATACATTACAGCAAGAGAGGAATATCAAACCAAAGCAATTTCATGTCTGTGTACAATTAAGATGAGATAAACAAGGACACATTAACCAAATGAGGTGGTGAATACAAAGGTAATTTCAGCCACCAGACACACATTCACATTCGAACACAGGTGCACCGCCACCATCTCTCTCTCACTCGCACACAAATATAACTCATAGCCCATCAGCCTTTACTTCTTCCCTTTGTTTCTCCTGCTGTTCTAATTAAATCTTGCTCTCATATTTGCTGCTACGCATCGTTAAGTTTCACCTTAGCTTCATTTCACTCCACAGTGAGTCTTGTCTCTTGTTCATTTTGCTCGTGGCTCCTGAAAGCGGCAGATGCCATCTCCGTCAGGAAGTGTTCACATCTCACCCCTGGTATCTCCCATTACCTGCTAACTGTCACAGCAGCATGTCTGCCTGTCCAATCTGTATTTGTTTCCCACATTCTCCAGTGAAAAGCGATTCATCTTGTTCAGCAGTCTCCTGTCTTTTACACCCCGGCCTGTTCGTTGCCACTTTTGTAACCGCGTCTCTTCCCAGCTCTTTTCCAGCCGCGGCCTTTTCTCGTCCCAGGAGGATTGAGTTAATACACCATACAGCAATGATGAGACCACCAGGGTCTGCTCCACTTGTCCAGAAGAGGGAAGTCATTTGTTGCACAGTTGGATGCTGTGTAGTGCAGGCTGACTTGCCAGGAGGTCAGCGTGTCGCTTGGGTGAGTTTACATTTCTGAATGAGAGCTACAGAAACACTAATTATGTTTACATCATAATCCATAAGTGTGGTGTCAATGAGGTGGCTCAAATGTTTCAGACTAATGCAACTATCAATATTTTTATAATACAGTAACTGTAAGCTTCATGTAGATGCAAATGACAATCTCAATAGTGATTTCCATTTCATTTTCTGGGGCTGACAGTTAAAGTAGTGACTCTCACTCTAAGAACAGGACTACAGCTGTACTTGCTGAGTGCTGCTCTGATGAACAAGTAATCTTGGCTGAGATGATTCTTGACATTTTGTCACTGGAAGCTCAACATTATAATATTATTTTTAGACCAGCAGGAGAAATGTTAAGATCTTACACTTGAGTAAAACTCTATGGTGCATTTTAATCACATACTGTAATACTCAATACCCTGCCTTCATAACGCTTGTTGCACCAGACAAGGAATTAAATTGTACTGGCAAAAGAAAGGATGGCACCTTGACAAGTGAGTCATATCATATTAGAATTTTAATCAAATGGAAGACTAATATCTTATCAACATTGCATACAGCTGTTGATGTTTAAAAAATGTAGAGCACAGAATGTGATTCTGTTAATAAACTTATGGTAGTGAGTAAAAAGTACAATACTGCTCTCTAAAATTAAACCTGTAAATGCACCGTATATGAAATGAATAGGGATAAGTAGTACATGAATTGCTTTCAATTACTATTTCTTACAACAATTCTGCATTAAATGACTCCGTAATGTTCAAGAGTTAACTGGCAATGCAGCGTGACTACAAGCTAATGGTGCGATAGGTACCTGCACTTTCATTTTTCTATGGAGTTATCCTCTGTACAGTATACAGCCATTATCTAACTAACATAATCTATTTGGCCTTTCTGCGGTGGCACAGTGACAAAAGTGCCTGATGCAGAGTTCACTGAAAGTGCAACATGGCAAACACTTTAGTGTTGAGTGTCTGCGAGGCAGCTGTAAATACTTAGCTCGAACAACGAAGCTGCTTCAATAATTAATTTCTAAACATCAATTAACTGTCAGGGCGAATTAAGTGCTTTAGTGTCAGTGGACACATCATTTAATTAAATTAATTGAATTCTGGGAACAATACTCTGAAGGAAAAGGTATTCAAAGGTAGTAAAAGTCAAACAAAGCTTGTGGAGTGTGTGTGTGTATCTTATGATCAGCATGAAAACGCTGCAGACCAACCACTTTCATTTGTTTAGTGCTCAATTTACATCAGGACAATGAAGAGTTGGGTGTGATTTGACAGGAGGCGACAATTATTTCCCTCTGACATGATGATAATGAACAATGTGTATCTATAGTGACAGCCTCAGTTGCTTTTCCATATTCAACTCCAGGCAGCTTCTCACCACAGAGGACAAAAGAATATCATTAGCATTTTATCTGACAACTAAAATCCAGGAACACCAGGTGGGACTCTTTGTTTGCCAGCCCCGCTCCTGCAGTGGAGACAGATGTTGAAAGAAAACCACGGGAGGCTCTTCATCTTGATCTTTGAGAAATTAATAAGCTGCACTTTGTGGTCAGTGTCAAACGGCAGAAGATAAAACTGGAGTCTTTGGTCTTTCAAAAGCCATAAAAGGCCACACAACAAAAATGCTCTTATACCCTCCACTGGTGGCTGTCTGAGGAAGGGACGCAAGAGTCACTGCTCTTATTAGTCTTCAAGTTTCTGCTCCATTTGTTTGAGTCTAACTGATATTTGAGTCTTCCTGCACAGAATATAATAGCTAGGAGACAAGAAAGTTATTTTTAATCCTGTCATTTATCATATAAATGAAGGCAGGGATCCACTGTACGTCAAGGATTAGGCTTATGTCATGTATGCTAATGCAGGGAATCAACAAATGTAATGAGGTTTAAGGTGCAGAGACGAGCGACAATTGACCTATGGCTAAGCCACGCCCCCAAACACGATGAGCCAATCACAGTGCGCATAGCTAGCCCATACACTCGGACATTCTCTGCTTCCACGTCCATTGAAATGCATTGCAGTTAGTCAGTTTTCATTAGTTTTTATGTGTTTTTTCTTGACATTTCAAGTTTAAAATGGTCAGATGGTGTGCATGGGTTACATGCAACTCTGACACTAGGTTTCCTGTGAGGTTGGGATCGCCCAGCCTCTCTGGTGTATTTTTTACCTACCTTTTCCTAAGCCACATCTCAACCTAGAGAAGTGTCTGCTCTGGATAAAGTTCTGCAGTAGCCCACAACACCAACTAAACATGGATAAACTTAACAAGGATGTCTACATCTGTTGTAAGTTAAGTCAACAACGTATTTGAGGCAACATATTGTCAGAGATGTTTGGATGTTAGCCAGAATCACAACTAAGCATAAAGTCCGCTAGCTTAATGCTAACGTATAATGCAAAACTCCATAGACAGGCTAACAGAAGTTAGCTCGTCGCTATCGGCGTTTCGCGGCAAATGGCAGCCAGAGCAGTAAAGTTAAGTTAAGTTTTGGTGACTTCGAGATGATATTTAATCTTTCTGTCTCCAACAACCACCAATTGCCTCCTGTGAAATGTCTCCTACTGTGACTGCTAGCATAGCGCTTGTCACTGAATGTTGACAGTTTGTCCGAGTGAGTGGAGGGGGCGGGGCTTAGCCATAGGTCAATTGTTTTCCAGTTGGTAATGAAACAGTCTGACGTAACTTTTACACAAATCTCACATGTGCTTATCTCAAACTTCAAATAACAGCCACATTTCACATATTGCCTGCTGTGCTTTTGAGTGCAGAGGTTTAATGCACAAGAAATTTGGATTTCTTTTGCTGGAGCACGTTCGGATTTCCTTAACTGGAGCACGTGTCAAACCTGAGATGTGTGTAGCAAACTAAATGGTCTTTGAACTACACCGAAGTCTTGTTTTCCTCTTCCTTCTTAATTATCTAATATTGAGCAATATCCTTACAGCAGCAGCTTCATTAAGACAGAGCAAGCTGGAGGATCACACAGGTAGATGATAAGAGTCAATCATTACGTCTCATTTTGAATATATGCTCCTGGGTGTCAAGTCAATTAGGGAACTCATAAAAAAAACAAACACATTTTTTATGAAGAAACTCATTTGCATGAACCTGCAAAACAACCTGCAGGCTAAGACACCTACACTGTATTAATTGAGTATTGATGATGCAATTACACAGTCAACATACTTAAAACAAATATATAAACAAATCAGTGGAGAAGCACGAATACGGATGCTCTCACACAGCTGTACTGGTAATTAAGTAGCAGCTCTGAGTCCGATAATTACTGTAGAACTGCAGTGTATATTACAAAGAGCACTGGTCTACAGAGATGTGGACAGTACAAAAGTGATGTGGTGAGATAAGTCGTCCCTCACCTTAGTCTCAAGTGGACAAGTGCACGAGAGGCCTGACAAAGGAGAAAGAGCACAAGGCTGAAGGTTTGACACCTAAGGTGAGAAGAATCTCATGCTATAACATCAACTGTCACCAGATCCAAACCTAATTTAACACTTATTGGCCTCGTGTGCTAGACATTGACAATGTGCTGCAACATCTAATCTATACAGTATCTATCCAGAGGCTTGCAGAATCAATGCCAAAGGGTCATGGTGTTGTTCAGGTGGACTGTGGTGACTTCAAACCTCAGTAAGTCGCTGTATGTTGAGTTTTCTTGTGGCGAGCATTAATTTCCCCACGGGTAAATGTTCCACCCAAAAAAGCCACAACATTATTTAGCAGAGTCGCCACCACTGCATCCTGAACTCAACAATGCCTTGGAGATAACTTTAAATAAATGCAAAGAGGCCAAAGTGGTTTTATTTTTGGTCCCACCAACAGCTAAATGATAATGGGTGGACCATTCTGCTGACACAACGCTGCACTCATAGGTCTCGTTATGTGAGACTGTTCTCAGCATAACTGAGCTCAGTGTTTACGTTTTACTCATTTTTTTTCACAGATACTGCTGATTTCACCTTTTGAAATGTGCTTTGGTAAAGGGCTAACTTTATTGTGATGCTTTCTTGGCAGTGAGGGCCACCTCCCTCTAATCCCTCACTGAGTAACGAGGGGCTCACTTTCTTTTTGGATCATAAATTTCATCTCTAGAGCACTCACATTATGAAGGATGCGAGAAACACAGAGGAGAAGAGATGAGTTTGCACTAAAACACAAAGTGATAAGAGGGAGAAAATGAGCTTCAGCCACTTCGATTTCTCCACAGGCTTGAACAAATCCACCAAAATAACACACACACACGTGGTTAGGTGTTAAGTATGAAGGGCGGCAGCATAAGCGTCTATTTCCATCCCAGGCAACAGTCAAAGCTCTGTTTTACATGTAAGTCAGTCACAACAAGGATTAATTAATCTAATTTTTCAGCTGTGAAATGAGCACACACCGATTACACACTGTGATTAGATGGGTGAGTACGATACCTTGATGAATGAGGTCCACTGCGCCTCGTAGCTCTGCTGTTACTCTCACATTATCAGACTTTTCTCCACACTAGATTTTGCTCTATTGACAGAGTGGGGGTGAACACACACACACACACACACGGACAATGTACTGAATCCAATTAACTTGACCTGGATGCCTCAGACATCAAACTTAACTTTGTAATTTCACCACCATCATTATGGTTTGTGCATGCACGTGTCTGTGTCCTGAACTTTATCTAAAATATGCTGCTCATGAAATATTGCACCACTCAGTTTATTCTGTGTCATTTCATGTCACATTAGAGCAGAAAATACAGCGCACACTTATACGTGCTGTTTCAGTGAAGTGTGTGTCCATAGCTTGATAAGAATTGTGGTTTTCTGGAACTACACAATAACAACGTGACCACATTATGGAGACAAGACAAAAAAAGACACTGACGTGGTGAAATATGAGTGCAGATGCAGCTTCAAGGTTGTTGCAAAACATTGATTAATTCACTGAAACTACCAGCTCTGGCATTATAACCAGGGTGGTGGTTACTGATTGTAAACTAGTTAATTTAGTTCACAAAAGCTTCAACTCAGCGCTCTGCAGTTGTGTCTCAGTGTGATTTAGGAACATCATTGTGGATTGCTGACAAACCTGTTCTATAGAGACCCTAAATAAAAACTAATGCAGAGTGACTCCATGCAAGTGATGTGAAAGGTACTGGTGGAACTACAGTAAATCCAAGTAATTAATCCCGTGGTAACAACTGAGCCGCTGCCGTCGTATAAAGCTGCAGGACCGCAAAGCTGCACCAAACCAGAAGCTGAGAATATTGTTGCCCTCAGTGAGATGATTACCAGGAAATTACACTCCACGGTATCATAAAACACACTACGTATACATGTACACCCAGAAATTTTGATTATATTATTTGCACATACAGTAGTGTTTGGCTCAAACTCGGGTATACATAAACAGTCAGCAGCATCTACTCTTGTGCTATACTACATTACTATTAATGATGACGCCTAATCAAATCAAAAATAGCAACCGTTAAAATGAAAATGATGATGTGACGTCAAAGAAAACCTTTATGTCAGGCTCCATACACCTCGACCATCACTCCTTCTTGTTTTGTTTTCATGTCATGTGTCTGCCTGATTGCACATCTGGAGACAGGTGTGTGGGAGGTCAGGCCACCAGCTGCTCCTTCATCATCCTGCTCTGACACCTTACAACCTAATCACCCCCCGACACACACTGGATCTGCTCTGGACTCACTCTGCCCGGCTCGTTCCTCTACAAGGAACAGCTCCTTCCTGACCTCCTCCTCCTCCTCCTCCTCTCATCTATTAATAAATTATTCTTGGTTCACACCCTTGCCTCTCTTCTCCTGTCTATGTCTCTGGCACTTGGGTCCCATGCAGACAAGTCTTAAAAGTTTGGTGTCTCAGTAATTAAAAGGTCACGCTGCACTTGTTTGTCATCATATCCTCACTGGAAAAGATATTCAATTAAAGTGGCCTGATTTAAAATGGTCATACCCTAAACTACACCAGAAGCATTGGTGGGCGAGGAAGCTGCTAGTCCCAAACCACCAAACACATCAGTGCATCTTTCTGGGGGAGTTTCGGTCTCTCGTGTCTCACATGGGAACAGTGTTGATGCCTTTTAACTTTCTGACAGGAGAGAAGAACAGCCTTCAGAAACACAGGAAAATGTTTCTCACCCAATTTCTTTTTAGGTCAATATGTTTTTATTTGGCTCTGTCAGTATGATCCGTATATATAGGTATATATACACATGTATAATGTATACAGTGTCAACTTCTGTCATCTTATTCCCAATGCAGGAGACGCCAGCGGTGGTATAATAATATGATGCTGCTGTATCTAGTCTTGTTAGTATGTTTCTTACATGCACTCTTGTTAGTTTTCATATGGAAGCACCAGTAATACTGTTTTTTTTTCTTTTCTGGTTTGACAAGGTGGTAAAATCTGACACCCACAACAGCACTCAGCAAGAAAATCAACATTTCCTACTTAATGAGATGACTGTGTGAGGCTGCAGGGAGGAAAGTGGGGTGGGGGGTACGAATTAAGTTCAAAGCAAAAACTGTTTTCATTCCTTTGTTTTAAACACCAACTGAGTTCAGTACGGAAAAATAAAATGTAAACGTCGGCCAATTCAACTCAACTGTCACCAAAAAGACAGTTACAGCCTCCAGCAGTAAAAAAAAAAAAAAGACCCAATTAACCTTGTCTACACATATCTGCACCACAGGTGATCCTCACAGGTTCTGGTGTTTGGCAGAGGAATAGATTTGCTCCTGCAGACAGGTCCTCCACTTGTCAATCATCTGACAGAAACCATCTGAAAATCTGCCTACTGTATACCCGAGAAAAACGTTTTCCCACCTCGAGCCCCAGCAGCTGCCCCCGCTGACGGGAAGTCATGTGTGTGGTGCATGTCAAAAACAGCACACGCAGTGAAAAGTGTCTGTTTTTTCACATTTTGCAGCCTTATGCCGGGATAAAAATGAAGGTGGAAAAAAATCTACTCATCAAAACCCCCCTAAGACAAAGTAAAAACAACATTTTAGAGATATCACATTGATGAACTGATTTCTCATGAGGTGTCACAGCTGACAATACATACAGTATCAGAGTGAAAACCGAGCCATGAGGTGGAGGGAGGAGCTGCCTGCGGAGCTCAGAGACAAGATTGTCTCGAGGCACAGATCTAGGGAAAGCTACAAAAAAGATTTCAGCTGAATTTAAGGTGCAAGAAAACACTGGCTGCTGTAATTTTAACACCAATGAGGTCTGGGAAAAACCAGGACTGTTCCCAGAACCGGACTGCTCAGTCAATCAGTGTTGTGATTGTTATCATGTCAGTTCAATCTTGGATTCATCAGACCAGAGAATCTTGTTTTTCGTGGTCTGAGAGTCCTTCAGGTGCCTGGAGAAGGTTGTCCATCTGGAGGAATGCACTGTACAGTGAAGTCTGCACTGGCTCTTCTGTAATTCAAATCTGGATACATGTATAACTCATCCAATTATTTTCCAAGAATTAAAGACCTGCACTGATCTCATAGCGCTATAATTTCTCTCTTTACGTTACAGTAACTGAAGTGGGTCATTTCCAATTAACATCTTTAGGAATAATTTCTCAATAAAAATAGTGACAGGTGTTTTCACAATACACTGAACACAGTCTGATTCTTTCAAAAAAATTAAATTCTGATTAAAAAAACAATAATAATCTCATGCCAACATCTGGCAGCTGTCAAAAAATGAATAATAAACCGTAAATGAGTTCAGCCATGCAAACAGTCTAATTAACGCCTGATTAAAATATGTTCATAATAATTAATAGTCTTCTCATACGCATAGAAAACAACGATTCCAGTCTTAACCAGAATGTTGATTCTTATGCCGCGGCCCGCCCACTCCTCACATCAACTCCAGTGCCTGCAGGTGTAACTGAGAGCCACCACTGTGCAACACCAGTAGATTACAGGTCAAACAAGAAGTGCGGAAAAATAAGGATGTGCGAAAAATGTATTGTGTTACAGAGCAGATCGAGTCAAGTCACTTATATTTGTCTAGCACCAATTCACAGCACAAGTTATCTTAAGGCACTTTTCAAACAGAGGAGGGTCTGGGCCTGCTCTTTCTAATAATATTTACTGTACAGTGACCCGGCGAAATGTGACGGGGGCATTTAGTGGCACCTCAGCTGAGGCCGGAGTCTGAGTTTCCCTGCTCTAGTGGAAAAACTTTGACAGTCAATCTTATGTTAGTCGAATTTATATCTTTTCTTTCAGGTCATTGGTTTTTAGTTATAATGGATCTCAGTGGATTCACCAAAAATATAGCTTTAATATAATGAGTTCATGTCACAGCTTCATTCTTGTTGAAGCTTCTGAGCTTAAACTGAGTATTTTGAGAGTTGAAAAGTTACCATTGTCCATTTGAGTATTTATCTGCTGAAATATATATATATAATCAAATATATACAGTCCTTTAAAAAGACAATTAGGGCAGTTTGCTTGAAGAACAATCAGAGACTATTCCAACTAATAGACCAGAGTAAAGAATTAATCTACCTCATCAATAACTGTTGAATGGTCCAAGCCTCATAAAACATGTACCCGTAGGCAGTGGATCCAAATCATCCAAAAACATGACTCAGTACAAATTTATTACAAATTCATTACACTGAGGATGTTTATTCTGAACCCACACTGTGACTGTATGATAATGAAGGAAAGTGTCACCCACAACAATGGTTCGGCTTTGATGTGTTTTTTATTGCTTTTGCAAAACACTGGGATTCTAATGCACAGAGGAATAGGGCAACACCGACAACATCTGTTCACAGGGTTCACCTATTATTGCTTTTTTTTTCTCCACAGGATGATAAAATGTAAAATAATAGCTTCATTGTTCCCTCAGGTGATCCTGGATTTTATCAGAGCAAAGTAATTTGTAGCAGGCGTGCCACACGCACTGTGCAGGATTTTAAGTTTTAAGTTTATTCACACTCTCGTTCCATGTTAACAGTATCACAGCTCATAGAGCAGCCAAACTATTTTAAAAAATGCAGTCTGTAATTAAACACATCTGTCACAAAAGGGAAACTGTCACTGTAAAAACAATTTAAGAATTTACATTGAACTTTTTTCTAAACTGTATTTTTCACAACAGTTTTATATGTTGTCTTACATCTTGTTGTATTTAGTGCCTCCGTTGCTCGCCCTGGGCAGTCTACCGTTACTAAAGTTTGATTATACAGTACGTTGATGCCCTATCCTCCAATAGTGAGGCCTTTGGCAGATCTACCAGAGCTTGGGGCTATTTTTGTCTCACCACACAACTGTTATAGACACTAAAATCTTAGCTAGTTTTGTCTCACCACACAACTGTTATAGACACTAAAATCTTAGCTGAATTACACACTGCATATACTCGAAAAGCAAATTGATAACTGTTTGTGAACAACCTGCTGAGATGACTGAACATCATCACAACTGGTGGCTGCTGCTGTGTGACAAAAACTGGGTTTTATCTCTTATTTTATAGAGGCTCATTTGTCAAAGCTTCTGTAATTATGATGTGTATAATTAAAGTTCTGCATCAGCTCATGTGTACGATGAATATGCACAGAAAAAGCAAAAAATATACTACACAGCTCTGACCTCATCTACTGTAAGTATAGAGTAAAAGTGTTGTTGTGTAGACGATGTTATGAAGCCATTACATAATTATTGGCATTACGTAAAACATGCATAGATTTTAATTAGGTCTGTAGTCAGATGTAGCGGAAGTCATGCTGGGCAGAGACGTTTGACAGAAGACATGTGTTGTTCAACATCACGTCACATTTTCAAGGGAGTTGAAAGCATGACGTGGAACAAGCAGATGCTTTGATGAAGAACAAACTGTGCCATATGCACACGTTTCCTCTCAGGACATTATATACAGTATTTCCATTGATCTACTATATTGTACTGGACATGTACTGTATACCGGTGCATACATAAATACCCATAAGACATATATTATACTTGTACATCTATGTAGATTAGAATATGTCTTGGATTAAAAAACAGTTTCTATGCCACAGCAATAACCACACAATAAGGGATTGTGCCGTTGTGTGTTTGTTTTTTTGTCTCATTTAATTGAACTTTATTTATTTCAGCTACTTTTTTATGCTCCTTTATAGTGTTTTATATTTCCCTTCAAAGTTGCACTCACTGTTTGCCATTTTAATTTTGTTTTACATGTTACAATCTGACAAAATACTGTTCTATTCTCTGTAGAAGATCAGTTATGAAATAATATATTCATCTCTTTGTGGTTGTAAAATGCACATCCGGCACATTAGTGTAGTAATTACTGTCAAAAGACAGCCAGCTCAGTTGAAGCTCCACATTTCTGTTTGTATGTTTCTTCACTGGGAGAAAAAAGAAAAGTGTGCCCTCTGGTATCAAACACCCGCTGATTTCCAGTTTTCCACTTTTAGTGACTGAGTCGAATTCATTTAAAATAGGCTTTCACCCAACCCAGCCTCCCAGGCTTCACTGCAGACCACTTACTGCTGCACACAGCACAAACTTGCAGTAAATTACACCTTTTCCACATCAAGATTTTAATCTAACCCCTTTCATTCTAGTCCCTAATCATCACAGAGGGTGACAATGCAGCCAGCCACAAAGACCTCCATCTGGCAGACGGTGCTGGAGGAGAACAAATGAAACACTAACTTTGCGAGAAGGGAGACAAAGTGAACAAATTGAAACTGATGCCAAACTGGTCATTTGCCATTTAAGACATTAACAATAAATGGTGAAGACCAACTAACTTACATAAAGACTAATTGACCTCAGTGTCAAAGACCGTACAGCACACGACTAAGCCTGCAAAAAGCAAAGCTACAACACATCATAATGCATACAGTAGTATCCATAATGCATAAATCACAGCAGGAAACTGCACTGAACAGCAAATCAGTCTCTTCAATGAAGAGGCACATAATGCACAGTCCTTAAATATACTGTTAAAGTCTCATCTATAGTATCTACATGTATACATACACACACTATATTCAGAGCATTATGCACATCATCTATCCACAGTTAGGGTCAACAGCTCTGCCAACAAACTTGGATGATGACCCAGCTCAGAACAGGACATGTGCAATCAGCATTCAATCCCTGATCTGAGGGTGATGTTAATATTCTGCTGACAGTGTGACAGTGAAAGTTTGACCACTGCACTCTGCCTCCAGCAGCCACATCCTCGGCAGACACAGATTTTGAACCTCCTACACATAAACCAGGCACACACATATTATACACAGAGATCCAAAGCCAATCATAAAACACCATCAACTCACAGGATATCACAGAATATAGACATAATAAGGGCAACATCACAAAAATATTAAAAAATATATGTAGTCAGATTTGATAATGATTTCCTATAATAGACCAACAAGCAAGACGGCATGTCAGGTTTGATTTTGTGATTACAGCTGCTCTTCCCAGAACAAGGACCCTCACAGACCACAGCGTGCATCAGGCCTCAAGGCCCAAATTCAGATGAAATATAGGGAATCAGGCTGACCGAGCTTCTGCAGAAGGTCAGACTTGCAATACGCAACAGAAAACTGATGATGAACACTGCAGCAACAACTGGAAACAACCCAGCATACATTATCTGACAAGGAGAAATGGAAAATGCACTCTTCTCCATACTAGAGAGAGGTAAAGCAGCTGCAGCTGTGAGTCAGTGTAGTCAGGAGGAAAGTCAGGGAGGATGCCCGGTAGGCAGGTATGCCACGTATGGCTACATCTGCACAGTTTACAATAGGCTACACATGAAGGCAAAGAAGAAAAGAGTCTGAGGCTGATGAGTGCTGTGGTGTGGTGCAGAAACTAATTCACATCAAGTTTATCAAACCAGCAAAGCAAAGCCAGGAGGCAAGGAGGAATAACCTGATGTTAGGGCGTGCTCCGCGCCTTCTCATCGAAGGTAAAATTAAACTTCTTTGCATAAATGAAGTTTATTTCATTACACCTGCTGTTGCTCACAACGTCCTTTGCTCCAGGTGCCGGATTCACATCTCATCCTAGCTTCACCCTGCAGCTTAATGAGGTGAACTGCACCTCAGTTACAAAACAATGCATGTATTCCCAAATAATGAGAGGATTTAGTGAGACCAGCCTCTGACACACAAATATGCTTCCATCACACACAAGTCGTTGGCACTCTGTAACCGATACATGCTACGCATAATCATAGTTACAAAATAAAATAATTACTAAAGTGATTGTAATTATATACTGAGCACATTTAGTAAATTGTAGGTTGCTGCGTCCTATTAACTGAATGTTTAACTGATTGACATATCCCCTTCTCCGCACACTATAATAAAAAATGTGGGATTTTCTGGCAACTAGAAATTGGAGCTGGCCTCTCTAAACATTGTTACAGACAGCTTGTTTACAGAGACCTCTATCTGATCTCACAATACTGGCTGTGTTTTGTCTCTTCAGTTATTTGGAGGTAAACACAGAGCTCCCCAGGACGGGGCAGGTAGTTGAAAACTAGGTGCTGCAGGTGAATATACATATATTATACTTCAGGTTCTGATATCATATAAGGAGCTACTGCAAATATACTGTAGAGATGCCCCTATATTCACCATATCAAAAACAAGAGTCACACGTTCCCTCGTCCACGGAGCAATATAATCTTTGTGTCTTTGTCAAACTTTGAAATATCTGGGCCACTGTCTGCTCTGCACGGTGGAATGGCTCGAGAGGAATCTCGGCTGCTCGTTTATCCACTGACACGCTCTGAGCACAACGATCCCTCATGTGAATTTTCTTCTCGTTCCCTCCCAGTCATTCACTATTCCTAAGGAGTCTGGGGCTTCGTTTGATTCAACAGGCCATAAATCATCACGGAGGTGGTGGAAATAAACGAGAAACAATCTGCCCTCCGCGTTCTGCCCTTCTAACGATGGACTGAATGATCAAAAGCTACAGTAGAGGTGTTAAAGAGTGTATGTTTCGTGTATGTGTGTGTGCGTGTGTTCCCTTTCTTCTCCTGATTTGAAAGCATTGATTTCCAGGTTAAGGAAAATTAAATGCACACCCTGTAGTTTGCTGTATGGAATCACTGCGGAGGAGAGCGTCCATTTTCCCCACACAATCCTACTGTATGCTCCACTGTTCTCATCTCATCCTGATATACTGAGGCACTTTGTTGGATGAACACTCCCTGGAGACATTGTTATGCACAAGGAATGTATATGTGTGATGACAGCCACTGCCTCACCTTGAAAGTCAAAGTCAACCTCCCACCAGGACCCACAGCGCATGTTCACCCTGTCCCCTGTGCATTTACTTCTATGTCACACACATATATTATATGTATTAGGGCACCTGTTTAGTATGTTAATATATGATAGCACCTGACACAACACTAGTGTGATTATTCCTATTGCTCCTATTATAAAAGTCTTTACAAAGGCACCAAAACTCCAGTTCTGTGTCCCATAGTTTTAAAAGTGATGACAGGAGCACAGCAGCTTCGCTCTAATTGATTATTCAACAACTACTTCACTGAACCACAGACGACTCTGCATTAAGCAATCTGACAAAATTTGGGTATTTACCCAATCTCTTTTAAGTGCAGTTTCAATTGAAATGGAACACAGAGGAAGGATTGTGAATTTAAAAAAAAAAAAAAAAGGAAAAATGAAAGAAGAAGCCGAGAGAAACGGGGAAATCAGAGCTAGTAATATAGGTCAGTGGTTTTACCTGGCCCAGAGCAAAAGGACGCAATCACAGCCAGTATACAGACGTAACTGAGGTAGGGCATCCATGACACGCTGTTCTGAGAATAAAAAGCAAAGAGGGAGAGAGATGATTTATTACAGCTTCTGTTGCTTCATTAAAAGATATTTCCTTTTTACCTATGGTCTAATTGATCAAAATATTGACAATGTCCAAGGCACAAGAGGAATTGTGGTCTATTTTGTTCACACTGATGATATTTTGTTCACACTCTTAATTGCACAGCAGGACAGGGGACCTATGCACTGTACATGTGTGTAGACTACAAAGAGGTCAGTGGAGCAGGAGGAGCAGCTTACCTGGAAATTGAGGAACACTGTGAGGAGGCTGAAGAAGAACGCCATTGCAGCGAAGCCAAATATGAGGAGGGGCTTCCTGCCGATTCTCTCTATCACTAAGCCCTGGAAAAAAAAAAGAAAAGAAATAAAGTTTAATGTTAGAGGTAGTTCCTGTGCTCTTGTGATTACAGACCTATTGATAATATACAGCGTTGCCAGTGGCATGGCTCTTGAGATGACAATGTTAGTCAGTCATCCTGTCAATCCATCACTTTGTTACAGACCGACCTCGACAATCACAGCACGAATTGTAATGAAATTTCTAACGGGTTCTTGGAGCCCAGGGGGGGTGAGGTTTATTGACTGACGTGGACATGTGACTTTCTTTGAACAGATGACTTCTCCGATCTCACTATGATGTTGACACTTTGTCTTGTTTTTTTAGGGAAATCTATCTTGCAGGGAGTCCACATGGAAAATCTGTGCTATTATTCATGGTGTCCAGAGGATGTACAGTATCCTAATCACTTCTCATTAAGCTGCATCATAACCTTTAATATCATCCAAATCTAATGACATCCCGTCCTGCTGACTGTGATCGATAGGTTACCGTCTGAGATGTTGTGCACTGCCTCAGCTTTCTGAAATCATACTGTGTGTGCTACATGAGAACATTACATCACAGTCCAGAGCACAGAAATAAACACTGTCTGAGGGCAACGATTTGCTGGAGGAGGAGGAGGCAGCATATCAGTTTTCTTCTTCTACACACTTGAAGCCACCAGTAAATTCTACTGACATAAATTTGGTGGTGAAGAATAACATATAAATAATGGATCATATAGCACAGATTTACTCATAGACAATACTGCAGGTGGCTCATCAATAATTCCACAGGGACGTCTCACTCTCCACCGACTGTAGGTGTTTTCTAGTGGAGGGTCACTCGGTGCAGGGCAGAGGATGGAGACCAGACTCCATCACCGACACAATCAACACCAGGCTTCGACCCAAGCAAAGCCTCGGCTCTACACCTTCCTCCATCGCGGCCTCAAGGGATAAAAGTATTCATGGCACTGCCCCCAGCTCACCAAACCACAGGGATTTGATGAGGTTGAGGAAAAGGTTACTGGTGTTTGTACAGCCTATATCCCTGAACAGAGGGTATAACGTGAAGTGCTTTTCAATGTGTATGTATGCGTAGGTGTAAAGGAGGAGCCGGTTAACCTCACAAGACGCATCGGATCAAGATTTTTTCGATCAGTTTCAGAGTTTGTTTTGAGCTTTTTCTGGCTGGCAGCAGGTTATGCCCCAGAATCCATCTGATTTAGATACTGTACGTCGATCCGTTTTGTGTTTGTGTGCCTCTCCAAACATCCCACTGGTCCCTGAAGGCAGAAGACATTTCTCTTCGAGACACTACCCACATTGCAGCCACACACGCACACACACAGAGACACACACAGAGCCGCGGCTCATTACAGTTTGAGGATGTGAAAGACTGAATATTTATGAACCTCTCAGTGTGGGTGGGTATATGTGTGTCTGTGTGTGTGCAGACCTGTATGACAGAGATCACTGAACTGTCAGTTAACTGTGGGAATTATCATCAGTCTCATTCCATCCTGGGGATCATTGTGTGCATCCTCATTCAGTTGTTTCTTTGTGTGTATCAGACATGGGCCCAAAACGTCAACAATTCAACAACTCCAAAACGCTCTGGTGGACAAGTTGTGACCTGCACATTCACCACGCAATGAGATAATAACGGAACATCACGAGACAGAGTTGTTTTTTGAGGTAAATTGATGCAAAACCACTGATGTGTGCTCCCGTCCAGGTCAGTTTTTCAGCAAGCAGTCTCTGCATTTGCCTCGAAAACAACTCTGTCTCGTAATGTTCTGTTAGTCTGTTAGTGTGGTGAATGTGCAGGTCACAACTTGTCCACCAGAGCGTTTTGGAGTTGTTGGATTGTGTATTTGATGAGGGAAACCAAGAAATCCCATTAGCCTCCGTAGTGTAGCTCTGAGCAGCTCGCGGCTCTGCTCCGCCATTCTAAAAATAGCTTGCACCAACAATTAAAGGTAACGAACCTACTGTTATGACTTACTGTATGACAATGGGTCAATTTGCCAAAATGTTGAACAATCCCTTTAACCCTTGTCCTGTCCACGTATCAACACCAGCACCTGTGTGTGCATCACACACACCCTTTGTGCACACAAACACAATGAACTACAAATGAAGCTGGATTAAAATGGTCACTCTCTAATATCCCACTTCTTGGCAGAGCGACGACGTCAGCTGCTCATGGTTGGCAGGACTCAAACATCCGGTCATTATTCATCACGTCAAGAAGCAGATGAGCCATTGCAGACAACTGTCCACAGCTTAAGGCACCACTGGCCCTTCACCATCCCTGCATAAATCCTTGGGAGATGCTTTGAATGAAGAAGTCTGTCACACAGACGCACACCGACAATGACGCTGCTGTGATTGTTTTCACCCTCGTGACAATCAGCGCACAAATTACCTCTGAAGACAAAGACATTAAAGGAGAATACTGATAGGCTGAACATGGATGTTGTGTAGTCGGGAAGCATACTGTGGCTGAGGAGATTAGAGAAGATATTTTTGCCTTAGTGCTTCCAGACGAAGTCATTTGTCGATAATCATATTTGTATAGCGTGGAAAGACAACTTCCAGAGGCCTGAGAATTACTCAGGCTAGAAATTCATCACAGTTAACACGAAACATTCATTTAGATCTGTCAATCTGCATATTACTATCTGTCCATCAATCAAGGAAGCGGGTAAATGTTCATTTGTACCTCTGTATTTTCATTCTTCACACTGTGTTGTAGTGTGACCCTAACCCTACCATAAGGTCAGCTTTTGTGTTGCGTGATAATTTGTTTGTGTTTAGACTTCAGTTTGCCAAAGGGCCACAAGAGTGTGACGACACAGTTGCGTGCGCATGATTTAATGAATGGTGGCACACAGTCCACGGTTCTTGTGTGTCAGCCAGCCGTGTAGTGACAAGCGTGCCGCAGTTAAAAGGCGAGGGCCCAGTAGGGCACAAGAAAAGGGGGCAGGAGGTCAGCGGAGAGCATTGTGCATTAAGTAATCGTACATTATGCCTGTTTTTCCCTTCTTTTTTTCCCCATTACATGTGTTTTATAATAGCCGTGTTAGAATCGCAATATACTGAATAAAAAATGAGATTATAAGATGGTGTAAATGAGTTAAACAGAGCTTAAGGAGGATTTAAACAAGTCTTTGCTCGATGATTAATGATGCATTTAGATTTAATGAGATGCAAAATTCAACAACAGCGTGAACGCATACATGTACAAAGCCAATGGAAAGATATGAACAGATGCGAACAGACATGAACAGATAAAAAGTTGCTGCAGGCGCTGTGAATTGTGGCGAAGATGCTTTACAATACTAGGAAGAGCATGACTCACCTCATTAATCTACAGCGGGAGAACAAAAGCGGAGAGCAGTGTCAGTCTAACAAGCTCATTGTAAATGGTAAAAATTTATCTGTACAGTGGCTCGACTACAGGAATTCTCTGGAAAGTGACTCATCCATCTATCCCATAAATCTTACACCTATTTCTGTTCAGTGTCACTGCGGCAGCTTTTCCCAGCATGCAATGTTGCAGCGACAGGAGCAGGTTGTCAGTGTGTGTCACTGGTCAAACACATTAATAGCTTCCCTGACCTTCATGTGTTTGGGCTGGTGAAGGAAAGACAACAACACAACAAGAACCCTGTTGGCCGGGTCAGAGTTGAACCCAGGTGTTTGTGCGGAGAGTGGGATGACGTCAAAACATTTACCGCCTCAATTCTATGTCTTTTTCTTTTGCGACTCTCACATTTTTCTTTATAGCACTAAATCTGGCCAATACACGCTAAACTTTAAAAAACATACTGCCTGCTGAAGAATGATTTATTAAATATTAAAGGGGATGGATGGAATACATTAATATACATGATACATTAATCAAATCTGATCTAAATGTTAATCCAATGTCGAGACAACCACCCATACTTCCGCCAAATCTTTTTCAAGTAATACATCCCTTGCACTGTCAATGGGAACACTGAAAGAGTCCTATTGGAATTTTTACTTAGTTTTTACTGCCTTTCATTTAATTCAGGATACGATTTCAAACTCAGGACATGATGACCTGCACCATTTATGCACCACTTAGTGGGTATAATCTGAAGGAATCAGGAAATATTGTGGCATTTCCTGGCGTCCTGATAAAGACGAGAGAAGCCGTTGCTTTATCGTACAAGTTAACTGCAACAAGAAAGCGATGCCCTTGTACCAGAGAGGTGCCAATGTGCCACAAGCGACTTTAAGATCCCACTAATAAGCTGGTGAAAACAGAGGGTGTTAAATTAGCCTGGGACAAGATAATATTTGGTTGCTCTGCTCCAAGGACAAGCCTGGCCTGTTATTTAGAGTTCAGTGATGTTGCATTACAGAATTCAGGCATAAACATTTGGCCAATTATCAAATAAACCATTTCCTGCAAAGACCTATTGAGGACGTTTTCTTTATGATGTGGCCAGTTAAAGTCGTTCAGATATTCTGTTTCATGTTGTTTTCATTGTGCGTGGTGCATACCGTATATATAGTGACAGGTCTGGTGCCATCACTGACACATGCTGAATAAAAGATGTGCACTTTAGTTTCATCCTTTTTGACGTTTAAAAGAGAAAAAAGGAAAAGAATGAAATCTAATTCACATAACAATTACTACTGGGCTCCAGAGTCCCTGCTTCACTTCAGACATAGGTGCAGTCAATTTCAGGGTGAGTTACTGTACCAAAATGCAGAATACATTCATATGAGGACCCACAATCAAAACTGTCTCGTCAGCCCGGCGGCTAACCATGTTTGCAAACAATTTGTTGGAAAGACTGAAAGTTTGCGGTGAACAAACCAAAACTGAATCACTTCCTGAAAAGATCCATTCATCTCAGTTCAGTTGAGCGAACGAGCAGGGAAACACGCACCCACTCATTGGGTGATTCAAGCCACTGATTCATTTTTAGGGATATACACAGAGTGATTCACTATGAAGAAGCAGTGCATGTTCTGCAAATGACCTTACTACACAGTGAACACGAGCCCTCAATGATTGTCAGAGGCTTGAACTGTGAGAATCAGTTTGTCCAAGTTACAGCTCAGTGAACTACTGTAAGGTCAAGGACTGAACTGAATGTTTTCAATTAATTCCTTTAATGAAAATGCAGCTCCATACCATGTGAGTGTTAAATCTGAACGTCCATGATTGTTGAAGATTGGTGCATCAGTGGTGAATTAGCCAGGCAATGCACATGTGCAGCACAGTTACGTTGGATAATATGCTTCATTGGTCAAATAATTATAGTATATCACCTTTAAAGAGCCCCATCTCTTGTCAGTGCAGGTACAATTCCTTAATTTCAAATTATTTAATGTAACATGTCACATAACAATGAGATCTTCACACAAGAATCCATAAATGACGGCCTTCTTCCTCCGTCTCGTCTGCTATCATGAAGCAAATCTTAATTTCCCTACAGACCAACATGAGGAAAGGTGGTGTCTTCCGAGTGCACCCGATGCCTGAGTACTCCCAAAACTCATTAACACCAAACTGCAGAATGCAAAAGGACAACTAATCTTTCCTCACAGATTTCCATGTGCGTGTTTACAGGGAGGGGCAGATTTTGCAGGTGACCCCTACAGTACATATACGTTTGAGGTTTCTTTGGTAGCTACTGTATACTTCTTCTTCATTTAAAATCTGGCAATGCTGATGTAATCAGATTAGAGTTACAGCTACAATGTGGTGCATTTACTTTTTTTCCTATTAGGAAGCACCTTTAGCGGGATTTAGGGATTAAACTTCACCTTTGAAGTGTTTGCACTTGTTTTTTTTAAAAAGTTACATTTAAAAGCTTTGATTTTAATGTCATAAATATTTGAGGTCCCTAAATCCACAAATGAATTACATCTTTCTCATCTGATGTCAAAATGTCCCTGACTGTGAACATGAGGCTCATACAAATGGAATCTGTTGACCTGTGTTGATGAAACATTTACACAGGTCTGAAATTCTTGAAAACTGCTTTCAAAATGAAAGATGTCAAACGTTCAGCATTTCCCCCGAAGGAAATGTGTGTCTTGTACGTTTTATTTGGGGCAGCAGGGAGATATCGTTACAGAGCTACTGTAACCTCACACAAGTTATGGTCACAAAAAAGCACGGAAAGTAATTACTTGAGATTTAACATGATTCACCTCTGAAACTGACCAAAACATGAATTTAATTCATTCACTTCTGCCTGGTGTCCGCCACACAAACAGCCAGTGGCTCATTATCGGAAGAACAAGAAGGGCGTTGAATTGACTGTGGCTGATCGGCAGATACTGTTGGGCTGCTGGGAAAACTCATATCTGAAGAGTTCATGCTGCTGTTTGAAGTGAGTCGCCTGCAGCTACGACACTGTGGGGTCGTCTAACTGCCACAGATCAAAGCAACACAGGGCAACAGGAGCAGACCTTCACTCCAGTATCTTGTCCTCCCTGGTTAAGAAAGCAGCATTGAGGACTGAGAATCTCGGGGCCATGGAATTTTTTTCTTTTATTACTATTATTTTAAAAGGCAAATTTTTTTTCCAACTTCCTGAAAGAAAATTCAGAAAAGTGCAGTGACTGCAATGCACCGAAGATGGTGCACCTGAAAAATATAGAGGTTTTTGTCCAAATACTGAAAACACTGCCAGGAAACATATTGTTCACCTCTGCACATCTAACAGAGGACAGAGATTCAAACTGTCACTCAAAAGAAGACAACAATTTATATTTGTCCAAAAGCTCTGTCAGGGTTATAAATTTTTCTTTACACCATGTTGCTCTGCACCATCTTCCCTTACTGCGACTCAGCACTTTTGTGGTGTCTGAACCATGCATCGTCAAATCCCCATCCATCGTCATTCTCTGGTCAGGTGTCAGCCTGAAACCAACTCATGACCAGCCGACAGAGCAGAGAGAAGAAAATAAAAAAAAGCCGGCAGATGTTGAGAATAAATGAAATAATTTTCCAATCACGTGATGAATAGTGAAAACCACTCCCATCATCATCCCATCTTCGAACTCTCTGTTTTTTTACCAGTGATATTCCTGCGAGAGTCCCAAAAAGATGTCAGGCTCGAGATCAAAGACTGGAATATGCTCATGCCGAGGAGAATGACAAAAATAGATTGTAATTAGCCGTTGTGTGATGTTTGAATTAAGGAAAGATGCAGAGGTGGAATGGGATATGAAAATGCCAAAAGGAAAGTTCTGACAATCTGCACTGTTTCTGTTTTAGTTGCCCAATAAACAGACCATATTCACCCTGAAAGATCTGATGAACTCAGTGCACTGACGCTGCTAAATTAAGTTAAGTTAAGTTAAGGGGTCGGATTATGGCTGATCTAGAATTCCCTTTTCTGCACATATCAGATCTTTGCTTTCACATCTGGTTCCTGTGTGTCTATTTGGGGAGACTAATCTTTAAGACCTGATTACAAAAAATGACTGTTAATTAAAATACGGGAGAGTTTTAATGGCCACCTCTGAAGTCCAGCATCTATTTTGTGAATGTTAACTTCACTTTGCTTTTTTGTTGCTAACAGTGGAGCAATTAACTATAAAAGAGTCCAATATGTATTCATAGAAGTTAGTGGAAACCAAAATAGAGATAATAGAAAAAACAAAACAAAACTGATACTTAGATTTGTCCTGATGCCTTATATGGCAATGTTATGTTGTACCATGTCAGCCATATCAGTTTTGCTTTTACATATGGCCTTAACCTCTATGACTGCAAGTTAACTTTCAGTTTTGTTGTTTCTCCATCTACATTTCTCTAATTTAAATGAGACAGCAAGAGCAGAAATTCCAACATAACTGTACCCTAAATCTCTATCTGAATGACAAACATCAACCAAATTTGAGGCCCTTTTTGAATGAGATAAAATTGCTGAACTAGATCTGTGATAGAACTAGAAGAGATTCACAGAGCACTTCTCTTTCTGCAGGATGGCAAGACTCTAGGACCCAATGGCTTTACAACGTAGCTTTAAAAAGATAATGAAGCACAAGCTGTGAAGAGACTCTCTTCTCTTTCATAAGCAACCATTACACTTTTGCTCAAGAAGGACAGAGACCCTACAGTTAATGGATCCAATCGGCTAATGTCACTAGTTTTATGAAGGCACATTACTCATTGTCTAGCATTCGCAGGTTCTTCAATGTCCACGCTCTTTGCTGGCCCCAGAGGCAGTCATGTCATTAGATGACTGCAAAGGCCTTTGACCAAACTGAGCAGGAGTTTTTTCTCTGAGCTCCCTTAGAAATTGGGTCTCAGTAGGTGGGTTCACATGGACAGTGTTGGTTTAAATCAATCTGTTTGTAACTCATGTATACGCTCAAGATGAAATCTTCAAAGTAAACTGGTTGGGTGTTTACATGCGCCGACGAGTGATTGCGTTACTTTGGGTTCAACAATATTGATTACAGAAGTACTACAGCTGAGCAATATTACAACTTATGTAATTTACCATAACCTCAAAGCATTAAGTCCATCAGGGCCCTGATGAGTTTCCAGCAGTTGATGGGAACAGAAGCTGTGATTGAAATCAACATAAAGACACTCAAACGACATCCAGATGTACCCTCAACAAAGTGTAAGTTAGGTGTGATTGACAATTCAAAAGAAGAATACTGTAACGTGGAAGATCAGGATGTTTCCAAACTGCAACAGCACTTATATCTGGGTAAATAGGATATATTTGTATGGGTGGGTGGATATCGGTGTCAGAAGATTGGCGTTCAGCAGTTACACTTTCATGCAGGTTTCAGATTTTCATTGATGTGTTGTGTAGAGTGATCACTGCATGTCAAGCCCGTCCTCACATAATGCTCAAGAGTAAAATACTACAGAAACTGCCTAACAAGCTGTCGTCAGAGAGTCTCAGCAGCAAATTACCCCTCTGGTGCTGCAAAGAGCGCTCTGCTCAGTCATTTAGTGACAGATCAGGTGCCAGAACGGGAAGAACTCCTGCTGTTTGAGTAGCTTTCACTCACGAGGCTCCTCCACATCAGCTAACTTTGGAGACAAGGAGTCGGATTATGGCTGATCTCGAATTCCCTTTTCTGCACATGTCAGATCTTTGCTTTCAAATCTGGTCCCTGTGTGTCTATTTGGGGAGACTAATCTTTAAAACCTGATTACAAAACATAGAAAAAATTACTGTTATTTATAATACAAGAGAGTTTTAATGGCCATAAAGACCAGCTCTGAAGTCCAGCATCTGTTTTGTGAATGTGAACTCCACTTTGCTGAACACGGCCATAAGATGATATATTTGGTTGATGTTTAGCTGCGATACTTACTGAGACAATGGCCGCTAGCGTCTCTATAGCTCCAGTGCTCAATGTGATGTAGGGGAGCAGGTTCTCAGCAAAGCCCGCTTCCCTGAGGATCCCGTTGGTGTAGTACCAGATCTGCAAGAAGTAAAGCAAAACTAATTTCACTCATCTTTTATGTTAGACAATTAGATACACAGTAGGATTGATTACAAACATTTAGACCATCTTCATCTTGCCGGCTTTAGGGCTTGTAAGCATTTGAATACTTTTGTAAAATGCAGGTTGAAAACTGCAGAACCTAAACTTTTATTATCTACTAATAAGTTGAGATCAAACATGAAAAACTTTCTTGGAGAAGATCAATACACAGGGGGAGGGATGGTCTTGCCTTTTGATTCTTATCACTCACATCATCTTGGCTTTATAAAATATTCACCTATTTAATTCTTTGAAAATGTGAGGACGTAGTCGTGTCTCTTTTCTGCTTCAGATCAGCCTTAGCTATTCCTACCCTAACAAAAAGACAGAAACTCATTGAAACTGTAGAAGGCCAAAGGCAATGAGACGCATCTATACAATTGTGTCTTTACCTCTTTTGCTTATCATCTGCAAGAAAGAAATCTTTCCAATTAAGCTTCCTTCTTTACTGAGCAATACCACATGCTGTGCGAGAACAGGTTTCTCCTTTATCTTTCTGAAGAGAGGCTTTCTAAGATGGATCCTAAGGTGAGTCTCCTATAGGTGAGGTTTAAACTCCACAGGGAATACCTGTCCACTGCTGAATGAGTACTGGAAAGATATTTTTAAATCTCTCTCAGAGGTCTGCGGAGGAACATCTGAACCACTTCTACCTCACTGCACTGCTTGGTGTAGCAGGTGAAGAACAGGACCTTCCCATACAAAGTGCTGTAGCATTTGATAAGTGAACAGCCAGATGGTTGATGTTCTTTAATCAAGATTTGAAACCTGGCGCCTTTCATCCATAATGTGAAAAACCTCAGTGAAGAGTCACGACTTGACAAACTGTCTGGATGCAACACATGCTGAACATATGGAGCTCACTGGCTTGCCGACTCATCTTCACTGTTTTCTCTCACGTGCACCATTCTGTTCAATGGTCACAAAACCTTGGTGCTATTGTAGGAGCTGAAACTGTGAATATTTCTCACTTAAGACTCAGACTAGACATTTGCAAGAATCGTTTGACTGATTATTGGTGATGGGGGAGAGAATAGTCCACGTCAGTCATAATGAAGACCTCCAGAGTGATGTAAATTACATTCCTATATGTTTATATGTAAATGAAGACAAGTTCATACCTATGATAATATAAATGAGCTTTGTGAATTCTAGGATTCTTGCATATTCCTGATAAGTCCATCAACCTATCAATTTCGATCATGGAAATTTAAGCACATATTATTTATGATATTCACCCGGCGCACACATTTAGAGACGAGCTGACATCCATTTGCATGTCCAGCCGAGTACTGCAGGGTGAATATCCTATCCAGTGTAGTTTTACCAATTACCACTTTAATTTAAATCATTTTCGTTTCAAAAAGACCTGATTGTTTCCTCCTTGACAGTATATACAGTAGGTAGGTTTTGCCATTTCTTTAGGTTTCTGCTCTTGGAATTCAAAGGAGTCATTTTTCCTCTGTCTTTTCAGGCGGTGGATGGCTGCATTAAGCACCAACTCCTCCCCACTGCTAGTGGTATTTTTGTCCCCTATTAGACCAGCAACATTGGGATCACTCAAAGAGGATGGAGGATGGCTAAACATCTTGTCCTGTCCACAAAGTACACAGAAAGGAGTGACTCACAGTGACCTCCCGATGCCCACAGGGTCTTATACACCTGTGTGTGCACAAGCCCAGAGGGACACTGTTTGCAATTTGCTGCCCACCTGGTCCACCGACATGCAAGGCTGTGACAGTGATGATGACTATGATAGGACAGCACACCCCAGCGGATAAGCCTTTAACTGTCTTATGTGTCAAACCGCCACACAAAGAGTCATGATTTTTAAAATTAATGCTGGTAATATGTAATCACACATTAACTTTATCTCTTGTGTAAAATAACAATATGTCAGTGCTGTTTTCAACGAGGTTTGTTTCCCCCAATGTGTCCAAAACTATCTAATAATGCAGCTTTAAATACAGTGCACTGTTTCCCTCAGATAACACTTCTTAATATTGAACGAGGTCTGGTCTGGTGTCTGATGTTTCAGACTGGTCTGTAGTTTTGGGTCAGTTTTAATTTCCATAGATTAGTCTCATGCAAGTCAGACAGTTTCACAAAAATTGACTAATTTTAAGCCAAATCCATTATAAACTTTACCCCAGGCAGACTCCTAATATCTAAGAGTAAGTTACCATGGTAGCAATCAATAACACCTGCACTGAGCAACAGCGCCCAACAACAAAGCACAGGAAAATATGGTTTATAATTTCTGAGTTTTCTGACATAGCTATGGGAAGAGTTTATGAGAGACTGCAACATGTTCTTTGTTTATTTTTTTTACCAAATAATTATTATTGCTGAACTGCTGTATGTGGTTTATATTCTTTGATTAGATTATCAATTTTTATATACTGTATAAACATCTTGATTTACTCAAATTCATTATGGCAGCAAGTAGACTATACTTTGTGCAATGGATGAATTTCGATGCCTCAGACAAAGTCAATATTTGTGAAAGTGGCTCCCAGCAGCACAAAGACTCTGTCTTGTTTGAGTCTCTTGAGGAGGAGAGAAAATACTCTTCTGTCACTGCTCTGTCCACCAAGGCTCAAAACTAATTGACTGGGTAGAAGTGTGACTGCAGGTGTGACAGAGCATCTTCATCATCTGTAGCTGATATTGACAATGTCTGCACTAAAAGTAAATACTGATATAATCCAATATTGCCCTTCCGTGTTTATTTTCTAAATCTAAAAAACACCAAAAGCATTCCTGACTTTAGTTTAAATTAAGTGTCCGAAATAAGACAAAGGTTAGATGAGAGCTGCAGCTTACAGCGTTGAGGCCACAGAGCTGATAGCACGCCATGGTGATGATGATAGTGATGAGCTGCCAGCGAACAGCTGGACTCTTCAGCAGCTGCAACACGGAGATGGTGTGTAGGTTGTCCTGAGCCCGAGCCTCTGCATGGACTTCCTCCAGTTCCTCGGACACGTCCTTCTTCCCCAAAAACCTCTGGAAAGCTGAGACACAGACACACACGCACAAACACTGGGTTAGAAAAATATATCTACAACCACTGTGCTGCAAACGGTGAAGCCTACTCTCAGTGGGATCAGCTGGGAGGACTGAAACAATAATTCAGGTCCACATGCACACCGATCTGAACTAGTACAACTGCTAATGAGCAGCATTTACATGACATTTTAAATTATTAAAATTACTGAATTATTGAAACTGACTTTACAAATGTTTAATGTGTAAATGTATTCCACACATCTGTTGGGCTTCAGGAACACAGCAACATGTGTTTGTTAACAAGACAGTTCGACAGCTACAGCTAGTCAAAAGGACCGGTAAAAGGCAACGCTCGGCTCCTGTCTTGTTCTCAGTCTGAACGGCTCCTTTGGGAAACAACATTCATCAACACAATATTACTCAGCCTTGTCTGTCTGACACCCACTTTGATTTAAGGAGGTTAAATGTTCCATTACACTGTTGTCACTTTGGCTTAATGCAGACAAACCTTGAATCATTGTGCAAATGTATTCCATAGCATCTATTTTTATGTTATTTACTTTATGTTTTAACAGTGCCCTGCAGTTGTTGTGTTATCCCACTGGTAATGTCAGATACACTGACCTTGTCATAGGACTGACTAATGTTGTCTTCTTCTCTCAGTCCCAAGGTCTAACAAAGCTTTAAATAAGAAATACACACACAGTTTAGTGTGTGTGTACAGCTAACTACGCTCTTGGCAGTTCTCTGCCGTCTAGCCAGCTGAACGTTGTTTGAACTTGGACCACTTGAATGTGACGCACCAGAGGGAATAAGTGGGTGTAAAGACATTTCTTTCTTCACTTTAATCCCTTATCCTGTAAAGTTGGATCCCAGGTGTTAAGGGAAGTCAAAGTGGGTACAGGTTAAGGACACAACCCCGAAAAGCAAATCTCTTCACACCGACAGGAAGTGGTAAAAAAACAGGTCATTATGTGGGTGTTGGATGGCGCACACACTTTGGGACTGTTATAGACAGAGCTGGAATATCAAAGCCTGGACCATGGTCTCCGGGGTTGCACAGGGCAACATTTGTATGGTATGAAGATTGTGTGTGTGGGAGGGTGTGTGTGTGTGTGTGTGTGTGTATGTGTACACACGTGTTTAGCGATTGGGTACAAAAACTAGCTGTGAACAGAATGTGAATGGTGCCTCTACTAAATCACCATCAAACATAAAAAAAAAAGTCTCCTCATCCACAGGGGTTACAATGTTGCACCGCCATGTTTTTCTACAGAACGGACAAACCAAACATTGTTTATATCACATTCTCTACAGGCTTAGAAAAGGGAGGGTGATCCAAGTAGTCTACCACTAAATACACATACATTTTGAGAGTAGCATAAACTGTGACATGCATACCTATACAGTAATGATAAGCAAACAGAAGTCCCATGTCATCCTTCCTACATGGAAAACTTAAGCCCTGAAGATGAGTAATGACACCATCAGAGAACTGAGAATATAATCTTCCTTTGAATAACATCACCTTTAACCTAAATACTACTACTACTTCTTCTACTCTATCTTACCTCTAGGTGATTAGTCTGTACCGTAGATTTGCACACCTAAATGACTGATGTCCCTCCCCTCTGCTGCCTAAAAACATGGAAACCCACTTGAATCCACATTCATACTGAGGCTGTCAATGTCAGCAGCAGCGTGACTTGACATAAGATGTTTGTGAGAACATGGTGGGCTGTGCAACATCGACTTTTTCTGTTTTATTTTCACTGCTGGAAGACTGAGGCTCTTTTCTGTGTCGCTGTGGTGGCCTGAGCTCTTACAGAGCCACAAGGCGCAGAGATGCAGCACAACAAAGAAGCTTTAAAAAAGGAATATAAAGCCTGATCCTACAACATGAATGTGGGCGTTAATTCTTCTTAATTCTGATTAAAACGGGCACGAAAAGGTCAAAGCTTGAAGACGCTCTGAAAGAGATTGACTAAAACTCTAATATGGAGATATTTTAGCTTAATTTCAAAGGATAATGCTGGCATTAGTCTTCAGATCAAAGCAAAGAATTTCCCCTGGTTTCCAATGAAGATTTAACATCTTTGATCACAAATGTAAATTTGTAATTCGGGGTTCGTAATATCCATCTGGCCAGTCACCAGTGTAGTTTTGTGAATGTTACCACTGCAAAATTAACTAAGAGAACTAATTTAGGTGCTTTTCAAGCATTTGAGCATGTTCATTGTTATTGTGGTTGTTGGTGTTTGCCTTTCCAGACAAAAATATGACCAAAATATTGTATATCACCGGCCTCATTTCAACTGGTCCAGACATTAAATTTCTAGGATGAAAAAAAATATATCATATAGTAGCCTACAGTAGGTGAAAAATTGGAGACAGGAAAACTAATGTGAAGAAATAGAAAGCGCTGCCAAAAAAGTAATAAGTCTGGTGGATTTAATCCTACGCTCCTACACTAAGGCCAGTAACCTTGACACTGCGCCTTCAGCCATTCTGACACAAATACACAAATATAGCGAGAAAAGAAAAGAGGCGAGCGCATGGTGTAATGCATGATGACTTATGATTGGATTTGTGAGCTGAGGAGATGAGACTTCACGGCATACTTTCTTAGTTATAGTTCTGGTCTCAGCAGGGGAGAAAGTACAGTAAATGTGTGCTTTATATTCATTCATATTCACGGACTCAGAAATCCTGGATGCTCTGAAGGCAACACTGAAATTAATAGCAGTTTTGCAATCAAACCAACAGCCTTTTAATACACAAACTCATTTCATTTGCGACCTCTGTGACCTTTAAGTGGAAGGCACGACTGCTGCACATATTCGACATGACATGAGACAAGTTGGGGTGCAAGAGAACATGCTGTTCCTGTCTGACACTTTGTGATGATGATGACGATGATTGGACACTGCAGTGCCACCTCTCTCGATTTTTTTTTTTTTTATGTGTTGACAACAATTCCCCAGACCACAGCGTTGTAACACAAGACAGCAAAATAGATCTACAGCGCTGTTGGGACCGGTGCCAGCAAAATGTCGTTGGGAAGATGTGAGGGGAGTTTAGGCAGGATGTCCTTTCAGCGACCTCTCCTCTCATCCTCAAGGAGTTCTGCACACAGCCAGTCACTGTGAGCACTTGTCTAACACTGGCATAAAGTATGAAGTAAGCGCATGTTCACAAACTCTTTTGACGTTTGTCCTGCGTCAATTCTACTTGTTTGTTTTATAAAAATGTGTGCACTTGCTTGCTTTTCTTTCTGCCATTCAGTTAAAAGGTAGACAGATGAAAAACATTTTCTTCTTGGCATCTTGCTCGCTTAACAGACTCAAGGTTGGAACTATTATTTGGCAAGGGCAGCTACAAACAAAGACGAATGGCAAAAAACAGAAAGTGAGCTAAAAATAACTGTTCCATCAAGAGAAGCACAAACAAAGTCCTTAAATTTCAACAGCTCTAACAATTAAACTTGACGACTAACTGCAATGACTGCATTTAGATACAAAGAGATGCCATTAGAGACCTTCATCTTCAACAGCATTAACCAGCAGGAAAGTTGGTAAAACTCTGTCCTATCACTCTATAAAAATGCTGCTTTGTTGACATTCACAGTATCATGACTTCAGTTGGACCACAATACATGTAAAGGCCTTTGCACATGTTTTTTTTCATATGCATTTTTTAAAATCCATCACCTGACACACAGGCAGCTCAGCGGGATCTAACAGCCTCGAAATACTGATGTGAGTGGTCAGAAAGCATTTTCACGGATGCGAAAAACGCAGAAAATCTAACCCATTCCGAAAACTTTAATGACGGACGAAACATGATCAACACAACACTTTTTTAACGTGTGGCAATTTCGGACAAAACCAACAACAACTCAGTGTGCAAGAATCCGTTGAACTCCACAATAGAAGAAAAAAAAATCAGAGACCAGCATACAATGATTCTTCAAAACTGAAAAACACTCTCTATTTTTCCTCTGTCAGCATGTTGAACCTTGCAGTTCATGGGCACAGAGCCCACTGAGACACTCTGGATTGAAGAAATGTTGCAAAGTCTTCAAAAGTATGTGTCAGACACAAGTTAAGCGCTGATACAGAACTGTGGTGATTGACTTTAGACTTTAAGATTAGTTAGGACATGAAGCCCCATTTACATTTATTATAACATGTACTGTATGTGGATACAGACATTTTATCCATGAGCCTTTGGATTAATATTGATAAAGTTCACATTATTTAGGATTAGGTAGAGCTTGTGGACTTTTAACTGGAGTGTGGCTCTTTCCACCCAACTCGTTGGACAGTGTATCAGAGAACATCAGAGTACAGTACATATTTATGATTTGGATCAGGGACGTGCACATGATTTTAGAGGGGCAGGGGCTCAAAGTCAGAAAAGGGCAGGACATTTTTTTTTGGTCCTTTACACAATATGGATCCGCCGTAAACACAATGCATATTATTTTGAAAATGAACCCGGTGTTTTATTTTGTATTTTCTACACTAGACGATCTGCTCTGCTCTGTGCGGAATTGATGCGCCGTGCTCCGACGTCCGGCAAAAACAGAAGCTGACACATTGAATAATAGAATAATACAGCGTTTTTCTGAAATATTACCCATATTAAATGCTGAATAAGTGGACTGCGACTAGACCATAACTCACAGGTTCAAGTTGCTCCACTGTCACGTCTCCTCAGTTATCCGTTGCCAACTCCTTAGCAAGCAAAGTCGCTATTGGCTGCCCCAAAAGTCGCTAGAAGTCGCTAAATGATGTCATTACCTCAGGGGGGGGGGTTAGCGGCCGGCAGCGGCGCTCTGTATGTGTTTATGGAGTGGATCAGTGCGTCTCTGAATGCAGCGGAGACGGCTCTGTGACACTACTGTGCAGGCTGACAGTCAGTGAGGGCTCGCGGCAGCGCCGCTGCTCGTTGGAAACAGCTGTAATAACGTGATTTCAGGTCCTGAAACGTTTGTAATATCTCCGGGAAAAAGTCGCTAGATTTGTCGCTAGTCGCTTTTTACAAAAGAAGTCGCCAAGAGGGTTTGGAAAGTCGCCAAATTTAGCGACAATGTCGCTAAGTTGGCAACACCCGGGCGCAGTTGGCTCTCTCTCCTCTCACTTACTCACTCACTCGCCCTCTCTCTCTCTCTGGCGGAAGCGGCAGGCTCAAACAACAACAACAACAACAAGAAAACGTGGAGTTTTTGTACCGCTGTTTTTTTTTTGTTTTTTTTTACTTACATCCCTGACAGGAATTTATTAATGTTGTTAAAAAAAACAAAAACAAAAAAAAACACACACACAGGCAGAGGGCACTTTTTAAGACGAGGCAAAAAAGGGCAGGGGCTCAAGCACCCATAGGGCCCTATGTGTGCACGTGCCTGATTTGGATCTATCAATCACTGCTGACTGGCTGGTGAAACTTTACCATTTCCATTTGAGATTAATGATGATATCCAAAACTTAGTCACATGCTGATGACACAACATGCAGTAGAAGATGGGATGGGATATAACTGAATTATTAAATGCATTTAAATATTTTAGAACTAAATGTTTAAAATGTCATCATGTGGAAAATAAACATGCCACATGCAGTTATTGTAGATGTACATGCTCGGGATGCCAGATTAACATATTTCACGATTTCTGAGGCATCATACAGTAGTATTTTAAAGCCACTCAGAGCTCCTGCATGTGTTCTAATGTGCTCTCTCTACCCTAACCCTAAACAGATACAAAGGCTCTTCTGTACACTGCCTTCTACTGGAGAGAAATGTCCCTCCAGCAATTACCTCATTAATTCTTACTGGTTGTTCTGAAATCTGTTTAAAGTTGGCCTCTTGTTCTATAAGGGACACCTGTGAGCATAATGTATTCTTGTTGCTGTAGTTTGTTCCTATCAAATATTCTTAATAGGTTATTATCTTCAAAATGAATCAGACAGGACAACAGACTCCATTAAGCTATTACAATGTGATACATACTGTGCCATGTAGTTTCAACTTTGTAGTCTGTCAGTCTGGCTTTTGAGAATCCCTTCTACTACTACATAGTACATGTGGGTAAAATGTGTTGAGACAAGTACAGCAAAGTAAAAAGTTATTGAAACCGATATGTCCAGGTCAGAATTTCTGCTAAAAATCGATATTGAATGAATAGCCAATCAAAAGTTTCCTGACGGTGAGGCCTTGTTGAACTTTGAGCTCAGAAACAAACAGGATGTTTTATTCTACATAGAACACAAGAACTAATCCTTCGGAGAGAAGCCATCTATAATGTATGGATATAGACATCAAAGAGCTCAAAACACCCTAGAGAAAATCTGATCAAAGTCATTTCTGACATCACATTTTTCTACATGCTTCGTTAACACATGCACTTTGAGCTATGCCTCTACCCCATGCTGTTTTATGCCTTCGCTTTTTAACATTTGACTAGATCACGCTATAGTTATTCGTATACAGTCTCTGAAACTTAAAAAAAAAAACTGACGAGAATGCATATACGGTACATTATTTGAGAGTTTAAAGCACGGGTCTAAATCAATTCACATTTTTCCTATTAACTGTCGCAAAAAAGTCGCTAAAAAAAGGTATGAGTCATAATTATGTAACTGCAGTGACAAAGGACATACTGTATTATGTACATAGAATATACATACATCTATACATCTGGTGATTCAGAACTTTTCCAATAATTATCAAGTGTTAAAGGTTTTTGCACCAATAGATGGCAAAAAAGTAGGCTATTCAAAAAGAAAAGCATTCAAAAGTAAATCTTTTTAATAAGTATGACTGAGTGCACAATATGAATATTTATAAATAAGTCTACCAACCTAAACAACACAGCTTGTTTTTTAAGCCCCTGCCTGCACAAAAATAGTTTGAATGAGTAAAACTTGCTTCAGTGTTTTAGGACGGATTTGAAAAAGTAGCAGCTGTTCGCTTAAAGAGTTCAGTTGTGAAACTGGAGGCAAAATATCCTCTGTAAAAGCCATAAATTTCCACAATGGGCAAGTCATGGGGTGTGAGTGGAGTCTCTGAACTTGAAGAACACTTCTATCAATGCAGTGTAGATATAACATGCTTATTTGAGCAAAATGGCACAGCGACACTCTTACCACTGTGGAATCATTTTATTAAACTCCAGACGTGTGTGGATGTGAGTGGAAAATGTAACAAGCACAAATTTGACACATCAGAGCTAAGTGTGGCAGTGGCAGACTATCGTCAGTG
This sequence comes from Decapterus maruadsi, assembly GCA_030347415.2. Lineage (NCBI taxonomy): Eukaryota > Metazoa > Chordata > Actinopteri > Carangiformes > Carangidae > Decapterus > Decapterus maruadsi. The sequence goes on along the minus strand of CM064896.1, from coordinate 7,736,302 downwards.
CATGTTTCTTACCTTTTTCTGCTTCAGCCTCATTCCTCTTCTCCATCAGCAGGTAGCGAGGACTCTCAGGGAGGAAGGGCAGCACACAGAGCTGAAGCAATGCAGGCACCGCCAGGAAGGTAAACAGGAAGTTCCACCTGGACTCCTGCCGTCAAAACATCCAACAAAAGAACTAGATCAAAGCCTCAGACAGAGAAGTTAAGAGACCAGTCTATTTTACAGCTGTTGTATAACGCTTCATCATGTTCCAGCAGTGACGATTATTATTTCAATACCATAAACAAACTATAAGCTTATGGAAATGTTAATAATATGAAAACCCATCATAAGGCCCATGGTCTTCATGCTATACATTTCTTCATGCATATATCTCCTGGAGCACAATGAATTCAAGTTAAATGTAGGCTGACTGTTTGTGATAACTGGTTATCAGACTTGGCCAATGTTGCCATTAAAAAAGCAAATTGTGGACTAGTTGAGCAATATAAAAAAAAGGGGGAAACAATCAAGCCTAACAGATGAATAACGATAGGACTGTAAATGTGTTTTTTGGCTCCTTCCTTATAATAAATGAACAATTCTTGTTAGATAGCTAAATGTAGACTAATTTGAAGTACGTGTACATTAATATGCATCTAAATCAAAGATTGATAGATTGAGGGAAGCTGTTTTAAATATAACCCTTTCTATAGACAGCTTTTCAAAACATAGCAAAAAGTAAAGAATGAAGTTCAAATAACTTTGGATTTTACTGTAATTCATCATTCCTGGAAAATACAGCTGCTACTCACAAATGTCATCTTCTGACCTCATTCAAAACAAACGTTTCAGCCATTACGGTTTGACATTCACTACATACCATATATGCTGTATGCGCACAATACTTTATAATTATCCACTCAGGTCCGACCCTTTCTTGAATATACTGATTGACAGCCAACAACAACTTTGAATACCAAACGGTGGACCCATTTCCCCCAGGAAATAAACAAAACTGTTGAAATTGATTATCTTTTCTCACCTAGACAGATATCAAAACTGACACTCACAAGCAAGATGCATGATCCCCTGTGGTATTAATATGAGAGGAGCCTCGTTACCATCCTATATGCTGTTGATCAATCAGCCCTTGGATTTTTTTCACCCTGTTATATCACATCCAGAAGTTATCTGCAGTGTCCAAGGCTGCAAAAAGTAATGCACATCTTAATATATAATCCAATACCTGCATTGAGGACAGAAAAAATATATATATATTTTGAAAGTTTGTATTGGTTGAAAAGTTTCATGTCCAGGAGATCTACTGTACGAATCTTGAAAGCAGCATAAACATTACCCCAATAGTCTGACTTAAATTGTCAAAATCACAACTAAATTTTGTATAGGACATGAAACCTATTCAATTATTTATCCAAACTCAAATTTGAAGCCCTTAGAGATAGAGAAGATAGGCCATGGGTCTGGGGTCCACGTTTACAGATGGAGATTGGGATGAATATCAAATACCTTCAATGCTCTCTGGTACAACTCTACTGGGGTAAAGTCCACGAATATGCATATACAGTATTTGCAGCTGTGATCTTTTGAAGGATTTAGATTTCGGTCCTTGTGACAGACTGTTGCACCAGACCAGAGTAATGGACTGGAAGAAACACTATTTTATGAATGGATTTCTCAGCTGGGCATGTTCAGCTCACTTAAGAATATTTAAGATACTATAAAATGGGCTGGATCAGTATGAGAAATCTTTAACATATAACTTCACTGTAATGGATTGATTGCAAAGCATTTTGTGGATGTGTTGAAAGAATCGGGCAAACGTGACAAACTCTCTTGGCTTGTTATTAAAGCTGAGAGCAGTGGGAGGATCAGTAAAGGTCACTGATCTGACGTCACACAGTCATTGTTAACGGTGTGTGACACGCAGTTACACACTTTAACACAAAGACCCAGAAAAATCCTAATGGTTAAATAGGGAAAACATACATGACCTCAAATTAGATACTTATATCTATTATTATTCCATCTCATTTTACATGCATGGTTTATGTTCAGTTGAACGTTCAGGCTTTCCATGTGCTTGTAATTTCTTCATAGACCGTGAAGACTGAACCACAATCAAAGAGTCTGGACAACACACAACTTCTGAGGCTGTGCTTTTCTATGAGTTGTGGTATCTGTTGTTCAGCTGAGGCTGAAATCCAATTACTACATTTAAAAGTGTACTCCTCTGGCTCTCTGTCGGACCTTGTTTGCTGCCGTATCATTTTCATTATCGGCACAGAATGAATCTTGGGATGGGGGTTGAGCCATGAAGGATTCACTTGTTGGAGCTTTTGTTGCCCAGGAAAATAATAAGTCCTTTGAAATGGGTCAGACTCTCACTGCTGTGGTGCCACCAAGCTTTAAACGCAGCCTCTGAAAAGATGCGGGACCTGGATTAGGCTGCAACAGTTGTTTGATTCCAAGATGGCAAAGAAAAGATGTGGCATTCAATTGGCCAGGTCCCAACATCAGTTGCCATAACAACCAGGGTCAGAGCATGTAGAGGATAAATTAAATGTAACATGGAAGATGTTAACAGCCCTCACCTAAGTGTCACAAAGTCACAGGTTTTCTCCAAGTATCACAGGTACTGTACGCAGGATCTCTGCAGCTCACAGGATTTCCATCACATCTGTCCACTTCATATAAACTATTCCTCTGAGGAAAGATAGCAGAGCTCATTCTCTGTAACAAATCTGGTGTTAATGATTTCATGTTAGCAAATGGGATGGGGATATTTCTAGTTATGCAGAGACTGAGAGTGAGAGGTGCCCTTCAGAGAGAAATGTCAGCCAACTCATAAAAAACTCTTTCAGTTTTTTAACCTTCACCAAGTGATTTTTATGTGAGACTGTAAAACTTTTTTTTTAAAATAATGCCATTAATTATCCTTTAATGACTCTTTTTTTCCTGTAAAGCTGTAAATTATTCCATATTCACATGTTACAATGGAAATTCAGTCAGAGTTAGGGTATTATTTACTACTTAAAGTATTTACCGATTTACTGTAGACCTCCATATTCATACTGTATGTCTGAATTAGCACATCTCACTAAGGAATCTAATTTACATGGATATTAAAGGTAGGGTCTGGAGTTTTGTGCCTAAAAATAAACATTAGACTTTTACAAATGAAATCCGTCTGAATCATCACCTATGGGCTTCTAGCAGAGACGTTATAATATTGAGGAGACAGACCACTCTACCGGTTTTGAATGGGGAAAGCTGCGACGCCAAAGATGGCGCATGTCCCGCCCACTTTCACCAACAGCCAATCACCTGCATTGTCAGAGCTGAACTAGGCCAATCATGTTGTTGCACCAGCGCATGCGCACAAGTCGTTTTACGACAGACCAACCTACCTGGTGGCAACAACAACAACAGCGGTCAGGTTAAAAATTTACCTAAAGGTTTTTCGGATAAGTGCAGAGAGCCACCGGCGGCAGCGACCGGGAGCGGCTCCTCATCCTGGGGGAAGCCGTTTAATTTACCCGCGGAGTTTTAGAGGTTTATGGCCGGCTGGTTAATTTGGCCGTCACAGGTTGGTCTTAATGAAAAGTGAAGCTTCAGGTGTGTGAGCTACCTTGCTACCTCGGGGCTACGTGTACAGAATTCACCACATTCACATCAATAAATGTTTTACAATGAACCGATCAGTCCACATTTTCTTTAATTTAATTTTGAATGTAGAGTTTGTTTCACTTTTAAACTAGAACAAAAACTCCCCCACTCCACCTGGGGCTAAGCGTTAGCCTCCTGTGCATGTTAGCAGCAGCAGCAAAAAAGAAAACACAGTCCGGGTGAAGCAATGGAGCCGTGGACCGATAGACTCCGTCACCGTTAACGAGAGCCTCTACTGTTTAACTGTACAGAGTACGAGAGCCTTGTTGTGAGCTGAGAAACGGCGGTTAGCGGCCGATGCTAAATGCTAATGGAAGTTAGCGGCGGATGCTAAACGCTACTTCTAGTTAGCATCGAGCATCAGCACAATGCCCCTCATTACCGGCCAGGGCTTTAGTTGTCAGTGATGGTCGGTAATCAGTCCGTGGCTCCAGCGGTTCACTCCGACTGTATTTATTTATTTATTTTAACTGCCTGCTGCTGAGACAGAGAGCTAGCACTCGGTAGCATCCGAGACAGGTAAGTGGGGCTCGGGAAGGGGGGTACAGACAGTCACCACCACAATGAACTATGAGCCCATATGTGATGATTAAGACGGATTTCATGTAAGTCTAGCATTTATTTTTGGGCAAAAATCTCCAGATTCAAGCCGGTATGTCTCCAGGTAGAGCAGAGCAGACCGGTGTAGCCCGGGCTGCTGCTACAACAGCCGTTACGGCCGTACAGTGACAGCGGTGTCGTAAATCCGCACGCATGCGCAGTTGAGTACACCCTGTGGAAAAAATAGCGATTTAAACGTTATTCTGCGGTAAAGTCTATGTTTTTTTGGTTTCGATCTGTATTTCATTTCACCGGCGATCATGTCTATATGTTTTTTCTGTCGTACAATAACGTTAAAGAGTGGGTTTGGCCATGGTCCCATTCAATTAGATAGGGGTCTGGTCTTCTTGGGCTTTTGGCCAAAGAGTGGCCTGACTTGCCTAGAAGGGCTTTGCTTCTAGTCCTGTCTGTAGCCCCTCCTCCCCCTGCCTGTATTTTGGTTTTTTGCTTTGTTTTGTTCATGTTTTGCTGTGCACGTGGACGTTTCTAGGTGGAGCTAGAGAGTCGCAAATTAGCACAGACACCTATGGTGAGAGAGTCTGTGTCATCCTCCAGCCAATAACGGAGCTCAGGTGAAATGCAGCAGGAGGCTCAGGCCTGTTAGCTGTGCTAGCTGTCTGATGCTACTGAGTCTCTATCTCTCTCAGCAGCAGCAGTCAGGACAACAAAGAACAATAAATACAGTCTGAGTGAAGCGCTGGAGCTGCGGACCGATTCCCGACCTATACCGACACTGGTAACAAGTATTAGGACCATATTAGTGAGCTAGCAGCGCTCGCGGTTAGCATCCGCGGCTAACACCCGCTAGTTCACCATAATACAACGGCATAACAACATACACGGAGGCTCCCGGTGTTGGCGAGAGGTCGGCTTATCGGCCCGCGGCTCCAGCACTTCTTTCAGACTGTAATTCCTATCCTTTATGGTCATGACAACTGTTGCTGTCAGAAGCAGGAGGCTACACAGCTTAGCCTGAGGGGAGGGGCTGAGTTTCACTGTTTTGTTTACAAACTGATAGGGACAAAACTCCAGACCCTACCTTTAAGCAAATGGTTAAAAAAAAATGAGAATGGAAAGAGATGAGTATCACTTCACTCATTACCCAGTTACCTTGAAGTTTTGAGCTAACTTACATTTCTGGGTTAGAGATTCTTCTACAATTATGGAAAATATACTGTATATGCCTTTTAGCCTGTAATTGGTAAAACAGGCTTATCTACACTGGGAACAGTCCAACTCTGCACCATGATCCTCTGTGCACTAAATCCAGTGTGTGTGCTGCGTAAATGTAAGCATTCTGCACAATCCCAAGGTCTCAGCGACGCTGAGCTGTGGGTCTTATCACAGCTGGAGATGAGAGTGGGTGTTCAGATTAGACTCTTCACAGGCTGCTCTGACAGACAAAGAATCTAATTGATGTTCTGAACATTGATTTCTGTCCTCTGTTATGTGGAAGAAATCATTTTTTATCTATATAATTGTCTTCTCCAATGTTGTAATGATTGCTAACATGGAACACACTCACAAATCAATTTTTTTTATTATAGCCACTCTAGCGAAAAATAAATTAAAAGATTAATCACAGGATCTTTACAGCATGCAGATGACATGTAATACAAACAGAGGGAGGAGGCAGTGCTGGCAAAATGCGGGAAAATTGTATGATTTACATAAAGGGGACTTGCTTTTTGTCCCCATAAGGAGAAAAGTTTCTTTAATGTATGTAGTTCAGGACATGGACCACACACACACTGTGCCAGTCCTGTTTGTACTCCAAACTAAATGCTCATCTTATTGTGTCTGCCTGCATCATTTTGTACCGAGGGAACCTGGTTGGGTTCGTCTCTGAGCCAATCATCCGATGATGAAAGAAGTCTCAGCTCCTAACGCTCGTCCATGACTTAGAGTGACACTCAATTACAGTAATGGTTTATTGCTGCATTCCAACAGCCTCGTCGTTGGGCTGAACAAAAGCAAAAAGATGTAACACATATTTATTGTCTAAAGCAGAGAGGAACAAAACAAAGGATAATGTGAATTTGCAGAAATTCCACTATAAAATGTTTTAATATTATTAGTTAGTAATAATATATCAAAAAATCTATAGTGGACAACTGAATTTAATGGACTGTCACTCATCTGAGTAACACAGAAACTTGTGAATTACCTGATTTTGAAGGCATTTCTTATCGTTCAATAACGTATTACATCTCAGACTATTAAACTCCTCAGGTATCCAACTGAGCGAGGGGGAAAATAACTGTTTTTCCCCTTCATACTTTTATTCTAGTCACGGCCCATTAGCCTGACCATTAGATAAAAAAACATATCTGGAGTTATTGTACATCTGTGAATAAGATAAACACGGCCCTATTTCCACATTACATTCTCTAAAAATGAAAACCCTATCGGTAAAAACCTCACGTCACCAGAATCTCAGCCGCTGGAATACCAGGATCAGAAGAAAAGCCCATCATCCCGCTGCCTGTAGCTGTTAGTAATGAGTGTCACCTCCTATGTAAGCCTCTTTCTCTGATACCCTCTTTGAAGAGCAGTTTGACTATTGGGTCTTGCAGGTGGGTGTCGCCCCATTCTCAAAAACATGAAAGCCGTCCATCTTATATTGGGGAGAGCTACTATTCTGTGTGAGATTTACATTTCCCTGGAAGGCAAAACAAAACATGGCATAATAACTTGCATAAAGAAAATATGATCACAGGCTTTCTACAGCCTTTTGGTTCAAGTCAGGTACAACTTTATATTTCAATTACATATAGAGCCAAAAGAGATGAAAGTATAGTAAAACTGCTCACTCAGCCAGCCATGAGGTGCTTGTATAATACTGTACTGTTAAACTGCAAACACTCAGGTACAGTAGAGGTGAATTACACCATAGTATAAAATGTGGCTGGACCACAACAGCAGGGGCAGCCCTGTAATCATGAATACCCCCCGCCCTGAATGACTGAGTGATGGTACTCCTACCACTCAGGAACTATAGGGGAGTGAAGGAACACTTCCAAAGAATTGGTGTAGATACTGTATTACTATATATTGTATATAACAGAATTTTATTTGTCGAAAAGCAGTTCAGCAACTACTTATGGCAAGTAAACCAACTGATGGAGGCTGAGGAATAACAAAACACAAACAACACTGACCAAGTGGCATAGCCTACTGTATGAATCACAGTCATTAGTAATTGTCATACAAATAATTGCCAGTTAAGAATTTAATTGTCTTTTCACACCTTATTACAGGATAAGAGCCATAATGGCATTAAAGGAGACGTATTATGTCCCCTTTCCACAAACTTAAAAAGACATGTGTGTGACATGATTTGGCCAAAACACCGGTCCCAAGTAGGGGTGGTATTATGCAAATTTGAACTGGGAACAGCTTGGAAAACCACATGGATTTCAACCTAGGGAGCCTGCACATTACAATTTTTTTTTCCGTCAATTCACACATTTTGGGGCCGGAAGGCAAGACAAACATCAAAATATATGCTAAAGTGATATTTCCATAATATGTCCCCTTTCAACACTGTCTGGAACATATAAATAAAAACTGCATTTCTGTTTGCCTTTAGCCTTTGCAACTAAATCAATGATGCTAATGTCAGTAGATGCTCATCAAAATGACATAAAATAGTCAATTATGTAATAATTGTGACAGGCCTATGACCAACATTATCACTATTATCACTTATCCATATCAAACAAAGTTGGATATAGGGATCTGACTCTTATGTTCTTGAGTTGAAAGAGATAATTGTGTGGATTCTACGTGTATACATCCCTCTCAAGCCCTAGTCAGGTGTGATGCAGGCTATAGAGTACAGGCAAGGGCCACTGAATGTAACCTTACTGGTGTGAGCCGTGTTCAAGGCATACTGATGAGTTTAGTGTCTCGGGGGAGTTCAGTGACAGACCGGCTAAAAGCCTGCTCCTGCTGTAATGCTGGAATAAACACATTTCCCTACTGGGACAAGGTCAGAGGCTGAGAATGAAGGTTGGAGTAATTATCATTTGTCAAAGCTTATCACCATTTCACATCGCACAACAAGTGACATCGCAGACCGGCTCCTATTAACAGGAGCCTCCAGTGAGGGGAAACCTGTTTGTGTCTCATAACCAAAGGCCAGTAAAGACCACAGTGACATTATCATCAGATATGTCACATATGTCTGTGACTCTCTCCTGTCAAATGGCAAGGACAGACGTCACAGAGGTGATGTGAATACATAAGAACGGCTTCATGAATACATACAGCTCCATATGATATTTATAAAGGTGGTCTCCAGGCCAAATTGATGGATGGGAGAAACCAATACTTATAAATTAAAAATGAGTATCTGTTTTGCTGACACTATCCCCATGTGGAAATGTCAGTGGAATGACAAAGTGGAAATATAGCAATAAAAAAAAGTCTGAAAAATAACGTGAACGAGAGGATACAAAGTTAAAGACAAAACAATAAAATCCAAACACAACTGTTCTTTTTTTTCTTACTGGTTGAAAGCCAAAGTGAGAATATACATTGTAGAGAAGAATTACCTCCTAAAGCATGTACTCATAAGTCACACATCAAAGTGACAGCCAATTTTAATCCAAAGCAAGACACATGGTATATGAACCCATAATGTTTTCCTTTTCCATTGAAAAAAGAAAACCGTGGAGAAGACACCAAGAAGCCAACAGAAGGCAGATTAAGCACAAAGCCTTCACGCAGGATATGCATGGGCCTATAGGAATTATAGAAAATATGGCGCTTCATCCAAAATTCACTGGCTATGAAACATGCTTATATCGTCATCGTTGGAATGAAAGCACACGCAGCTGGATGTGTGCAGGACTGTGTTGTGCACATACAGTACGTACTATGTTGCAACCGTAAAAGGATAAGCTCCAAACAAAACAGGATGTGGATGCACTCCACCTGACGGTAGCTTTGAAGTATGTTATCATGTGGAAACAATTACAGTCCATTGTAGACGCTGCACACTCCTGTGCCATCCTGCCTCAGTGGGTCTATTGAGAAAGCCAAGGAATTTGTCTTCATGAATTCTCCTATTCTTCGTTTTCAGTCATTTTATAATAAAATGCTAATGGATGTTTGAGTGAGTTATTAATTTGTCAAATCTGAAACTACTGCACGCCTCCAACGGTTTCTACTTAATTTACTGACAAAACTCAGGCAAAAGCATCAATCAAAGCATGTCTTCAGATTTCTTGTGAATGTTAATGCATTATACACAGACCGATTTAGTTTTGTAGTAAAGTGCCATCTGCATGAGAGCCGTGACTCATGTCTCATTCCCCACTCGAGGGTGATGACGGGTCGACAGCACAAAGATTAGGAGCAGGTAGTGAGGAGGGGGCTGCAGGTTTATTGCTCTGACTGAAAGAAGCTGCCGACTGTGATCACGCCCATTTGATTATGGTCCTTGTAAAATATGAAAATGTGTAACCAACCAATAAATATGAAAATCACATGTTCAGCTATAAGAATCTTAAGATTGCATGCCATTACAGTAGAAAGTGGAAGGTACAGTACATATGTGCTATGTAATTATGTTGTTTGGGCTTCACTTTTCATATTTCTCATCAACAATGGAATACCGGTATTAAATCATCATTATTATTACTGATAGAACATGAATGATTCAGCGCAATTTGTCAGCATTTTCCAAGTTTACTATTTTTGATTCAACAGCAGCTGTGTCTGAAACATTCTCCCTTTCATTTTACAATTAAGGGAATTTAATAGTCCTCAATTTAATGCAATTAGACAGGTGCATCAAGTATTTAGATATTTATTGTGTATTTCTCTTTTATTGTCAGTTTGACACCCACTTGGTTTGGCTTGACTGGGATATTTAGCCATCTGTACTCATACCATGAAGAAGTATAAATAGTATTTGTATTGAAAACTAAACCTGACAGTTATAAACACATTTGGCCTCGTGCCCTAGAAGAATATCAGCAGATGGTCTAACCCTAATCCTTACATAATAGTAATTTATGCCAAAGGATATGTGAGAGAAATGCAGACTGCATTCAGTCATTTATTTTTTAACACAGTGCCAAAAGTAAGCAGTGAGCCCAAGTCAGCAAAATGTGCCAGGAGTGGAACGTGTTATATCATTGGCTTTCTGTTCACATTACACAACTGAATTTTGGGGTTTTAAAGTGTGTGAGCCTTGGGCTAGTATCTGTTTTAAGCCCAAAAAGATAAACTGAGAGTCAGGCACATGAAAAATCAATGGTATATTTGGATCACGATCATCATGACTAAACTGCCTCAGCAGAGGGTCGAGTCAACACGGCTCAACTTGTGTCAGGTGTGCGTAAAGGTTAGGGGGGGACTGGATACCATTTCCTCAAGGGTAAACAAAGTGTGATAGAGAATTCATGCTGATATCTTGCTGAAACAAAGGACCGATAAGAACCAATCAAACTGTGCAATGTAAAAAAAAAGTTAAGTTAATTACTCAAGTGGCTGAGGAAGGCGTGTCGCTGAGGGGCAAATCGTTGTCAGGTGGCTTGCAGTGTTCATTTGTCCAGCAGAAATAGGACGGCAAATCAGTATGTGAGAACAGATTGTGGTTGAATGCCACGCTGAAATGATGCTGCTGCCTATTGCACTGTAGCTGCTGCAGCGCCACGTCATTCACCCATGAGGCTTCATCAGCTCTACCCACTAATGGAAAGTCCCTGGCCTTTGACCTACTGGTTAATTCACACCTTGATGTCACAGGAGAGCTGCTGAAGTCATTTGTAAGTTCATGTGTTAGAAATGCAAGTGTTACCTGAGTCACAGGAACTCAAGCGTGAATTGGTGAGAAACCAAAGGGATGAGTGTGTCACTGTAAGTATAGCAGCTGATCAGAGATTAAGGAAGGTTCAGCTGTCCTGCACTGAAACACAGGGACAATGATGAAGAAGCTTCTGTTACAGCTCTACCCTCCTGTTCAGTAATGATTTTGTTTTCCAAAATTATATCCTTTTTTATCAATGATGAGAGGATGTTGTCCCCTGCAAGTGGAGTTCATTTTGGAGGCTATGTTGTGTCTTGTGTGAAGGATTTTTTTTGGTTTAGTTTCGAACCTTTAAGGTTGAATTGTGACGGACCCAGCAGTGCAGCCAAAAATGACCTCCTTCAAAAGTTTGTATTACTTATGATAAAATAATCCCAAATGTTATTCAGCAAAAAAAATCTTGTCGATTTAGATTCTCACTCAATGAAAGATACTGTATTGAAAACCTCTGAGGTGAACAAGAAGGTGATTTTTTGTTAGAAAGCTGCAAAACTTGGATTTCCAGGACTATTATTTTAATGGATTTTCTGGAGTAGGGAAATAACCTGTTATCCTAACCTTGTTTTTCCATTAATTCATGTTTTGTATTATTGAGGGGAAGAAAAACACTGGAGATACTTGTGGACATTATAAATCTTATTCTATTCCCTTAAGTGTACGTTTGTGGAGCAGGTTGGAACAAGTGACAAGTGTCTGTGCAATAATAGATGTTTAGCGCTGCTAAAGGAGTCAAAGCTTTAAATTCAACATGTAGCACACAGAGTCAATACAAATTACCCACTAACAGCATCTGCACCAACTGCACAGGCCAAATGCTGAAGGCAAAATGAAATGCACTTAAATTGCAGCTCGTATACGCGATTGCCGGATATTGGCCCTGCAGCAAACTAAGACTTTATTAAGGTCAAAAGAAAAATCAATGACTCCTCTCCAGACAGACAAAGACAATAAATCTTCTCCACAAAAAGCCGAAAAAAACAACAACTGAGGATTCTATTGGACACCTCATATTACAGTAGCTCCAGTCAGCCTCCATTTTGTTGTCCAAATTTTGATTTTCTGACTCCAGGAATAGTAACCACCAATTTTTAATGTCTTTTTAAAAAAGCATTTTCTGTCTTATTGATCTTTAACAACACTAACCTGGCCCAGCAGCTCCGGCAGTCCCAGCACTTGTCCTGTGAACACCCCCAAGCAGATCAGGATGGAGTTGAACTGACCGATGGACCCTCGGATGTGTCGTGGCGAAATTTCTCCAAGGTACATGGGGAGGGCGCTGAGAGCTATACCTGTCAGGACAGAAACAATGCTGTGAGGCCATTTACAAGCCACTCAGTCCAACGCAGACACTGAAGCACAGAAATAGACACAAGCTCAACATCTACACTAATGAGATGAAACCTCAAGCTACATTTTTGAGGGTTAGGGTTACGCTCCATTGCCATCCGTGGGGCATCACCATGGATACTTACTGTATACATATGACCTGAGCATCGGAATGGTCAACACTAATACCTTTTTTCCTTTAACCCCCCCCCCCCCCAGTCTATTGGTTTAGAAAATGTAAGCAAGGGATGGTGCTCTGCTCTGACTGTCAGTGTGAGTCACTGACTGCAACTGGTATTCAGAGTCAAGCACATGTAATGAGAGGTTGTTACCAAAACTGAGCTGTACCTCAGTATTAAGATGTCAAACTTCCTGTAAGGTTCACGCTCCACTTATTTCTCCGGAAAAAAATCACCACTTTATGCAAAGTAACTTGGAAAACAAATGTGTTTTTTTTTGTCTCCCTCTCTTCTCTGCTTCTGTGCTGACAGTTTATCTACTGTTTTGTCTCGTTAAAATGTGTGTCTGCAGGCAACAAAATACGCAAATGACAGGGATATGTTTGAAGTAGGTTTCAGATTGTCTTCATTAACTATTTTGAAATTAGGACGCAGATGAAATGAGCATGATCTTTGACGCAGTGTTTAGCAATTCATACAAATGTGTGTTTGATAGTTTGAAAGGTGTTTGATCTGCTGAAGCTGTTGTGCACTCTTGTGATGAATATATTTAAAAATAATGAGGTTTTGGGATCTTAACTAGATGTCACATGTTTGAATGCTGGTACTACTAATTTTGAACCAGTCTGATGTCTGTACTTTAATTATTTATTTCTATAGTCAAGGTAGAAGACAAAGCATTTTGTCACAGTGACCTTTCCATTCTGCTCGGTGATGCTTGAGTTAACAGAAACACTTACCAGAGTCAACTCCCATTATGAAGCGGCCGACGATGAGCATCTCAAAAGATTTGGCCATCTCACCCAGGGAAAGTAGCAGTGCAGCTATTATAGCAAAGCTGTTATTCACCAGCAAGGTTCCCTTTCTATAGTCAAAAGGAAAATATAGTTAGAAAGAGCTGCAAGAATACAAAAGGTCTACTATATAAGCACATAGTGGACATATTATACAACATCTCATGCATTTCAAGAAGAGGTCAGAGTGGTCACAGGGGCTTTAATGTAGAAGAATTGTGAACAACAATAACAATGTAGAATAATGTAGAAGAGTTCAAAGAGCACAAAGTAGAAAAATAAATCTGTTTTACTACATAAATAAATGTCAGCCCAGTAACATGGTTTCTTCAGTGAACCTGAACAGCCGAGCTGAATCTGGGCCTCCTCTCCTCACCTGACTAAGACTAATGGTGCCTTCAGGCACCGGTCCCGAGCTCAGAGCACCAACATAATATTTCTAAATGTATTAATAGGATGCCCTCAAACAGCCAGCAAAGACAAGACTAATTCTACGGTCATAGTAACAAATTGTCACATTTCATATCAGAACATGAAGAACAACCTGCAAATTATGAGTTAAGAAATCAGTTTCAGTTCAATATTCACAGTTTCCCTGCAACGGCAACAACCTGTGGTGTTTGTGTTTGGCCTTCATACTTTCATTGACTTGTAACCTTCGAACCTCACAAAAACATCTATTGTTCACTGAAGACAAGTCAAGAAGTAAATATTGGTTTTGTCTTCAAACTACAGTAAAAACAGTCAGTAATTGATTATAGGGTATGATTGATTTACGATCAGTGTTGGGCTGATTAGTCGAAACCAAAACCTGTTCTTTCCTGTATCGATGAGATAAGAAGAGCCTGAGGAGGATTGTTGGGAAGCTTCGCAAGAAAGATCAATTTATCAATTTAAGGAACTTCTGGTTGGTTATTGAAATACAGTACAAATGAGTATTTGTTGGAGGACACGGAGTTTTACTATCAATGGTAAAGGTTGATGGAAACAGTATTTTGGTGTCATTTGTAGCAGCACTTTTGTTGTCGGGCCGCTCTTCTCTTATCACACTTGAGATTGTCTCAAGAGCTGTCTAGGTCTGAGCTGAGTTAAAGGCTTGTTCACTCAACCCTGTCAAAAGAAACACTTCAGTGTTTGTCACATCCACTCACAGACACAACAACAGCAGCAGCATCATAATCTTCATTGTTTGCTTTAGTAGAGATATAAATGTGTGTTCTCTGTTCACTGTGAAGAAAACGTAACCCCTCTGACCTTCATACAATCTGTATACAACCAAGAATGTCTCCCAGTTAAAATATTTAAACTTCTTAACTTAAAAAAAAGAAAAAGAAAAGAAAAACACGCATTTCCCTGAGCTTCACTGGCAAACTTTTAATGAACCACTTGGTCACCCCTTTGAAGTGCTTCTCTTTTAGATTGCTCCATGTGCTCTCATCTACTAATATATATTCAACTCTTCTCCCTGACATCTGAATTTCAACCTTTCACATGCATTCTGCAAAAGCTGCAGCTGGCCCACAGATGTGGAGCAGAGGATGTGGCGGAAGAATGAATAATAGGTTTCAGCCTCATCATCAGAGAGAGGATCACCACCTGAGAAATCCAAGGTGAATCTTAAGGGCGTCTTAATTTCCCTAAATGACACAGAATGAAAGCTTCGAAATTCTTTCTCTGCTCCGACAGTGACATCCCCATCATGAATGGATAATGGATTCGTTTGAACGTATATAATTTCAGAGCGCTGAGGTCCCTGTGCTGTGGTGTGTCCCTGAGGGAGCAGCAGGACGTACGGCTTTGCAGTCGGCACCAGTGCAGTATAACAACACAGCTGAGCTGAAACCAGACAGGACTGGCTGCCAGACAGACTGCATCTCACAGGGCAGAATATGTGGTCAAACCACCTCAATAGGGGACGTATGGATGTCTGTAACTTTGCAACTCAAAAACAGAGATTACCTTTGGCCAATAAGGCAACATGTGTGGTTAGTGGGAGATCAAGGCCTCAGTACTGTAGCTTTGCATCTGTGTCAACATTCATTACTGCTGGTACTTTATAGGACGAGCTGTGTCATTCAGAAAGCCTTCCAGTGAAGTGAGAGGCTGGACGGGAAAACAACTGATGAGTGCCACCCTGGGTCCTCCACAGCAGTTGGCAAGACAATTGAAGGGTAACTCCAGCTCTTCATACGTAATGAGCGCAACCCATCGACTGCTTCTGAGTGTCTGTAAGTGCACACTAAAGAGGAAAACATTGGTGAAGAAGTCTCTACCTGCAGTTTTCCGCTTTGGTGAATCATCATTGAGCACATCTGGAAACAGTTCAGTGTAACTACTTGGTTTTGTTCAACAGACTTTCACCGACTTCCTAATTAAAATTTTGATGAGTCCTTGTGCCCTGCCCACCAACGCTGCATGAATTTAAATTTTCTGCCATTTTTTTCCCCCATAACTGCCTTTTGAATATTTTCCTCCTAAATAATTAATTATGTTAAACACTCATGACTACACAAGCATCATCAATCTAAGTTAAAGTAGAGGGCAGGAGACATGTCTTTAGACATTATTAATGTCTAGTTTAACAGAGAAAAACACAGCTAATCTGCCTCGTTTGTCACAATTCGTATCTGTGCTCTCTTGTTCTCTGCTCTGGACCCAGCATCCCCTCTGTTACTGTTCCTGCCTCAGCCTTGTTTATTTTGGCCACTGGCTCTCACTCTCCATCCATCCAAGCCATGTCCTCAGACTCTCTGCACTGTCAGATGTATCTGTTCAATGACCTGAGCTTCCCTCCCTGTTGACAATTGCCATTTTCCCTGCCAGTGCTTAAACTTGTCAGATTATCTGCCCACGTTCCTGTGTTTGTACCTGCTACCTCCACATCACAACCTGTCTGTCACTGTCCACTTGTTTGTTCATCCAGCTGTTAGCGGTGCAGCCAAAAAAATAAATAAAGTGGTTTGGCCCAGTGCCGGCTGGGACACATTGGCCACTTTAACTCGGCAAACAGTCACAGTTCATTTACAGTTCAAATAGCTGCCACAGGAGGGTCAGCCATGGTCCAAGGATGATGCCATGCCTCAGCCACTACTCATACACAGCCACCTTTGGCCGTACACCCGTCTGAACTCCAGCTCCTGAGCCAGATTTGAGCCGAAAGTAAACCTGAATCAAACCAAATGGGCCACGACAAGAGGCAAGGAGAAAGAACATAAAACGTCTAGAAGATTTACTAGATGATCTGAGTTCAGTCATTTAAAAAAATTAAAATCAAAACTTTGATATTCTATCTCTTTCCACATCCAACAGCACTTATAAAACTTATCTTCAGCCAGGCAGCTGAATCAACACCTGTCTGACTGTGTTATGTGTTTGAGGGATGTCGTATTAAACCCAATTACAGAATCCCCCTGAGAAGAGTTAATGTGTCTTCTCCTGTTCTGTGCAGTGGCAAGTTTCCATGTACAGCACAAGTAACGTCCTCCATTTCTTGCTGAGGTGACAGTCGCAGACAGTGAATTAAAGAGACAGTCTGTGAAAGGAGAGAGGAAGTGTAGAAGGTATGGAGGGTAATAAAAGAAGGTGAGAACTGGGAGCCTGACAAGGAAAGAAGAGGGAGCATTGTACTTCCAGCCAGGGTAGCGAAAAAAACCCCCACAATGTGTAGTATTTCATATGCTGGGGTGTTTGAACCACAACAGGAAAAATTGCAGTGTCCTGCCTAGTTTTGTGTGGCCATGAGGGTCAATTTAACCTCTGGACCTCTTTTATTGCTGACTCATGCTTCAGATTCAGTGCAGAAAAATAAGGGATTAGATTTTTTTTGCAACTGCAATGTAATATTTCAGGATAATAAAATTTAAAATTATTTCAGCTGCCAATTCAAGAGATTAAATATATTAATAAATATTAGTTAATAATACATTTCTAAATCTGATCCAGTATAAAATGGGAATAAAGTGCTTTATTTAAATTTTCCATCTTAATCCTCTTTATTTCCAAATGTACTTTACAGTAGCTGCAATATGTTGGTTCATGACTATTTTTCGAATCAGTTGATCAATTTCACAGGTTCTTTATTCTCCACGTTTTGATCCAGTACTGTCAACTGAAGCCGAGGCACACACTAGTATTCATGCTCCAGCTAAAAGTGCAGCTTTGTTAAGTCTAAAGCCTGTGTGAAACCCCGAGTTTTCTGGCTGAATCCATAATCTCATTTCACAATATGGGTCCAGGGCCAGGCTAGCACACTGCAGAGATGTATGTTATCATTATGAGCACATATGAAGCAGCTCACCTTCCAAGCACTTTGATGATAAAAGAGACGGACAGTGCGCCGAAAAGCCCTCCAATGGCAAATATGGACACTGTGATGGACCAGAGGAGAGTGGCTGTCTCTGCTCCGATGGGCTCCCCATATCTCTCGATCCATGTCTTATTATAGAAAGCTTTAATATACTGCAAAACAAGAGAGGCATAGGAGAGAGTCACATTTAAAATGCATCATATTTTCAAGATTTTCAAGGGTAAAAATCAACACTGAAATTCAAAAACAACCATCATGTATATAAAGAGTGAGAATATGTGCAACACAGTTATTATTACCAAAACTCAAATTAAATAATATTTGGCTTGATATACAAATTAAATGTCTGGTTTAATGTGTTAATGCAATGTGATGGACAGTAATCTCTCCGCTAGTGAAAATATAAACACATTTGAAAATGCATTTAGAAAGACCTTTTTTTTTTCTTAAACCCTGTTGAATCTCACATTTCGCAAAACAAGATTCTTTCATCTGATGAAACCCAGACTAACATGTCATGTCTGAAGGGAAACCAGACATGATGTTTTAGCACCATTTAGATTATTGATTATCTCCTCTCTTACCAAGACTCTTCACCCCTCAGTCTGACCGGCAGTCAAGTAAATCCAGGATGAGTCCAGGTTTTACCAAAAAGGCCACCGAGTTCAATTAATTGTGCCTCAACACAATCCTAAAGCAAACCTGTTTGGTTTATGCCTTCATCTTATTTTTTATTTTTTTTTATTTAACCTTTATTTATCCAGGAAGGATCCGTTGAGATTTGAATTAATTGTAACATTACAAACAGAAAACCTCAACACAAAACAAAGACGTTTGCAACACAGTTTATTCCTTCATCTGCTCAGAGAGAGATTTCTTAAAGCCGGGAAGAGGGAGGAATGTGTGCCTTTCTAAACCACCAATCAGCTAAATTGATCACAGGTGGATCCAATTAAGGTGAAGCAGCATCATTTCAAAGGCAATCAGGAGCACCTGTGCTGAATTCCATTTTTCATAACGAAGTGTCTTAATGCAATATCAATAGGCTAACAGATGAGGAAATTATAAAGTATTTTTCATTTCTTTTTGAGTGTGGATTGAAGAGAGAAAATGTTTGTTTTTATTTAAGGCTGCAACATCACACAGTGTGCAAAAAAAAAAACTGTAAGGGGTGTGAATATTCTCTTAATGGCCCATACTTAACTGCAGGCACTCACAAAGTAAAAATACAGCCAGTTAAACCCAGAGAGCAAAGTGTGTGACAGGGTTAAGAAAATGAATTGATTGAAGTACATCCTCTAATGAGTCAATTAATACTGTGTTTGAAATTCCCATCAAATGTTTCAAAGTCAAGCTTTGATTGAAGTGTCCTTATAGATTAATGTATCAGTTGAAAAGCATTAAAAATAAAACTACTTTGTAGTTTTTTGTTATACTGCTTTGTTTTTTGTTTTTTTAGTCTTACATTTTCATGACACTTGCTGTCTCGCGATTATGAAATGAAAATCTGTTGAATTATTATACATCAAAAGAGCATTTAAAATAGTATCCATGTAGTGATAAAAGCCTGCACTGTGTTGACATGCTCCTGATGGAGCTAAAAGCAGAGCTGGCACTCGTAGCAAAGTAATTTTCTTTGTCTTCTGTGGCTCAGGAGTGATATGGCTGTCCTTGACAACGTCAGAGAAAATAGCTGCAAGTGTAGGAGTTTTGTTTTTTTTGCATTAGATTGAAAAGTTGCCTTTCGCTCTAAAAAGACCATACCTCCTTCCTTTATTGGAGAAAACAAAGAAAGGGGTCACAGGTTACACTTGTTTCTAAAGGTTTTTCATCACCTATCTAATTCTCATTATAGCTCCAACAGCTCAGACCAACAAAACACCAAGCTCAGTTAGGCTATTCATGGGTTCACTTTAAATCCCCTCTTCTTCCCAATCCCTGCACTAAAGCAATCCTCCACAATCGTACACATCTGTAAAACATTCACTCCTATGCTAGAAATCGGTTAAATGCACTAACTTGAAATAGTACTGATAATACACTGCTACTCCTTCAACACATTTATATGTTCTCTTTTTTATATGATAGGCTAATAATGCCAAGATAAAAGCAGAACAATATGCATACAGCTGTAGCTGTTTTTTTGTGTATGTAAATGTAGGATCTGTGTCTATAGAAAAAACTACTTGGTCTACTTGTCAATCACCTAAAACAGACCTTATCCCACAACCAAGACGAAAATGATTAACTGTGGGGTTTTTTTTTGTTGTTGTTGCTTTTTTTGGGTTCTACCTTGCTCCAGTACTACGGCCATACAGATGATGCAGATGACAGACGGCTATGGGCTACATCTAGCTGTTTCTCACACCACCTCCAGAAGTTTGAGTGATCGAATTTCGCTAAATCTGCTCGGATGCATTTTGCATGAATTAGCTGCCTACAAGAGTGTGTGACGACTTATGTCGACCCCTAGATGAATTCTATTACAAAGACACTGCCGGCGCATGCTGTACACGCCCTTTAACGGCAGTAAAACCTAGGCTGCACTCCATAGCTGAGGTCACACACCTGTGACAAAGGAGGATAATCACCTACCAATGCTGAACGTGGCTGCGGTCACTCACAGGCGAATGTCAGTGGCACAGTGTTATTAACGTTTTAGCCCCTCTGGGCAAACCGTAGCATCCGTGTTGCTCTGGTGCAGCAAGGTTTCCAGGTTCCTCGTGCGGCCACGTGCCAGCCGGTCGGCCCAGTGCGCGCACGTGACGTCGCGGGCTTTTTTCGTAACAGGAAACGTCGCAGCAAAGGTTTTATTTATTTATTTAATCTGTTAAAAAAAGATAATAATATAAATATACCATGTTTTTTTTATGGTTATGAATATGACCTTTGACTAAAAAATAATACTAAATTAACTAGGCTATATAATATCAATGTAATTGAGGGGGGACTAAAAAGAACCCGAAACTAAACAATAGGCTACATTTTGATAACCCAGACAGAGCAAAGTTTTTATGGTAAAGGATCAAGTCCAAGTGAAGTCACGAGTCATTGGAAGCTGAATCGAGTTCACACCATAGGCCTATGGTTCACACTGCAGAGACACTGGAGAGTGTGAACCATAGGCCTATGGTGTGAACTCGATGGGTCCTTGGGTCTATAAGATATAAGATCTATAAGACCTCCATGCTCTGCAGTCTGCACTGATTATCATGGTAATATTGGTCTACTACTGCGTTCAACTCGAAAGACAGAAGCTCAGAGTTAAAATTAACCTTCAAACCATGATCCATGCTTCAAACTTGGAAATTACAGTACGGAAATTCAGGAATCATGCTGCTGGTTTGCTGCTTGCATGCAACATAGTTAGCCTTGTAAGCTGTAGCAAGTTTTTGATTTAAATTAAGTCAGTCTTTATTTCTGACAGTACAGTGGCATTACATTGAGCTATGAGTAAAAATAAAGCAGTCTATCTATCTAATCATGCAGGCAGGTTTCTCATTTGCATGACATTTAAGAAACCAGACCATTGGCTCTTAATGGCATGATATTTAAACGTTTATGGTGCCTGCTTTTTCTGGGGTTAACCCTTTACGATATGTAGGGTGTATAAGGTCAGTTCCTTAATGAACCTTAAATTCTGCAGCAGGTGGAAAACATAAAAGAAGAGGGAAGCAGCTCGTAGGTTTATTTTTTAATTTAGTAAGAACAGGAGGCGGTGGACCCCTGCGGCGGTGGGAGAGGAGTCAGCGCGAACTTAATGATCAGGCTGTGCTCCTGCTGAGCAAAAGCTATGAAGGAGGATAAGCAACATACACAAGATAATGCACAAAACGTGGAACTACTGCATTAATGAGAGAAAACTCACATTTCCCTAGCTGTTGATTAGCAGTTGAGTTAATTTTGTGCCTCTTGGCTATTTCTGATAGCACACAAATCAAAGTACCGTAATGCAGGTTTAGTTTTGTGATGAGATGGATAGTGCTTTGCAGGAAAGTCTCATCAGAGTTTGAGAAATTGCAGCTTTGTGAAGTTTTAACATCTTGTTCTGTGAGAAAGTTGTTACTAAGAAATTTGGGGGACATCTGAGAGGTCATTCACAACAGTAATCCCCTAAACCACTTGGGCACTGCTAAATCAAGTGCAACAGAAATGATTGTGTTATTTCTAAATTAAGAGCTAATCACCAGCCCCTTATTAGAAACACTAAAAGACTACAACATCAGGGCCCAAAGAGAATGGACATTCTCACTGAGGAGGACGTTGGGGACGCATGAATTGGTTCTTTATGACTGTGACCACAAGCAGGGGTTTAATGGCACCCTCTATAGCTGCCTTTTTCTCTCATGCACCTGCTCCTGGTGAGGGCAAATTGGAGGTGATGGGCTTTACAGTAATGAGAAAATGTATGGTTGTTTCCTTGGCAGCACTGCATTAACCAGCAGTGGCCCCTTTCCTTCTGAATTGAACCTGTACTTTCTTATCATTCTCTCTCTCTCTCTCACTTGACCTTCATGTTAAGTGGCATGTGTAGCATTCTTCCATCTGAGAAGGATTGCAAAGATTTGCTCTATCCTGTCACTTAGAGACGCTGAGGTCCTCATACATGCCTTTGGCTTTGTAACATCCAGGTTGGACTACTGTAATGTTCTTTTGTCAGGGTTGCCAAAGAAATGTCTTCGAAGCCTGCAGATGGTGCAGAACACAGCAGCATGTTTTTGGTTTGCTTTTTAAGTATATTTTTTTGGGGCTTTTTCGACTTGAAAACCCTTGTGCTAATTATTTGAGGTGGTGGGAACTGAATCTCCATTTGACACTATACTCTGACCAGAAGAGAACA
This sequence comes from Decapterus maruadsi, assembly GCA_030347415.2. NCBI lineage: Eukaryota > Metazoa > Chordata > Actinopteri > Carangiformes > Carangidae > Decapterus > Decapterus maruadsi. The sequence continues at coordinate 7,713,768 of CM064896.1, read as the reverse complement.
GTTTCGTGTTTCTTATATGAGAAATTGGTCCAATTTTCTTGTTTTCATTTATTATTTTCATCTGAAATCTGCTTTATTTTCATTTTGATCCCTTAAAAAAAACAGAGGAGCCTGAGGGCTGCGATGTAAAACTGCACTAACTCAATAAATTTTCTTTTAGTGGCAGAAAAGTTTGGGGCTGTTTTGCTGAATGGAAAACACTGAAAAGTTTCTTTTCCTTATTTAAATTTAATTGTTGCAAATGAAGCATGGAAGATCTAATGTTCTTCTGTTTTACACAAAATACTTTTTTTGGTATTGTAGTTCTTTCCTTTTGTTTAACTAGACTCAATTACCAAATAATTTATCAATCTGAATTTCAGACAGAAACAGTGAGCTAAATAAGGCTGAGTCTTATTCAGTAAAAGCTGAAAACTATCTGTATTTCTATACTCGTATTGGTAACTGCAGAGTTAAGAGTCATAAAGCTTGAATACTAATTAAATGACCCATGGGGGCATCTAATTACCTCTAAATAAACATGGGGCCAGAATGAGAAATGTGACCTGAAAATGCTGTCCTTCATCCGAAAGTGCCACCACTCGGTGCATGAAAACTTTTTTAAATTGCAATTTCATTTTCATCAAGATTCAGACTGTGAAAATATATAGTCTAGTCCAGGAGAAATCAAATACATATAATTGTCTTCCTTTTTTCTTTTTGACACGATACCTCAATATACCCAGTAAACACATATTCACTTTCACATAATTACATTTACCTCAATCTCAAACTACAGATATGGTCACATTAAACAATAAAAAAGTTAATCAGACTCCAGCAGCTACACTATTTGCACACAATAATAGGTGATTATGATGCCGCTTCTGAGATTAAAAGTTCCCCTCTGCGTTTGTATGCACATGGGATGAAAGTGTTACCCTGCACATTTACAATATCAGATCACTCTGTGGTGTCTGCATCAGGGTTTGGTCTTAAAGCAACCTGAAACTAAACAGCAGGTCTTCATATTGCCACTTGAGGTTGGTTCCAGAAAGAGTCAATCCCCATTGACTCCTATGATTAAAATGCCCAAATTTACATGAGGAAACAAACATATTTACAGCCTACAACAAAAGTACAACAGATGGTTTCCTCCTTCCCAACAAACTGTATGGGGAGTGAACTCTATAAATTTCATCAAGGCTTTAAGGGTTTGTAACCTTGTCACAACCCAGCATGCACCGAACACTGGCGCTCCATGATTCAAAACTAATCTTCAGAAACCTACAGTAGGTGATGTTATAAAGGCTACACCTTTATATACAGTCTTAGGTTTTAGCATAACTATGACAGTGTCTATAAACTTGGGTGTGTGCATATTGGACAATGAAATGAACAGGGTTGATGAATCAGTCTCTGCAGCACCAAACTTTCACCTATTACAGTATAACTTTTATTTAAACCTTCTGAAACACTACGTGACTTTTTTCAAATCTATTTCTTGCAGTGTTAAGCAAGGCAGCCTAACAGTGTGACTCACCAGAGCAGGAGCGTTGACCACAGAGAGGTTGTAGCCGTAAAGGAAAGATGACCCCAGGGCACCGAAGAAGGCTGCATTCAACAGACAGGCTGTGACCGGCTGCTGCTGATAGAGAGCAGAACACAGAGGTTAATACTGGTCATTGAAACACACCCACGTTACTGTAGAGGCCTCATCGACGGCAGTCACATTACTGCTGATCGACATCAAGGTCAGACCAAAACCGAGGGGAATTCAGCAGAGGACGTTTCACATAGGTCCGGGTATCTAGGCCAGGAAACTGGGTTACTCCATTCACCTTTGCCCTTCTTCTCTCTGCTACTACTTAAACAACAAATACTGACAACGCAGTGGCAGGTTTGCAGTGGCATTTACTCACTCTGTGTGATATGTGGTGAGAGCATGGAGCACCGGCTGACCAAAGGTGGAAAATGATAAAGGCAAGCAGCCGTTAACCAAGGTCTTGCAGCGGAGCATGAACAGCACACTATAAATGTGCAGTACACTAAGAGCCGTTAAATGCTGCTAAGGAAACAACTGATGTGTTTCAAAAGGGGTGATTGGAATTGCAAAGACATAGGGGTTATTATTAGATTAAAGGGCCACCGTGAATAGGTGGCTCATGTACGATTATAAATCTAACATGACTAAAAGGGTGAAACCTAATTAAATCCCATGATTCATGAACTTGAAGCATAATGAAGACCTTGCTACTCAGTGAGCCTGTAGCCACTTTAAGGAGATGCAATCACAAAGTTTGTCCAAGAGGAAAGTGTGACAAAACTCAAACCATTTATCTCTTTTGGGAGAATAAACATGTTTATATGTCATGGCAATGTGCCAGTTTGATTATGGGATACCATGTGTGCAAATTCAGGCCAGATGATTAATGGGAAATGTCCGCACACTGGAGACCATGGATGTGTTGTGATTTCCATGGATATTTTTTTATGTGATTTGCATGTGTCCTGAATACTGATTAAGATAAAAGCTTTATGTGGTGAAAACAGAGGATGAGAGACCATCAGAAAAACTGCATATCCTCTGGTGACTATCAGTATACATAATAAGTCATGGCAACATAGTCAGTAATATTGTCTTGAAAATGTTTGTGTGTGCTTTCATGTCCACTGGAGAGTGAATTATGATAATGTATAGTATACACTGACTTGAGGAATTTGATAATCTGAATTTGATAAGTGCTTTACAGTGCTATTAGATCAACTTTATTATTATTATTATATTATTATTGTGGCCTCAGCTTCATGTGAACCATGTGTTTTGTGTTTGTTATTCATGAAGGCATGGCTACGTGATTAAGTACATGAGTAGAAGATGCAGCAGAAGGGATAAAAGAAGGGGTTAATATGAACTGAAGACTTAGTAAAGACAAGAACAAGGTATAGCTCATTCAGCCTCCCCTGTTAAAAAGCCCAATTAACATTTATAGCGTGGTTGTGGTCACTATTAATTTTCCCCTTTAAGACAACATGAACCTTTGTGTGTGAGTGACAGGTGACCACCCAAGCCGAAATCTCGTGCTCCAGTTAACTTAGCACTCTGATCTTAAAAAAACCTTTTTATCGTCCGTTTACTCCTTGTGAAGCACTTTGTTATCTGATTTTGATAAGTGCTATACAGATAAAGTTTATTATTATTGTTTTATTAGCACCATAAGCCTTGTGTGTACTGTTTATGTTGTGCTTGTTAAAATATCAGTGATGAGCCGAGAAGAAAGAAGAGCAGAGGCAAATAACTTAATTAGCACTTATAAAGCGAGCAGACTAAGAAAAGACTGCTGTAAAACACAGTAAGCTGTTGTACCATTACATAATATTTAACAGTTAGTAAAGTTTATCATACCACAAAATTAAACACCAAGAAAGCAGGACTATGTGGGAGTTATTCATCTGTACAGTCTGTGCGTGTGCTGGCTTTTCTTGTTGCACTTGTGTAATGACAATAAAGGCATTCATATACTCTGATTACCTTTACTTCAACTATGACAATCTCTCACTAATGATGTTAGGCTCATAAAACAAGTCCCAGTGAAGCTTTGCCCCAGTATGTCTGTCTTTACTTCTTGCCTATACACAGCAGCATCTGCTTTACCACACAGTTGATCTGCATGATAATGGCCTCCCCAGAGTCCATTAAAGCATGATCTTACAGACTTCGGACAAAGGCATGATCATGATTCAAAACCAGGACATAAACAAATAACAAGGTATTTGCTATGCAGGACCGAACGCTTCATAGATATGGGTTGATCTTTGCTGTAGTGCACAGATAAAAGCCTTCACTTCACGTTGCCTTTGCATGCTACAGTATGACCACATCACTCTTTTGCCTGTTTACGATAGAGCATCATACGAGCAGCCGGGGAACCTTTCCTGCCTTTTGAAGGTCACATGGTAAAAATAAATAAATAAAAAACAACACCGATTTGGAAATCTGTACAAAGTGACAGCTTAGCAGAGCACACTGTAGAGTCTGCACTTAGCAGAATAACAATAAGCCAGAGAGAGCTGACTTTAAATTAGAGGCTACAGTGCAACTTCTTTCCTCTGGTGACATTAGGAGACTCAAATTTGACTAGAATTACATCATGTGTGAATTTTATCTCAGTAATCCACATGTGCACTTTCATAAGCAGGACAAAGAGATGTCAACATACACATTGTGTTCCCTTTAAAGTTTATGAATCCATGCACATGGACTGGACAGCTTCAGTGTGCTCACACTCTGTTGTTTTGCAATCTCTGCAGATAGTTAAGAAATCCATGCACATGGGTTTCCACATGATTATTTCTTAAAGCATGTGACCCTTGGTCATCTCCATAAGTCAAGAAGAGGGAAAAGTCACGTTCTTGACTGCAGCACTAAAAGAAAAGGATGAAAAGGGTGCTTTTGTTTCAATGAGTGATGGCCGATGCATCTGATTTTCATCGTCATTACAATATTAACCAGAAAATTAATTGATCAGTTAATTAATAAATTAATTGTTTGATGAATGATGATCAGAAAAAATTACTCACACCCGCCATGTCATGTTTGCAAGGAACCACTCCTGAGCCAAATGAACAGGCTAAAGCCTCTAGATGTCTGCTGCAGTCTCTCTCTTTCACACACATACACAAACACACCTAACAGCAAACAGCAAAGAGGTGGCAGTGGAGGCAAGTAAGCACTGAGCTGTTAACTGGAGTTTATAACAACTATAGCTGTAGCTCAGTGTCTTCAGCTTTTGTGAATAAAAATAATTTGTGTCCTTCAACAAACTTTTACTCAGGTCAAAAAGCTACTTTTTCGCCTTCTCCATCAGTGCAGTTTGTTTTGTTAAAGTTAAGGAAACGATGAACTTCTGTGAGTAAGATAAAGGAAAACTTTCTGCGTATAAACTACAGCTTAATCTGAAACAAACTTGTATACTGTAGCAAACCTGATGCACAATTTTGCACAGTGTTCAAACAATCATGGCCTTTCTGTGAACTCATCACTGGCGCTCAGGTTTCTGTGCTCTGGTGGTTTATTACTCCATTAAAATACAACACATATTCCTAGCTCAAGAGAGTGGTACTAAAATAAGAACGTAGAAGGTAAATGTCAGCTGCATACAGTCATTAGCCAATGATATATAAATATAATGCCTCATTTTAGACAAACACTCAACTTTCTATAGGGGAAATTGGAAAAAAAATAGTTAATGTTGTGTAGAGAATTATGTAAAATGGGTCAATTATTCATAATAAAGAAAACAACAAAAACAAAAACAGCTGTCATGAGATAAAAAGCTAACCAAATTCATGTTTAATTTATAAAGTATGGGATTAAAGAAAAAAGAAAAAAGTTGAAAAAATGTTTTCGCAATCAATTTACAAATAAATAATTTATCTCACTGCATAATTAATTCTTTATTTGGTCTTCTCTTATACATTTCACTTTTCAGATAACATGTTTGTGACATGTGTCGGCTCTTTAGAGAGGGAACATATCACGTAGGCTACGTACATTATTCTTATATAGTGTAAGGGCAGGGGTTAATGCATATCCATCACACTGCTGATACTCAAGATATGAAGTGCATTCAAACACCTTCTTTACGTTCTATGTTGCAGGCTTATGCTACAAAAGAACAATATCTTTTCCTTTCATCAATCACTCAACTTTTTTATCTATTTTAGCACGAGGCTGCAATACAACATCATAAAAGACAGCGTGAAAGCATCTCTCTCAGTTCAGGTCATACAGGCCCTCAGCATCTCACATCTTAAACAGTGAATGTCACTTGCAAAGCAAGATGAAGCTTCACCGAGTGATTTATTGAGTTAAAAATAAGTAAGCTTTAATCATCTCAGCAACTCAACACACAAAAAATGAAATGTGTCACAGAAGCAGATGAAGTGTGGAAATATCTCAGCTGGGACTTCGCTCAATTGGCGCAGCTGGAACCTGTAGTCCAGAAACACACTGAGAGATTAGAAACCAACTGACTAGATTATCATTCAGGAGGGGTTTATTGTTGAGCAGCAGGAGGCCATCAATACCCTGACTGCATGGGCACCAAGATCAAAGCTATAACACTAATGTTTATATGGATGAATATGAGAGGCCAGCAGCTCACTTGCCATTTATAATTTCATTTCTTATTAATTTTAGTTGATGTGATTTCAGCAGGTGGGAGGGCCTCAGCATCGGCAGCAGGTCAAAACAGCAGATTTGGAATAACAGTGTCACAAAGGTCATGTACATATTTACTGAGACGTCACAAATACAACCTGTCCATATAGTCCTCTTATCTAATGGGGTTAATCTATGACATAAGAAACAGTAACATTAGCACATCAGACAGTTGTGACCTATATAGTGCCACCAGGGCAGGACTGTCAGTCTGTTCAACCAGTCACATTTTCAGACATCACAAAAAATATCATCATTTGGCGGCTGTAAAGACAGACAGAAATGCATTTTGCTATTGCGTTATCATCGGTGTCTCCCCCTCACTAACCTTTTTCTTCCCAGGGTCGGGCATCTTGTGGTCGACTGGACTGTCCTTCTGTGGTTTGTCCATCTTAAAGTTTCAGCAACCTTAAATGAGAAGCTCATGTCAGAAATCTAGTCCATGCAGAGTAACTATATACACACAAAGCCATGACACAATAAGAAGAGGGAAGTGGAAAGTACTGCATGACACATCTGCTAAAAATGAAACAGCAGTGCCTCTATAGTGCTGACACGCACTACAGACACAAGCACAAGAAAACCTTGGGATTATAGATGGTCACAAGTTTAGGATTTACCTCTCAAGTGACAAAGGCAATAGAGTCAAATCAGTTTCAAAAACCTTCACCTTAGGGTGAAATCTTACCAGTAGTAGCTCTACACACTACGCTGTGAATCATGGGATTCTTTACATAGTTTCTCAAATACAGGAAGAAAAAAAAAAACAATGGTCTGGATTCATACTGCACCACAGTGTGGGATTCCTCAATGGTGGTCAAGTGTATTCGACTGCAAATGCAAGACTCAGTCTGCCACCTAGTGGTTGTAAGAGCAATAATACTCTATAGAAATACTGGACGGTAGAAAAACTGAATGAAAACAGGGCATTTCCCAACAGTGGCAGAGCTTAAGGCATTAAACTGTTGAATCTATTTAAAGCAACATGTCAATTCTTGTCTGCCTCTACTGATCCAATCAAATAAAAGCATTAACTGACCCAGAAAAATGAAAATAAATAAATAAATAAAAAAAAGACATTCATCCTTCACTATAGGGAGGATACAATGGTTACATACAAACCCTACACTGTGAATATATATTTTTTTCAATAATGAGATGAAATAATAATTAGCCGAAGAAAGTGGGTGTCGAACCTGTTCACTCTGAATCCCTGTGGAGTGGCTGGACAGCTTGACTGTACAGTATACTGTATTTATGTTCACAAACTGCAGCAGATAAAAGATGCTGAATCATGTCAGAGGAGAGAGCCGTCTTGTTGTTTGTCAAACATCCGGAGCTGAGCTGATTTGGTTGGTTGTGCGGAAGCATGGGTATTGACTTTAGGATCCCTCCCTCTCATTTCTGTAACCAGACCATGACCCTAATGTAGCTTTTGAGATAACCTCTATATGCAAAGGCAACAGAGTCTCAGGCTTCATACAGAGACTTCTTCACTGTCACTGTTACTGAGTGACATCAACATCAATTTCCAAGTCATTAGCGGGTTCATGCTCAAGAAGTTGTTGAATAATTGATTTCTCACCATGTCATTTATCATTCCATCACATCAACAGTGACTGTAGGTTTCCACACAACATAACCCTCAAATATTGTATTGCTGCAGTATTCAGTCACCTCCCCCAAGGAATATTTCTTGAGAAGAAATCAATATTTTGAAAGCTGGCTTTGAAAAATGTTAAGCCTGCTCTTTGGAGTCACAGCAAAAAAAAAAATCATCATCAAACTGTCCAAGACCAACAGAATAACTCGACTGTCCATCCTTAAAGTTTTTAAATCTCAAGTTCAAGCTGTTTTTCTACAGTATAGCACAATTCACATGCTTATATACTTACAGTACACATACAAACAGCTCAGGTCACGCAATCAATAAAACTCCAAACTCAAGACTGAAAACTGCCAACACTCACTAAAATTGATTTACAACACACAAATACGTCAAGTAAACTAGTCACTCCTGTTTGATAATGATGAGGGTTGGTTCGTGTTGAAATGTTTATTAATACATTTTTCCAAGGTAGAGTGAGGTAGCTAGTTGAAGTCATTGTGATGAGTTTGTCAATAAATTTATCATCCGAGTCACATACACAGTCATATGATCAAAACTGACATTCAAAGCACTGCAATGCAATCCACAGCATTTGCTTTGCAAGCAATGAAATTCTTATATAATATATTGTTTAATCATTGGACAGCCAAACTTGTAAAACGATCAACTTAATGATATAAAACAATATAATCCAATATTATCTAGATTAAAATGTTTACTCCGCCCTACAGCGTACTGTCCCTCAGCTTTATGCCATGCAAAAACGTTGCACATGGTATTGATCATATTGATTATAATTTTACTCAAAGATAGAGGCTGGAGTGGTTATATCTGGATGAGCTACATATCATCTTTTTTACTGTATCACCACCTGCATCCTCACAGCCAATAATTGCAATGAATTAATTATTTTTGCTCTGTTAATTCCAACAAGAATGCAAACCAAACAGCTTTCCATTACAACAGACGGCCATGCAACTAATAGTGTATATGGAGGAAATGAACAATAAGTCAAGAGAAGAAGAAGAAAAAGAGAAAGAAAAAGCGTGAGTGTCAACACACTTTTCTTACAGCCAAGAAATTTGTTTGGTATCATACCAGCAGACCACAGCACAGAGGGGGAAGTTAAAAATAAAAGCCTAATCCCCTCTGTGTCCACATTGTTCACCAGACTGAGTGTGAAGTATCACAGTGGGGACACTTACCCACGCACAGGCTGTGTGTATCCAAAGCTTTGAAGAAGACTACTGACCCAGCGTTTAGCCAGACATAACTGTCATTGTAACTCTGACAAATGATTATGCAACACTGACAAATTATTAACTTTGATGACTTCGTCCCTCCCACTCTTCTTTGGCAAGATCATTTTAATGTGATCTTGCCAAACTACTGTCCTTTAGAGCAAATAAAATTACACGTGGGATTAAAAAAAAAAAGCAACCACACGTGAATCACAGGTGAAATTTCTGCTCTTCTCAGAAAAACGAAGAGGCGCCTGAGCAACTGACTTCAGCCATGATCTCTGTTTCATTAAACATCAGTCTTTACACTAATGAGGGCATTAAGGCAGCAGATAATCAAATTAAATTAATTTGCTAAAACGCACAGGGATGGTTGTACAGTAATATAAAAGATAGGCCGCCGATCTCTGTCTTCATTAACATTTATACAGGGAATGGTGCACAGTCTAAGTGGATATTAAAGGGAGAACCTACTCAATCTATCACAGGCTGTGGAAGTCTGCACAGGCTCCTCCTGTGGTTTAACGTCTCATCAGGCCGCAGTGACGTCGAGGTGTACAGTATGAGTGAGTGACATACACGTGCAATAAAACACAGTGCATAACCACACCCACTGTTCCACGTGTTTATCACCCCAGAGAGGGCAGATAATATGGGAGAAAATGCTGGGAGATACAGATAATATAATCTTCTTGCTCACCAGAGAATATTAAAAGTGAGGAACATCTATTTTTTTCCCCTTTACTGCAACACGCCAGGATAAAAATAAAGATGTGACAACTACTTTCCTTGGCGATGGTATAGGGAAGGAAACGACTGCCACAGACAGTGGAGTGAATGCAGACACAGTTCCAGATGTGGTTCCACATGCAAGTAGATGAAAACTGTACCGTCCTGCCATGTTGTCCTCACTGACACTAGATCAGAAACAACTTCTCAGTAATACCACAGGAATAATGCCTTGTCACTATTACGGAAACCTTATGGTGAAATTCTACCTCTTGCTGCCAAAACAGAAACCTTCATGATGAAATCAGCAAAGCATCCATATGCTAACAACATGAACCGTTATCACAACCTTGAATCAGAGTAGACCTTTAATCAAATCCTCTTCCTTCGTGTATGTAAACCACCAGGGGTCTTCGCAAAGAAAACATGTTATGTACTTACCATGAATAGTGTCTATGAAAATTCATCGTATCATTGAGGAGCTGAGACTGCCCAGCTATAAACCACTGAGATAAAACTCCAGATGTTGGTGAAAAGATGTCTTTTCTCTAACAAAACCATAGAAGCGTGCCCATTCAGCTTATCTATGCCCTATTGTTCTTCTGCATTCCTTGACCCCGTATGAACCTGAGGACCACTCCACTTCATCAACATACTCACCAAAGTCCAGGGACCCCCTCCTTCAGATCAGATGGCCCCAACAGCAGAACCAATCACTGCCACAACATGTGGACCTAACATGCATGAACCCAGCTGAGTCATATTAGATGCCAATTTCCTCCTAAACTGAGCAACATGACCGGTCCAGACAGTGAGATCAACTCGCTGCTATTGCAGACGCACTGCAGCTTGTTGCACAAAAGCATCTCTTCAGGACCCCCACCCTCCTCTCCTCAGGCAGCTTTTTCTCTGATCAATGGCTTGCTTTATTCACATCTGATATCACATTGATTGTATTATTGGAACTACTGCCTGGTAGCTAAACATGTGAGCTGAATGTCTGGCCAGAAAGAGGAGTCACAGCATCATAAACCACATCAGGCTGAAAACAGGACATAGTTTAAGTTTGACTGGAGCAGCACGTGGCTGCAGAATTGCGCAACTCTGAGTGTATATGTTTTGCTTTTGTGAGGCACCTGAGTCAGGATGGAGCTGCCATGGGAAAGAGATATAGCTAAGTAATGAAACTCAGGCTTTGTAAGATGAACACCCCCTTTGGGACATTGCTTCTCAGCCGTGGAGTCAAGGTAACAGAGGTGTTAGGTTTCCCGGGCAGTGGATAGACCTCGGACTGAGGAGAGGCTCCACGGGTATGTGTCAAACCACAGCAGTGGAGATAACACAAAAAAAGGGGGGGTTGTCTTATATTTTAAAAGCAAATTGTACATTTTGAACATTCGTGCAATACTTTTTATGTAGGACAAATATGGATATAAAACATCTGCTCAAATTCCTATATATATTAGCATCTGTATTATTGCTTTTTGCTTTCTTATGACTGTCATATGAACTAGATGTGGATTAGCCATTTCAGTTTGAAAGTCACTCAGCTACAGTATATGTTAAAAAGACATAAATGAAACTAAAAGAGATGCAAAACCAGCAGATACACAGGCAAAACAATTATAAAGAAATTAAAAATGAATGAGAGAGAGAGTGAGATGAAAAGCATCTCCAAAGACAGGAGGTAAATAGATCTGAAAAGGGCACAAAATGGCCATAAAGACGCAGAGGCTGTTTGTTTGAGCAGATAGACAACAACCCTCAGAAAGACAAAATGACATAATCCATCCATGTGTGGGATAAATAAATAGACAATTAAAATGCACTCCTGTGTCAAGTCAGATCTTGTTTTATTGCAGAGATCACTGATTTCTGCTGCGGTGCACGGTTGTGAAAACTCTTGTCAGCAGCTGTGTGTTAAACTTTGACTTTCTCGCTGTGGCAGTTGCTCAGTTGTCACTCAGTTGCCACAGAGAACTATTTGTACTGCCATATCTCTCTACAAATGTGTTTTTGTGAATGAACAGTTGGGGTAAAAAAAAAAACAAGTCCCAAGTATTGAGTTTCACAATCATTCATGCTTTGGAAATCAAGAGAGAAAACTCACCAACTGCTCTCAGGGCTCTTGCCATCCAAAAACCAGTCTCTCGCAGATTCCTCGACCAAATCAACTGCAGACACATAATTAAAAACAAACCATTATCACAGGAGTAGTAGCTGGCAAACTCAATTTACTGAGGCTGCATGCGGACCAATGGCAGTTGGAGCCAGAGAGTAAACCGCGGTAAAAAGAGGCCACCTTCTTTTGTGATCAGTCAATCATCTACTCTATAAGCTCAAGTCAAGTTATAAACTTCAGGCAGCAGAAAAAGACAGAAAAAAACATGTTAAATGACTTAATAACCTTAGTTTTTTCACCTTTACAGCAACAATATAAACATGCTAAATGCTATACTCTCACAACCCATTTCAATTTGACGCCGACATGGATGTTTAAGTTTCCCTTACCTTTTTATATGCACATCATATCTTCTCCATTGTAGCTTAAGTTGCTACTCTATATATACCGTGCACTTTGCCTATAGGCTGATCATTGTTTGACTTGACTTTGCAGTGCCGGAGGGGAAGATTCACCACTGTCTCTGATAGCAAACTGGGCATAAACGTTGTGACAGAAACACAACCCCTCCAGCTATATTTATATATGGCTAATTGCCAGATATTTTATCCACTTACCTCCCACCGTGGAGCAGCAGGACTGGAAAGAGAGTGGACTTGAAAACTTGAAAACACCTCCTTTGTTTTCCTTCTCAACACATGACTGGAAATACAGTGGGTGCTAGTTTCATTTGGACGTTTGCCTCACGGTGACCGTGATTCACGCAGTGCGTGAAACTGCAGGTCACATTGTAGCCACTAGATGGAAGCATCGTACTGAGAACATGTTTAAGTAATTCCGCGTTTGACCACAACGTAGCTGCAATGAGAGAGTGGCGCTGTTCCCAGACCATGGCTATTCAGCTGCAGCTATGGTCGAGAGAGCAAGAGAGTGAATGGACAGAGGGACCGCAACGCCGCTCAGTCACACCAATGCCGATTTTATTTATTGTGTCACAGTGGTTACGTTCAACAGGATCAGTGGTTCTCTATTATATATCTATCTATTTTCTGCAAGCTCTTGTGAACAACCACCTCATAGCCGACGATCGCTCGTTTAAACCGTTTCTAAACTGCTTCGTCCGTGCCAGCAGCCTGGACCCGATGCGACTGGACTCATTTATACACATCTGTCAGCAGCTGCTACACACACAATTTGAAGGGACAGTTTAGATGTTGGTTTTGTTAACAGTGACTTTGTTTCAGCTAATAGCAGCAGGTTGTTTTAATGGTAGCCTAGTAGTGGCCGATACAAAGTCGATTGGTTTAATTCATCCATCATGTTCACATCAAAGGAGGCGTGTGTTGAAAGCGAGGCTGGGTGTGTGATTTTACTGTATCCACTTCATGACTAGGCTACATTATGAAAACACATGAGTCTATACCACTGTACGCTACATTATCAGTGGGGGACACACCGGCCCATGTTGCCCACGTTATGTACGGTATCACGTTACAGCCGCAGTTGTGAGTGAGTCATGTCGGGACCAGAGCGATTGCTGGGACAACGGGACAACCAGGGTTCATGAATCCGCTACAGACCCAGGTCCCCGGCTGCTGCCGCTGCTCCGGCGGGGAACGCAATGCTCACTGCCAGAATCCACACCGGAGCAGCGGCTGCTGGCGGCGGCCAGGCGGGGAAGGCGATCAGTGAGCTTCGCCGTCCCCATCGGAGCAGAGCGGGATGTTATCGCTCTGCGCCGGAGCAGTGGCGGCGGGCGGCCAGGCTCACACACCCAGGGAAGGCCATCCAGTTAGGAGGAGAAACTCTCTGCTTCTACTGAGTGGTTTGTTGTTTGTTGCGCGGCTGCTGCTCTGTTCACTTCACACCATGTATTTGTTTTCTCCCGGTAGACGTAAACACGTGCACCCCCAATCAGAACACTTCCCGACCCCCAGACGTACATAATGTGTTTTCCATGTAAACTCGAAGGATAGCCTAATATTTCAATTCTGTATTATTTAATTCAGAATATAATTGCGCATTAAAAACATAGCCTATAATGTAAACAAGTAGCCTATGCCACCCGGGTTTCGATCCTCAGTTATGTGTGGGGTATCTGCTCTACCCACTGAACTAGGCTACTGTGGGGGGAGGCAGTGTTGCCAAGTCCGCTTATTATAAGCGACTTTGGGCTACTTTTTCTGTGAAGTCGCTTCTAAATATTGGTCGTCGCGGGTTGCGGTTTTTTGGGGCTTGTTGTGAAAGTGTAGTTGCTTTTTTAGGCTTATTTCCAGCTCCATGAGTTGTCCTGCAGATATTTTCGATAGTTATTAAAACGCAGGATAGTTTATCCTCTTGCTTGATCTGTCACCCCCGTTCCCTCCGCCCCTCTCTTTCCTCCGTACACACAAGTCACGGTGATAGGTGTCCCCCTCACCTGCACCCTGGCTTTCATCACACTCTCCTCCACTTAAGAGAATTAACATTACCGTCAATTCTCAAATAAAAGCTGGTCTCAGAAGCCGGTTGAATTTCTATTTTCTGCAAGTTCATGTGCACAAAATCTTTCAAAGCCCACGATCGCCGTGGTTGTTGAACCTCCGACCCGACGCACGAGCACCAGCCCAAAAAGGGAAGCGCACGGTCCGATGTGACCATGTTTCCACCCGAACACAACAAGATGAGAATCGACTGACCAAAGGTAAAAGAGAAGGAGCAGTCGGGTCTGACCCCCTGTCTCTAATTAAAACTGGGTCAGTTCGGCAGTAGCAAAGTAAGCCAGGGGTCCTACATGGATAGTTACTCTACATTTCCGTTTTCCACAAGGTTGTTTTTTTTCTTTCTTATTTTCTCTTAAATACGTGTGGATTTTTATTTTATTTTTTTTTTTGCGTCGGGGGGGGGGTCGCTTGTTTTGGGCTTAATTTCATAGTTCCAGTTGCTTGTTTGTCTCGCGAGATCTGGCAACACTGGGGGAGGGGGCAGCCGGGCAGGACTTTTGTCTGAGAAAGAGTGAAGTAAAGCAACACATTCCTCCAGCTGGCTGTTTTTCTACCAGTAGCCTATTGCAAAGTAGCCTACCCTATGAGTTGAGACACATTAACACCTCTATTCATCTCCGCGCTCGTAACACCCATCAACATCTGATTTACATGTCGACTGTTAACACATGGCGATTGGCCATTCACGCTGCTTTGTTCTTGGTTTCGGCCAATCAGCTTGTAAGCACATGGCTAATTATCAGCTTTCAACCAATCGCACTGTTTTATTGTCAGTGTGTGATGTGAAACATCTACGCAGTCAAACAACAAAAAGAGCAGTCTATTTCTCCCTCCTCTGCCCCGTTTCTGTGAGGCTTTGCTCATGTGATTTAGTTTTCGAAATATTGTAGGCTAGTTTGCAGGCAGCTATTGTCCCCTTTGTAAATTGTGAGGTCTAAGTTAATTTCGTTAGGATTAGGATACATTCTCAATTCTGTTCATTTTCGTTTCTGTTGTTCTTTTTTTTTTTTTTTTTTTACAACAATGCAATCAATCAACACACACACGTCTCCTTTGATGTCAACTGGCACAGAGCGTGAAGCTGGGTTGATAACCAGCTTCGTACCGTGTTAACTCGGACTGGGGCTTGAGGTTTTGACGCAGGATGAAGTGCGCGCCCACGGAGCGCGTAGCAACACAAATCAGTTTTTTTCCGGTTTTCTATCAGATTATTATCATCATTAGATGGAGCCTTGACGTGTTTGTGCTTGTCCGACCCCTAAACCGTTTCTCCCTTCAAATATTTCCAATTGAGACCCCATGTGTTTATGTTGTGGAGCAGTGCGTATCTGAATGCAGCAGAGAAGCTCTGTGACACTACTGTGTAGGCTGACAACCAGTGAGTGCTCGCGGCAGCGCCGCTGCTCGTTGGAAACAGCTGTAATAACGTGCTTTCGGGTCCTGAAACGTTTGTAATTTCTCTGGAAAAGGTCGCTAGATTTGTCGCTACTCGCTTTTTACAAAAAAAAAGTTGCCAAGACTGTTTGGAAAATCGATAGGTTGGCACTGCGCTCCGCTTCTCTCTCTCTTCACGCTCTGCGCCGGTGGGTTCGTTTACATTCAGTACCAGGTTTGACCGGAGCGGAGCTTCCAATGAGCCCCGCCCCCGCGGGCGCACGAGCAACATGGGACACGCCACGCATCAACGTCATCTTGCGGTCTGGCCCAAAGTCGAAATCAAATGCACTCCTCCTGCTGCGGTCGAGTTGAAAACAGCGACACTGAGCTTCCAAACCGTACATTGAGTTTCAACCAAGATTCTAGCGCAGCGGCAGACAATTTCAGCGGCGGCCGCGAGGGAGGCACTGCCCCTCCCTCCTTGTCCAGATGCGTTCCATGGCGATTTTCATACGCACACCAAGCCTCGCTTTCAATAAAACACACGCCTCCTTTGATGTGAACTGGCACAGAGCATGAAGCTGGGTTGATAACTGTAGCTGCGTATCGTGTTAACTCGGACCGGGGCTTGAGGTTTCCCTCCAGTCCAGGCCGGCTGCATGGCTGGCGGTGTCACCCGGTCTCATTACTGGCTGTTTGTGTTGTCTGTCAAAACATGGATGAATGAAACCAATCGACTTTGTATCGGCCGCGTCTTCTATCAAGGGAAAGTTATTCTATCCTATGTTTTATCGCCCAGCCCCAAAGTGACACAGACCCGTTCATTCACAAGAAATCAAACAGCTCCACTCTCATACATGGTGCGCAGTGAGAAATGCTGCACTACTGTAGCTACAGTAGTTGGCTCATTTTAAAAACACAGACGGGTGTGTTTGGAGCTGACGAGACAGAGGACCGAAAAAAGAGAGCGAGAGTATAGCTGCCGTTGTTGTCATTGAAAGACTATTATATTGCATTCCCCATTCGTGTTCACTGCTGAGGCGTTTTATCCTGCTCACAGATGCCACCTGGCGGTTGTTTGGGCGCACTGCAGCTTCTGGTGAACTCCTCCACAAAAAATCCGCCTGGCTCTCCCGTGCCTCACGCGTGAATCTCGCGTGAAATGCTCCAAATGAAACTAGCACCCACTGTAGGTGAAGTCTGATGTAAATCCATTCAACCGGCATCTTTCCTTACATTGATGTCTTAAATTAACAAATTCATGTTCAAAATCTTTTATTTCTATTTTTCCGACTTGTTGCGTTCTACTCTGTCAGAAGATCCTGCCATCCCAACCAGATGAAGGCGCCTTATAGGTAAGGCAAGGTCAGAAAAGCCCCAATACATCTAGATAATAAATGATTTGCCTGATGTGATAAGGGGGGAGGGGAATTACCCAGCTATTTATAAAGCAGTTGAACTTTCAAGCTTAGGTTGACTATATTAAAGATTAACAGACATGGCAACAGTTGAGAGGTACAGTAGCAGGTCACAGGTAAGGTGAGAACCACTTGACAGGAATTATTCTCCTTTAGAGAAGGACGGTAAAATAAAGTTCAAGTTAGAGTTACCAGTTACCAAAAGAAATGTTTGTTTTTTTCTTCATTACATCACATCCCTGGAAACTAACAAAATGTGACGCACACCCCTCTGCCGGCCAACCACCCCCAGCTGGTGCACAGGACAGTGTCCAGCTGTGCCAACAGGGACAAGACAGGATAGTTTCAGCTTTCTTGCCCAATGGTTGTTTGTTGTGGAGTTCCTGACCTGCAGAGTCTCTTGAACCGTAGGCCGACCCACCTTAGCCAAATAGCCTGTCATCAGTAATGAGTCAACTTATCAAGTTGAAGATCAAATGAGCCCATTAGCCAATCTGGCCCCTAACAACACACTGGCACTAACACACCTGTTTTAGTGTGAAATTAAAACAGGATGTTTTGAAAATATGAGAGACATGTAGTTGTGCACACTGCTCCAAGTTATTTTGGCCATAGATATAGATAAGAAGACTAGATGGCTCACGCAGCATCACCACACAGCCGCCATCTTGCATCAGTCCACTCGCTCCCTCAGAGCACTGAGACTATGGTGCATGTTCTAAAATAAACAGAACTTACTCAGTTTTCTTGTCAGAGCAAGTTGACTGGCCCAATGTGGCCTCCTATGAGTTACGTCTGCGCATAGTCTGATCCACCCCCTTGATTTTGGCCTCATCATCATCATCCCACACATCAACCTACATTTGTATAGAGAGCGTGCAAATGTCAAGAAAGAAAAAAAATATATAGAGGACATAGTTGTGCTTACACCATCTGAGCCGTCTGTCCTCTGAGTGAAATATCCAGGTAAGTCGGGTGATTAATAGCATGGCCTACAGCAAAGTGAATCAGCAACACTGTTAGTTACTGGACTGGAAAGTGTTGTTTTCTTAGGACGCCAGTAAAAGTGCCAAACTGCCAAACTGTCAACTGATTGTCTCTCTTTCCCTCTCTGTGCGTGTGTCTGACTCACACAGACTCTCACTTAATTGGCTCTTCTTGAGGTGAATGGTAGAGATGCTGCTGACAGCTGTTTTTGTGGACATACCGTAGATGGGTATTTTAAACTACCTCCACAAGTGGGTTGCTGCCTGAAAAAAGTTTTGGGAAACCCTCCTTAAGGTTGGATGGTCCCTTATACAAAACAATACAATAATGTTTTCTATAATACAATCAATGAAGTGTTGTGATGTTGAATTGAGGGGCATATTTTGATGAGGGTAGGGGAAAGAAAACCACTGAACTGGTGGATTATAGTTCTGTGAAACGTACAGTTACATCGAATAATGAGCTGTATGTTTGTGTGCGTGTGTGTGTGAGAGAGGTGCATTTAGTATATGAGTAGGGGTGGCCTGGGTGAGTGTACGACCCCTGCCTGACCTGACTTTTTGTCCTTGTTTGACCCTGATATTGTGTCTATTTAATATGATTATACAGTCTATGGGTTGTATTTGTCGCTGCGGTGACTGCAAGTGGAACATTTTCATTTGAGTTTAACTTTTGTATTGAAAAT
Source organism: Decapterus maruadsi (assembly GCA_030347415.2). Classification (NCBI taxonomy): domain Eukaryota; kingdom Metazoa; phylum Chordata; class Actinopteri; order Carangiformes; family Carangidae; genus Decapterus; species Decapterus maruadsi. Next base: position 7,694,915 of record CM064896.1, on the reverse strand, counting down.
GTTGATGTATACATTCCCTGTCCCTGTTTAATGGTTTAATGTGGGTGAAGATTTAATATGTTTCTGAGATTTTGAGCAGTGTGACTGTGTGCATGCAGCATCTTCAGTGCTCGCAACTGTGTCTACTAATGCAAACCTAAGGAAACATTAACGGTGTACAGTGGTCACAGACTGCAGCTAAACAGAATTAGAAAAACTAACTATACTGGCAGTCTAAACATATGTGATACAGTGTGCACTTAATTCTGCCACATTTGAAGAAAAATATAGACATATATATGCCTGTATAGGTAAATATCTGAATGCAGGACAATGTAAACTAGTATGCACTACTAAATAAATAAAACCAATGTAATGATTAATGGACGCAGCACTCATGTTTCTATCGGATTAAATATTAATCAGACCAAAACTAAATAGTAAGTATTTCTATCTTAAATATACTTTCCTTTTCAGTTTTGCTTTATTAGATGGTGACAATAAAAAGGGAGATACACAAGAGGGAAACAATGAAGTGACAAAATGTCCAATGTTCAATCCAGGGACCAAATCCAATTACGTAAAGGACAACTTACTCACCGAGTTTCAGGGAAATCTCTTGACTCAGTGCCCAAAAGAGCAGTTTCCATGTGTCTCATCAGTCTTTGTACCCCTTGAGCGGGGCCCCTACAGGTCAACACCAACAGTTCACTGGGTTCCTGGATATCATGACATCAAAACTGGACAATCTTACACATGTAGAATAAGTGCAAATCTGCATGAAACAGCAAATGCATAAAAAGTTTTTTTTATTATTATAATTATTACTGAAATCACCTCCATTGTGGAAGTGGATGCATAAAGATATGAAAAGAGGAAAAAAAAAAAAGTGAGACAAGCATAGTGGGCCCAAACAAAGACACAGCAACAACACAGGACCTTCAACTGAACAGACAGCATTTTGATTGTTTACATAATTTGTTCTTTCATTTCCTATTATTGCTCCCCAGTCAAACAAGAAGAGTTATGAATGACAAAAAAAAAAAAAAAGAACTTAAACCTACAACAAAGCAAAAAGCAACGACTCCCACCCCCCTCTGAAAAACCTTGAAAATAAAAAGTGACAGGCAACTGCAGTTAGGACCAGTTAACTTCTCATATCAGGAATGTAACCAAAAGGTTTCATTTCTTTCAAACACAATTATTGAATCAGAAAAAAAACAAAAAAACAACAGCTCTCTATTGGTTCATCCGTTAAGTTAAGATGCATCGAGCCCAACCACAGACAAGTATTTCAGTCTCAACTGAGTGAAGGCTATGACCTATGGAATGTTGAGCTTACAAATAAAGTTTTTTTTCTGGGTCCATAACGCTCAAAAAGATGTAAAAGCACTCATGGTTACATTGTATATCTCATCTCGGTGTAAGTGGAGGTTATTCGCATCAAATACATTATCTTGGATAACTTTTAAGGGAGCCTCTCTCATCCACAACCATTTACAATACAGATGTTTACAGACAGTATAGAACACCGTTTAGATAGTGAAAACAATTAATAAAAAAAAAAAAAAAAAGGATTGAATTCTACAGTAGTCCTTGTCCCTGGAGATGTGGATTATGCTTAATATTTAATTGTCCACTGCTTGATGCTGGCATCATGGGAGGTGGTGACTAGAGTGTTCTCATCTATCCAGGCCAGGCCACTAACATGGTGCATCCGGTGAGAGTCTGTGGACATGAGGGCAATAAACATAAATGTCTTTAAAAAAAAAAAAAGTGTACAAACATTTGCAGACAAAGTCAGTTCAACACTTAAAGGGATACTTGTTTGTTCGTCGGAGGTAACTTTTTTATGTCATGGCTTCAGGACACTTGAGGCAGTACGGATGAGCAGTATGGAGGTATTTGGATGTTTCGTAGTGTGCGTTTTGGACGATTCATAAGTGAGCTCTATCCGCCATTATTATATGAAAATCTGTTGCCAGCCGGACCCGCCTGGTACTCCAAAAGCATTTTGATGTTCTCTGAAACCTTTGTTGGCATGAAAGTGAGTAGAAACTTGGTGAATTATTGATTTTGGGTGAAGTATCCCTTTAACACATAAGTTATAATTTCTATTTTTTAATTTAAATTGAATAAAACCTGGGATTTCATGCTGCGGTTATCAGTTTATTAAAGCCTGACTGTATGCCCTCCTGAATTCAGAGCAACATATTGTGCTTGTTAGGGTTATGAGATGTAGTGCTTAATAGGTTTCTACAGCACTAATGTTCCTCACTTGTAAGCTGCTTTGGATAAAAAGTGCCTACAAAATGACTAAATGTGAAATAATGTGGGGCAGACTTGAAAGTGATGATGATGATGATATATGCACTATGTGATATGAATGATTGCAGTAAATGTCTATTTTTGATTTGTGTTTTCTGAGGTCACAGAGGACTGTGTTTTCTGAGGTCACAGGGACCGTGACCTTTGACCATGTACACGTGTATGGATGTACAGTACAGGTAGCTCAGAAACACATGAGTCATATGTCCACCATCAAACCGTCTGCTCGTAGTATTGTCATCGCAGCTAGGTAGTTTAAGTATTTGCTGCAGTTTTAAACCTCACATGTTGACCATGCACTATTAAAGCACAACAAACATCAGATCACGTCATCACAGATTACGCACAGCCACATGCTCCAGATTCACTTGTATGACTTACCTGGGATCTTGAGCCTCTGGTCCGAGTCACTAAGCGTCCAGACATACACCATCATGTCCATCCCGCCAGTCGCAAAGTGCTCATTGTCAGGCGACCAGGCCAAGGTCACTGGCTTGGCATGGTGTCCATAAAACTCGTCTTTAACCTGAGTGGAAAATGTGAAAGAAGGGAAGAAACAATGACTCATTTTTTAACTCTACATTAAATCATAATCATTAAAACAAAAACATGTAAATAACGCAGACAAATGTTTACCGTGTAGCCGTCTGCCACAATAAAGATTGTGGCCACTTTCCTCTCATCAAGGACAGCCAAGTAAGCTCCATTGTTAGAGTAGGACATGTCTGTGATCGGCCCTTTAACCTCAAGTGTTTTACCCTCGTCCTTGAGCGTGTTGCCCTGAACGGAGTACAGACGGACGATCGCATCCTGAGGAGGAAAAAAGAGAAAAATCCCATATGTAATGTTACCAGTGTGTGATGAGGAGTGTCCTGAACTGCTTCCTCCATTATTATGCAACAAGACAAACTAATATTTCCCCCCCAATAACAAAATGCATTTTCTAAACAACTTAAAATCTCACTGTGGCAAGACAACCTGTGCTGCACTTACTGTTCCTCCGACTGCAGCCATGGTGCCATTGGGGTGAATGGCTCCGACTTCGGCTTCATAGCCAAGATTGTCCAGTGTGAAGATTTTCTTCTTATCCTTCAGCAAGACAACCTAAGAAAAGCCGGAGGACAAATGAGCTGAAATGTGTCCAAGTGGAAACTTGACAAGCGATCAGCCAGGTTAAGCCAACACACAGACGTTACCTGTCCGATGCACACGGCCAGCGACAGCCCACCTGACGCAACCGACACACTTTTGGGCTGGAAATCCATCTTCACCACATCAGACGCACTGAAAACCACCAGTTAGGTTATTGATTGGACTTGTGTATTTGTATTAATTACTTTAGGCAGGTAAAGGACAATGTAAACATACAAAGATTGCATTGAAGTGGTGATGCACTAGGCAGAAAACACAAATACAATAAATGAAAACAGCTACAAAACCTCCTGCATGACACATCCATGCATCATCAACTGTCAAATCAGATCCACTTCACTTAATCTCCTCTCTAGCAGAGAACACATCGTCATGATAATCCCCAGGAAGTTGATCTCATTGTCATCAGTGCAACAGCTTAAAAAACCCCACCTGTACTCCTTCTTGTCGATGCTGGTGTAGCGCAGCGTGTCGTCCATGCTGCATGTCACCAGCTCGTTGGCGTCGTCGGTCACCATCTTGCTCACCTGGTTGCTGTGACCCTTCCCCGAGAAGCAGTCGTTCTCCCCAGTTTCTGAATCCCAGTAATGTGGAGGGGGCGTTAAGGTCAAAATTCATTCTATATATTGATATCTAATCCTTTACTCACTTTTTAATTTACTGTCAAAGTCCGTTCCTATAAGCATACATATTCAGTCTACCCATCAATTTCCCAAAAATATGGTTCTTCCCTAAAAGGAATCAGCGATCTCGCACCAGCCATGTAATGATGATGCAACTGCGAAGAGAAAAGGATTAAAATGTTGGACAAGTTATACAGCCTGTCCAACGGCCAAATATATCTTGTAGCAGAAACTCAACAAGAGCCACCATAATCATTTGGCAGAGTGAGTACGACGGACTGCCACCATGAAATGAGGAACTCCTACGTCCTTGTTTTCTTTGAACCGCAGGAAATCATAAATATTCTACTGAAATAACAGTCAATAATTGCTGTCTGGTAGGATTCATGGTCAAATTGGAAAAATGTATTCTACATTCACATATGAAAAGGACCCTCATGGGCAAAGAAGTGACATTAAAGGATATTGATGTGGCCATCGTGACTCCCGGAGTAGATGTACGATCGCCCCTCGTTTTTGTGGACCGTCAAACACTGGATGGATTTGGTGTGACCCTGTAGTGTGAGCAAGTGCACGTTTTCAGACATATGAGGACACATAAAGACCTGCAGGTTTATACATTATTAACAACACCTGCCTTTGGCAACGAGAGAGCTGGCAGCATGGTAACCTTGGATGCTTATGTGATAACCTGATATAGAGTAACTTTTTTTTTGCCGTCTATGATGAATCATAAAAACACAACGCATTAATTTAAATCTAGCGTGGTGGCTGGGTCAGTCCTCTATGTACTAAAGTTTTCAGACACTGCAGCTTGGAGAATACTGGTGACAAATGTGTACATGCAAATCTGAAGCCTCTGGTCTGCCCCCTAGTGACATGTTGCATTATCTCCAGAGGTCTTAACTCTTTTTATAATCCCACTGAACAGACAAAAAAAGCTGTGCTGTATGCAAAAGAAGGCAGTCATGGCCACAAACATAATGTTAACAACCACTGTGTGTAGATACTGATCACACTGAAATCAGGATATTTGTGCAAAAGTTATGACTGTGCAAATATATGCAAATAAAACTTTAAGAATTAAGATGATGTGCAAGTTCATTTAAATGTGTTTTTATGGATATGGACACTAAGCTGACACTAAGCTGATACAACTAAACATTTAAAAATCATAGCATGCATTTGGAAAAGTGACTAATCTGTGTATTAATTCAGGGATGCTGATTCATACACGCACACATGCCAATTCATGTTAGTAAATACCTGGTTGCAAATCTTCATTACAGACATGTTTTTGTTTTTATATTGTTTTGGCAAATTAAAAGTTTAAAAGCTGCTCTCCTTCCATTCTTGTCAACTACAACACCAGGCTTCATCTGTATCAAAGAACTCTACTGACAATTCCCAAAAACAGCATCCACCACAATAAAAGCCTCACCTTGACTGTGCGAATGGGCCGGTCTGGGTTGTTCTTGTCCAGGTAGTTGATGTATCCTGACAGGGAGATGCTGAGGAGGTGGTCTTTCTGCCACAGGCAGCCCAGCTGCTGGTCGGACACGTCACTGCCCATGTTGAAGGTGGTGACGGCCGTACCCGCACCGACGTCCCAGAGCTTCACCGTCTTGTCCCCTGACGCAGAGATCAGCTGGGAGCTGTCAGGGCTCCAACTGACCTGAAGAACGTAAGGAAGCGGTGAACGAGAAGATAAACGTTATGATATTAATAAGCTGCAAATTTTGTGTGTGTAAATATTTAAAGTGTCATACAAATGTTCACTCAGTTGAAACACCGATGCTACATGGAAAACAAATAAATCAAATCAGACAGTTGAGGATAGAAGGAGGCCGTCAGAGCAACAATTTCCAATTTGCATATGGAAAGAAGCTTTTTCTGTGCCAAGCCAAGTCTTTTGGCTAGCTCTGATGGAAAACTAAACCCCATGCAGTTAACATTAAAGTTATAGGGCCAGGGTCTACCGAAGAGGCAAAACAACACGGTGATGATTTGCGGGTTTGTTTTTACAAAAATAAACACACTTACAGCATAGATTCCTCCTTTGTGCGCCTTCTCTCCACCCAGTGAGCAAACACGCTCTCCATTTCCTCCATCATAGACAAAAATCTGCAAGACAAGTGACAGTATTTGGTTTCATCCCTTCATAATTATCACTTTATGAAGACAATCTGGCTTTAAAGAATTTAATATATATTTCATATAAGAACAGCTGGTGATTTAATCCTCACCTGGCCATCAGCACCAGCAGTCACAAACCGACTTCCATCTGGAGAGAAACGGACACAGTTGACAAACTGGGTGTGGTCCTGTGGCGATCACCGGGGAGACAGAGAGGAAGAAAATAATGTAAAATTATTAATAGAGAAAGATTTTGCACATCACAGTTCTTTTTTGCAGAGTCCCTGAAATTTTCTGTTATCACAAGACGTAGCAGTCTTAGTCATCCACATGACGACCACAGTTTCAGTCCTTCCTCATTCCTTGCAATCAGGGCTGAGCAGGACTTCTGTTTATTTATATAAAACGCTCAACCAGAGGAAACCATTTTACAGAAAAAAAAACGCACTGCACACTGCAAAAGTAGCAGCAAAGCTCACGTAAACCACAGTTCAAGTAAAGAGATACTCTGATTGTATCACTGTATGACTATACAGGGCAAAATAGCCAAACAAACCATTTCTACTATATTGCACAGTTTACACGCAATGGGCTGACTTTTAAAAACCAGCTGACTGGGCTCTTTAAGTAGAGGACAAAGCTTTGTTATAACATGTTCCTTGAGAGAAGGCCCAGATTTGGGAATGTGGCTCACGCATTCTTCAAGAATTTATGGGGGAAGTGAGTTATGTAATATGGAAACGGACAAACAAGGCAACACTGTCCAAAACCACCAGGGTGTGACAGACATGAGAGGACCAACGGGCATCACAAATAAAGAGAGCCGGATGAAAGTCACAGAAACACAGTACTTAATGTACTGCAGTGTCTGGAGGACAATGTTCAGCCTTCTGCTGGTTCCTGAAGCCTGAAGATGTTTCCTTTAGACTCGAGTGAAATAAACTTGGCTCCACCTATTTTGCTTAAACACAAAAGTGCCTTCCCAAAAAAAAAAAACTCCTCCTCAAATGCCACGAGGCTAAAAAAAGAAAAGAAAATCTGCAACTCACGGTTAATGTGAACTTGAACTTGAAGGGAGGCCCCTCGTAGAAGGAGCCACAGGTGTCATCGCTGGCAGTGGCGAGGCGGTAAGGGCGTTTCTGCCTTATGTCTACGCTGTTGATTAATTTGGCATGGCCAGAAACCTCCCCCACCGAGGAGCCAGAGTCCCACAGGAACACGGCACCAAACCTACGGGACAGGAGATCAACAGGCATCAACAAGAGTTGTTCCAGGTACATGTGGCATCAGAGAGGAATAAAGAAACAGTTAAATGACTTGTATATAAATAAGACATCTATATATATTCCCTAAGATTAAAAAAAAAACATATACAACATTTGTTGATAGTTGGCTCACACGTTTGGCAAGGAAGTGACATGCTAGAAAGCACCAAAGGAGCCACTCTGTTATGTTACAAATGAAAATACCTAAAGCAAACAATGGACTGGTGCCCGGTGCAAATTAATCAGCAAGACTGAGACTGAGTCACTGTGGTCAGGATTTAATGAGGACGACTGCTTTCAGTTCTTAGAGATGAATAAACACGCTCTCTGTGATTTTAAAAACCCTTGATACTCACTTCTCTCTTCCATCTCCGACTACTGCAATCCTCTTGCTGTCCTCCGTCCATGCAATGTCCTTGATCTTCCCCGAAATAGGGGTGTACTCGTACTTGAGCAGGTGCTCCTTCTGGGTAGTGTCCCAGATACGGATTTTTCCAGATGCATCTGAGAAAGGATTCAAATAAAAAATCGTTCCATTATTGTATTAACACAACTGTGGCGACTACATGAATATGGCAGGCACATGTTTGTTGACACTACTTCATTCACATGAGGGTTGGTTTACCTCCAGATGCAATGTAGAATCCGCTAGGTGCGTACTTGGCAACAGTGACTTGATGGGCATGTTCGGTGTAAATGTCTGCAATGGCCGGGTTCTGCAAAACACAGGAAATCAGCAGCACATGTCATTGTAACATATGTTATGTAATGGAAAGGTTGCATATGACGTAGCTCATAAATAAAGATGCATCTTTACTAGTTTATGTTCTGCACAAGGTACCAGTTAAGTTTGGAATAAGATGTGTATATTTTGTGTGCATCAAGAATGCACCATACACAGATGCTAAAACAAGAGCATTTTTTGAACAAAACTTTGAAAAACAAGATAATTACTTCAATGTTCCTGATGACGACACACTTCCCATTAGTATACAGGAAGTTGTTGCCTTTGGGATCGCCGCCAATCACTTTCGCGACTCCCCTCTCCATCTGTGGGAGGCTGGCGAATACATGTTCTGAAAGAGTGGACAAGATAACAGGTGTTAACCAACAGACAGTCAGACAGGCAGGCGACAAATAATGCAAGACATTCACACGTTCACAAGTTAATAAAACCCAAATGAACGCACACTGAAGGAAAAGAATCTATCAACCTGAACTATTTAAAGAGGAAGTGCTTGCAGAAACAGCTTACCTCACTAGATATCTAAATATGGCAACATGAGAGTATAGCACTTGAAAACCTGTCACTTCTTCCAGCCCGAGCTAAGATCTCGTACTATAAACTGAATACAGACACAGTTAAACTCCTATTATTCGGTTCTTCCTTAGTCATTTTGAGGACTTGAGGTGCTGAGCCTGGACTCAGATTTATCGCTGACCGATCAATCTGGTGCAGATCTGTCACAGTGGTGTCAATGTGTAGTTTGGGTTAGTTCGCCTTAGGAAATTACTTTTACACAACCACCTGAATATCATCAATACACAATGTGGTCTTTAAGCTCGTGCATTATTCTTTTGTCTTAAGGGGAGGAAAAATACAGATATGGATGTATTATGCTATATTATTTTGTCTCCCTACTGTATAAAACATTGTGGCAAGTTTTATTGTTGTGTTTTTAGGCTTTTATCTAAATAGCATGTGTACACCAATCTGTGTATCTTTGTATAATAACCTAAACTCACCAACAATAAAAAAGGCCCACATCTTCTCTATAACATACAATAAAAGACACACAGTTAAAATCCTACTGCTTTCAAATCAACTGTCACGGGTTTGGGGCATTTACTGTACTGTACTTCCGCGTTGGAGCAAGCACCAAAAAAAAAAATCACAGGTTTCATATTAAGAGCAGCAGCTGTTCTCTCCATTAGCTTTTACACTGGAAACGCATCCCAGAGACGTTTTCATTTCGGAGCTCCAGCAGCCTCTCACTCACTGTGCCGTGTCTCCTGCCGCTACTTCCCCATGCAGCAGCGGTTCCTGACTGTCTGGACGTGTCATAACAAAGCGATGCGAGCAGCAACTATTTCCTCTGACTGACGTTAGCTCAACCCGGCTAACGCACCACCACTGTCTGTCACACACTTTGCATGTCATCTTCATTAATAAAAACACATGCTTAGCAGACCACACATCGTGGATGAACCTACTATTACCATTTCGACTGCAGGGTGAATTCTGCTTTTAATTTTTTTTAGGGGGGGCTAGGTGAAGTGAAGTGTCAAAAATCGTGCAGCTATCTCTGTATGGGCGAGGCTATAGCTAGCTACGAGCTACCTGAATGACTAGCCTCAATCTGTCGCCCTGGAAAAAAAGACATACAAAACTAGGGCGTCGTTGCTTTTCACTTCCGCTATTACAAGTACGAAGGAGGCAGACTTACTCAGCTCATACGGCATCTTGTCCCGCTGGTGTCTTGCTTGACGTCGCTCTTTCCAAAATGAATGAAAAAGTGGAGACAGTGAAGTGAAGCTCACCCCGGCTGTGTGTGTGTGTGTGTGTGCACTCCCCGATCACACAAACACGGAAGCAAGTGCAGCCCTCGCGCAGCCTGGCTTTGCCCATATATAGTCAACTCAGATACTACGCTGCGGCTGTCAGCCACTAGCAATGCACTGCTGCTCATGGGCTGTTGTCCCCCCCTCTGAATATTATATTTAGTGTGAATGCCCTCACTTTTATTCTTTAAATCTTTCTTAATATCAGCAGCATGTCTGGAGATTATGAGATGTATACAGGTTTATATAGAGAGAGATTTTAAAGAAAATGCCTTTTTTTTATGCTCTTTTTTACCATTGGAAATGAATGAGGGCAATGTTTAATTCAGCTTTTGATATTTTCTGCTATTAAAAAATATTAATATAATAATAATATAATAATAGTCTAATTTAGTTTTGTGCATTTCAGACCTTTTTTAGAATTTTATAATGAGTATTGAAGTGGAGGACATCCTCTGAAACTTGTCTCACCTGGAACAAATGTCATTTTCCCACAGCAATGGACAAACTTGAAGTTTAGAAATTCTACCTAAGCTTAGCGTGAATGCCCTCACCATTATTCTTTAAATCTTTCTCAATATTAGTAGGCTATATGGAGATTGAGATTTTTACAGGTTTTTGACCTTTTCTTGAAAAGGCTTGAGGGGATCAGTGGGGACAATGTTACAATGTCAGTTCAGCTTTAAATATTTTCTGCCTTTTTTTCTTTCTTTTTTTTTGGGATGGTAGCCTATGTTTAAGGCAGGCATGTCCAAACTATTCCACGAAGGGTCGGTGTGTGGCTGCAGGTATTTGATTTGACTGGTTTAATCAACTGATCTCAGTCCAACTGTGAGCTCCTGCGTAGTTAATGTAAACCAGCAGCCCTTTGAGGAATAGTTTGGACATGCCTGGTTTAGGGCTTTGGGTGGAGGTCATGAGAAGCTCTGAAACTTTCATTCTTCACATGTTGTTTTTCCCACAGCAGTGGCAAACATGCAGTTCAAAAACTTTACATAGGCCTATAGCCTATAAACTGACAGACTTTCAGAATCTGAATCTAGAGCCTTTTGGGGATCATCTTCACTCTCCATCGAAATTTAGAATTAAAAGTGACTCTGTGTTTAGCACCAATTTTGATAATGAATGAAATGACCTGAATGAAGTTGAACTTCCAAATATGGTTTGTGGGCTGGTTTATAGATTTATGGTTTTAGTGTTATGATTTCATTTCTATACTGATATGGATCAAAGCAGGGTTGCCAACTCTCACGCATCTGGCGTGTGACACACGCTTTTAGGTCCTGCCTCACGCTCTCACACCACTCAAACAATTCTCACGCCAAAATCAGCAATTTGGCAAAAAAATAAAATAAAGCGAGCTTTGGCACTTATCAATAGGCTCTCTGATTGGTGTGCGCGATGCTTATCCGCGTGTCGATCTGCTCAAGCCTGTGATCACAGCACAGTAGGACGAGGAGTTGTCGATCCGCGAGGGAGAGAGCGAGGCCGAGACACAACCTGACCTGACCGAGTTATGTTTTCGGACTGAATGCGTCTCGAACCGACGCCTGCGGTCGGGCTGGTTGGGCCGGTCCGTTGAAAACTTTAAAATCAAGATGAGGACCAGGTAGCACAAAAGTACAGCCAGGCATCTCAGTCCAGAGAGCAGAGGAGAGAGAGACAGCGCAGCAACATGCGTGTGTGTGTGTGTGTGTGTGTGCGCGCGCGCGCGCATGCACATGTGTCATACCTGCAAACTCCGAATGCGTCAGAATAGGAAACGCACATTTCAGGACCTGACTTGTATCATCAGGCTGTAATAGAAGGCTAAACATCACAGGACATGTTCCTTTCATATGAATAGGCTCAATAGGCTGGTCCTGGTCCTGGTCCAGGTCCAGGTCCTGTCCTGGTCCTGGTCCTGGTCCTGGTCCTGGTCCTGGTCCTGGTCCTGGTCCTGGTAATGGTCCTGGTCCTGGTCCAGGCCAGAAGCCCCAGTTCCCCACTAGACCAGTTTCATGCACTCCAGCCAAACAATGGAAGTAACCACGCATCTGTTTTTTTTTTTTACCTCTTATCTGAAGCAAATGTTGTTTTCCCTTATTTTCTTCTCAGAGTATGCCAGAAGGCTTAATTTACACCTTAAAATCACAATTTTTTTTCTGGGGGAGTGCCCCCAGACCCCCTCTAGAAATATAATTTGCCACCCACTCCACCTCTACCTCTACTCAGTTTGCAGGTATATTGTTTGTGTGTGTGTGAGAGAGAAAGAGAGACAGAGAGAAAAACTACAATTACAATTAATACAATTATCATTATTATTATCATTTTTTTTTACAAACCCCCCCCCCCCCCCGCCAACAGAATCTCACTCCAGCCAAGGACCAAAAGTTGGCAACCCTGATCAAAGAGTCTGAAATAAAGTTAGTTGAAAATTAACTAGCCTACTTGGCATTGTGGTTGTAGGAGGCATGGTTTAGCATCAGCAGAGCAGCCATTGAACCTTTTCTTTACCAGTGGCTCAATGGTCTTCTAAATAAAACCAGTGCAACACATCTCACACCAATGCAAATTAGGCAAGGCAAGGCAATTTATATGGCCCATTTTTACAAAGAGTTTGTCTCATAGGGTTTTACATCGCATCATAACAACATCCTCTGCTCTCCTCACATCGACTCAGGAAAAACCCCTGGGAAAACCCTTTTAACAGGGAAAAACTGGAGAGACCTCAGGGTGAGCATTAGCTATGTGGCTTTAATGTTATGACAATCTAAGAGGGAATTAGGAGAGTCTTGTACACAAAGGATGGACTGCATGTGAAGCCTAATTCAGGCATTGTAAAAAATATGCAACTTTGGCTGCCAAAGCGCGAATAACCAAATGCTGAACACATATTAGCGGTTTGACCACTGACTTATTAGTTCACTTTCGTGATGGTGATTTTAATATCTGATGTCATCCTCTGAGTCAGTACAGAGGATCACCTGCCTAGAATAGGATTGGAAATCCCCTGACCTATTTAGGATGGACCCATTTCAGAGGGTCGCTGCTGCAGCACCAGCAAATATAGCTTATTTTACAGCACATACTGAAGTTTAAAGAGAATATTATAAACAACAGGGAACATAATGAGGAGGACCTGAGAGTGAGTGGTAAAATTTGCATCCTCAGCTGTTCACATAAAGATGAACTGCTAGACATTTTGGGCCCCCTCTGAGCTCAACTATACAACAGCTTTGACACGATCAATAACCATAATCCCTTGTATGTTCCAGGGGCCCCTGTCTAGCTCTGGGGTCTTTTTGCTGAGATAATGCAAACGTCCATTAGTGTCTCTCTTCTGACAACAGCGTACATGTCACTGGTAGGTGGAACAGATTGTTAGGGGCCCTGTTGTCTGTTCTCTGTACCTCAGGTATTCTTGAGGAAAGAACTGGCCCTAAGGTGTCTGGTGTTTATGGCTTTAAAAATAGTCAGTCTATATTTTTATGAAACAGTCTGACTTGCATTAGACTTGTAGTGGCTGTTTGTCCTCAAACAAAACAAACTTTAATTCAAATAAGAAATAATAAAATAAGCCATTAATCAACCATGAGTGGTTTGTGCAGGTAAGAGAATTCAGTGTCCAAACAATGCTTGTCTTATTCATTATTTATTTTCCAATCAAGCAGGCAAACAAAGAAATAACCAATTCTATTCTAAGAATGCAATTCAGGGCACCAAAGTGCCCGCCTGTTCCATTGAAAAAGGAAGTCAAGAGGGTCTGCTTTTGACTTCCTTTTTCAATTTCCATAAGGGAACAGGCGGGCACTTTGGTGCCCTGAATTCATTGCATTCTTACTAGGGATGTCCCGATCCGATCACGTGATCGGAAATCGGGGCCGATCACGTGATTTCGGACTCGATCGGAATCGGACGTTACATCCCGATCCGGATCGGATATATGACATATCAGCTGATGTCGAGGTGAGTGAGTGAGGGGGGGCAGACAGGCAGGTGAGGGTGGGATCAGGGGAGAGAGGCTGGTGATTGAGAAAGGCATGATAAGCTATTTTACTTTTGATCAAATGTTCCTGTTGACTTATGGATTATGGAATTAATATTATACTATGGAGCTACTGTGCTGATATCATACAGTGAGAGTTTGATATCATGACATGTCTTACAATACTGCAATAAATGTCATGGGCTTGTTATTGAGGTAGGCTAGAGTATTACTGTGAGATTGTGATATTGTTACATAGTAGAGCACAAAGAACGGAAAAATAGTGGGATGATACATCTACATTAAAAGCTTTACTGCATTGCCAAAGTATCGGATCGGGACTCGGAATCGGCAGATACTCAAAATCAAATGACTCGGACTCGGATCGGGGGCAAAAAAACGTGATCGGGACATCCCTAATTCTTACGTCAATGAAATAGGAAATTACCCTAAAAATATATTTTTTTATGGTGGTGATGTAAACAACTCATTTGAATTATAGCTGCTGCGCAGCAATGGGTCGTGTCCGGGCAAATTTTGCACAAGAAACAGGAAGACAGGTTAATTGACCTTGGAATGTTCATTTCTGAACCAGCTGGGGATTGAACCCGCAACCTCTGGAACTAAAGACTGTTGTCTATCGCACTGAGCTAATTGTCAAGTGGCAGTGCCACGGTGGCTTCACAAATTAAGTAAACCATTCACTGTTGTGCAGGCAACATTTCTGAGGTAAAATTCTGATGTTTGTGTCAAACATCATCTGCTATGAGTCTAAGATTTTGTTCAAAGACTATCTGGTATATTGATGTAATATACTTATCACCTGAACTGGGGATCGAACCCACCTCGTCTGGAACCACAAACCAACACTTAACTCACTGAGCTAATTATCTGGAAGTGACACATGGTGTGTGTCTTCTCAAATACACTCATAGAGCCAGCGTCCGGGCAGCTGTTGTGGAGGCAGATTTCAGAAAAGGTCAAAATGTCAGAAATTCTAATATCTAAACAAAAAATCTGATAATACATAAATTGCATCTAGACAATGGACATGTTGGTGATTTGTTTTGCTTCATAAGAGAAAATCTGATGTTTAAAAGTGTCACTCTGGGATTGACTGCAGTTGTTCCCATGAGAGCAGCATTTGGGTTGTGGTGAGCTTTAGACCATCGTCCGATCTGTTTGCTTTTTTAATTTAGAGGCTTGCTGTGATGTCACCGTGAGGATTCTGGCATTTTTATGTGTCATTGTCGTCGTCACCCATGCTGGGTCTTGAACCCACAACCCCTCGCACCACAAACCAGCGCTCAACTCAGTGAGCTAATTATCTGGTAGTGAGACATGGTGTGTGTCTTCTCAAATACACTCAAGACGTCAGCGTCCGGGCAGCTGTTGTTGAGGCAGATTTAAAAAATAGTCAAAATGTCAGAAATTCTAATATCTAAACAAAAATCTGTTAATACATAAATTGCATCTACACAGCATGGAAATGTTGGTGATTTGTTTGTAATTTTAAGTGTTTTGCTTCTCAAGAGAAAATGTGATGTTTAAAAACATCACCTTTACATTGGCTGCAGTTGATCCCATGAGAGCAGAATTCAAAATGTTCTAGAAAATTCAGTTTTTGAGATAAAATTCTGATATTTTCCAAACTTCATCAACCATGACTCTACAATATTCTCAATTTTTTTCAGAAAGATAGAAAATGTATTTAGCAGGAATTTGATGGTATATGTTTACAGTAGTGTTTACAGTCAAACGTTTTCATGCACTGGAGGCTCAATTTTTGATTAATCAAAAATCCGAGAAACAAGTTTTGTGGAGGACAGTCTGGAGATGCTCTGGAGCAAGTTTGGTGACAATTGAGCAAAAATTGTAGGAGGAGATACATTTTAAAAGTTTTACACTTATTGAAAAAAACAGAGTGATGGACTTCATAATTTGTAATAAGTTTAAGTTGACAAAAGTTTCAGCAGTATCTAGGCTACATTGTGGTGAAGTTTCACAGCTGTAGCATCTACCGTTGGCTTGGTAGGAATTTTTAAAGTTTTTAATTTTAAACGCTTATTGTGCCCCCCCTGGGAGGGGGGGGCACATGTCCTTGGAGTTGAGTGAATCTGGCATGGGACTGGACCTTTGTGCAAAGTTTGGTGAGTTTTCGCCCATGGGAAGTATGACTTCCTCGGAAGAAGAAGAAGAAGAAGAAGAAGAAGAAGAAGAAGAAGAAGAAGAATATCAGCAAATACAATAGTGTCCTTGGCAGCTGTCGCTGCCCGGACACTAATTATAGGCTACTTCATGCACCGACCCTAATGTAAATCACCAAATAGGCCCATATCGCTACCCAAAAATAAATAAAAAATGGTTATCAACCAAACAAACTAAATAAGCAAACTAACCTAAGAACTAGCAAAGAAGGAAAGTATTAAAAAATAGAACAAATATATTTAAGTTAACCAAACCCACAACAATTATGTAGACAATAGAAAACAACAACAAACAAACAAATAAATAGCTTCTACTACAAAGACACTTAATGCAAGTTTCAAGCAAACTTCAGTTCACATTAATCAACAAGCAGGCAAACAAAGAAACAAAGAAATAACCAATCCTATGTAAATCATCAAATAGGCCCATGGCATTACCCCCAAAATAAATTAAAAATAGTCTAGGTATTAACCAAACAAACTTTTCTAAATAAGCAAAAAGTAAAAATAACCTCATAAGTGCCAAAAGAGAAAGGCATCAAACAAATAATATTGAAGTCATCCGAACCCACAACAAATGAGTAGATATTATAAAAATCAACAAACAAACTCATAAATAGCTACTACAGCAAGTTTCAAACAACTTCGTGCGCCTGAGCCTGCTCCGTCCACCTGGCGGCGCTGCTGCTCCACCACCAGTCAGCGCCACACGGCTGTTGCTGCTGCGGCACCACAGAGGAAGAAGAAGCAGCTGCGTCTGTTGCTGCATGTCCGTGACGATGGCGGCCGCCTTGAGAGGAAGTCTGGTAACATTGGCCAAGGTGAGTGTACAGAGGATGTTTGTCGACTTATTTTGTGAACCCGTCTGTAGGAAAAGAGCGGCTGCGGGTCAAAGTTGTACCTTTTTAGTTGCCCTTGGACACCGTGTAATTATAAAAGTGACACGGAGAAACGAGTCGCTGTCTCGTTGCTAACCGTTGCTACATTGACACATCTCCTCTACTCCTGTCATCCTCGGATTTGTCAAAGCGACTTGGGTGCTATTTGCCTCCATTAACTCCTTATCAGCCGATTTAGTTGTAAACAAACCTCGGTTGTCTCCAGATAACCGGTTAAATGAGCCAAGCTCGTTAGCTAAAGCTGTCTTTGAAGAAGCTAACGTGGCTAGCTGACTAATCCTGGCATGGTAACCTCCGTGTCCTCAGTGAAACATCAGTCACTCTCACACAGCAGCAGCAGTAGCTACACAAAGAGCTGACAACCCTGGGAAAAAACAAGACTAGACAAATAAAAGTCTGACCTGCCTTTTCAGATAATGGGCTTGTCATTGTGATGATTATATACAGTGAAATGTCAACAGGTGTGAAGATAAAAATCTTCCATGCAGTTTGTTTACCTTGACCTGTAGGTGTCATCACGGCTTCTTCACAAGATGACTCTTCTATGTATTCCCTCTGACCCCTTTAGTTTAGTGTACAATCTCACCCACAATGAGACTACCAGTGCACTATACAATCAAAACATCATGACATTGTAGTCATGATATCTCTTGTCGATCAATCAAGTCAACTACAGTAGACTTAGTTTTTGTCTTAGAGACGTTTCGCCTCTTATCCAAGTGGCTTTATCAGTTTGTGGAGACTAGACTGGCTAGTCTGAAATAATGGTAACTCAAGTATGTAAACTGAGTCTTTCACCAATTTTTCATAATAGCCAGTCTGAAAGACCAAAACTTAGTTGCCTAGAGATGCCTTTGACCTGGACAAATGAGAATTTACACAGATATTCATGATTGTACTGTATTGGCGCCTACAATGACATAGATAATTTATTGGAAGTCTACTTTCTCTACTTTATGAAATGACTATGAAATATGGTTTTCATATAATATTTGTCCCAATACAATCATGAGAGAAGGAAAGAAACAAGACATCTGTGCTACCCAGAATTATTCTAGTAACACCCAATTATTCCCTTTATCAATTAATCTTCCAACTATTTTTCATGTAACTGATCTAATTTATATCTAATATATTGTAGTTAGAAAACTACCATTGTCATTTCACAGAACTAAGTCTGGCATACTGATCTGTCTGATCTTCCAAGACAGCCAAATAATACATACGATGAAAATACGTTGTGTAAATATATTGATGATGAGCATATCAGGAAAATTACAGAAAAACAGCAGCTGCTCACACCTGAGAAGAAAGAGGAACAAGCTGATGTTGAAAAGATGACAAATTAGTGATTAGCTGGATAAGTAGGCTAGGTCCTGAATAATATTATGTTGAGCAATTAATTACTCATTACACAATTTTTCTTTTTTTTTCTTTTGAAATCCAAGATGGTTTAATCTCTCAGAGCCTCAAGAGCTGAATAACTTTAAGATAAGAAATGTTTAATCTGTTCACACACATGGCTTTGTTTTAAGAGGCAATAAAACAAAAAGAAAACCATTTTACCTGAGATATTTTACAACCGTCGTAGCATAATGCTACAATTTGAAACAGTCTCAGGTGGTGGACACATGTGTTTTGCCTCAGGTTATATACATATTATCCTGTAAACTTGTCCCCCCACTCATAATAGTGGCTGTCTTCTTCCTGTCCGTCAGGGCCTGAGCAGCCCCCGGTGGCAGCAGCTGGCATCCCGGCCACTGAGTTTATCAGCTGGTCTCCGTGGACCAGAAGCCCCGCCGGCGGGCGCAGATGTCACCTTCAAGGTTACAATGGTCCCGGGAGATGGAGTGGGACCTGAGCTGATGACTGCTGTCAAGGATGTCTTTAAGGTAAAACTTTGAGCAGGATCTTAAAAAATAACCGACATGAATTACATAAACTTTAAGATGCTGTGACTACTTTTTTTTAGTATTTTCTGACTTTCTTTCTTCGTTTTTCCAGGCAGCAGACGTCCCAGTGGAGTTTGAGGAGTTCCACCTGAGTGAAGTACAGAACATGGCCAGTGAGGAAAAACTGGATCAAGTGTTGACTTCTATGAAGACCAACAGAGTGGCCATAAAAGGTACTGTATTGTTTCTTTTTACTTATTCTCTGACATCCTCTTGTAGTTCATCTTGGTTTCATACCAACACTGAAATAAAACGCAGTGTGTTAGCTTTCAGGGACAACCACATCTAACATATATGTATGGCATGTGTTGTTATCCAGGAAAGATCCACACACCCATGGAGTACAAAGGGGAGCTGGCTTCATATGAGATGAGACTGAGGTAAAACAAAGACATCAGCTTTACATTTGTTTGTGTAAATTTAGTAGTTTTATTGTTATTTTTTTTCAATAACTCTGCCTCCTTTTCTATCCTCTAGGCGCAAACTGGACCTGTTTGCTAATGTGGTTCATGTAAACAGCCTGCCGGGCTACAGCACCCGCCACAACAACCTGGACCTAGTCATCATCCGCGAGCAGACTGAGGGGGAGTACAGCTCGCTGGAGCACGAGGTAAACAACTACAGTACTCACTCCTCCTACTTGTTGCAGGCACAGGATGAACTGTGGTTTGAAAACCCACATGAAAAAAATCTTACTATACTTTGAAGAGAGACATTTCCCATGAACATACAGACTGCATTTACATGGATTCCAGTATCCCGTTTTTGTGTTTGAGCACGTGAACACCATTTCCCGAATTTCAGAAATCAGGGTATACGGGAATACTGAATAACCAGGTTTCTCTAAGCTCATGTAAACACCATATCCCGAATTTGTTCAAAATCAGGATAACCATCAAGACATAAAGATCAAAGATAAAGCTTTATTCCAATTGGTTGCTTTATAGGTGTGCTCTGATTGGTTGGCAGGGTTATTCTGATTAGTTTGTAGCCTTAGTCTGATTGTGTTGTTGATTTAAAACCTTATTCTTATTCATTTGTTGGTCTGTAGTTGTATTCTTTATACTTGGTTCTCATTGGTTAATACATATTGCTACATTAGAGGGGCAACTAACTGATGTAGGGTGTAATGTTTTCATTCTCTTGCTCTCACATCTTCTGTAAAAGTGGCTGTATTATAATTTACAATCTCTTTTTTTCCCTGCTCCTCAGAGTGTGACAGGCGTGATCGAATGTTTAAAGATCATCACCAGAGAGAAGTCTCGGCGCATTGCCAAGTTCGCCTTCGATTATGCCACCAAGAAGGGGCGAAACAAGGTCACCGCCGTCCACAAAGCCAACATCATGTAAGGAATAGAACCCCACCCCGCTTCTTTTTTTTTTTGCTTTTTGTCTGATTATTTTTTAATCATTTTACTTACCGGTATGTTAATAATTTAGACTGTGGTAAATGGCGTCATGATTTGCATTACATTAGCAGCACTTGTTCTCATTACCCCCCTTGTCTTCTTACAGGAAATTAGGTGATGGCTTGTTTCTGCAGAGCTGCGCTGAGGTGGCGCAACTGTATCCCAAAATCAAATATGAGAACATAATCATTGATAACTGTTGCATGCAGGTACATACACACTCACTCTTTCTCTCCTGACTTTATTGATTCTTTAATAATTTGGTGTGATGCGTATTGTCTTTTTATACCTTACAAATTTGTATTTAGTTCTCGAGCTGTGATTAATTAACAAACAGTATGAAGCACTACACTGTAATCTATTATTGTAAATAATCATACGTTGACTTGATAGACTTGAGTTTTTACTTTTCCACTCAATATTCAAAGTCATCATCATCATCATCATCATCTGTGTCTCGTTGTTGCAGCTGGTCCAGAACCCATACCAGTTTGACGTGCTGGTGATGCCAAACCTTTACGGTAACATTATTGATAACCTGGCAGCAGGGCTGGTCGGAGGAGCAGGAGTTGTTCCTGGGGAAAGCTACAGCGCAGAGTATGCTGTGTTTGAGACTGTGAGTTTCCATTTTTGCACTTCATAAATGTTTCAGAGATAAAGCAGTCATTATGTCATATTTTTCTTCGTCTATTACGCTTATGTTTTACTGTTTAGCTCGATGAGGAAACTATAATGGGATATAATCTGTCATATAAAGGACATAATGTACTGATGTGTTGTTAGTCTTGAATGACTATTGATTGCTCAACTCTGTCCTGGTCCTGTCAGCCTGTTGTCATCCTTCATATCCTGTGTCTTTCCTCTTTCAGGGGGCTCGTCACCCCTTTGCTCAAGCTGTTGGAAGGAACATCGCCAACCCCACGGCCATGTTGCTGAGTGCTGCTAACATGCTCAGGCACCTCAAGTGAGTCACCTAAATATGCCTTGTAGTAACAAGTAGACCACATATTACACCATAACCACGTGTCCTCTGTCCTGTTCTAATGCACTTCTCCAGGTTTTCTAAATCAGCCTCAAGTGCCTCTCCTGTCTGAACTGACTGAACATGTGCACAAGACGGCTCTGGTCACATGTTCATTGTCTTTGTATTGTGTTGCAGCCTTGAATATCACTCCCAAATGGTGTCAGATGCTGTCAAGAGGGTCATCAAACAGGGCAAGGTAAGTGTGTGAGTGTGTGTGTGTGATTGTGTTGTGTTTTTCTACCCTCCATGACATAAACATATCAGACACAGCACTAACAATATTAACACCTTAAGGAATTGTTGTATTACTCCTGCAAATGCAAGTAGAGCAAGTGTAGGGTGGTATGACCAAAAAATAATATTCTTAGGCTATATTGCAATACATTATATTTCTTGACATTGTGAATTCTCCCCCAAACCACTATTCTGTTTGAATTTTGCACAAAATCCCAGCAGTATGGTTTTACCAATTCGTCTGCCTCGATCTTCGATGACTGAACACCTAGAAATATTTTATTATTGGTGCTTCAGGTGTGTCATTCTCTCTAGTCCTCACTGCTTCAGATACTAAAGCACACGCATGCACCCTGCAGTGTTTTCTGGGTGGGTGTGAGAGGGACCACCACAGAGAGAAATCAACTTTCTGCTTCATGGTCTTAAAATAATTATATGACTATCTTTACTCAGTATTTTGCAATATAGTTATTTACTACGTCCCACGTGGAACAAGCTGTGATTCATTGAGTATAATGGTTATAACGCCCAGCCTCTAAGTAGAGCAGAGTAACAAGTGCTAATTTTGCCGAATGAGGATATGTGAAGCCAGTGGGACTGGTTAAACCCCATATCCTGTCAACACCCGTCATCAAAATGAACCTTCTGCTCTGTGCTTTTGTGGGTCAGTAATTGCAGCCTCACATAAACAGTGTCGTTGGGGATGGTGGCTAACTTGAGAAAATAACCCTGTGCTAAATGTTAATGAGAGTTTCAACATGCTGCTGCCCTGAACAGCTAACCACAGAGCTCTCTGTCATGTAAATATGTCAAATAGCCGTAATGATACTAACCCATTAAGTGTTATTTTCCTTGTTGACCCACATATGCCTACATCTAATAACATGTAAACTACATTTGCGTGTGTTAGAGAGCCTTTAGTATTTGTACTTACTAATGTGTCTTAACTCCTCGTGCCTTTCTCTTCCGTCCATCTTTAATCCATCATGAATTGAATGCATTTGTTCCCAGGACATGTTTTTTTTCTTGTTTTTTTCTGCCTTTTGCACCTGATCCCTGTTGACACTAACACACACTGACATGAGCACCAGCATGAAGTGGGTCAAGCTTCGTCCCTCAGATGTCTGCATGGTCAATTCAGATCTAAACATCACAATCCAGCAATAGCAACTTAAGAGATGAATATATTTTAGTTTTTCATTTCATTACTCCTCCTACAAGAGATGGAAAAAGCTGTGTTTGCAGTTGGGATAACACTGACATTGTTGTGTGAATGTGAGATATGTTTTGTTTTTTTTAAGGAATTTTTATCATTTGAAAGGAGAATTATCCTGCACGTTGTCTGAAGTGCCCTTCCTCTCCCTCTTCCCTCTCTCCTTTAACTCCCTCCACTCCTTGTACCCCCAATATCCCGTGCGTGTGTGTGTGTGTGTGTTGGTGTGTATCTGTGTGCGTGTCCCAGGTAAAGACACGAGACCTTGGCGGGTACTCCACCACTGGCGACTTTGTGCGTACCGTTGTGGAAAACCTGCGTCACCGACCCGTTTACTAAGATGTTCCATCACACTCCTCACAGACATTTCCCTAAATCTGGACATGAACTGGACTCATGTTCAGACTCATCTCCCCCTCCTTCACTCCCTGACAGTCTGTGCTGAACAGTTTTGACAAATACCATCAGTTGAATCATAATGTTTATACTCAGTTTTCCTGATTTGGGGGTGGTACTTTACTAAAAATGTGCAGCTCATGAGTCTTAATCCTCTGCATGGACATCACTCCCATCACATATTTTTCATTTGCTTGTGGTTGTTGCTTAATTTTCTAAATGTTTTATACATTGCCCATATTGACTACCTCTCTGTTGTCACATTTATGGAAAATTAATATAAAACAACCACTGTGTTAATTTACTTGTACCTCACAATTCAACTGACTGCATATTCTTCTTCATCTAATTTCTGCATCACCCAGAACTCAGTATGCATTTGGGTACGACTGCTACATCATGACCCGCTAAAAATGTAACATTTCATCATTTCAGTAAAACTGTTTCAGACATGGTTACTGTACAGCAACAGGATATTTTTGTAATGTAAACTTAACATTTTTTACTGTGATAATTATAATACATGGAGTATTTTAACATAAATAATTCTGCCAAAACGAAAGCCAAATGTATTTCACCTCAAGATATTTATTATATATTCAGGTATTACTGCAGTGGTCATGAAATCATTTTCAAACCAATATTTTGTAAATCTAGTGCAACACACAGCTGAGTTATAAAATGACATACAATAGATTAACTGTTAAGAGATTTTGTCATGTGACAAGACATGAGTAGATGGGTAAAGTCTTTTTTTTTCAGTTGTAACATTATGTCTAAAGACTAATATCAACAATTTAATATTGGTCATTGTTCATTCCACTGATGGTGCAAGAAATGAAATCCCTGCTGTGTCTCATCATCACTACATCTGTCATGTGTTTTTAAAGTCAGTTGTTGTTAACTACAAATAATCCTCTCTTTAAAGCTGCTTTATGGAGAATGTTTACCACCACACACGGTGTCAACAGTGTCATGTCTAATCTTGTTGATCAGGTTTTGTTTGTTTGGAGGGGTTTTGTATGCATATTAAAGCTGGTCAGGAGTGTGTAATGTACTGTCTTCTCTTTATGACTGTGGTCGAATACTAATTTACAGGACTAGACGTGTGCTTTTAAAACAGCATTGTGCTCATTGTCATGATTCAAAATGTTTCTGAACGGACGAGTGCGTGAGCGAAATGAGACGAAGCTGATGCTCTCTGAAAGAACATGTATCACTCGCCACACTTTTTGTCCTTTCTGTGAGTGCAGTTTCTAAAGGCTCTCTAACACACTGGCCATGATACTGTATGTGGACATGTGTTGCAGCAGCTGTGCACATAGTAACACACTGTCCTTATGTTTGCAACAGGTGCGCACTGGAGACCTGGGGGGCTACGCATCAAGCGACGAGTTCACCCGGGCTGTCATTGCTAACCTGGCAGTCTAAAGCGTTGTATTTGCAAATCTGTCAGCTGCTGCAATGCACCCGCGCATTTTAATTTACCTCGTGTTATACTGATCTCTTCAACGATTGTACACATGCAGTACAATATATTCCAAACAACAGTGCACGCACAATTTTTCCATTGTAAACATAGATGAAAATGCAGAGCTTTAATATCCAACAACTCTCGTTTCCAGTTACACTTACTCATTAAATTTGACATTTAATGAAGAAAAAAAAAAGGTTAAAGATCCAAAGTCTTATAATCAGCACAAAAGATGTTTTCATGCTGTTACACATTTTGTTTTCCGACAAGTTCCTGTAATTCCTACTGGATGGTTTTATGTCTGGACAGTAATCTCTGTCACAACATGATGTACGCACACTTTCATATTATTTATTAACCACCAGGTTTTTAGCTTAATTGCTTACTCATTTAACAGGACATATGAATAATAAAGAATTAATGAGATACAACATCTTGAGTGGAAAATCCTTGCGTGAATGTTAATAGAAGTGTGTTGCAGTATTTGGTCTTATTAAATGTTTATCAGGGCCGCTGGTGGCTCAGTCAGCATGCATCATGTCACAGCATGAGCAACTTACCTCCAACCCAGAGACATCCCTCTGTCCGAACATGTGTAACATAGGATCCATGAGGAATATTAATACTGTGGTGCTTTTGTGCATGATGCTGCAACGTCCCCAGGCCCGTGTAAAGAATGAGTGGGTAACAAGAAACTGAAGAAATACACAATGTTTGCACGAGACCTTTCCTCAAGTACATAAGGTTTTGGGCTGCATCTAATTTTTCTCTACATTTTCTTATAGATGTACTAATATTTGAGCATAACAGCAGTTAACAGAAGACTGAGAGAAGCAGAAAACACTGATGTGATGTTTTTGTGACTGTTGAAAAATGTGATTAGTCAGTTATTCTGTCTTTTTTTATTGTGCTTTTATGGCGATATGGACCCCATGGGGTCTGGAATAAAGAATGGATGAATTAGAACTAGATGTAAGAAGTTAATTTTCTGTGGTTGAGATGATCAGAGTTATTATTTCAAATTACATAATATGATTCTGCCCACTCATCACTTTTAAGAAACGACAAAATAGGATTTAAACTAATATTTTCATTCTCATTTTTGCACAACTGTTACACCATTTTTTCTAAAGTTCTACAGGTCTACATTCATTTCCTCGCACTAATGACAAACATAAAAACAAATTTCATTCAGTAGTAGACCTCAGATCATTTACTTAAATAAAACTAAATGTTTCACAATATTGAGTCACACCTGCACAAGTAAAGGCCCTGTAATCATAATTTCCTAAATTAAAGCGTTATGCAGTTTAGACTCTGTAATGGCTGCTATTAAGTCATTGTGCCATTATTAATGATGCATTGACATGTAAGTGGTGCATGTACTGTAAGTTTCCTTGCTTGAGCTGGATCTAAATTTAGCAGCAGTGATTTAAAGTTAATAATGTATGTATCTTAACCTGAAGGGTCGGGGTTAAACGGGAATATTAATGTCTGTAGTCACTAAAGACGCTTAGCTATAGGACTTTTCACATTGAAGGCTCACCCCTGAAAATGTTTTATTCATCATTTATTGAGTCTATACTTACATTCTCTATGATCTGTTGGTTTGACAATCTCAGCCTTGGAGGTGATGTTAATCAGTGCTGAAAGATCATTGGTGTAAACCTAAATGATCATTAAAGCACCACTATGCATGGTAGCCTACATTTTTCTACCACTTATATTAGTTTAGAAACATTTTAAAAATAAATCAGCTGTAGTTGATCTTAACTTATCTGCTGTTTTCATACTATTTCTCTCCTCCTGGCCATGACAACAGGGTCAACAATTGCCTCTCAGGCACAATAAAATTCAACACTCAATCTCAAAACTGTGAAACAAAGAAAGCAATCATTTTTCTAGAGCAGTTTAGAAACATTATTTTATAGGCCTTTATCATATGTTATGATGTATTTAATCTGTCATAAAGCGTTATAGGCCTTTATTATGTTATGATGTAGCCATTTGTTAATTGATGATGCTGCAGAGACGAAGGCTGGGACACCAGGGCAGCAGTGGCAATCTTGCAAAGTTGGAGGCAGTTCTCCCTCCCAAGTTAAGCCATTTATTAAACCATCACAATTACTCCAAAGCTGTTTCATTAAAGCAAAAATTGTAGTATAGTTAAGCTAAAAATCCTGCATAGTTCCTCTTTAAGGTTTAAAAAAAAAAAAAACTACATAGTGTTGCTTTATGCAGCTGTGACCGGTCTGTCCTACTCGTGTCCGCCGGCAGGTGTCGCTGCGGGCTTTGCAGACACAGAGTGGAGAAGAGACGGGGCCTGGCCTGGGAATTTGCTGCTCGCTTCCCATTCTTCCTATGCAGACAGACACACAACATGGCGGACTAGAATAGTCGGCCGACGCGCCCGGATACAGCGGATAAACCGTGGGATTTAATCTCCAGGAAGGCCGAGAAAGTGCCCCTTGCGAAGGGACGGCACATTAGGAGCGAAGTGAGGGTGTCTTTTCTTTTTTTTGTTGTTTTCAAGAGAGCGCGAGAGAGAGGGGGGTCCCTTTCCTTTGGCTTTTTGGATTTCACAAGATAAAAACTGACTGCGAAGTGTTGACTGTGTGTCCCGGATCGTGCTTCCCTCCTCTGCTCTGCTATCACCCAGGTCCCCCCACCACCACCACCACCACCCCGCCGCTCTCACTCTCGGTTCCTGGGGTGTGGAGACTGGGGGCCGGGGTTGGAAAACGTGGAAGCAAACGAGAGGATACATTCCTGCTGGGCTTTGATTTTTTTTTCTCCCCCCCTCCACCTCTTCTTCTTTTTCTTCTTCTTCGTTCCTGTTAGGTTTTTTTTTCTTCTCCTCCTCGGGTGCTACAGGAGTTGTGGTGAGTTTTTCGTGTTTTTGTTGCGAGTCACACTTGTTACAATGTCGTTGTATAGCAGCAGCAGCAGCATGTTTCCTCCTCGCGCTGTAACATTGTGTCATCCACAAACACTTTTGCCCCCCCCCCCCCTCCCTCTCCCTCCAGCCCCCCCAGGCTCACGGGCTCCATTACATTACATTACATTACACTAACCCCCCCCCCTCTACCCCCCCAACACACACTGTCCTCCTTCAGGGTTTGTGTGCAGCGGGGCTGGATTCAGCTGCTGTGTTGCTTGAACATTTCAGAAGTAGCTCGGAGAGAGGGAGGGAGTTTTTTTTTTTTTTTTTTTTTTTTTATTTTTTGGGCTGGGGAGAAGGGGGCTCTCTAGAAAAAAGAAGAAAAGAAAAAAAGCAGGGGGCTTTCAGATGAGTGCAACAACATTTCCAAAAAAAAAAAAAAAAAGTCCAGAGGTTGTAACTCGGTTGTTGTGCCAACACAGATGCTGTTGCGCTGGCAGGAGGGGGATGAACAAAGACAGGGGGTCCGTGTCTGCGCTGGAAAGTACACTTTATTGATCAACGCTTTGTTATTACACGTTCAGGGTGGGAGGGAGAGTGGGAGGGTGGGTGGGGAGCTGGCTGCTGCTGCTGTTGCTGGATGGGTGGGTGGGTGGGTGGAGGAGCAGTGGGGGCTTCATGCGACCCACAACAGGAATTAGGTCGCCCTAACATTAACACGTATGGTCTGTCAAATCACAGCGGCTGCTTTGTGTTTCTTCCTCTGCTCTCTGACATCCAGTCTCATGAGTGTGCCCCCCCACTCCCCTTCACTCCCCACCCCCCTTCACAACCTCTCCCAAAGTTTTTCTCTCTCTCTGTCTGTCTTTTTTTTTTTTAATGATTAATATCCTCCTCTCTTTCTCTGGTTGGGTGTAACCGAGCATACCATTTTAATCTTTTGAGGGTGTTCGTGTATTCCTCTGCTTTCTCTCGTTACATTTCACAGCTCATCATAACGTGGTTTACCTTTTAATGGCTTGTTTATGGGAAGAAATAGTGGGAATTCAACGACAGAGAAACACATGAATGACCCTCTTTTTTTTTTTTTTTTTACTCAAACATCGACTCAGGCTGAAGTTGTGTCAAACATATAACAGCCAGAGCAGAAAGAAAGAAAGAAGCATCATGCACACTGAGAGAAGAGGAGGAGGCATGGCTGAGCCCGGCTTGTCGGTATCAGTAGTAACTTCCTGCTATGTCTGCCTGGAGCTTGACTCATCACGTTTGGGCTGATTCATTGAACTCCAGTGCATCCATCATACATGCTTCACTCTCAGTGCCTTTCCACTTCAGAGGTCTTCATGTCACGTCAGGACCACTGAAGTGCAAAAGAAAAAAACTCAAAGCTGCAACTTCGCAGTGTACCAACAGGCCGACCTTGACCTTTCTGTCTGTCAGGCCTGGACACGTCCACCTCTGTTCCCTAAGAGCCGTCCAGCCCCCCCCCCCTTCACCACCCTTCTCTCTCATAAAACTGCGGAAGGCGACACAACACAGAGCGGCAGAGAGCTGTTATCATCCCTGCTCGCTCACTCGCTCCTGACTGTCCATATCTTCTCCTACCTATTTTAAGGAAAAGTAGTTATTTCCGTCTTTGGGATCCTGAAAGGGTTTTTAGCAGAAGTGCTCGAGTTATCCTCACGCCACGCTTTTCATGATTGGCCTAGTTTCTAAAAATAAGAATAAAGTACATCTTGGAGTGGAGTGAAGTTTCGATGGGTGTGGGTCGTTGTGAAATTTCACAATTTCAGGGTGCTGACATAATATTATGAGTTGGCTGTTTCGGGTGGGGTGTGGTGGGAGGTGTATTTTTGTTTCCACCTGTTCCACCGTGTTTTACTTGTGCGAGAGCTCTGTAATTCAGCCCCTTGACAGGATAAACACGGCTACATTTAGAGGATTATGAAGCATTATGGAGCCTGATTGCAGCTACACGTGACGTGCCATTCGGCCCTAATGACATTTTATTTTGCAATACAGGAAATGATGAACCAATAGTGATGAGTCACAGATCAAATACCTTGCCTCGAAGGGGAAGACTTCCCTGGGAATCATCCACTTGTGTCCTGCTGCTGGCCGTCTCTGGATGAGGAGTAGTAATTACCTAATCCTTTCAGATTACTGAGTAAATCTTTGTTTTACATCCTCTTGATGTGGGATGATTGATGTTTTCAGGTTTGCCACAGCGACCTTGATGAATATGGATAAAAGTTTATTTCTTCTCGGTGGACTTCAAAGACAAGGTGTGAGTTTGAACTGGAGGAGGCGTTTTTAGATGTGTGAGTGGTTTCTTTTAATCTTTTAATGTAAACTCACTTGTGATCCAGGTCAAAGTCTGGATCCCACCTCCTTCATTAGAGTCTTTTATTTTAACAGGGCACCCACTTTAACTTGTGGTGTAATGGTGTTATGGATAGAGGCAGGCTTTGGCAGAAGTATTACCCTCAGCTGTACCTCACTAGAAGTATAAATCTATTGATTGTTATACAGTATGTGTTGGAAATGGAGATAGTTATGTTGATATAGTCACCATTCACTTGTTTCCTGTTCCTAAAAGACACATTTTTTCCTTTTTGTTAACGGAGAAGCAGAAATTATGAGCAAAAAAACGCCGCAGTCAATCACGTTGTGTTGTGTTTTTTTTTTCCGCCAGTTTTTCCTTCTACTGAAAAACTTTGATGTTGCTCTTTTAAACAATGCCTTTCAGAGTTGAGGTCAAACTCAGTTCGGATTCAAAACCAGTTGAGAGCTGTATTTCTAAATATTTATATTTGCCCTTGGCATCGGCCTTCGAGTCGGCAAGATTTTTCTTGTCCCGCTGTTAAAGAAAAAAAATGTCCAAAGAACGTGTCAACATGCCGGAGTAATCTTTCAATAACCCCACATGAAAATGGACATAGAAGAAGAAGAAAAAAAGGGGGCGCAGTGGAGGAGCAGTATCATGTCACCGCTGTGAAGTTAAGCCTCCGAGGATTGTCTCTTCATCTTAGATGGGCTTCTTATCTTTCAAAGGAAGAGGAGGGGACGCGGCGGGCTGGGATGGTCAGGTCAGTTCAGACATGACAACCTTCGCTTTGGCTTCTGACTGCGACAGAGCCAGAATGACTCAAAGAAAGATTGAAAGTGCTGTAGGGACTGTTTTCACACCGTGTGTTAGAGCTGGATATAGTTTGAGATGTTCGATAACAGCAGTGATTGAACGTACTGAAATATGTTTGCACAAGTGTGAGGCACTTTGATTTACCGCCATTTTATACTTTCACTCCATTATGTGTCAGAAATAACTATAAATTAACCTACATACTCTACTATATAATATTTTGACAGGTAGCCTATAAAACAGATCAAAATTAAATTTTTGAAACCAAACTTCTAAATACTGTCAAACCACCAGTGCTTCACAAGAACTTAAAAGCAGGAAGTATAAGTAGAGAGGACGAGACGAGACTGTGAATGTCCCCGTCGGCGTTTGATGCCAGGTTTTTCATTGTTTGGCAGATTCTCTGTGACACAGAGCGGCTTTGGTCGATATCAGAGGGGTATTGAGGCTTTCTGCCCATCCTTGGCTGCGCGCTGGATGTAGAAATCTGCTCCAGTGTATTAGTTTTCAAATGGCAGAGGTGATGGTGAGTTGGGTTTCATCGTCGTGGCCCTTCAGCTGCCCGCTTTGGCCCCCACACCACGCTTCAAGGTCACAGTGGCTTCTGTGGGGAGGCCATGCTTTGCGCCTCCACATCCTCTCTGTGTCCAATGTGGGAAAGCTTGAGAGGCCCCTGGCATGCTCTGTGAGAAACCCCACAACGGAGCGGACACAGAGCAGAGCCTCCACTGACTCACCACCACTTTCACTCATTGAAACGAGCGAGTTTTTTTTTTCTTTTCCCCCCACTGATCCGTCCAGCCTGATGGAACCGAATCATCATTACAGGCTTAATAACAGACACAGCGGTCACGCTTGCCCGTACGATTAGCCAGAATGGTAATCCCACGCTTCTTTTCGTCTTTTCATCAACTCACCAGCTCATGAATGAAGCCAACAGGAACACAAACCGCACCAGCAGGGAGTAGTATCCCTCAGAAAGGGAAGTCCAGAGGATTGTGGCTGTTGTATGTGGCACTGGGGACATATAATCTGTGGTCTGTTTCGGAGCAAGAGTCCTAGCCGCCCTGAGTTAGGCCTACTTCAGTCTCCCGTGAAGAGAAGCATTCACAGTATTCCTGTTGCCCCAGACCCCCCCTCCCCTCCCCTCCTCTCCCCTCTCCTCCCTGCCCTCTCAAGACATAGAAACAGTATTAATATGCCATGAATGGAGACAGACAGACAAGCATTATCTAGCGCTGCAGCGACCAGCGAAGCAGGATGCGTCGTAGAAAGCCAGAGGGAAATATTTCTCTGCATGAATAGTGAAGTCCCCTTCCCTGACCACCGCTGTTGGTTTCATGTCAGCGAAGGAAGGCCTGTCTGTCGCTCACCCAGTCGCCTCTGGGGGTGTCTTCTGTGAGTCACTGAAATGAGAAAAGTTGATTTTGTGAATAATACTACTTGAAACAGAGGATTCCTGCATTTTTGAGTTGTGTTCTTTGGCCACGTTTGTCGTCGAGTTTCGGCCTAATCTCGTTTAAACAGCGCACAATTAACTGAGGAAGTAGCAGCAGCTTATAAGTATTCTTATCTAGAACTCAAAAATCGTCCTCCATTCTCAAGCCGTTCATTAATTCAACATCCACGCGGGCGGAAAAGACAAGCCATTACCTCACCTAAAAGCTGCAGGTAAAACACAAAAGCGTCCGTGAAATCCACAGATCTCGAGTGGGAACCCTCCATATTAAATGACTACCTTGCATTGATCTTGCGTCTTGGCCCTTTTTTTGGTCGTCATGGAGATGTAATTGGACTTCCTTTATATTCCACCTATAAGTGTTCCTTTCACTCTGTGAATGAAATGGCATGGGAACAGCCCAGCCCTTTCACAACTGTGTGATTGCAACCCTGCAGTTGGCCACGGGCACAGAGGCAACTGTCTCCACTCGTTGGTCAGGCTCGGCGGTCGCAAGTACATGAAGCAAAGTCTGCACAATGCTTCACACAATAGCAGACACATTTAAGGGTCACTGTGTTGTCTTTAGGTTAATGTTATTAAATCACATGTATATATCTGAACATGCTTGGTTTAAAAAAAACCACAGCCAGATGTTCAGGTTTTATTATCTTGAACATGTTTCATCTAATTCAGCACATGATTTAGAAAATGAAACTTTACAACCTTTGAAAATGAATATAGTGCGTTTTCCCTTTTGCAAATGATATTATTATAGCAATAAAACACATGTGTACTTTATACACTGAGAGGTTTTACAGGCCTTAACTGGTATAATATGACGGTATAATAAGATTTTCCTATTTCCACTTTTGATCAGAGATGCAGTTTCTCATTAAATGTGACATAGTGTGACAACTAGGAAACATCACGTGCTTTATGCTTATGCTTCCAGATATGTTTACATGGAGGAGCCTAACAAGGGCTGGGGGATCCAGACTTGTCATCACATGACCGGCTACTAGTCGTGCATATGGCCGCCTTGACACAAAGCCTGTCACTTTAACTCAAGGCTAAAGAGGCACATCTAACCCTGCTCCTCGCCCACAGTGCTCTCTGCTGTTTACAAACTGTGTCACCACCGATCACTCTTTGCATCGTCTGTATAAAGTATTTATTCGGACGGCGCTGTTATTTATTTATCAGCTGCTATATGCAAGTACTTTTTTGAAAGTTCAGGCCTTCAGGCAGGTCCATTGTCCCAGGGGCAGGTTGCAACTTCCACCATCTCTGACGGCAGCAGGTGTCGCCGCCGGTTCTTCTTCTGCTGCTCTGGTGGAGAACGCGAACGCAGCCGTGACCGTTGCTCGCTGCAGTTATAGCAGGCTGGCTTTCTGTTGAACAGATAACACAAGGCTGGAGGAGAAATGCTCCATTTTTAACACCAGGAGTGAAACCAATTGACATTTCATTTGGTTGCAGCGAGATAGCTAAAACTTTTTTTTTTCTCCCATAAATCAGCCCTGAAGACAAACTGTGAAGCCTTTTAATCTGATTACTTCCTGGCTGTGTTGTTTGTGCGCATGCCTCCGTCTTGATGGAAATGCGTGGGGACATACGTTTCTCCACGCATGAGGTATTCATCCCTTTTGAGTGCTGTTCCAATTAAATGCATCTGTAAACATCAGACCATATTAAATCACATCTTATTTTTTACAGTTGCTCTTGAATCTTCAAATGGAAAAATATATATAGTTATATGTATATAAAAAAAACATGTGCATGTAACTGATGTAAGTGAAGCTTCTTGATGCTTATCTAAGAAAAACAGATAGGATTGTATCTGAATCGCCCTCCATTGCAAGGTCAGCCACTATACAGTCTGTTCAACACATGATTAGAGTTAACCGGTACTGTGAAAAGGAAGAGCGTTGTTGCTATGGCACCAGCG
This sequence comes from Decapterus maruadsi, assembly GCA_030347415.2. Taxonomy (NCBI): domain Eukaryota; kingdom Metazoa; phylum Chordata; class Actinopteri; order Carangiformes; family Carangidae; genus Decapterus; species Decapterus maruadsi. Next base: position 7,660,683 of record CM064896.1, on the reverse strand, counting down.
GTCGGGTATGGTTAACTACAGTTTAATATAGAGGCAGCTACCCTGTCTCCTCCTGTTATATATTTAACTGGACACACACACGACACAAGCCTATAAGAGTCTCTGAGAATTTAAATGTGACTCAGCGGTGCGGACAGATTGTCGTTGGCACTCATCGCCAGGTATTAAGGTTTGTCATAGGTTAGTCTGACGGCGCCCTGCCCCGCCGCACTCGCTGTTAAGCCAGTGCAGCAGGTTCTGATACTTCAACTAGAAATAACACTGAAAGAAAAAGGGGTGGGTAAAGGAAGAAACCGTAGAATTTTTGATTCCCATCAAAAAAGGAAGCAAATGCCTGTCGCATCTCTTTGTGTTTTGTGTTTCTTATTCCCTGCAGGTAAACCATTGATTTTTTTTTTTTTTTTTTTAAAGCTTGTTGCTTGTCATAGTGGCAGTTTTGCACTTCGCCATAGGGCAGCTCAACCCCAGTGGCGACTTTGCTGTAGAAGACTTGCTCTAAGTGCTTTGCCTTGTCTGAGAAATATTCACATGGTTGCACAACACTAGCCCCAAAGTCAGGACAGCGTGAGATGCATGACTACCTTTTGAGTGAATTCAGTCTCTAATAGATGGGCATATACATGTTTTTTCCTCTGTGGGGAGTTGCGTGATGATGAAGCTGTTGGAAACTTTTTAATATTTCGGGTTGTGTGTGCATGTGTGTGTGTCAGCAGGGAGGGGAGATTGAGAGGAAACAGATTAAAGAAAAGTGCTTTATCAGTTAATATTTATGAAATGTGAGATGAAATCAGTGAATGTAGGCTGCGAGCCATGTCTTTGTTCTCGTGCTGTCATCAGATGTGTTGCAATGGAAAACCGTTCAGCAAGAAAATATTCATCAGCCGTCGTCGGCGGAGCGGTATTATGGTCTGCCTGGTCAGGCCAACGAACAAGACCGATGGTGCCTCCTGTGTAATGATAGAATTACTGGACACTAATAGTTTCCCTGCGTCTCCTGCATCCTCTTGTCGTCTGAGTGTGGATTTAGACGAACCCATCACCCAGAGGATCTTATTAATAGCGAGCACTAACGGCACAAAACCTAAAAGTGGCACAAATAAAAGCACTTGGCCAGTTCCTCTTAAATTAATAATGTGTCCTCTTACCAACATGTACGTCTCAGAAAAGAACCTCATGCATTCACACACACACACACACTCAGGATGACCGTTGCTTCTCAGGAGGCTAAAAAAAACGCATTAAGATGCATCTCCGGGGAGTTGTTCTCCTGGGTCGACACAGTCTCTAGATGAAACGCTCTCGGGCTCTCGCAGCATCTGCTAAGTGACGGTTAGCAACAGGGACCGGCTTATATCGCTTACACCAACACAGCGACACGTCACCCAGCCTCTCTGGATGTGGATGGCGTGCCGAAAACAATGAGTCATGCTTCATTAAGAAATGGTTACAAGAAAAAAAAAAGCAAGTCGATGTGAATCTATCCATTCGTCTATCACATTGAAATACATGCCAGATGCTGTAGAAGCCCATCTCACACCAAATAGCACCTATTGTCGTGCTTGGCCTTTTTTTTTAGCTGAGTCACTCTTTTTAATGAGTAATGAAGGTAGGTTGAGGTTTTAGGGCTGTAATGTGGTTTTTTGGGTTAACAGGGTCTTTTAAAGTCTGTAAAAATAGGAAGGAAGCACTTTGATTTAAAGTTTAAAGCCGAAGTGTAGGTGCAGGGAGACTCAGTCCATCAGCTATAGTGCAGGTTATTTATGATATTCTCCACACAGTTGCCAGTCACAGTTGCCAGTCAAATTAAATATCTGGTATATTAGCTTAACACAGTTTGACCAATCCAAGACACAGACAGAGGGTTTGTAAAGGCTGTTTTTTCTGTCTTGATGTTGATATATTGTATACACACTATTGCTCCTTTAACTAGGATATAGGAGGAAAAAACTAGGAACGACTTCAATTGTTGGTAAAAGAAAAAATTTCAAACACATCCTAGTTCCAGATTTCAAAATGTGAGAGACAAAATATTTTGAGGACATCTCTTTGAGCTATGAAGAGCATTTTTAACTGTTTTTAGACCAAGAAGAAGAAATTAATAGTTGGTTAACAGAGAAAATAATCTGCAGTTTAATCAAACATGAATGTACTCTATATTTAGTGGCACAAACTCATTCATTTTATTAATCATTGACCATTTTAATTATCATTTTTAGCTGCGTATCTTTGGGTTGGTCTGAAACAAAATAAAAGAAGTAGAAATTGACAGACTGGCTTGGCAGAAAGATCTATAATGATCATAAAATAATAATCCACATACATACATTGAGATGGCAAGCCGTGAAGTAAACACAGCGTCTTGTGTTTCAACACCTTCCTGTCAAATATATAAACATATTTATAAATAGAACAGACACACATCCTTCCCAAAGTCTGTTAAAAAAAAAGGAGCCAAAAGACATTTTGCCAGAACATTGTCATTATAAACAAAATCTATTCTTGGCAACATCAACAACACAAAAAAAAAAGAGTGGATTGAAATCTTTTTAAATATTTGGTTGAAGATTTTCTTTTCTTTTTTCCAGGAGCATGATTTGTGTTTTGGAAACAGACGCTTGGTGGTTAAACGGATGCTCGGATGAGTGACAGAGAGAGAGAGTGAGGGAGAGCAACAATTGGATTTGTAGGTTAATAGCATCCTCATTGACCACATAACTTGCTCATCATGGCCCATTTCAGGCTGCAGTCAGAGCCAAACAGCGCTGAGCTAAAAACCCTGAATGTAAGCACTGCAGCGAATGAGCTCGGATCAAAACAGCAGAAAAGATTGGCAACTGGCACTATTAGAGCTTTTAGCGCCCAATTTATCCTCTGCCCACTGATGCAATAATCCGCGATGTAAAAGCAACAGTTTCTGCGGCGTTTGGCTCGGCGCGGCGCTCAAGTATCTCTCTAAACCGAGGCAGACGGGCTGGATTATTCCAGGGTCAGGACCGTGGGATTACGTGCGGGGGATTATCACAGCTCAGTCAGGGAGACAACAGCTATGTTGGCCTCTGGGATTAGACAAAAGACTGACAGTCAGTCAGTCAGTCGGACAGACAGACCACCCTCGGCCGACGTCTGGCTTTCTCCAAGTCGCTCATCCCCGCATCACTGGGCGAAGAGTGTCTTAAGTGCTGATTCACTGTCGCTGCAGGAATTTAAATGTGACTCTGAGTCTTGTTTTGGTCATGCTCCAGGTGATGAATGCTCAGGAACACATCATTGTTGGATGGGTTTAACCGTTTTTTTATGATGAAACTCTGCTGCAAGGCCTTAAGAAACGTATAAAGGATGATAATGAAATACAGAAGCAGCAAATCTGGGCATTTGTGAAGCTGGGAACTGAGATTTTAAATATATATATTTTTTTATCAGATTAAAACATTCTACCAGTAGCTGCTAATGGAGTTATCAGTCACCATTCATCAGTATCAATAACAGCAGATGTTCATATGGCAATGACACATGAAGATAATCACGCAAACCATCCAAGTGTAAAACAAGAACTTCTGTGGCTGACTTTGTTAGTTTTCAGCTGCAATTTCCATGGAATCAATAACGCTAATGTGATTTGAGAATATCAACAAGGTACAATTCTACTGAAAGTCAACAAACAGAAATATTAAATTACGGCCCAGTCCAAACATGATTTCTTTTCTAGGATTTTTTTATGCGGTCTCTTGGTGTCTCCTCTGGTGCGTCACCGCGGCTCAGAGCTACGCCGTCTAGTACCGTTCGTCTCGATACTGATCCCAGAGAAGCTCGTTCCAGGTTTTACTGAATCACTGTGTATGAATGTAATGAAGTCCTCCCGCCGAGTCGTGCTAAATGTTTTCTGTTTGCCTTCTAGGACCACGCTGTGCGAATGAGTGATTGATGCCAACCTCGCTTCTTCAGGTAAACAGCATTGAACGCACACAGAGGGATACACTGTGCAAGTATTTCATTTTCATTTCAAGTCTAAGAGTATTACCTTCCAAAAATGAGCACGAGGGATCAGGATGGAAGACTTTAAAAATGTACAGTGGATTATACCACAGCTAAACCCTCAATCTCTTGTTCTGAATGAAACATTATCACAATGAGATTTGAGCTTTTTTCTTTTCTTTTTTTTTTTGACTAATACCTTTTTGTGCTTTTTCCTGCCCCGTAGGGCAGAATGGGTGTGTGTCCCCTGCTCCTGCTGCTCAGTCTAGCCCTCGGGGCCTCCGCCCAGGATCATGCCCCCATCACAAGTAAGAACCATTTCACAACAAATGACTAAGTTTACATGCAGTCAACAATAACCCTTTCATAACCAGAATATTAGTAATAACCCGGTTGCGCACGGCCATGTAAAAACCTAAAAATGACCTCTGGGTTACTCCCTTTTTAACCCGAATATTTGGTCATATATACGCCTATTGGGATATCCCCATCATAAGGAACATTAAAGGAGAATTCCGGCCATTTTTGCCCCCTAAATTGTTTTCCTGATGGAGCAAAAACACGACTTAAACTGATGCAGGCAAACCAGAGTTACACCATGGCTACCCGGCGCTTGGGATAGCAACAACGCTAAATTATGGGGGCAATTCTTTCAACCACAACAAACACTGAAAAAATAATCAAATATCTATGGTACATGACTCAAAACCCATCAATTTAAGTTGCCTTTTTTGCTTCCCTCAACACTGGGTGACCATCAGCAAAACGATTTAGGGGGCAAAAATGGCTGGAAGTCTCCTTAAATTTTTGTTCTGCCCATGTTCTATTCCCAAGGATCTTTTGAGTACAGGAACTACTTATTGCATTGTGTCATGACGTTCTCCGTACGTCGCTGATTTGATCAGGATGTCCCAATTGATTACAATTACCATGTATGCAGGAATAACCCTGTTTGCTCACGCATGTAAACGGGTTATTCCGATTGTCTCAGAAACCAGAATATTGACCATAATCCGAATATTGACTGCATGTAAACGTAACAGTCTGTCTGCTCCGAAGTTCACAGAGAGAAGCTGCAGAATGTGACCTCTTCTTCTTCCTCTTCATCTTCTTTTCCTCAGGTCCTCCCAATGTCACCGCCAAACCCACAGACCCTCCCGTCGCACCCTCCCTCAACTTTACAGTCGCACCCACGCCGGCCCCACCGGCCCCTCCCACAACGCTCGCCCCTGCGGTCGTCCCGGCGATGACAACAGTAACAACAACCACAACAGCAACACCAACCACCGCCACCACAACGACGACAACCGCGGCGAGCCCAGCTGGTGGAGATGATGCACAAGCTGCGGCTCCCAACGGCACCTCCAGGCTGCTGCCGGTTCCCCCCGCAGCTCCCACTGACGCCCCCCAGGCGCCGCCGAGCACCGTGGGGAACCCTGCTCCCACCCCAGCGGAGGGAGACAATGGGACCACGGACTCGACTCCAGAGGACCTAACTACGGAGGGTTTTATCGATGGGGATGTATTCAGTGAAGAGACGGAGACCACCACAGAACCTGCAAGAGACTTCACCTCAGACTCCAGTCCACATGGTGAGTGTTGATGCAGCAGCATCTGTCTTTCTTCTCTTAGGTATAGATTAATGTGACGACACTTGAGGGATAATTTCAGGTCTTTTTTTTTGCCATCATTATCCCGACAGTGGTTAGATTTTAGATGAATTGTTGCTTGTTTACACCATGCACGATCAAATTCCTGTGTTTCTTAACCTGTTGGAGTTTGTTGAAATTGTTTTTATAACTTTATTTTTCACGTTTTTTGCACAAAACATGGGCAGCATCAGTGTAACAGACAAAAGTAGGTATGGGTACAATATGATGTGGCTAAATAATACAAATGCTTGCAGAAAAGAAACAACAAAAAAGGAGAGAAGAAAAACAAAAAGCATGTACATATGTCTGTGCACGTGATATCACGAGTGCACATGTTCGCTAACACCCATGTGACTAAATAATCATACACATATTCATGTATATACAGTTGCACACATATGTATGAACACTCGTGAACAAAACATGTGGTAACCGTGGGGTTGCGAGTAGGTCATATGTCACATACATCACAATAGTCTTTCTTAAAACCAAAGCATTAAGGCTGGTTATCAGTTGAAGTTAATGTTAACTCGTTCCTAGTGTGTCTGGTGATACTGTAACTCCAGGAAACGATGGACAGAACTGCAAAGATGAGACCCAGGTTGTGATAAAACAACTTCTAGAAAGGAAACGTTCACCATGAAACATTATCCTCAAAGTTTCCGAACACTTCCGTCTGAAGTCATTATGACTGTGCAGATCCTTTCATCAGAGACGCTGGGACACAAATCTGTGGCAGAGAGGAGACAGAGATCCAAGGCAGCCTGAGAGAGATGTGCAAATTCATCATCAAGGCACAGTTTAGTATCCTGTGGGATGGACCAGGGTCTTTGTGGACTTTGTGTCACTCTCGTTTCATTTTAATGGAAACTTCATGACAGGTCCATGCTTTTAAACCTGACAGGTCAACAGCCGTGTCACAGAGGTTATTCTACGCTATAAAGACGACTGAACAGTCCTGTTCCCATTGACCTCAGTGAATTTCTGCTGCGTCCAGGCCCCTAACTTTTTTAGCTTAAAGGGATACTTCACTCAAAATCAATAATTCACAGATTTTCTACTCACCGTCATGCCAAGGAAGGGTTTGGAGAACTTTCAGAGTCGTCAAAACGCTTTAGGAGTTCCAGGGGGGGTCCGGCCGGCTGGATATTCATATAATCCCAGTGGCTCTGTTGATGTTTGTGCACATGTGCAAGATTTGCTACGTTCATCGTTGTAAACCATTGGATGTATGATGTAAACATCTCACAACAAATCTCGCGCAGCCGCTGGCGGCTACTGCTACAACAAGGCTAAAAACAGAGATCACATTCAGTTTTTCCGAACAACTTTTTCATGTGGCGGCTTCAGGACACTCAGTATGGATGAGCGGTATGGAGATATTCTGATGTTTCATAGTGTGTGTTTTAGACGATTCAAAAGTGAGCTCTTTCCGACGCCATTAAAATATGTTGCCAGCCCGACCCCCCCTGGAACTCCTAAAGCGTTTTGATGACTCTAAAAGTTCTCCTAACACTTCCTTGGCAGCAGAAAATTGGAGAATTATTGATTTTGGGTGAAGTATCCCTTTAATTAGAAAAACGCGTGGAATTAGATAAAACATTACAGATTCATTGGATACTTTTTTTTTTTTTGCTCCATCTTGTTGTGTGTTATTCAGGCAGGTGAGCGAAGCCGTACCAACAACAGCTAGAGAAGAAAGCAAGCAAGTGAGCTCTCAGGTCAAAAGTTGACCTTTAATATTTTAGATGGTTGGACATTTTACTGCTTTTAAGACTCCATTGTAGCAGCTCTGGAAATATCCTTACGTGACATACCTGCATCCGGCCAGTCATCCACAAGAAATCAGAATTACCACCTAAAACGGATCTGTCTCAGACACTTTTTTATTAAAATGTTAAAACAAAGGGAGGATTTTTTTAAATAAAATGTTGCTTTCAATGTATCTGAGAATGTTTCTGTTGTTCAGCTTTGCCTTTTATCAGCCTTGAGTCTCTGTGTAGACCATCCTAGTAATATTCTTGTAAGTGAAACATGACTCCCCCCCTTCCCTCCTCTTTTACATTAATAATTCATATTACATGATTATAGAGAAATACACAAATCACTATCAAATGTCAGTCATTGATTTAGAAAGAGTTTTTTAAATTATTATTATCAAGCAGAATAACAGCAGGAATGTTCTGAATCCGTAGGTGAAACAAAAACTCAAAGTGGTTCTGGTCCATTAAAGTTAAACAGTGTGTTGTTGGCGGGGAAACTGTGGAGGTTGTGATAAACATATACACACCCCTGGTCAGCATAAATGCAACAGATGCAGCCGCAGTGCACTATATATGGTGTTTTCTATTATGTAACATAATCACTCCGGGTTCATAGGTGTTATGTAATTGCTCCATTGTCTCCCTCTCTCTGGCCGTCTGTGGGCCCCGTGTGGAGAGAGCCGGCCGTGTGCCGTTCTAGATGGCATTAGATGCGTCAAGCGCCCTGTGTCAGTTCCACATGATAACCCTCAGCCTGTTGTGCTGCTCTGTTCAATGTACACCTTGTCCGAGGGACGAGAGCACACACTGAATGAGAAAAAAAAAAAAAAAGCAAAGCTGGGAACCGGGTATGAAAATGCAACAGAGCTGGGCGCCGTTCCAGACTGCTTCCCCCCAGAAAGCACATATGGAGCATGAAGTCAAACGACGCATTCTTTGCAGCCCTTTTTTTGTTTTTTGTTTTTTGTTTTTGTGTGTCCGTAACATTCAGAGCTTTCTTGAATTTTTGAGTCGGTCCATGGAACAGCTGATTTAGTCAATGCATTGTCACCACCACCACCACCAGGCAGGTTTCTAGAAAGAATCTCCTCTTTTGTTGTGGACTAACGTGTCTTACAGACCAGTCATCAGCACACAAACAGCAGCCAGTTTTGTTTTGTTTTTTTGTGTACACCAAACTCATGTTGTTGTTCAAATCTCATGTCTTTTGTGCTCGACGGCGGCGCTAGTGAAAGGTCACCGGGAAGACTACATTATAGGATTGCCTTCAACCAGTAACTCGTGGCGCAGGGTGGAAACACATACAAATTGGTCAGCCATTGTAATCTACAGGATGCATCACAATGAATAGATAACTCAGCCCCGTGTAATGTCTAATTTGAGATGTCAAGCCTGCGTGAACACCGTCCTGTTTCGCCCAGCAGCCGGTAGCATCCGTATTCATCTGGTTTCTGAACGTAGGAAAAGATGCATCGAAACGGTTACGCTCTGAATAATTCATAGAGAATTCACAGCAAACAGCCAAAATGTTTAAGTATTTAATACCATCACTCTCTGGCTACTGTCATGCTGGGTGTATAAGCAGATATAGAAGCCCGGGGTCGACCCTCTCGGTTAAACTGTGATTTATCCGCTCGCTCCAAACGACAGCCTGTTGCTCTCTTCCATTTGTGTCTGTGTGGTGTTGTTGTTGTTGTTGTTGTTTTTTCCCCCAGAAAGCCACTGAAATATTAACGTAGACAGCCAGTATGGAAAGAACAGATGCAGGCTGGTGTTGAAAGGCAGAGGTCGACCTCTGACCTTGGGTTATCGTTTTACTGACAATGTGACATGTTAACAAAATGAAAGTCTGTCAATGAGAACAGCTTTTCTTTTCTTTTACATCTTGCAGCTGCTGGATATTTTATAAAATATTCATTAAATTCTAGCCGAAACAATAAACGGATTGATTGATTAGCTGATCAATGAAAAGGAGTTTTAGGAAGAAATATTTTGGTTAAGGCTGAGATGATTGGGTTTATGATAAACAGCAGTTTGTCTCCGTGTTTCCTCGTGCTGCCAGTTCTCATGCTAAGCTGAGCCACCTGGGTGTAGCTTCATATTTATTGATCCTCTCTGACTCCTTCAAATCATTTCATTTTTAGGAATGGTAGAATCCCTCCTCCTTATTTTGTATGTTCCTAGCATTTTTGATTAAAATGTGTCACATTTTCACATTGAACATAAAATCAAGATTAACTTTATTGCCCTACAAAGTGAGAAAAATTGTTCTGGGCCATTCATTCGCCCATGCTGCAGCCACAACACGATTACGCACACTCACAAACAATAGATCCATATCATACAAGGTGCCGGAGAGTGCAGGAAACATGGTGCATTAAAAAATGAATAGATGACACATGATAAAGGTTTTAAAAAAACGTGCTAAAATTGTAGAAATATCCGAATCTTATGGAGTTTTATTTTCACACATATCAAGGTAATACAATGACCATGAAATAAAATCATGCTAGAAAGTCCGAAAAACCCTTGAGGGGCTTGTCAAGAGGACCAACCGAAACAAGGACAAAGCTTGGATAGGAGTGCTATCTATTATGCTTGCTATCACACACACACACCCTCGAGAATAAAACACAGTTGTGCACACGGATCAGGCTCATACACACATGAAGCTGTTACGAAAGTTAAAACAAGATATTCAGTTCTCGATTACACAGGATGCATTTCACAGACTGGAGTTATTTGGGTCGGCATCAGTCGGTTACTGAAGCACTTTTTTTTTGTTTATATGCATGGTACAAGTATTTTAAATATATTAAAGATCTCATGATTTATCCACCTTTCTTCTTTCTGATGTAGACAAAAAACCGTCGGATGACATGCCGATCATAGCGGTGATGGTGGCCCTGTCGTCCCTGCTGGTCATCATCTTCATCATCATCATCCTCTACATGCTCAGGTTGGTTGATGTTGCCGCCGATGTTCTTCTCGTCGTACTGGATCATCAGCCAGAGACGCCTGAGGTGCTGCCGTTACCGCGGCAACGACTGATTGGCATTCTTCTTTGAGGCTAAAAGCAGTGTGTGTTTATTTCTGTCTGTGTGTGTGCGCTCATATGCACTTTGATCTTCATTGACTGACAGGTTTAAGAAGTACAAGCAAGCGGGAAGCCATTCAAACTCCTTCAGACTGACCAACGGCAGATCGGATGATACAGGTGAAACAGCCAAATGTGCATTTTATTGTGTGTGTGTGTTTGTGTCTGCGTGTGTGTGTGGTTTTTGTATTTGTCAGCAGATAATGACTGCACACTCACTTGCACACTAATGTATTTATTTTGGGTCGTATCAGCAAATATGTTCAGCCAGTTTGACCAAACTTGTTCCGCTGGGTTTCCTCTGATAAGCCCTCATTGATCCTCCTCCTCCAGCCGATAACATTTCACTGGTTGACTGTTGGCAGAGGGGCTTTTGTTCACTGTGATTACCTAACCAACAGGGCTGCAGTCGGCCGTCTCGCAGGTTACAGGGTTGTGTCGCGGCGCCCTCTGGTGGCCACCTTTAGAAAAGACAGCAGATAGCAGACAATGAAGTTGGTGTTGACTGGATGTGATGTGAGATACTTCCAGTCTCATGTTCTCTTAACCCTGGCTCACATGTCTTTATCTCCACCTGCCTCCACCCCTCCTGTTCCTTCCCTCCTCCTCCTCCTCCTCCATTCGCTCCTGCCCACTCCCTTCCTGCTCGCCGGTCGGCGCAGAACTCCAGAGCGTCCCGCTATTGGCCCGTTCGCCCAGCACAAACAGGAAGTACCCGCCCCTTCCTGTTGACAAGCTGGAGGAAGAAATGAACCGTCGCATGGCCGATGACAACAAACTCTTCAGGGAGGAGTTTAACGTATGCCACACTCAAGCGCACACACACACACACATACACACTCTGATAACACACTTGAGCCCGAGTTTGACCTCCGACCCATTTCCCTGTAGCTTAAAGAAGTGAAGGAAACAGCCATCCAGACGGGATCATGGGCATGGGGTTGATCTGGACTAGATATAGTCTTATAGTCGCCAGATATGCACAGTTAACGGCCCAGTACGCATGTCAAACCAATCAAACAAAGTCAATAATAACTAGCTGTACTGGTAAAATGGTTGGAAGTAAAAAGATGAAATGTTGAATAACTTAAAACTAATGTTTAACAGAAGAAACATGAATCCAAGATTTGAAGCATGTGAAATGATTAGCTGAATGATAGGGAGCTGAAGTGTGGATAAATGTTCAGCAGTAGTGAAAACATGCACTTTTTTTATACAACTGGTGCAGCAAAATATCCCCAAAGTGAATAGAATGATCTTTCAAGATGCTATTATTACATACAACTGATTTGTGATGTGATTTGTATATATGGAAATAACTTTGCAGGGGTGCACACAGAGAGATTAGAGATCAGAGAGATTGAAATGCATCTGTCCATTCACCTTCCTGGTATCTAAATGTGGCCTTTTCCTGTGTTCAGGCACTGCCAGTCTGCCCCATACAGGCTTCATGTGACGCCGCCTCCAAGGAGGAGAATAAAGAAAAGAACAGATACGTCAACATCCTGCCATGTAAGTGAACACGGGGATTATTGACAAGGCTGGGAACAGTGTTATCTGGTTTTATTCTCTGGTTTTTATCCATGCGGTTCTAGAGAACATCAGACAGCTGACAGTTGAAGTCATTTAATGAGTATTACTTTTGGGTTTGTCTGTGCTGATCCTTGTTTTCATTCTCTCTACTCTCTCTCTCAGATGATCACTCCAGGGTGCATCTCTCATCTCTGGAGGGAGTCCCCGACTCTGACTTCATCAACGCCTCCTTTATAAATGTTTGTATAAGCGCAGCACTGTTTCCACAAAAGAGGCAATTCTGCTCTAAATATGATGGACTCTCTAGTTTTTGCCTCATCCTAACTCTCTCATCTCTCTTTGGCCTCTCTCTTTCGCAGGGATACCAAGAGAAGAATAAGTTTATTGCAGCTCAAGGTAAAAGTTTGCGTCTGGCATCGGAGCATACTGTTGCTGTGTGTTGTTGTTGTTGTTGTTGTTGTTTTGGTAAACGGAGTACTTGATTAGTAGCTCAACAGTTGTTCTCTTCTTTTCTCGATCCGTCTCGGGCTCTCAGGGCCAAAGGAGGAAACAGTAAATGACTTCTGGCGAATGATCTGGGAGCAGAACACAGCGACTATTGTCATGGTGACCAATCTGAAGGAGAGAAAAGAGGTAGTGATGATGTTGATGTTTGTGCTTCCATGCTGTGTGTCAATAAGAGCGCTTGTGTTTAATCGTGTACATTCACAGTTGGATGAGACCAGTTTAAAAAGCACAGAGGAACAAAATCTGTCTCAGCCTCTTCAGTCACAAATTATTTAAGTTATTTGTTGTTTTTTAATCCCCATTATCAATCATGATGTAAGGACTGGTTTTCACTTCATTGATCTTTCTTGCTTCGACATCACATACACTGTCAAAGATGTAGCACATATCAGTCATTAATTTTGAAAATTAACAAAAATTAAATTATAATTGTTAACTTAACAGTGTAATTTGCATGTCTGTGCATGTGTGTGTGTTTTCAAAGCTTTGCGAGTGTGCTCGGTGTTAAATCACTCTCTGTTTTTCAGTGTAAGTGTGCCCAGTACTGGCCGGACCAGGGCTGTTGGACATACGGAAACATTCGTGTGTCTGTAGAAGACACGATGGTCCTGGTGGACTACACCATCCGCAAGTTCTGCATCCAGCAGGTACCGTGAATCCCTTTTTATTAAAGGAGACATATTATTTCCCTTTCAACAAACTAAAATAGTTCCCAGATGTCTTAAAGATATATCTATGACATGATTTGGCCAAAATACCTCAAGGATCAAACATCACAGCTCTTTTCATCCTCTCAAAACAGTTCTGTTCAGAACAGCTGGTTTCAGTGCCTGTCCCTTTAAATTCAAATGAACCACTGCTTGCCCCGCCCCTTCTATAGTTCCCAGGTAGGGTGATATTATGCAAATTCGAAACCTAATTACATCACTAGAAGACAACTGAGGGAACAGCTCATAAAACCACATGGATTTGAACCAAGGGAGCCTTTTATTTTTGTCAATTCTCACATTTTGGGGGCTGGAAGGCAAGACAACTGATATTTCCATAATATGTCCCCTTTAATACAGCTAAATTATCACATTGACCACTTAGATCTTCCCATTTTCATTGCAGCGGTCGTATACGTCCTACAATGCACACTGGATGAACACTCAAGAAACTAGTTTGTGGCATGGTCTATAACCTGTTTTTTTTACTTTGTGTCTCAGGTGGGAGACGTGTCCGGGAAGAAGCCTCAGAGACTCGTCACCCAGTTCCACTTCACCAGCTGGCCGGACTTCGGGGTGCCCTTCACCCCCATCGGTATGCTGAAGTTCCTCAAGAAGGTCAAGAACTGCAACCCGCAGTATGCCGGGCCCATCGTGGTCCATTGTAGGTCAGTGGATCAAAGTTTCTGCTCTGATTCATTTATTTATTTATTGCTTTATTTTTGTTGTGCCACTCACACGAGGCTTGTTTGTGTCCATCAGCGCTGGCGTGGGGAGGACGGGTACCTTCATTGTGATCGATGCCATGTTGGACATGATGATCGCTGAGAGGAAGGTGGACGTGTTTGGCTTCGTCACCAGGATCAGAGCCCAGCGCTGTCAGATGGTCCAGACTGATGTAAGTGCAGCGTTGGCACAGTTTCTGTTCAGTCTCTCTCTCTCTCCCACAATGCAGCAGCGTTTTCAGTGCAGTGACCTCTTGTTTCCTCCCCCTCCCACAGATGCAGTACGTGTTCATCTTCCAGGCGTTGTTAGAGCACTACCTGTACGGAGACACGGAGCTGGAGGTGACCTCTCTGGAGTCCCACCTGGCCAAACTCTACACCCCGTCACCTGGAGCCGGCTGCAGCGGTCTGGAAGCCGAGTTCAAGGTTCGTTTTCCCAAAGCGGCGGTTGTTCTCTGTGACCCCCTAAGACATCAAACCTAAGCATCAGCAAAGACACTTCTGCTCAAGTATATTTATTAATATTTAAACCACATGACTTTTTTAGAAACTGACATCCATCAAGATCCAGAATGACAAGATGAGAACAGGCAACCTGCCGGCCAACATGAAGAAGAACAGAGTCCTGCAGATCATTCCCTGTGAGTGATGCACCGGTTGCATTTTGTGCCGTGTCATTGTCGCCTGCGCTCGGCGACAAATGCACATGATGAAACTGCAGATTTTCTTCAGCTCTGGTTAACGTTTCTCTCTGTTCCTGACAGATGAGTTCAACAGAGTGATCATTCCAGTCAAACGAGGAGAGGAGAACACAGACTACGTCAATGCCTCTTTCATTGATGTGAGTGTACAGTAAAAAGCAGCTGTATTAGTAGGGCGGATCGTTTCAATTCATTAGATGGCGAGTTCATCGATCGGGCGTCGTTAAGTCTTCCTTTACTCCTCCTAACCGTTTACTTTGTAACGTATATCCTCCCCGGTTCCTTCCCACACAGGGCTACCGTCAGAAGGACTCGTACATGGCGAGCCAGGGCCCCCTGCAGCACACTATAGAGGACTTCTGGAGGATGATCTGGGAGTGGAGAAGCTGCTCCATAGTCATGCTCACTGAGCTGGAGGAGAGAGGGCAGGTGTGTGTATGTATGTGTGTGTGTGGTGATATCGTATGAAATATCAGGTCAATATCTGGCAAAAATAGAATATTGATATTAGATTATGTGTTCAGAGCTCCACTATTATTAATTTCAACAGAATGACCTGATCTGTAGTGGTTCTCTGATACATCTCCATGAATCTATGGATTATTCGCAACATGATGCTACAACAAAGCGTAAAAAGTAATTGCTGCAGCGAGCAGTCATACCAGGAAATTCATACCAAAAAAGGTCAAAGCTGGAGATGTGGAATCTTAATTAAATCTAATCTCGTTATTTCCAGCAAATATGTGGTGGTTCAGTTTATCAGTGTCCTCATTTCCTCGTGCCATTGATGATTAATTCATCGAATATCAAATGGTATGCGGGAAAAGGCCAAGTGCAAGATCCAGATCAGAGAGAGATCACAGGTTTCTTTGATAAAGGTTAGATGTGTCACAACGTATTAGAAATGAAGCGTTGTGGTGCTGCGGAGATGCTCAGGCCTATAAATTATATTCTACAGATGTTTGTTTGTTTGTTTGGTACAGATGCCCTGCAGAAATCACACCATCGACTTTTTCACTCAACATTGAGATGCAATATTTATCAAACAAATCACATTATGATTGATTCTTCCCCATATGAAGGCGATGTTTTGCACACACAGCAAAAACCAGTAGAGGTGTGGATGATTGACATTTTAGATTTCCCTCAGATGTTCAAAATCCGTCGTAAATGTTGTAAATCCACCATCTCTGTCTTGTGTGCTGCAGGAAAAGTGCGCTCAGTACTGGCCCAGTGACGGCGCGGTGGTCCACGGGGACATCTCCATCGAGATTAAAAGGGAGGAGGAGAGCGAGAGCTACACGGTGCGTGACCTCCTGGTCACCAACAACAGGGTAAGGGAGAGGACACACACAGCAGCCGTCTTCTTAATCTTCAGTGACACCTAGAAAACAAACATTGACGTCTTATTTTCTTTCTGCTCCGCTCCATCCGTCCAGGAGAACAAGGCTCGAGCGGTGCGTCAGTTCCATTTCCACGGCTGGCCAGAGGTTGGCATCCCCACTGACGGGAAAGGCATGATCAATATAATTGCTGCGGTGCAGAAACAACAGCAGCAGTCTGGCAACCACCCCATCACTGTGCACTGCAGGTAACGCACACACATACTCACTTTATTGTGAATGTAAAAAACCTGACAGTCTAAAAAAAGAAAAGAAAAGAAATTCTCCTCCTAAATACAATTCTTGATATTTCTTTGTATTATTGTTGCACATGAAAATGCTTCCGCCAGTTAAATGCGCTGGTGTGTGTCTGGGAAGTCGTTGCAGCTGTTAAATCACAGGAAAAAACATCTCAGAAGAATTGTTCTCTTTTTCCTTGTGATATTTTAAATGCTCCCCGTCGGACCGTTGCCATGCCTCCTCTCTAAAACGCACACACACACACATAGAAACCCTCTGGTGTATATGTTACGTCTGCGCCAAGTTACAGCACTGTGTATATTGAAGTTTTTCCTGTGTGTGTGTGTTCACAGTGCTGGCGCTGGTCGTACAGGGACTTTCTGTGCGTTGAGTACAGTCCTGGAGCGGGTGAAGGCAGAAGGCATCCTGGACGTCTTCCAGACGGTCAAGAGCCTCAGACTGCAGAGACCCCACATGGTGCAGACACTGGTAAAGGCCTTTTGTGTTTACTTTGTTATAAACTGCATAATGGGTTAAAGGGATAGTAGCATTTTTTTAAAGTGGGGTTGTATGATCTACAAATAGCCCCTAAGTACTTGAATTGCAGTAGAAGACTCTCTGCACTCCTCCCGTTAGCAACACCAGCCCATAATAGCCCTGCCCAGAGATTTACAACATACATTGTTGTGAATGGACCCAAAGAAGCGGTCTAAAAGAGGTTTTACGTGAAAAAAAAAGTACACAGTTCCATTGTTCACTATAATATAATTTTTTCCAGCCCTTCAAAGTGCTGGAAAAACACAGTTTTTATTTGGACCTAACCAACTCACGTATCCCTCCGCCCAGGGTTAGCGCCCGCTGATCAGCAGTTGGTTAGCTCCAAATAAAAACTGTTTTTCCTGCACTTTGAGGGGCTGGAAAAAATTATATTATAGCGGACAATGGAACTGTGTATTTTTTTTCAGGTAAAACCTCTTCTAAAAATAGGCCATTTCTTTGGGTCCATTCACAACAATGTATGTTGTAAATCTCTGGGCAGGGCTATTATGGGCTGGCGTTGCTAACGGGAGGAGTGCAGAGAGTCTTCTACTGCAATTAAAGTACTTAGGGGCTATTTGTAGATCATACAACCCCACTTTTAAAAAAATGCTACTATCCCTTTAATAATCTTTAAAGGTATGTAATAGGAAACCGAAACATTTGCCTTCTTCAGAGGGGAGGATCTTATTTTAAACTCCACCTGTTGGCTTTTTTTTTTTAATCCATAGGCAACAGCTGCTTAGGACTGAATGAAGAAACCAACAGCTTGATTTATTTTCACTGCCAAGAATTTATGTCGTGTCTGTTTCAGTCTCTGCTCGACACTCGAGGGTCGATAGCAGGACTTTGTTAGAAGAGTTGTTCAGACCTGTTATCTAGCAGATAGCTTCAAACACGTTCAGACAGGAAGTCGGTCAAGTAGGCGGAGCTACGCTAGGTCAATACTTTGGGGGTCACAGTCACAAACATGCGGTAAAGTGCTGATTGTGCGTGTGCGCTCTGTCTCTCCTCCAGGAACAGTACGAGTTCTGCTACAAAGTGGTCCAGGAGTATATCGATGCCTTTTCCGACTACGCCAACTTCAAGTAGGGACCTTGCTGCCGCGGATGGATGGAAGTATAGATGGATGGATGTCAGCATACACTTTATACAAGCACGCACCAGAACCTACACACACATACGTACATTACTGAGCAGAAACCTGCATTTTTTTTTTCCCCATCTGGTGGATTTGAAAAAGAAAAAAAACCAACAACAACAACAACAACAAAAAATCAAAAGGACTCATCACATCTTGATCTGTGGATGGGATAAACTGCCCGAAAGGAAAAGGGAACAGACGTCTCGGCCCGGTGGACAGGGCAGTGCAGTCGGACAGAGAAAATAACTGAGATGCCTTCTTGAATATTTTGTAATATTGGTCTTGTTAATACAGCCCTTCAACCCTATTTCCTTCTCATCTCCCACTCCCCCCACCATATGTATATATACTTACTGTGTTGCATCTTATTACTTTGGTTTCAGACACAGTTTTGAGTTTGGCTGCATTTTCGGGTGGCACCTGTAATGTATTTTATTGGTATATATATATATATATATATAAATATATAAATATATATGAATATGAATCTAATGCTTTGGAGGCTAATGTAAAAAAAAAAAGGATCCAGAGTCAAGGTAATGATGTTTGGATTTTTTTTTGTTTTGTTTTTTATTTTTATTTTTTTTATAGGGACAGAGACTAAGGACATTTTTGGCTTTGCCTGAGCCGCGCTGTAGCGACGTGTGTGTGGTAGCTGAATCCAGGGGTTTCTCCATTTACACACAAAACCTGGATTGTTTTCACTCTCCTAGACATTCACACACACACACACACATATATATATACACACAAACACACAGTCAGAGCCATTTTCCACACATAGTTTTAATACACTTACAAGTGATAACAATTGGAGATGTAAACCTCTGTGACGTAGCTCAAAGTCTCAGGTTGACGCACAGGCACACACACATAAACACACACGTTTAATACCAGGAGCATTCATTCTTCTTGAGCATCTGTGTGTGTGTGTTTGAGAGGGAGCGTAAGCTGGCAGAGAGGACGCTTGTCTTCTATTGGCCGAGTGCCAAAGTCCTTCACTCGTTTGGTTGTGCAGCTCTGGAGTCTGCGAGACTCCACCAACCGTGTTTAGATGTTCAGTACAACAAAGCTATTTCACTGTCCTAGGATCAGCGACCGACACATTCCTGGACTTTTAGAAACATGGATTTTTTGGGAAAGTAGAAAAAAAACATATACTATATTTTTTGCCCCGTTCAGTAAAGAAATCTGCTGAGAATTGGTCAAACGTTGAAACAGATTTTTAATAGGTCTGTTACAGCGTCAGCATCATGTGAAAAAAGCCAAAATTTTAAAACGACACAATCACAGTCAAACTCCATTGTTGCACCACACAAATCAACAAAACGTTCTACGCCCAGCATATTTCTCTTTCCTGTTTACAGACACACGTCAGTATTTCTTGTAGACTGTGTTGATACATTTCTTTCTTTGAGTCTGCCTGAATTAACTGTCATTTCTTTTCTTTTTCTTTCCTTTTTTTTTTTTTTTTTACGTCAGCCTCACATCACGACGCTGTGCTGTCACTGTTTTACAGAATGATTTGCTTCCGTTTCCTATCATGAACACTGATGCCGAAGAATGTTTTCCTTTTTATTTTTTTCAAATGCTGTTGCTAACATTTTCCTCATGGATGGATGCGTTGTTACTTTTAGTAGTGGAGGTGTGCCATGCGATGTTTGCAATGATTTCTTTCTTTTTTTTCAAACAGCTGTCCTCTGAGGACACTCAGGCTTGAACTACAGTGTTTTTGTTTTGTTTTGTTTTTTTAAGATGAGGTCACAATTGAGGCCGTGCCCTTTATGATTGTAATGAAAGATGAATGATGTCAGTCGAACGCAGCGCTTCAGGTCAGTCCTAATTTCAACTCGGTCAGCTCAGGAAATGACTGATGCCAGGATTGTTTAAATTTACAGATTAAACAAATTGAGCTCGGGTTCATCTCCAAAGCTGATTCATGCTCAAGTGGTTTTAACTTCCACTATTTAGATAATATTGACTTACTTTTAATGCCATGATATTAAAAAAACAATTTCTTTTAGGACTTTTAAAGCCTTTTTAGTCTTTTTTTTTTTTTGTAATGTGAATTTTAACAGAGAAAAAGCTCCGTACATTTACATCACAGATCACACTCACACACAAACAGACTTAACGACACAAACACTCCCACTGCTTTTATTAAACAATCAATCAGATTTTAATTCATTGATAATGAACGTCATTATTAAAAGTAGGCCTACACACTGATTTTTATTTTTAAAGAAAGGGTGGTTGAGTCGATGCCGATTTTTTTTGAACACTCATGCACTATTTGCACCAAAAGCAAAGCCCTTAAATGTACAGAACCAAATGAGAGATGAGGTCAGACAGATGAATTGGCCTTGATATTGGAATATGGGAATTATATTTGAACTCTTGAAGCTCTTTTCAGGTCTCAAAGTCCCCGGTGAACGCCTTCTTCGAGGCCGGTGCTGGAACTTTCAGTAGCAGATTTTTTTTATTTTTTTTTAATTGACCAGTCACTGAAATTGTTGGCTGTTTGTGCATCATCACCATCGTTATCATCATCATCATCATCATCGTCATTATTTGAGGTCTTGTTTCATTCCAAAGCATCACAAGTGCCCGCACTATTAGTTAGGTGCCATTTTTTGTTCATCGTGTATTTAGTGTGTCACTTACAGGGTCTTTAAAAAAAGTGGAGGAGGGGTCTCTGTTCTGTGTGTGTGCTTCAAGTACCCACAGGTTTACTGTGTGTGTGTGCGTGTGTGTGTTTGCATCACGTGATCACTGTCTTTCTGCAGTTTGACGCTGTGCCAACCCCCTTCGGAGCCACTGTTGTGCGATTACAGTGAAACTAAAACAAACCAAAAAAAAGTGCCTCACTGAAAAGGTTTTTTTTTTTTTTTCAAAAGAAATTGATTTTCTCAACTTGTGATGGAGACGTCACCATCCTCAAGGCTTTCCCTTTTTCTTTTTGGATTTTTCCTAACGTGCACATCCTAAAAAACCTTTTACCTGCAGACCGGTGACAACAAACCTTTTTTGTTTGATGAACCAATAGGGCCAAAACAAGACGGGGTCGGCCATCCTGCCTCACACATTCCCTGACGTCGTATTTACCGAGATTCCTTTTAATTTAGTCGAACTAAGAGTGAGGTCACTTTTTTCAAAAATGAATTTCCATCATGATTTAACGGCTTCATCTCATTCCATATCAGCTGAACGTGGGATCCATGATAAGTAATCAATTGTGGACGCCCCAGTGTTGGACAAAAATTCACCCACTACAAATACAAATTGCATTGTTTTATGCATTATCACTGTTTAACACATGGTTTATTCTTTTAGCTTTTGCCCCCCAGTGGAGCATTTTGAATGCCCCAGAAAGTTAATATATGTCTCCATTTGTAAAGAGGGAGACCACCGGACGATTGGACTCTGAACTCCCTCCTCCCTCTTCTCTCCACCTCCAGCTCCACTCACTGCTGTCCTGTTATCGCTTCCTTTCCCTCTTTCACTTTGTCCTCCAACCATTCTTTCCCAGTGGTCACTGCCCACTCCCTTTTGTACATAATGTAAGGTTATTTATATTTCATTCCTGTCTGCTGCCTTGCTTATTTTATTTTCTTCCCCTTTCTTTCTTTTTCTTGCTCTCTCCCTCTTTTTTTTTTTTTTAAAGATGTATATTGAACTGTATTGGGACCATTTTGAAATGTATTAGATGTTTCGTTTTGGCCATTTTTAATTTGGTATAATTGTCTTAAGCAAATCCTATTTTTTAATTTGCCTATGTTTGTTTCTAGTGTTTTGTTATTCAACATTTGAATATATGTATATATAATTATATATATGATAAAATTATATATAATTATATAATGCCAAATGGCCTTTCTAAGCAAGATACTGTTCAAACCTAATAAAGTGCTTGAGATTTTAACATCGGTCTGTATTTATCCAGTTAAATGTGAAACACAACTCGGATTCATTCATGCATTGTTGATGTTTGTTTCAACCTGATGCTCATTACAGCTTCCTCCTCAATGAAGACTAATGGTAGGAGTGCTGCCAAATAATTGCCAATCGTTCTCGTGCCTTATAGATCAGTCAGTCCTCCTGAGTGTTGCTCTTAAAGGGTCTTCAATCAGTGTTTAACCCTTCAGCCTCCAATCAAATATTAATGACCATGACCAGTTAATAATCTGTGAATCGTTTAGTATTACTGTTGATACGTTTCTGCGGAAGACACATTTAAGGACACATGTTTACATTTAGGTTGTATCACAACTCGGAGAAAGTAGTAGTGGTGGGTCTAAATTGTAACAGTTGAAATGAAATGACTATTCATAGACAGAGATATATATGAATAAAGAGTATCAACATAAAGCATGGGCAGTAGTTCACAGAAATGTTTTTGTATTTTAAAATCCCAACGTCGAGTTAATGTTGAAAAGGATCTGGACTTTAACCAGCCTCGCAAACCACTATAATACAATCATTTGTATTTGAAAAAAATACAAGTGTCCTTGTAAACGCTACTGTAAAGAAGTAACATCAGAATAAAGCTTGATCAAATAGTTCAATGCAATTTATATCAGTGAGTACACATTAAATATACTTGCACAGCAATATTGTCTTTGTTTCCTGCTTGACTTTTATCTGAAAGCTTGTCAGCTCACAGATTCAGCTTTACAGCAGTAAACATGTGACTTTTAAAATGATGCATTGTTGGGAATGAATCAAACAGTCTCTAGAGTTAATTAGTTCAACATAACGAAATAAGACAGTATGATTTTTACTTGTAATTTGGTAGATTTTAGTTATATTACTGTCGTTAATTAAGTGATCTGAATTCTTCTTTCACCACTTCCGCCAAATGAAATAGCAATACAGCCATAATTCACTCACTGACACTCACAGTCACCAGTTAATTCAGTTTAGATCAAATAGTTACAGTAATCCAATTTATTTAAAGTCCCTGCAAGACACTGGACGTTTTCAGTTAATAAATATACTTAACCATCCAGTCAATTTATTGTCTTTTAGTTTGTTAAAATCATGATAGTTCTCTAGTTTTCGCAGCCCCGGATGACTTCCGCAGGCACAGAAGCCACGCCCACTCGCTGAACTTTCCCAGTATCTAGTGCCACTGCTAACTGTCACATCAGATTCAGCTTTGAGTCAGTCCAGTAAACATGTGACTTTTAAAATATGATGCATTGTTACATTGTTATAAATGAATCAAACAGTACCCAGAGTTATAATTAGTTCTGTTCAATGAACAAAATAAGACAGTAAAAATGATTGTACCTGTAATTTGGTAGATTACCTCAGTTAATTAAGTGATCTGAATTATTCTTTCACCTCTGTGGGAGTCTTTAGTTTGTTTGATGCCAAATGAAATAGCTGCCACTGGGATCTGTACAGACTATGTTCCAATAACACCACATTTACATCAATAAATAAATGTTTTACAATGACCATTACAATTCACTCACTGACACTCACAGTCACCAGTTAATTCAGTTCTTGAAGTATTTTAATGTTACTGTACATGGGAAGTAAAGTAAGTACAGTAATCTTAAAAACAAAACCACTGAAAGTGGCTGAAACCCATTAACTCTAAAATTAAGCACTGTACAGAAATGAGTCTTTTTGCATGTTTTTATCAATACATTTCGAACACTTTTAATATATTTTGAAACAAAACTCCAATTTCACTTGCCAGGGACTTTAACCATTATTACATACGATTTCAGTAAGTTTGCATTGAGGGAAAACTGAAGCAATAGTAATGTAGCCACCAGTCGGTGTCATATGTCATCTGTGATGCATCCTGGCGTCACCTTGCTTCAACCAATGGCGTGCACCAAACTCTGCATGCGTTACAACGTTTGATCAACTGAGTCAACAGCCACACGTCACACTACACTGTCGCTCATTTCCTGAGTAAGAATCGGCCTCTGCATCTGTAACGACTCGCCTCTAATTGAGAGCGAAGTCATCTACGGCCTGGTCACGAACCCTCACTGTTTGTTCCTCTTGTCGTCAGGTGTCCCTGAGTTTCCTCTGACAGAGGGGTCGGTCGGGTCACACAGAGGATGTGTGATGGGTCACTGTGGTCAATAAAAGAGGAAATGGGGACTGTTATAGGTTTTGTCTTCTGCTGTTTAATCTTGGAATAGATGCTTGTGGTCAAAGGGAAATGTTTTGGCCAGAGGTGATGCGGTTTTGTGTTTGAGGCCCTTGGTGTAGGCTAATATAAATCTTTTTCCACCGCAGTTTTCAGCTCTTATTGCGTTTTACCTTTAATAAGTACTATAATAAGTTATGTTTGAATTGACAACTTTACTGCATATTGATCCTAATGCAGAAATATTCTTGAAAAAAATAGGCCTGAATAATACAGGTCATCACTATATTGGTTCATTTAAGTGCCAGTGTTTAAAAATGGGCATGGATGATGCATGCGAGTATAGACAACCATCCCAGGGGTCTTGGTGCTGTTTGCAGTTGATAATTGGGGCGGGCCGGGTCCTCTGCACCTCTTGTCCACAGGGAGCGTTCATTACACCACTGGGATGAAAAGGTACAGAGGGGTCATTAATGGGCGGGACACATGGGGAGGGATAATCCAGATGTGCGTTGGAAGAGGAGTTTTTGGAGACGTACATAAAGTGAGGAAGATGAAGAGACGGAGGAGGATATCTACAGTAACATATCTGACCCACTGCAGGACAAGCACAGCGATCTTCTGGAGGGACACGGCGAGAGGACACCTGTGGTGATAAAGTTGTAAGAGTTGAAACTAAGGTAAGGATGCTAAATTAAACTTATATGTGTATCTTTACTACTGTGCTTAAATGAAAAACTGGAGTTTATTTGTTGCCTTTAGAATGAAAATGAATATTGTCATGACCTGGACAAATGAGAATATGCACATGCTAATGGTGATTATTGTTACCTATAAGTGAAATAAACTGATTTCAGATTTCAGTTGAGTATGAAAGTGAATAGTTGATTAAAATGATTGCTGCAGAAAAACAGTTTTAAATACACTTTTAAAAGTTGAAATTTGCAGCAAAAATGTTTACAATAGTTTTTACAGTTCAGTCCAAATGTATAAATTCACATCAGTGCCATTATGTTACTGCAAAAATATTAGTTGATGAGCCGTTATTGCTGTGTATTATGAATACTCATCTGATGAAGTTATTAAGTTTGATTAGAATCGAAGATTAAAGACAGGCCTCTGAATGTCTCTTTGTCTATAGGTAGCGATATCATGTGTGTATCTCGGCTGGTTTTGCTGCTGGGGCTGCTTCTCTGTATCGGGGCTCAGCTGTCCAGCGCCCAGCACTGGTCTCATGGTTGGTACCCAGGAGGCAAGAGGGAGCTGGACACTTTCGGCACATCAGAGGTCAGTGTGTGCGTGCATGTGTCATTGTGCAGTACTTTCTCAGTCCCTGTGAATGGAGAGATTTTGTACCTCCACGGTTTTCTCTCATATTCCCTCTCTCTCGCTCTCTTTCACTGTGTCAGATTTCAGAGGAGATTAAGCTGTGTGAGGCCGGGGAATGCAGCTACTTGAGACCCCAGAGGAGGAGCGTTCTCAGAAACATCCTGGTAAGGGAACAAAGAGAAAACAGAAACAGAAACACAAAGTCCAGTTTTGTTGTAAAGTACTGTCCACTAATGATATCACAAAGCTTTGTAACAGTAGTGAGATCATTAAGTTGACTCATCTGTTACTGATACTACCACTGTAACTCTGGTGCTCCGAAATTTAAAGTCCAGTCTGTAGGGAATTGCATTGCTGTTTCTTGTGACGTTAAGTTACAGGAATGTCTGCAAACACACAGATGCAACCCGGATGACATTATGTACTGTAAGCTATACAGTATGAATGCAGAACTATCTTACACATCTGCCTAACCCTAATAACTCTCTCCACAGTTGGATGCCTTGGCCAGAGAGCTCCAGAAGAGAAAGTGACATCTTTCCAGCTTACACTACATTTCTAACTATAATGTGACCCTCTTCATTAGTCCTTGTCTTGATGTGAAATAACTTCATGTTTATCCCCTAATCCTGTCTTGTTATATTTATCTGTAGCCTAAGTTTGGTTTTCTGCAATACATGGATCAATACATGGCTCACCAATGTTGAAATTATAATGCCCCATAATAAAGTATCTATTTTGATATTAACTTTTTTTCTTCATTTTATTTCTCTGAAACTGTCTATAAGATGTGAACAGTACAGTAAATGAATTAAAGTATTTTACACATAAAAAAAACAAACAAACTGTAGCGCAGATATAACCTGTTGACATGTCACAGCAGGAACAGTAGTATTTCATAGTGATTAATTTCAATGCATTGAAATGTGTTCAATTATATATTTAGTCGCAAGTAGCTTAATCTTCATAATGTATTGAATTTACAACAGTGTAGCCTACACTAGACTGAACAGTACAGGTGCATAAAATGAAATTCATGGTGGCAAGGTTTTTTCTCCACTCAGTTCAACATAAAATTAAGTTTGTATCAGATAATAATATGAGGATAATAATAATAATACATATTTTTAAACAATTTGAAGATAGTCTCTTCAAAAACAGGACCGTGCCATGAAATAGTGAACGGTGTAATTTATATGAATTCCTAACGCCGTTGGCACCAGGACGTATTATCACGTCACTACGCATGGAACGCGTCTCCAAACAGATAGAGCTAAAGATGGCCGACACAAACGTCTGTTCTCCGCAGTTTGCGGGATCAGACGCTCAAAATAACACTACCAGTTCCCCTAACGCGGCTTCTGTCACAGATGCTGACAAAGTAATAAACACTAAAATTGATAGTACCCAGGTGGTTGAAGGTGAGTTTTGTCTAGAATGTGAAAAATTCAGCTTCCTGCCTGCGTTAGCCCTTTAGCTAACCGGGCTAATCCAGCTCAGCTGTGAAGTCGAGTGAGTTAGCTCCTTAGCTAAATACGCTAAAGTCAGCGGGTCTAACGTTTAGCTGCAACGCTGTGGGTTAAACAGTTATAGTGTTGTATCGCTATATTTTGATTGAAAACCTTTAGAGCAGCTTGACAGTGAAACCACACCAATTTTAAAGAGATTGTTGCTCGTTTTCACAGGTCTGTAAGGTTGGGCTAAGTTGCTAACTACGTAGCAGTGGCCCAACCCAAACGGCCTGTTCGTCCTTTTAAACCAGACACACATACACACACACCGGTAGTCCGGGTTAGTTAGCCTGCTTTGGCAGCTACAGTAGCACGTCTCGTTATGGGAAGGCCACCAAATAACTTTTAATGGGTGATTCTGACTGTATCCTCCCTTTTGGCAATACATGTCAATGACATACTAATATTAATACTTACTGATACAGTCAAAGAAACTGACAACAATGCACGCAAATTTGTTGATGGGCTATTTGGAAAAGTGGGTATGACAAAAAAAAAAAAGGAGAGAGAAAAAAAGACAGGGTTACTAAATTTGGCTTTGAGTTTAAACCCCCTCGGCTAAATTGTCATCCACTAAAAAAATGGCCATATGCATCCCTCTAAAAGTGAAATAGTTATATAAAATTAGGTACTGTCAGAGATAGGAGTGAACAGGAAATGTTTTCTCTTGATTCAAACACTGAACACAATGTTTTGAGATACAGTAGCCTACCTACACTCAGTTCTCTTGTTAACCTCTACTGTGATTATCATTTGGTAAGTACATTGTTTGAAATGTATCAGCAGACAGACATTTCAGGCGATAGGAGATAATGTGTAAATGTTGTTGTTTTTTCTTTGGGCAGAGTCAAAGTTTACAACGAAGATGCTATTTCACTGAGATACACAGAAATGCTGTATTTTAGTGTAAAAAATGTAATTGCATTGCGAACGTGTGTATGAAAATTAAATTATTGCACCATAGGTGGTCAATATTGGGACTCAAGGGATTTCCAAAGTATTTCATAGTGCTTAATTTCAATGTGTTGTTATTTTTCTTAACCTCAATGTCTCTATTCAGTAGACAACGGAGCTTCAGAACTGATGCACCTGTTTTATTTTAATTTTTTTTCAAATATTATTATTTTGATAATTTGTACAGTTTATTTATTTATTTAGTCACAAGTAATCTGCAAAATATAGATATTGAATTTTTAATAGTGTAAACTATGCACAGATGAAAACAGACCGCGAACAAAAAATTTAAATGCAAAATTAAGACAAATTAATTGATAATCAGTATATTTTAAGGATTTAAAGTTGTCAGTAATGCATAAGTTCCTGTTTATGATTTTAACACTACCACTTGCGCTTTACCAAAAGTGAAACTCACATACTTCTTCGACAGCTTCTTCATGAAACTAGTCACACTCATAACCAAATGTTTTACCAGACCGTTGAGCTGTCACGAATTGAACTCATCTGCAGTATTGATGCAGGATGTTGGACATTTTTTTAAAGTGCTGAATAAGTGTGTTTGAAGTCAAAATGAGCAGAGCATGGTATACTGTATTGATGCTATCAGGGCAAACGTGGCTGACCTCTTCCTGCATTCAAAGCTAACATGAATACAGAAGTGCAGCGAGTGAACAATGAACAGGCACCAGGCATTGATCAAGCACAATGAATGCAGTCAAGCATGAAACCACGGGTTTCTCACATGGAAGCAATATATGCTGCAAATTCTCAAAGAGATACCTGTTGAATGAGAACAATTTGCATGGCCTGGTTTATAGCAAAATAGGTGCTTTATATTTCATCTTAATACATGTAATGTTAAACAACTTTTAAAGGTAATATAAGCCAGGGCTGCGACGCTTTCCATTGTACAGGAAGTTGTTGACTGAAAGTGAGATCTGTTTGAAGTTAAAACATTTGAACGATACAAGTTGCTCCCAAATGAATACGATAGAATGATTTAATAGGTCTTTATTTATAAATTGAGCTTTAAAGTACATGAATTTTGTTGCCTGATGCTGCATTGCGACAGTGATGCTGTGCTCTGCCTCACAGGAGACAAGAACGAGGAGGAGCTCCTAAAGGGTCTCCTCACCGACGACTACTGCCACGTGTGTGAGGCGGTGCTGCTGTTTGAGTCTCAGAGGTTGTCTCACTATGAGGTGTGTGCAGTTTCCCAAACCCTACTCACGTTAACTGCAGTTTTATTTTACCGACCTTACCAGTAAAACCAGGTCAGACGCTTTTTATAATGATGTCTCGTCTTCTCAACTGCAGGGAAAGAAACATGCTCAGAAACTCAAGGTGTACCTGCAGGCCAAGAGAGCTGAGAAGATGTACAGAGAGTCCACAGCACCGCAGGTCAGCCATCAAGTTGAGATTTTACTTTTTACACTTTTTTTTTTAATTAAACACCAAGCATTTAGACTAAAAGTGGAGTTAACTGAAATAGTAGTGTTGCAAGTATCCAACCATAAGGAGACTTAAGGGTCATAATAATATTCCTCTGTTTATATAAAATAGAGATGGAGCGGAGCTGCTATGTTGCTATGAAGGAGCCAATTTTCATCTGTGGCTGCCAGAACAAGCATTTTGAATTAAATTAAAACAAATACAATGAGTTAAACCTCCTTATTTGTGTTATTTTTATTATTAATTATGTTTACATTTCTTGTTGGGAAGCATTTGTCCGTCCCTTGACCTCCCTGTGTTGTCCCTGGTTTTTGCAGCAGGCCATGACTACTGATAAGGACCGGTTCTGTGAACTGTGCAATATGGTGTTCAGTTCCCACTTGGTGGCAAAGTCCCACTATGACGGGAAAGTCCATGCAAAAAACCTCCGTAAACAAGGTCTTCAGCCCCCAGGCAAGTATACAGTAGGGTGTGTGATGGAGAAAGGGAATGTTCACAAATTGATGGTATATTATTGTTGGCATTATGACACTATAGATTTCAGAGGGCCAAAAACAAATTAACTTAAATTCATTTTTTTTCTATGTAGTCATAAAGAGGTACACAGAGGTGTGTACTTCACCTGATGCTGCTGACCAGAAATCAGCCCCAGACGGTTGTACGGAGCATCTCATGAACGAAGCAGCCACCACAACTGCCCCCAACACAGAGGTCGACCTTAGGGATCCTAACAAGTGCTGTTCCCTCTGCGCTGCTTCCTTCAACAATCCCCAAATGGCGTTGCAGCATTACAACGGACGCAAACACCAGAGGAATCAGGCGAGACAGGAGCTGATGAAAGAGCTGGGAGACAACGTCCAACAAGGTAACACAGGGTTCAGCCGCTCAGCAAAGTACAAACACTGGTTTTATCTGTATTTTTGTATGTATTATGTACTGTTTTTTCAAGTGTCTGATAAAATCTATAGTAATTGGCCACAGCACAACACAACACCAGCTCATAAAATCAAAATAAAAACAGATTGTTGCCCAGAAATGTAAAGCAAAAAACCGACTTAAATGCCCAAGCCACAAAAAGTAACACTGAAATCCCCTCCACAATGTAGATGTTAGTCTATCAAACGTAAAAGAGAAAAGCGTGGACAAGACAATTGGAATATGTTGTTGCACACAATGCAGTGTCAAGTGAATTTATTCATAGTGCACATTTAAAGACAACATGCATTAACCAAAATATTAAAAATATTATTTCTAGTTTGCATGAGACCGCTATATGATTTTGTAATTGTCTGTTGTGTAGAGAAGATTTAGATAGATAGACAGACAGACAGACAGACATTATTGATCCCAAGCTGGGAAATTACAGTGCAGCAGCAGCATTACACAGACGCACAGTGACGATAAGACATAGTATAAGAATATAAAGAATAAGAATAAAAAGAACAAACTATACATAGTAAAATATTAAAATATAAAGAACAAACTATACATAATAAAATAGAAATAAAATAAAATGAGATGTACAAAAGTATATACAACAACAAATTTGAGACCCCTAATCACAAATATATTAGTAACTGTTTTTTTTGTAGTACTTTATTTACAGTTTTTAACTTTACAAAACTGTACAAAACATACCACAGGAAAGGAACAGTCAAACATAAAAGAAAACAGAGGAAAAGCAGAGGGGAAAAAAAGGGGGGGGCTGCCAGACATCTGTAAATGTATATATTAGTATTATTTTGATGTGAATTAGAAACTGACCAGAACCATCTTTCCTTTCCTCCTTTCCCACCTCACCCACTCTCCAGCCAACTCCCTGAAATGTCAGATGTGCAGTGTGCAGTTTAACTCTGTGGAGGTGTACCAGGCTCACATTCAGGGGAACAAGCACCAGATAAGGTAAGGGCTGGCAAAACTGTTATTTTACTCTGCCAAGATAATCTCCGCTACGCTGCACTTCACCTTTCCTGTCAGACCTCTGCCAACAGCGCAACTCCATTCACTGACAGTGAATTGGAGTATTGAGGATTGTCTCCTCAACTCTGCAGCTCTGTGGAGTTTTCAGCTGTTTTTAGCTTTTGCTTTGGTTTTCAGCCAGGTTTGTGGTCGAGTCTCTTGGCTGTGTGTCTTACTGACACGATTGAGGTCAGCAGCGTGCACAGTTCAGTGCAGTCGGAGTATGTGAGCGCACCAAAAAAATAGCACAGAGGAAAGAAACAAGCTGTACAAGTTAGGTTTTAAAGTTGCATCCTTGATTTTAACCTGTTGTGACAACAGGAATGATAATGTTCTGTGTGTGTGTGTTTGAGAGAGAGAGAGAGAGAGAGAGCAATAGACTGTGGCAAATATGTGGTCCTGGAGACTCGTACTGAAGCAACAACTACCACAGAGGTGGTTTTGAGGCCTTTTGCATGTGTTTAAATGTCTGGTCAGATTCTGTCAGGAAGATTCATCACAAAGTTTGCACGATGCAAAATGACATGATATGAAGGCTGAGTTCACAAATGGGCCTGCTCCGACACACGAGTACTGACGACTTCTGCAATGTCTGTCTGTCTATCTATCTAAACTTAATTTTATGTTGAGCTGTAGCCATTGAGTTGAAAGAAAACACCATCAATTTTATCATGTGCACCTGTACTGTTCTTGCTGTGACATGCCATGTTATATCTGCATTCATATCAGCTACAGATTGTTTTTCATGTATATATTATACCCTGCATACACTGTTGTAAATTCAATATCTACATTATGAGTGTTAATAAGAGCGACTGTCCCGGCCTGTTAGCCTATTACACTGATACACAACTCTCTCTCTCTCTCTGTCTTTGACGCCACAGAGACCAGGCGCCAGAAAACAATGTGGGAAATTACATTTTATAAATCAACATGATAGTCGCATTGATTTTTCCCAAATTAAATGACTATGAGAATATTTAAAAAATCATGACTCATCCTAATATATACGTCCTCACTGGATAGTCATATTGCTCTGGATAAAGTATATGTGACATAATAACTTCACCATAAACACTCAATAAACTACATATTTTAGTACATTTGTTTTCCAAACAGCACTGACTCAGTAGGGCTTTAATGTGACATCGACATTTATTATCTAATTGAATTTCTACTAAATTCCTGTTCATGTGCTCCTGTCCAGGGAGAAGAAGGTCATTGACCTCTGCAAATCCCAACAAAAAGTCTACAACACATTTGCAGATGAACTGGCAGATTACATTCAGGTGCAAAAAGCTCGTGGGATCAACCCCAAAACCGGTCAGGTCTTCGCTCAGGACGACCCGCAGGAGGAGGATGAAGAGGGAGCACAGGAAGCATTAAACAAGGAGCACATCCCAGAACCTGCACCCACCCTTCCTCCCACCTCTGACCCTCCTCATCAGTTCCGCCCTGGTTATTTTTACCCCCCTGAAGGATGGCGTCCTGCGTACCCGGGCCCTCCCTGGCTCCCTCACAGCTGGGACCACAGCGGCCCTCCGCCCGTCTTCTCCGGCCCGCCGCAGTTTGCCGGTCGGCCCGCAAAGAGGAGGAGACAGCGGACGCAGTCAAGCTCATCCTCGCACACTACCTCATCATCTTATTCCTCTTCATACTCATCTTCCTCCAGCAGCAGCTCCAGCGACAGTGACGATGATAGATACAAGCGGAGAGAAAGGCGGAGGATCAGGAGATTGAAGAAGGAGCGAGGTAGGAGGGTCAGAGACGAGGAGGCGAACAAGGAGGACAGGAGGAGGAAACGGCAACGGAAAGAACGAGATAACGAGTCGGAGGAGAGAAGGAGAGAAGAGTTTGGAGAGTCGGAGCAAGAGAGGAGGAGAAACAGGCAAAGGAAACACGGCAAGCAGAGACGGAAAGACAAAAAAGCGAGAGGTGGGGAGGAGGAGGAAGGAGGGGAAAGGGGAGTGACGGACAGGTTAAAGCCGGAAGATGTGATGGACAATAGAAAATACACTGAAGTGCACATACAGGCTGAAATTAACGTAGAGCAGGAGGAGGGCGGGCAGGAGGAGGGCGGGCAGGAGGAGCCGGCCAAACCTAAATACAGAAAAGAGAAGAAGAAGATGAAAGAAAAAGTGGACACCAGGACGGAGGAGGAGAAGCTGTGGGACGACTCCATCCTAGGCTGTTGAGCTCAGCAGGAGCAGCTGAAATGAACTGTTCATACTAAAGTTAATAAAGTTTTGATAGCAGTTAACAAAGCAGTTGTCCCCATCTGCTCTGACGGCTCAAACAGTGTTGCTCATCATCGGCGTGCTAGCTGGCTAGCCATGCTTAACCAACTTGTGTTTGTCAGGAATTAATTTTATTCTGATTTCTTTGTGTTTTGAAACGTTTCTCACACCTGCGATAGCTTTATTTTTCACTTCGACACTTACAAATGTCTTTATGATTTTCACATGTACAGTTAAGGGCCGCAGTTGTTGGCGGCCATATTTAAGATTACTGATTTTCTCGCCTATCACATAGAAGGATCAAGAAGTCTTCTTGACCTCTTAGCTCGACTTAAATTATGTTATAATTGTGTCATCCGTGCTCCTGACAGGGATGTTTTAGATTGTGACACCTATAGCCGCCTGTGGTTGGCGCTGTTGAGCTTCACTCAGAGCATCAGTAAAGCAAATAAAAGCCCACAGATGTTGCAGGCTCTCAGTCATTTTGTTTCTTTTGAAGCTGCTGGCTGTTTTCACTCAGAGCTGTGCAGGCTGAGGTGTGGAGGTTCAACATATGGTGAAGACAGCAATAAAAAAAAAAAACTCACTGTGTGCGCTTAGCCCGCACTACATCACCACAACACTACTTATAAAAACTACGAGTGCTGAGTCGTCCCCTCAGTGAAGTGTGCACTTAATCTGTGTGTGCATGTGTTATGAATGTGTATGCATGCATATACGCACACATATAGCACACGCAAGTTCTTTTGGGGTCAGACAGGTGCAAAACTTCTAGTGAGTTCAACTCTTTACAGACTTCAACTATCAAATTCAGATGCAGGGTTTGATGAGCAAAAGGCAGTTTACAGTATTTAAAGGGGACTGCAAAGAGCCGATGTTAAGTCATGGCCGATTTCCAATCAATCCCTGGTTACATTAGGATCCATGGTTGGAGCAGCTGCTTGACCTGTTTGGCTCAACATATGTATTACTGTTTTGCTCACAACAGATTTGAGTTTATTATTTTATTGTTCAAATAATCAGCAAGCAAAAAATGTTATCAATAAATGTGATGCACATTTCCAGCTGAGAAAGCTTTATTGATTGATCACTGCTGTGCGCTAGTTTCAGACTTCTGACTGCCATTAAAACTGTCAAAACATGCTCAAGCAAGCAGGGACGAAGAAATTAAGTTGTTAAAAGTCTTGTTTTTGTTTCTACATCATGAACTTGTTAGGAAGTTTTTAAAGTACAGTAGGAGAACTTCATTTGAAATGCATGTCCGACTGTTCGATTGCATTAAGATCCTTGCAGCAGAGAGCTGTGCAGGATGTGACAGTAATCAAGCTGATATGCATGAAATGCCTTGCAGCAAGTTTTTAAGACTTTAAGACTTAGATGTCAAAGCTTGATTCATGCCAATGTCGATAACAAGCTAAAAATGTGATGAACGCCAGTGGCAGCAAGTGGTGATGAAAGGCTGCTGAAATAAGGACTTGACTTTTAACAGTGTCTGTTCAAAAATACTGCAGGTGAGAAATAGGCACCTACATGCTACAATCATATGGATGTAAACATTTGACAGCCTGACAGTTGAAGAGAAATGAAATGAGAAGGCAAACAGTAACACCAGCCTGGCAGCTTTAGACTTAAAGCGTCGGAGCAGAGACCAACAAAGCTTTCAAAGCGGAGCCGAGTGTGTCGACGGCTCTGAAGCCCCCTGAGATCTCCTGTTTTCAAAGAATCCTGTGGTATCGTTCCCTGTCGCGCTCGAGTCTTAGACCCCCGTACAGCTACGGGGAGCCCACATCCTCTCACTTTAAGACCCCCCGCCAGACCGATCTACACCCTAACCTTTCATGCACACATATACACACAACAATCCACAGACAGCACTTGGATAAAATAAGAGGTTTTAAGTTTTGTTAAGAAAATGTGAGTTGTTGTGTGGTGGCTGCTGCTCCAGTGTAATGGAGACTATGTCAGTGAATGGGATGCGTTGTCTTTATAATGACTTTAATGGGAGTTTGGATGTAGATTTTCAAATAAGACGTAAACTACAATGAAATTTGGAGTTATCTCGAATTCGTAATGTACCGTACCTGCAGAAGTCGTCACGGCTCGAATCTGTCAGAACCTGTAGGTTTGGTTTGAGATCGATATATGAAATGATAAATAAACATCCATCATTCATTGGTTCCACTTTTTAAAAATGTATATGTTTTTCCTTTGTCAGCATATATGTATGGAATTTGACTATTTGACCTATTTTTAACAATTTGAATCACTTTTTTCAGCAGCGAAGCCAATTTTTATACCAAATTGTGACATTTTATTATCAAAAGCATTCATCCATCAATAGTAAAAACAATCGATACTGATGATAATTGGCAGCTGCAGCCTGACTGCCTCACTCACAACGTTTAAACATGTTGTTTAAATGTACATTTAAACATCACAAGCTGAATCTTGACTGTCGCCTTGTCGTTTGTCGGATCAAAGCTGTTGCTGGAGGTCGTAACTGATTTGTGCAGATGGATGTGTTGGAAAATTATGACAGCAAATATCTTATATCTTTTTTTTTATCAGTAACTCGTTTTAAACTGATAAGTGAGATAAGAACTCTGTCACCAGAAGAATGGCTGAAGGAAGTTTCTTTATATTGAGCTTAAAATGTCTTTTGAAATAACTTTTGAAAACTTGTTTACGTGTAACAAGAACAGAAATACACTATATTCAGTGTCTGGACACAGCAGATAATGG
Organism: Decapterus maruadsi; assembly: GCA_030347415.2. Taxonomy (NCBI): domain Eukaryota; kingdom Metazoa; phylum Chordata; class Actinopteri; order Carangiformes; family Carangidae; genus Decapterus; species Decapterus maruadsi. The sequence goes on along the minus strand of CM064896.1, from coordinate 7,624,421 downwards.
ATGATATCACTGTTATCCTGTTTAATTAGCACTGTTTTGTTTGTTTTCTCTGATAAATTTGGACCAAATTTTCATTCTCACAGAAAATGCTGAATGGAGATAATTCAGAATCCATATATTTTGCTTTTCAGAATAACACAAACATGTGCAAACCTCACTGGCGTTTGTGCTGCTTCTGCTTTTTCTGAACACGTGTCTGGATTCACTTCAGACTTTACAGTTCAGGTAATGACGAAGACCTGAAGTGGCTGCGTGCACCAACGACTGTTTAATAATAATAATAATCTCCTACACTGCATGTGGATCAGTGTTTTGTGTTACTGACCCTTCATTTTCCAGTGGAGTACCTGCTGAGGCTCCAGACGCTGGTATCCCCTCGCCGTGCTCTGCAGCGCTGCATAATGTAGGACTCCAGGTCACACACCTGGGCAGGCAGAGACCACAGCTCTGCAAACTGCTGCTCTGTCGATATGCAGCTTTTGTTTTTATTGCTTGATATGTGGAATCATGTCAGGAGATACCACCACATGCTGTCAGCTGTTTGATATGTGACACTTCTACACCTTTATGTTGCATCTGAGGTGAAAATTCAGAGCCGTTCTTTATATCCTGCTGTTTTATGAACATTTTAAAGAAGTGTTTCTTTCTTTTCAGCTCTGTGTTTGTGTATGTGTGTGTGTGCTTGTGTGTGTGTATTATGTGTAAGTCCCTTGGCTTGGCCCACTCTGATAGGCCCTGTGTGTGTCATAGTGGGGTGTTACCTTGACGACCCAGGGCTCTGTCAGCTCAGTTCCTCCCATCATCTCTGTCAGATAGACAGCAGGAAAAGAAAGTATCAGCACCTTCCCTCAGCTGCCACTGAAGACACACACATACACGCGCGTGTATACACTGATCGGCAAAACCAGACACAATGATCCTGCAGCCGCTGGCGTGGACGCTGTTGACCGTCTCACTGTGGACGTTAGGTAAGACCTCCTCTTGGTTTGTCTCTGTGTGTGTGTATGTGTATGTAGTTTCGTGGGCCTCCGGCGTTGTCGACACCAGCGGCCTGTAGCGAGGGATGTGCTGTTGTCTACTAACCCTCAGTTGTGTGTCTAATGTTTATCTTGTATTATGTCTAAAACTGTTCCTGCCATAGTTTGAGCTGAAAGGTGAAATTTGTTGTTTTGAGTCTGAGACAATTTAAACACCATGCATTTAGATTCAATTGGGTCACGGAGCAGTTTACTGTATCTTGTGGTGTTTGAATAGTGCAATAATACTGGTGCATATGATCATATATAGTTATTAAATACATATACTATCTGCTCTGCAGTAGATCTGTGTCACTGTCAATTTTATATTTACATCACTTTAAAATGATGGCTCCGTCGAGACGTTGAAATGAACTGTATCGTTCTGTTTAAAGTCAACTCACTGAATTCAGTCTGTAATAGTTTGGTGCATTCTTGAGCGCCACGCTATTCACATATATGTATGTATGTGTTTCATATAAGTTGGAGAAAAGCAACATGATAATTCACCTAAGAACCAAAGAGCTTTAACCTTTGAAACGCAGGCCGCCTTTGAACTGTCGCTTTACTTTAACATATTTCACAAGACTGGTGATTGCGACAGGTACACGTCTACGTACCTGACATGAAAATGAACAAAAAAAAAGCATCAGGACTGGTTCTAAAATTAGATGAAACGTCTCTTTTAATGAAGATGTCCTTTCAACACTACAAAAACACACAGTCTCCCTGTTTGGCAATTTCAAAATGTCACCTTTCGCAGTTTTACAGTGTATATACAGGAGGTTTCTTCACAGTTCGACATTTCCACTCCGGTGATTGTGTTTTTATATTGCCGGTTACATTCTTCGGCCCTGCTCGAAGCACAGTCACTAGTTTGTGTTTTTACTTTATTATTAACGTTAAACATGGGCTTACCTACGGACTGCAGATGTACGGCTGCTGCTTTTCCTCAAACCTTTCAGGGAACCAAATCACAGCGAAGTCGGCCTCAGACGTCGAGTACCGAGTACGTTTAGGAAACTCATTGTGCTTGAAAGTTTGAGCGTGCTTGGCCTTGACTTTGTTGTAGCGTCTGAGAACCTCAACCGTCAATAGTGTGTGGCTCTAAACTCCCGCTTCCGACTGTATTTTGTACTATTTTGTACCACAACCATTATAGGTCTAATCAAATCTCAAATGTCCCTCTGTTTCCACCCGTAGGCTCGAGCCAAGTCCTGGCCAATGAATCCGTCAAAGACATTTACCTTCCCGTCATCTCCAATCCAGTGACTGTTGATTGCGACTGCAGCAGCTTCGCCTGCGACAATGTCTTCTGGTTTCGCAGTATTTCCAGTTCAGACAAACTACAGTTCCTGGGCAAACACAACAACGCTGACCGTTCTGTCTACGGGCCTGATGTGGATAGCTCACAGTTTAAATTTAACAAGAGAGGTAACACATTTCAGTTGCGCATCAACCGCATGACTGTGGAGGACAAAGGATCTTATTCTTGTGTCCTGAAGGACAACAAAAACACAGACATCTGGAAACCTGGGAGTCGTCTGTGGCCCGGAGGTTTGTATGCTGAAGTCTCAAGTGCAAAGGTTTCATGTCAAGCAGCTGTTGAGTTTTTAATGTGGTGGATGTGTAATTGATTAATTTAAGTGGCTAAGTATTTAATTTTTAAAAAGCATTATATTGAAGTTTAGATTATAACTAATATTTTGACTTTAAAACACAATGTGCCACTGAATATCTGCGCACACGTGTTGCGGCGTAGCCAGTTTGAGAAGTTTGTCTCCTCTTTCTCCTCTACCTATCCCTGCTGTCGTCTATAATACATAAAAAAGTCTTTCTTCTGTAGTATGTAATTGTTCTGATCAGAATCTGCGACATCAGCCCTCTAACAGTTTGCCCTCCATACCTGGGTGTGGCCGTCTGATACAAACACTTTGAAGTCTCTGAACCTGAGTACAGCTGCTGCTGCTTTGTTGAGATGTGTAGCCTAACAGGTGCATGAGAAATGTTGGAGGCTGAGCTCTTATTTGTGGCCCGATCATATAATGGTCATATAATGTAAAGTAAAACCAGTAGTAAAGGTTTCGGTAGGTGAGCAGAGTTCATCCATCAGGACATGAACGTCTTTGAGAGAGACATCGTCCACTGGCCTCATAGGAAGTCAAACAACATACATGATGCATCTGTTGAGAGGATTTGTGTTGTGCGTTGTTGAGATCCTGGCTTGAATATTTATATATTTTATAGAAAGCCAGACGAGAGGCCAAGTTTTCCTTAAAAGACTCTTTACAGTCCCTCTTCGCTGTGTGTGTTTAGTCTTAACTGTCCTCTGGTCTTTATGTGACAGTGGCCGCTCCAACACAACCTCCTGTGACAAAACCTAAACCGCGACCTAAGTCCAAATGTATCTGCAACAAGAACAATCCTGCACAGGGTGAGTTACATGAGACAGATTGTATGCACTTATCTGCATGAATCTGCGCTGCCTAAAAATATGACTTTATGAGTTCATAAAGTTACAAATTTATGCAATAAGTCATAAATATGTTAAATATGTTCTGGTTATTGTGTGTTTGCCTCAGGCTGTGGCCCCGTTGTCCTGTGGCCGTTGGTTGGACTCACTGCGGGTCTGGGTCTGGGTCTCGTCTGCGTACTGTGCTACTTCAACCGTGAGTTTAATACACTAGGCTGGTGGGGAGAAGTCATGGCAGCGTATCTGGCAAATTATATTCACGAATGGTCGTCAAACTATTTGAACAGCTTTCAAATGGAAGACACCGATATACATTGATATATTGCATGTAGTTTGTATCGCTGACGGTTCGGACATATTCTCTCTTACAGGGCTTCCCAAAAAATGCCGCCACCACTTCCAGAAGTAAGTAAATCACAACAGGATTACTTTTCTGCATAATAAAAATAAATATTCTTCATTCTCTACATTATTTGTTTAAACTGGCTTTTGTAACTCTGTGAGCTGTTATTGACTTACTTTAATGTCTTTGTTCTTTTACTCTGTATTAAGGAAGCCACACATGCCCAGATAAAGATGAAGCGCAGCATCTGCAGCTCATGTGTGACTCAGAGTATGTACATAATCACATATATTGTATGCAAATGTTTCCAGGTTTATTATTAGACATGATGAATAACAGGTTGTGTGATTATTGAAGATCTTCTACACACTGATTCTTGCGTTTGTGATTTCAGTGACTGGATTATTTCATTTGAGCCGATGTCCAGAGGATCCTGAAGGACGTGATCTACGTAAGATACGTTCGGCCACAGAAGAGTTTTACATCTTCAGCAGCAGCAGCAGCAGCAGCAGCAGCAGCCGTGTAACATATTGTAATATATCGACGACTCATTTTTGTTACATATTTTACAAGACCAGCTTTAAATACCCTGTGTGTGATCACTTCTGCAAAACACTGTTTTCAAGGTGTGTTATCGAGAAACTGTCGTCAGGTTTGTGACTGTACGGCTGAAAACACAGCTGCAATATTTCCTATGACATACCGTGTGTTCCTTCACGCAGAAATGTAATCTGGTTTATTTACATGAAAGAAGCAGGTAGACCATAAAACAGCTGAATAGAAATGTCTGTATTTGCTCAGTTGCTTTTTTGTTCTTTGGTATTTATTTGTGTTTTTGTGTCTTTCACTGTGTCTTTAAATGTTAAAGTTCACACACCCATCAACGAGAAAAACAGCAAGGTATGATATTTCTGGGAGCATAAATGTGATACGTCAATAAAAGTGTATATTTTCAATAATTTAGCACTGAGCCTCTCTCCTTTTTATGAGTTTGATAAGTTGTTGTGTTTTCTGTTTTTACTTTTAAACCAATCTGGAGGAAACTTTACACTTTACTGTCTCCTATACGCACAAATAAGAGAGAAAAAAAAGCTAAATTACCTCCAGATTACTAACATTTTGGTCTTGAGTGCCTTGCTCAAGGGCACTTTTGCAGCAGAATGAAAAATACCCGGAGGTCAATCACCCAGAGAGTGTTAGGAATTACACAATGAAACAAACTGAGCCTAGTTCATCAAATCCTACATTGAAATGTTGTGTGTTGCACATCTGAAAGAGCTGTGTGTGTTTGTGTGTGGGTAAGAGAGAGGAGAGAGGTGTGGAAGTGGGTGTTGTACTTCCATCGTCAATATTGTGTTTGGCGGAAGTTGAGTAGGTGAGTGACAGAGTTTTGTTTCTTCCGTCACTTTTTGATGTGTAAACTTGCATCATATTCAGTTTCTGTTGAACCTGTGAGGCAACGAGCTCTAATGTTACAACCTTCAATCCACAAAAAGTCATTTTATAGCAAAGTGTGCATCAGCTGCTCTCTCTCCGGTGTTTCTCTACACACAAATACACACACAGGCAGTACACATGCACACCTGTGCGATTGATTGAAAGTGTAAGAAAGCAGCGACCGAGCTGAGGGTTTCGTCAGGTCTCGGGGAGTGTGCACGACCTTTTCCTGTGTGCTGGAGAAAAAGGAGACAGAGCCGCCTTGTTCGCTGAGATGCTATCGCTCCGCTCAGCTTTGAGCTCTTCATCTAGTCTGAAACAAAACGACCGCAAACGCACCACAGACCCAACCACAAGCACTGACAGAGAGAGAAAGACTAAAGAAGTGTTACAGTTGAGATGCAACAAGAAAAAAAAAACTTTTATAAAGACAATTTATTGTTGCATGTGTTTTATTGGATGTAATATACACCTGTATTGGTAAATGCATTTTAATGCAATGTAAATCCTCATTAACAATGCATATGTACAGGTACTGTATGTGCATGTGTGTGGCTGAGGTGTTTCACTGTTAAAGTAAACCATAAGGACAGTGAAGGAACATGTTTGACGAATTCCTGTAAATACACTGGTTAAATAAAGTTTATGAAATCAAACACAGTCTTCTATGCTGTATCACATGTACGATGAAAGCAGGATGGTTCTGTGTTTCATTGTGTTTCATTCAACTGCCAAATAAACTCTACGAAACTGAACAGCACAACTTTTACAAATGCAGCATTTATTACAGAAATGTTGTAATTTAGTTAAGCTATTATGTTAATAATAAACTGGTATAAACGGTTCAGAGTTACGATTCTTTGCAGACGATTCAGGAAATAATGTAATCACATTATCAGTTCCAGGAAACAGTGAATACACATGTCAGCAGAGCAGAGGGTCGTCTGATGTTTCTATTGTAAAATCCAACAGCAGTAAACTATAAAAACAAAATACATTAATACGTTAATATGTAAAGATCATATTAACTATACACTATATACTTTTTCAAGCGTTGGTGTGAATTTTGATTATTGCATAACAATCAAACAAAAGATATCTGAAATATGAGTAAATTTGAGTCATGATAAATTATCTCTCAAAACTATAAAGCTTTAAAGAGAAATGCTATTTTATTCCTATACGTAGATGTATGTGTATAATCTATATTCTATATGCATTTCTATACTTTTGTATTACTATGTTTTCTTTTTTAAATTAATACAGATTCTACTACTGAGATTCTTGTTAAAAATGCATGTTGTAACTTTAATTTCCGTCTAATTTCTGTTCGATTTCATCTGAAATCATTACACAAAAAACATGTGGCAGTATATACTATATAGTATATGAAATACTCTACACATAAATACAAAATTGAACAAACTGACTAAACTAATTACTTATTCTTGACATAACAAGCGTCTTTTTGTAAATTCAGTTGAGACATATATTTAGACTACCAGTACATGTATAGTGCATTAAAAAGCACGACGACCAACGTTCTCCGCATGAGACGGTGTAAATGTATTCATGAGTGAGTTCTACCTGTTGCAGACAACATGCCGCACATAACACACACACACACACATATACTGATAATGATTTTACATATAAAACCATTATGTTTAAATCATGTAACGAGTGAACATACACATACAGACAGAATTGTAAAATATCACATTTCAAACATGTAAATGTTTGAGATGTAAATGCACTGTAGTGAAATTAAACAAATACCACACAGACAACATACTGTGTAATGTGTCTCGTCAAGTATTTACAGAGAGTCGTATATTTCCACAGGTCAAACGTGTGTCACACACTCAATATTTTTTAACCGTAGGACGACCACCTAATACATACCTTTTATATATAAACCCTATATATTTATCTATCATTGAAGAGTGACATCTGCGTATTAGATGTAAATTTACATATTTGTCCAAATGATTCCAGGTTTCTTTGTAAACGCCAGAAATAAAAAATGTAAATTGAAACATGAAGATTATTTTCCAATCCCACATACACAGTCCCAACAGGAAGTCCTGCTACAGTAACACACCAAATGATGAACAAGTGAGTTCAGGCATCGCATGCATGCTTCCTCCATTTCTACTTACACCTCAAGTTGCTCTTGGTTTCCTTTTCACAGCTTCATATCCCACAAAGCCCGAAGCAGCCAGTACAGTAGTGACTGGTGAAGTGAAGCAGAAGCACTGATACTCATCTGCTCCTGTATAAGATGCTGCTATTTCCTTTTTTTTCTGTAAAGACATCTTTCCTGACTGCGTTTTAAATGTCAGGGCAAAGTTAATGTGCAGGGGACTCTCTCATGCACCGGCTTTCCCTGGTCACCCACTACATGCACACTCACACCAACACACAGACTCCCATTCGAGTTTCAGGTTGGATACCCCCTGTGTGACTAAGACAGGGAAGCCCATGCAGGTGTGTGTGTTTGTGAGTGAGTCAATGTGAAAGGGAGATATGGAAAGGTGAGGTGGGCTGAGTGAGAGCGTTTTGACTGGGTCTCCCCTCTGAGACCGAGCATCAACAGAATCCCCTGATTACTGAAAATGACACAAAACCTGAAAGTAACCTGGTTTCCATCAGGCTTTCATCTGCAATAAATGTCAAAGTAGTTCATGAAACACATAAATCAATGTTGAAGTTTATGGAAAAGCATCTGCGTTTTAAGGGAATAACACAATGTTCCCCAGTGGAGCTTAATGAAACACAACCCCGTCTCCTCTTCCCCTCTCTCTGTGTTATTACAATCACTCCCTCTCATTGTTTGTTTCTCTTTGTCTTTTCTCTGCGTCTCCACCCACCAGTGGAACAGAGTAGACAAATCGCCCACCACAGCAGAGACAAATGTCAGTAAGTGTTGCCCATTACTAAATCGGTGCATTTACTTTCCACCACTGAACAGGAAATGAGACGAGTCCTGAGTTGCGCCATAGCCACCGCCGTGAAGGAAGTTTTACTTCCTACAACAGATTTCATATCAAGTGATGCACACACGTGATGTTATGTTTAATTGTTGCTTTGACTTCGAAGACTCAGATCCTATAGTTGTGTTCACATATATAGACAAAAAATGACTTGACGTTTTAGACCATGACTCCTCTGGCTGTGAGCAGAAGATCAGTGTGAGATGTTGAGCTGCTGCTCTGTGATGTCACAAACACATATAGCCCCCCGCCCACCCTCCTGCCCCACTGTCTGATGTCACAGCAGGTGTTTTCCATTAACTCTGTTGTTTTCTCCTTTTTTTCAGCTCTCAGTGTCTAAAAACACCTGCTGTGACATCTGGTTGTTGAGGTGACGGCCACTCGTGCCAAACACACATTAAAGGTTGAGCCCCGCCGGTCAATCAGGTTCTTTGGAAATGTGTTGTGTAATGATTCAGTGTTTTACTGTTTCAGTGCATGTTGTGGCGAAAGGGCAACAAATCCTGCTTTTACTGCCATCTAGTTGTTCAAACGTTCACCGTGCTGCAGACAGTGTAGTAGTGCTGCTGTGTGATGCAGTGAGACGTGCAGCGCAGCACAGATGCAGCTCTTTAAATCTGTCATCATGTGAGGTAATTCTATAATTCAACAGGTTTATTTCAATTAATTAACAGAATCTTAAAACACAATATGTAAACACAAGAAACCAGAGTGAATGGCAAAAATAAAGAAACACATTAGCAAATAATTTTAAGAAGTTCTGAAGGAAAAATCAATTTGGGTTGTTAGTGTCATAATAACATGTTAAGGCAAATTACTTTTTTTTTTTCTCTTCTCCTAGTTTTTGATGGATAGTACATTTGTTTGCTTTTTTAAAAAAAATGCTTATATACATGTAGTATATATGTTTATTGATATGGATATTTATGTCCTATGTAAATCAATCAATCAATTAATCTATCTTTATTTAAAGGGATAGTTCAACATTTTGGCAAATTCGCCCATTACCATAATCCCTATAGTCATTAGATTTAGATTAGATTCAATTGTCAGTGCATGTTGTTTTGAGATCCATGGGGCAGAGACGTGAGCTGCTCAGCGAATGGTAGAAACAGTCTCCTGTCTCTCATCAACTCATCAAATACACAATCCAACAGCTCCTAAAGACTCATGTGGAGAAGTTGTGACCTGCACATTCACCACGCTATGAATAAAATAATAGTGGCTGCTGGGCAGAGTGACAATCTGTGTGCAAGTGCAAGTAGTTCTTTGTATTTGCTAATTCTGTCCTAATGTAAAATAATTATACATGATTATTGTGATTGTGTGCTTTATTCGTTTTTTTAGTTTGATGCTGAGCAGCTCATGTCTCTGCCCCACGGATCTCAAAACAACATGCACTGACAACTAAAGGTAATCCACCTACCCCTATGACTATGGGAATGGGAGAATTGCAAATGCTAAAATGTTGAACTATCCCTTTAAAGTGTAGAATCACCATGCAACATGTTCTCAAAAAACTTTACAATATAGTATATATTGATATATTTATGTAGTATATATTGATATACACACCATGATGAGTAGAAAAGGGTGGGGATTTAAAAAATAAAGTGCATACTTCTTCCTACTCCTTTTTTCGAACTTGTGAATATTATGATTTGATGATACTTATATATTCTTTATATTTTAGACATGTCTGACCATTTATTTTTGATGCATAATTAATACACAATCTGGTATAATGACCTTTGACCCACAGTTTGCATCAGTTGCTGCTGGCGTTACAGTGAAACCTTTGACCCGATCACACCGTGTGGTAAGATGTGTGTTGTTATGTTGGGTCTCTTGAAGAGGCTTCTGGGCTCTTCAAAGTTCATCAACGTGGCCTGGGGCTGTGGTGGTTTCAGGTGCTTCTTGTTACCCCAAAACAACTTCCGGGCACACTCAACAAAACACGCGCTCAGTTTCCGTGCAACAGAGAGAGTGTGGTGTTAAAAGGACTTTGTGTTAACGCATTTCTATCACACCAACTCACTTTGGCAGCTCAATTGCACATAGATATATCATAATTGTCACATTACAAACAGGAAGGAGGTCAAATGTAACAACACAGCAGTGCAGGACACATTTACATCTTATATGGAGAATTGAATGCATCATTAGGCTCGTGTTGTGTTGTGCACACACAAAGATAATACTGCTCTGTTTGCTGTTTTTACACTTCCCCATAGCTTATACCTCATCCTCTTCAGCCTACATACTGTGCGGTGCTGCGTTTGTGTGTCAGTACTGTAGACTGTGGATGAAAACAGTTCGATGCTTCAAACCAGAGGCAGAGGAGTGTAAGTGCACATCGGTGGGCTCCACTTCAAAAACTTGTTGCAGACCACGACGGTGCTGCAGGAGGCCTCTGCAACGCGCTGCTGCAATGATCCCATTTGACACAGCAGAGAAGAAGGTTACAGGTGGGGCGTGGTGTGATATCTCACTGAATTATCTCTGTTACACAGCCCCCAACAAGCTCCACAAAGACCTGCTCAGTAACTTTTGCCGCCTGCGACATTAAAATGGCACAAAAATGGATTCGGATTCTGGCGATTGTGGTGTTTTGTCAAAGTAAGTTGAACCTTAATTTTACTTTTAAAAAAATAAATTAATCTATTCACCACCATGAGACAGTTTTGAAAGGCTATTGTGTGTTTTTTCTCGTTGATATTTGAAAACAGAGAGGTGAAGTACAGCCTACTAATGCTTTTATTTCATCACATCTTTTAGAAATGGCCTCAAGAGCTGAAGGCAAAGTAGTAAACGAGGGGGAAAACGTTGAAATTGCATGCAAGGCGCCTCAATTGGCCTCAACAATCATGTGGTTTCGAGTTCTGGATAATTCTGGCATGGAGTTCATCACATCTTTTGACAAAGATGGCAGATTAAAGCGTCCTAATTCCCTCCCTGCAAAATTCAGTGATCAAAATATGGCCAAAAATATTCTCACATTGAAATCTTTCCAAAAAGCCACTGACAGCGGCGTATATAGCTGTGCCATAATTACCAGCAGTGCACTGCAGTTTGGACCAACAACCCGGCTGAGAGGAAGTGAGTTCGGCTTTAAAAGTCTCATCTCATCATGACAAGATGGAAACTTTTCACCAACTGTAATATGTTTCCTTTTCGTTAAAAAAAAATAGAAGATGAACCTACGACAAAACCACCACAGGTCGTCACTACCAAACGAAGTACAACGGCAACGCCCAAGCCCTGTGTTTGTGGAAACGGTAAAGGTAAATGTTCATTTTTAACAGGGCAGCAGAACTTCAACACATTTATTTTTTCATATTTTACAGTGTAACTGAATCCAAACGACAGTGTTTTGTATGTAGAGCTTCTTTGACAGTAGGAAAAAAGGTGTTAAATGAGTTGTTGTCTCATCTCAGGGGATGTGCCCTGCTCTATGATCATCCTGGGTCCACTGGCCGGCGGCTGCGGCCTTCTCCTCCTGCTCCTCATCGTCACCATCGTATACTGCAACCGTAAGTTCATCTCAGAACTCGAGGCTGAAAGAAAAAGCCTCCTCTACTTCATTTATGTGACAGTGTTGTTGAGTGATGATGATGATGATGATGATGATGCAGTCAGTAAAGCTGAAACCTCCTGGGTTAAATTCTACATTTCCTTCCTGACATTTGTTTCTACCCCTCCTTTTGTGATTGAGTTCATATTTTTATCTCGTTGACTCTGCTGTGATATGTGTGTGCCATGATTTGCATGAGTTTTTTTTTAAATGAAACCTCTGCTTCGGCTGCAGATACAAGGACACGGAGATGCCCGCACCATTACAAGAGAAAGTAAGATATATATTAATCTCATTAGTCAGTGCTGTTGTTCAAACTGGGGCCGTAGCCAGAGGTCATTAGTTCAAACCCTCCTCCCTCAGCTCAGACATTAAAATCAAGGTGTTAACTTTTTTTTTGGTAATTATCATAATCATTATTATTAATAAAAATCATATGTTTTAATTAACTACAATTCTCTCTATATATGAATAGTTTTAAATACAGCAGTTTTGTTAAAAGAAATTTGACAGAAATTGAATAACTCATAACAAAATCTGAATTTAATAATTAAGATTTAAATCAGATTTAAATCCTTTTTAAAAAAAAAATATAAGTATCCTATCCTATCCTAAGTATTCCTATATCAAAATTGAATTCCTCTTTGAGAAGCTGACCTCAGTGCAGCTACGGCCCTGTTTCCATTTTACATTGTAAATAACTGTGCTGAGTCACTGAAATAATCTGTCAATTATATTATTTCTGAATCTACAGGCCACGGACGGCTCCTGGAAAACAGCCGATGGTGACCGGCAGATACGTTTAAAAGCAGTCGTTCCACAGCGTTTTGTTAATCTCTTCATCTCATTTACAGTTTTATGCCAATTTAATAATTGGTGACCGAAAATATTCTCGCTGTGCATGCATCAAATACTGCATGAAGCTTTACAAGTGACCGTTGATCACATTCAGTCTAAACTCTTCTAATGATCCGACATTGATGTTGTGTTTGTTCAGTCCCAGTGAAATCTCGATAGATGCAGAAAACGGAATGGAAACCAAATAGAAACCAAGAATATTAAACTTCACTATTCTGACATGTTTATTTCCCTATTTTTCGAAACCTGAGAATGTTTTACTTTATTTTGCTTTCGTATAGATTTCATTTATATGTGCTGCTTCTAACAGTCAATGATTTTCTTTCCTTTTTAGACATCTGAACGTAGTTACTGTGCTGTAGAACTGGGTTTTGTGATTTAACCTTAAATAACAGCAGTTAAGAAAGCTATTTACACTGCTTAACGTTACACCCTGCAGTATTTTTTTAAATCCTTTTTTACAATATTCAGGCTTTTGGTGCTGTTTTTCTTCAAAATAGCATTTCTCATCTCTTCAAGTTTCAAAGCAAAGATAAGCAAATCGTATTTTTCTACCAATTGCTGTGTACAGTATATTTCAGAATGATCCCAATGTGAATTTTTTCTTTGCAAAAAATGTATAAATAAGAAATAAATAAATAAAAAAGAAATAAAAAGTAAAATGTAGACAATCATTCTCTCTCGGCTTAAATGAATTGTATTTCTCTTTATTTATGTTTCTTTTTAATTCTTTTTTTTTAACACATCAAACCCACTCACTTGCATACCCCCATCAGTCATTCAGGGTCATGGCACAAAAATATAAAGTTTGAGCGAAAGACATTTTTGTTGTAATCCCCCCACGTCTAGAGGAAGTGGGCTGCTACAGCTGTGAGCACAGTGAAAAACCACCAAGTCGGGAGAAGAGAAAAATACTCTGAGGAGATTCTGCCCCTGTTCACTTTAATACAAACACATATCCCTTGCACCTGTAAGAAAATAGTGTCTATTGATTTGATATTGTGGTTTATGTTATATATTTTAGGCAGTTCATGTTAACTTAAGTTTCCTGTTTGTAGAAACCAGACTCTCATATAACAACTACACCATTCTAATTTTTTTACATTTCTTTTATTTCATTGTTTTCCCACATCTAAAATATCTCTCATATCTCTTGACTCACACCCACACACAACCTTTGACATGATGAAAAAAACCTTGGGGAAAATTATAGTGATTTGACTTTACAGTTTAAAAGCTTTTTTGTTAATTATACAGTGTTGTCTTATATAGAGCAAAAAAACTTTTTTTTCTTTTTTTTTTTTACATTATACAAAAGGCCAGTTTACAAAGCTTGTAACCACCTTGGTTCACTAAGTGCACTTCTGGACGCCGTAATCTTTTTCTCTACAAGGCCAAATACATAATAAAAAAAAAGACCCTTCTCTCGACAGATATTTCTCTACAGAAAGTAAAAGGCGTTTGCAAGAAGCTCTCGGATATTGAATGAAGCTGAACACCTCCTGGAAATCCATCCTCCACTTAATTCAATAAATGTAAACTATGTGCTGTCCAAAATAAAAGCAAACTAAGCTGTACACTAGTGTCTTAAAGGCATCTGACATCAAGATTGCACAAACAGCCCCGATACTATACACCCACTCCGTACTGCTCCCTCGCAAAGCTCGACAGTCACCACCGCTCCAACCAACGTCACAGCACCGGCAGGGTTACGCCACAGGTGTGTTGTGATATTAGTGCATCTTTGGAAAAAATAGAAACTGTCAGCTGAGATGTACAGACACGACTCTGATGAGCAACACCTTCCTCTCTCTTTAGCATTCTCAGCACAAAAACAACAACAACAGTCTCTTTTCTTTTTTTAACATGTCTTAACTTTCCTTTCTCTTTCTCAGTTTGCATCGATTCTTTGTCTGTTCATCGCTCATTCTTTACATGCATCTTGTTTTAAAAAAGTCTTCTTTTCGTTGTCTTCAAAGAGAGAAAACGAAAGCTCCTCGTTCTTGAATGCGTGTAAAACCGAACGAGAAAGGTGCTGTGCGCAGATGTGTGTGTGTCTGTGTATTTATGCATGTGTGTGTGTGTGTGTTTTGTTGAGCAGGTGTTAAGGGCATGTCTAGGTTCGTCTTTCATCCAGTATACATTCTTGACAATCTAGAAAAAAACAAAATAATTTTCCGGAGAGCAGCTCCCTCACTGACGCGTCCCCGTGGCCTCGTGGACAAACTGCACCTGCGACAACCTGCAACAACAGATGACACGTCGTGCACCGTCAGTGGAAATGTGTGGACATTTATCTTCACTTTGTTTTTTCAGGTGAAACTGTGAAAATAATGACGATGAACCTCACCAAGTGTTATCTAGCTCTTCCCTCCCTTCTTTGTAGATGTTGGCACAACGTCTGAGCTTAGCTGAGCTGATAGGTGGTCAGCAGCAGACGGCTCATCTGCATGGTGTTTCTGAAACACAAGATTCAAGTTAAAAAAACAAACAAACAAAAAAAAACATAAAAGAACTGAAGCCGCAGCACTTTTGCATGCAGTAATTATAATTATAGAGATTTTGATGTGGTCATTATTTGAGGAAGTTGACCATGAGGCGAAGCAGAGAGAGGAGAGAGTGCGTCACATGCAGCTGCAGCAGCAGGAGCAGATCAGCTCCATCCACCACTTTTGTTTTTTGTTTTGTTTTTTTGGGCTTTGGCTCAGTTATAAGCACATATTTACATATATACACGGTCATGCAGCAGGTCATTTTCTTACTTTTGACTTTGACTTTGACTTGCTCTTGCCCTGTAACAAAGTTGACACCTTGGTTAAGCTCAACAGCTCCTCGTTGCTGTGGCGAGGTGGCGATCACTGATACAGGAGATGCTCATAAAACGGCCTACAGAGGGCGCCATGTGACAAAGATAACTAAAAGTCTTTTACAGCAGTAACATAATGTACTGTACTTTATGAGCTGCTATTAGTAACAGATTGTTAATATTAAATGTCAGGCTCAGCAGAGTTTTAGATCTGGGCCTGTGGAGACTTGCTCCAACTTGCAAAAGCTATTCATAAAATTTCTTACAGCTTCAAAACTCTTGTATTTTACGCCAGAGCAGGTGAATAGAAACCTTGAGACACATTTTGAAGTGATTGCACTGAAGATCATTGATGATGATTATCTGAAACAATGTGTGCTGTTGGATTCAGAATAGACAAAAGTCATTTGATAAACAGTTCTGAAGTATAATTTTTAGAAATCTGATTTGGTCTTCAGTTACTCTTCTGCTTTTATCAAATGAAGCTGAAAGAGTAATAAATATTGTGAACTGACGGAGGAATCTTGATCTCGTACAGATATTCTTTTTACCTTTGATTTAGACTTGATGGCGTCTGGGACAAGAGTGCCAGACAGGGAGTCCAGAGCAGCCCCAGCCATTGGCTAGGAGATAGAAAAACAAAACAAAACAAATTATCAGCACATAATCAGTTCATGTACTGAAATAACAACACTTAAATGTGTTAATATTCTCAGGCTCAGCTCTTGGCCCCATGTGTTACTGCACTTTGGTTTCTGTGCTACCTTCAGGGGCTCTGAGTCCAGCACAGGAGGTTGCAGCTTCGTTGTGGCTGCAGACGATGCAGCTGGTGCAGCCGGCTTAGGAGCAGCAGAGAAATCAGTGGACAGCAGATCCAGGGCTGTTAAATCATCCATGGTATTCTACAGGGTCGAAGTAGACAGGGAATTAAACACAATCTGCATATTCTGCCTTTTTATCTTTATATTATTCTGATGGACTCACCTCCTTGGGTGCTGCAGCTGCCTTTGCCTTTGCTTCTGCCATTTTCTTTAAAATGAAATGGATGAACATTAGATGCACAGTAAAGACACCAACAAATGGACATCATATCTAAACATCATTTAACTCTTCAACAAAGAGTAATATCTTTAATTTGAAAGTTATTTAATCAGAAATTAACAAACCAAATAAATGTAGTCTCTTATTTAACATTATAGGAACAACAGAAGCATAACATCTGTCACATATTGTAATAATAATAATAATCACACAGAGTATGTACACAAACATAGAGGTCAGTTTCACCTTCAGATCCTCCTCAGTGGGCTGGTACTCTGGTGGCAGTGAGTCATCTCTCTCTCCCATCTTAATCAGCCTCTCCTCAGCGATCTTTTTCTCCTGCAGCGATAAAACAAATCAGTTCAAGTTTCTGCTGAGGAGGACGACAACACTATAAATATTCTCTCTTGTGTTGGCTACCTTGACCATGTCTTTGGCAGGAACCACTGGGATAGAATGAGGGGCTGGTGCAATATCCTTCAAGGTGTCTGACAGAGCGTCCAGGGCGTTGTCTGCTCCTCCTTCCAGCTGAGTGTAGATAAGAAAAAGAAAATATGAGGATTTTGAAAAGTCTTGTAGTTGAAAAAGGTCAGAGCAGCACTAAGTGTGTGTGTGTGTGTGTGTTTACCTCTGGTTGAGCGAAGGCAGCAGACTTCACTGTGGGAGCAGCACTGGAGGAAACAAAGTCTCCGGCCAAGGCGTCCAGAGCAAAGTCTGCAGACGACTGAGGAAGGCATAGAAAGAGATGTGTAAAATCTCTCCATCGGTTAGGGAATATTATGTTAATATTGCTTCGACAGATCCACGGTGTACCTGTGCAGGAGGAGCTGAGGGGGTGACGACTGGAGCCTGGACTGCAGGAGCTTTTGAGGAGGTCATGAAGTCTCCAGACAAAATGTCCAGAGCATCACCCGTGTCCATGGTGGGCTTCAGGAGGAGAGAGAGAGGAGGGACAGTGATGAAGAACCCTGTGCATTAATAAGTTAGTTTTACTTCTGCTGTAGGTGAATGCGTCCCGATCTCTCACCTCAGGTTTCGGAGGATCCAGCTTCATGAGTTCCTCCTTATTAAACCTGAACTCTGGAGGAAGTGTGTCCTCTCTCTCTCCTACAAGCACACCCTTCTCCTTCTTGTGTTTGCCCTCCTGTGAAAAGCAAAGGAGAATCCCAAACTTAGAAAAATATAATTAATTGACACATGGAAGAAAAAAGATAATCTGACAGGGTGTTAGATATGTATGATGTATGTTGGAGAGGGATTGAGTGTCCCGTACCGAGACGATGTCCTCAGGTCTGAGTTTGGGAGATTCGGGTTTTGGGAGAGCTTCTGGCAACAAGTCGCCAAGAGCGCTGAGAGCATCTCCAGACAGAGAGTCACCCTGAGGAGAGAACAGGACGTTGTAATTTAGCTGTGGTAGTTTTGATAGTAAGCTCAAGGTTTCAAGGTTGATGCAGAGAAAAACATGCAGTGGATTGACAGGGATGAGAAAAATACATTAATCAAAGCCCTAAAGGTGATACTACACAAGAGGAGGTTAAGTAATCTGCACATTTACCTTCTTAAGGCTGGGTCTTTCTTCTGGCTTAAAAGAGATGACATCAATTGTGTTGGCTTTCTCCAGAGGACAGACTGTTCTCTACAGAGACACAGGGACATACAGTACAATTAGACATGTGGACTAATGCAAGGACTGACACATACAGGTCAGGGTAGAAACAAATATTTTCCTCTAACCTGGAAGACAAAATGGTTTGGAGATTTACAAACACGCATACCTCTGGTACCTTCTTGGTGGGAGGAGGGACGGGCGCATGAACCCCAGAGGCTTTAGTTGAGGCCACAAAGTCTCCAGCGAGTAAATCCAGAGCTGACAAATCCTCTACTTTGCTCTGGAGAAGTGAGACAACAGCCGTTAGTGTTAACATGGAGCTCACTCTGTCAGAGAGAAAATTAAAATAGAGTTAAGACTGTAAAGGAGAGGAAACTGTAGCCTGGCTCTGTCCTGCCTTTCTTTTGTCCATAGCACCAGATCCTACAATCATTCCTGTTTATTTTCCTGTTTATATATTGCATGAACTGTGGTTGGTTTTGGCTGCAGGCTCTGATAGCAGATCCACAGTGTACCTGTGCAGGAGGAGCTGAGGGGGTGATGACTGGAGCCTGGACTGCAGGTGCTTTTGAGGAGGACATGAAGTCTCCAGACAAAATGTCCAGAGCATCACCAGTGTCCATGGTGGGCTGCAGGAGGAGAGAGAGAGGAGGATCAATCAATATCATGCATGTGATGTATTTATGTCACGTTTCTCAACCGCATGAAAGAGCAAAAACACCAACACAGCATCTAAAAGCTTTGAAGCGAACGTGTCCCGATCTCTCACCTCCGGTTTCGGAGGATCCAGTTTCATGAGTTCCTCCTTATTAAACCTGTACTCTGGAGGAAGTGTGTCCTCCCTCTCTCCTACAAACACACCCTTCTCCTTCTTGTGTTTGCCCTCCTGTGAAAGGAGAAAAGAGGAGGAGATAAGGCACGGTCTGGTTAGAATACACTCCTGTGAATAGCAGATTTGCCTGCAGCAGCAGCAGCAGCAGCAGCAGCAGGAGGATTTCAACACCAGTGAGTGTTTGTGTCCCGTACCGAGACGATGTCCTCAGGTCTGAGTTTGGGGGATTCGGGTTTTGGTGCAGCTTCTGGCAACAGGTCGCCAAGAGCGCTGAGAGCATCTCCAGACAGAGAGAGACCCTGAAGAAAAGGACAAGACACTGTGCTTTACTGATCTGACATTTTATGATACATTAACTTAAGTAATGGAAAATAAAGAAAACTAAATGTGTGAATCTCCATCTCACCTGATCAGTTTTCTTAACAGCAGGGGGGGCTGCAGAGGACTGAACCTTCTACAACACATAAAACAGATAACATAAAAATTAATGGTAATAACCTAAATGACCTGAAGACTTGCACCTCAGTGATCATGTTAGAAAGCAGTGTCAATCCTGTGTGAGATGTTTTCTAACTTCAGTCAGCTCACTGTAAAGTTGGTAAGTTCAATATGAGATCATGACGTGATTATAACAGCTGCAATGAATGAGAAACCTGGTGAAACTGTCAGACTATTCAAATTAAAGTTTCCAACACTGTTTAACCTGTAGTCTAGTGTATTAATTCATTAGCAAACAATGTTTCCTTTTAGGATCACAGGGGAGAGTTGATGGCAGTCCCTGTTGACATTGGGGTACAACCGAGACAGCAGTGGAGCATTGTCAGTCAAAGTTGCACTGTACCGTGGCAGTGGAAGCTGAAAGTCCGGCCTCCAGAGAGAAATCGTCTGAGACTTTCCCCATCTTGGCTTTCTTATCAGCAGGAGCAGCGGGACACACAGCTGCAGGAGGGACTGCAGGGGTTTTCTATAACAAGCAACACAGATGTCATTAGATGAGATAATAGATATTATTGTTGCCTATATTGACTTGTCTCTGTTTTCCAGTTATAGATCCACACAGTGTACCTGTGGAGGAAGAGCTGAGGGCATGACAACAGGAGCCTGGACTGCAGGAGCTTTTGAAGAGGACATGAAGTCTCCAGACAAAAGGTCCAGGGCCTCACCAGTTCCCATGCTGGGCTGCAGGAGGAGAGAGAGGAGGGACATGGAGGAGAGACGATAATAAGTAACTCTGTGTTTTAACGATTTAACGATTAATGATTGTTAAACTTAAAGTGAAACCTGTCTCACCTCAGGTTTCGGAGGATCAAGTTTCATGAGTTCCTCCTTATTAAACCTGTACTCTGGAGGAAGTGTGTCCTCCCTCTCTCCTACGAGCACACCCTTCTCCTTGTTGTGTTTGCCCTCCTGCGAAAACAGTAGAAGAGAAGGAAATGAGGCGTCATCTGGTGAGAACACATTTCTGTGAATAACAGATTTGTCTGCAGCAGGAGGATTTCTATGTCAGTGAGGATTTGTGTCCCGTACCGAGACGATGTCCTCAGGTCTGAGTTTGGGAGATTCAGGTTTTGGGAGGGCTGCTGGCAACAAGTCGCCAAGAGCGCTGAGAGCATCTCCAGAGAAGGGGTCACTCTGAAGAAAAGGACAAGAGCAGAAATTAATATCTAGCCCCAGAAATAAGAAGAGGAGAAAGTTAAAAGGTTTCAGAGCAATTTTCACCACCTTCTTATCCAAGGGAGCAGCAGGACACACGGCCACAGGAGGAACTGACTTCTACAACAGCAAATAGAGACACCATTTATTACAGATTCATGCAACATGATGACAATAAGTAAAGAGTAAAACTGCAACTACTTCAGTAGTAAAATATTTCACTTAGATTAAATGCTAATGCTAATGGCCCCATTCATGTCTTGATAATTTTGCAGCAAAGTATTTCTGCAAATTTTAACACAGTTATATAACTCAGCTGAGACACGCTTGGATGAACGTACCGAAGCAGAGAGAGAGGGAAGTCCGGCCTCCAGAGAGAAATCAGCTGAGGCTTTCTCCATCTTGGCTTTCTTATCGGCAGGAGGAGCGGGACACACAACTTTTACAGGAGGTGGTGCAAAGTTAGCAGGGCCAGCAGATGAGGCAGCGACACTGTCAACATGGCCTTTCTTCTATGTGGGAAAAAGAGAAAACATCTGCCATGAGAAAGACACAAGTCCTATGACTTTTGCTGCTGTGAGAGAACATGAGATGTAAAGATAGAGGCTGGACAGACAACCGAGTGCTACATGCCACACATTTCTGTCTTAGGGCTCTGACCTCTTGGTGCTGGGGTGTAGTGGAGGTCATGAATCCAGCTGAGAGTGAATCCAGGGCCTCGTTTGTGCTCAGTGGTTTCTGAGATTGGACAAAAAATAGAAAAAAACTAAACACAAGATTACAATTTAAAACCTGTTCTTAAAATAGACTGGCTGATTACTCCACATTATACTCTCCATCTGCCACATGAATCTCCACTAGAGGGCATGTGCAGCCAAGTTAAAAGGCAAACAAAGGGGCAAAATAATGCAAACCAGACTGCGTGTACCAATAGGGAAGGAAAAGTACAGGCACACCCTTAGCATTCCATGGAGACAGAAAAAACAGAAATAAACAGTCTAAAAAGATACATCAGACACATAAAACGGTGTAAATTTAGCATCTGATATGTAGCAATATGAAATACATAGAAACTTAAATCACCACACTCACAGTGGAGGGAAGCATCAAGGTGGAAATGGATAATGACACACAGAACAAAAAGGAGACTCTCTTGTTGGGCAAGATGACAAAGTGGGTGTTGGCTATGATGCAAATGTGGGTGTGTTGGGGCTGAGTAAATACTAACCTACATATGGGTGGATATCAAAGCATGGAACAGATGTTTCAGTGCATTCATGTATATGTGTGTGGTCATGCACACACTCAAGTGTTTTGGGTTTGGTTAGACAAGAGCCAACGAGTTCGAACAGAGAAGGTGGGTCTTGTCGTGTGTTGTGCAGTGTTACATTCCCCACTCTAGAGGAACCAGCACATCACAGTGGAAACAGAGCTTCCTGTATGAGTGTAATGTGAGTGTATGTTTAATTTTCTGTTAATGGTGGAAAGGAATGGGCCTCTGTCTGAAAAGTATCTGGAGCACAATGAGCTGAATGCAGGCGGCTGTGAGTGTGACTAATAAGTGCGAGTTGTGAAAGATTCACTTACAGGAACATCCTTGGGTTTAACATCTGCGGGAACTGGAGGCTAGAAAACAAAGGTTCGTTTTAGACCGGAGGAAAAAAATAATCTAATGTTGACATGAATCAGCGAGTAAACAAATGGGCCTGCTGGTGGCGGGCCATGCATATACAGTAGCTGATGTTTTCTGTGTCCAGGATGTCTGACTTGAGATTTTCTAGTGTTACTGCTCATATGATAAACTGCCCATCCAAATAAAAAGTCACCTCCTGGATTAACCCTAACCCTACATGGATGATTTAACCCTAGCAGTCTCATTTGGTGTTGGAAGACACGTCCTGTGGTCGTAGAGATGTTAATCTGTTTCAATAGGGTCAAATTATTGGCATAAAGCAAATAAAGCATCTAAGAAGATTGCTGAGACTAAAATTGGGTTAAAAACTGTCCAACGCATTATTAAAAACTAGAAGGATAATGGAGAACCATCATCTTCAAAGATGAATGTCCAGGCCTTAACCCCATTGAGAATCTTTGAAAAATTAATGCAACTCTGGGTGGAAATAAATACTGTGACATTGCAGAAGCTTATTGAAGTGATGCCACAGCGAATATGTGCTGTAATCAAAGCTAAAGGCGGTTCAACCAAATATTAGAGTGTGTGACTTTTCATTTTGGGACGGGCATTGTACTTGAGATCAGCGGTGAATGGCGTTTTAAAACTTGCCAACTGCTCTGTATAATTCAAAGACCTCACTGTGCACAGTTTTCACAGCCAGGATAAGCAGTTGACAGTGAAGTCTGAGAACAATGGGACGACAAAAAAAAACACATTTTCACAGGCGATGAGGAGGGGAGGGCACACTGACTGACCATGTCTTCAAATCTGTAGCCTGGAGGCAGCGTGTCGTCTCTTTCTCCACACTTCTGAGCCTTTTCAGAGGTGACGCCATGCTGTGATACATGCAACACACGTTTATTCACACCAGGGCCATGCTTCGGCTCAGCACAATCACATACCTGTGCGGTTTAAATACGTGTGCGCACATAGGTGCATGCACAGTGTAGCATTGCTGTACCTCTGTGACCTCTGGCCCAGTGAATACAGGCCGTGGGGGGACAGGATCAGCGGAGGGGAGGCTGCTGGCCAGGGCATCGAACGGATCCGCCGCAGGTGCCTGCGCATGCAGCACAAGTCAGCACACGGGAGCAAGCAACATGCTGTTCAGAGCAATCCCACAATGCTTTAGCAAGTCTTTACCTCTTTGGCTGCTTTTGCTGCAGGAGAAGGAACCTCCACCTGCACCTGTAAAACAGATCCAGAATCAGTTTATATTAAATAAGCAACACAATATACCATGTCAGCGTGCAGGGATCAATCAAAGCCTGGAGTAAAAAAGATGCTAAATGAAATAAATTTGAACATTAATAAATAGATCAATGTAAAAGAGACAAAGCTAATGATAACAATAATGATGATACCACAGGAAAACAGTGGAAATGTGAGATTTTATAAGTTCTTGAACCCCAAGAAAATGAACAGAAAAGAAAAGTTCCTCTTTCTTAAACCCAGAAGGAGAGGGGACAGAGGAGGGACAGTGAGCTGAGCACCATGACAGTCTTCCATCACACCCATTAATCCTCTACAGAAACACAGAGGACAAAAGTGTCAGAGAGCCTCCACCCTGGTTTAGTTCAGGTTCATCTACCTTCGTCTGTGACGGTTTGACTTCTTTTTTCCCCTGCACAGACACATTTCCAGCCGCAGCCATTGATGTTTTAGTGGTATCAACTTTAGTTGCCTCAGCTTTGACTGTTGTGATGCCAGCAGTACTCTATAATATAAATCAGTTTGAATCTATTATTGGCCAAGTGCATTGTCAAGTTAAATCATAGGTAAGAATAAGTCAGAATATACATCCAAATAAAAACATAAAAGACAGGGAAGCAAGTAACTGAGCTCAGCAGAAGAAAGCCTCCACCATCTTGGTTACTGATGAGTCATTAGTTTAGAGCTAGTGAATTGTCGGCCTCTCCTCTTCATTTGTTCCCTCTGGCTGACTCAGATCTCTGATCAACGTGTCGTGTTGTAAGTGCACTTGGAGCAAATACAATAACAAGCACAGGCTTGAAGTGCAAAGAGCTGCAGAGAACAGAACAAGAGTCCTTTGTATTTCCCAACTGGTCATCTTGAAAGTAGTTAGAAGTTAAAAAGGAAGGCCAAAGCTGCCGCTTGTTTGCAAAGAAACTCCTGAAGCAAGACAGGTCCACACAGCAAGTATCTGGGTGGATTCAGGAAACAGCTGCAACAAATCCTGATAAGACTCTGTGACTGTGACTCAAAGACATTGCAGCAAAAAGAGAAATAAAGCAAGTGACAGAAGCAAGCTGCAGAAGGTGCACCTCACAGCGGGTGCAGCTGTTGAGTCTACCTTGGCTGTGTCTTTGGGCGACCCTTTAGGTTTGGTCACAGCAGTGGTCGCTGCCGCACCAGCAGCTGCAGCTGTTCCAGCAGCTGAAGGAGCTGCGGTTTTGACTTGGGAGACAGGTGCAGTCTACAAACATGTTGCCAAATGATTACTCACAAACACAAGGATGACATGACAGGATACACTGTGCTGCTAAAGCAGTAGACATACTGAAGAGCTAAGTGTGGAGCAGTTGTTCAGGCTGCACTTGTAAATAAGAATCTGTTCTTAATTGCTTGCCTGGGTAAAAATGTTGAATAAATAAATAAATAAATAAAAGTTTAACAGTGTTAGTGACAACAGAGCAGGAGAAAATGTGCACTGATCACTGGTCAGATCTGTCACTGACTCACTATGGTGCAAAAATGATACGATATATGATTGAAGACTAAGGCTGATCTGACCAGTCATCAGTTGAGGTTTAAATACAGGTGCTTTTTCATGTTTTAGCCCATTTAAAGCAAACTTTGCATAGTTTAAAATTAAGTACAGTATAGTACTGTAACTTTCTTTTTACATTCATTAATTTACAATACAAGTCTCATAAGATTAGTCCTGGCTGACATGAGTTTAAGAGTCAGCTTATCAGCAAGAAATGCTGCACTATAAAAAAAAACAGGAAATTACTCACAATAAACAACACAATGAATGATATAGTCACCAAACAGATCACATGAATTTGGTGGTGTGATTTAAAATTGTGCTGTTGAACTGCTGACACAAGCTGATGGGAAATATTTTGAACAGATCCCCAACTATAAAGACAGCTGATATCACATTCAGGATGATTCATTGATTCATTATCAATAGAGAGTTTTGAGTATCTGAAAGGTGACTAAGTGGTAAAAATCAATCAATAAAAGCTAAAAAAAAAAAAGTTACATGGTCATAATTAAAATGCTACTTGGGTTAAAACAAGAAAAAGCAACCGATCAGCACTTTGTCCATGATGACATCATTACCTTCAGCATCTCTTTAGGACCGCCTCTCGCACCTGCTGATGTCATGTCAACAAGAGTAGCCCCAGCAGACGACATGTCAATAACAGTAGCAGCTGCCAGCGAAGCGTTAGTCTACAAACCAAGGAGCATGTGTTAAGAGAAAGAGATGAGGATGAGGATGTTATCGATGAACGCAGCTCCACAGTTTGTGAAGAACAAACATCCCGAGCGTGACAACATGAGAGTGTATTAATGTGAAGCAACCATTGCTCAGATCCAGATGGCGTGGAAGCCCGAGCCAGAGAGACAATGTGTATAGAGGTAAAAAAAAAAAAAAAAAAAGAAGGCAGAGGGGTAAATATATGTTTTGATGAAGCCAGTGAAGAAGAAATGTGAGCTGGCTGATGTTGAGCACACATTCAAGGTGTTGAGACCAAAAGAAGGAAGCGGTGATTCGTGTTACATCACACCAAACAGCCAAAAGCCCCCTTTACTTCATCCAGAGTCCATCTACCTCTGGTTTGGCTTTAGGTGCCTCTTTTCCCGCCGTCCCAACTGAAGCACCTCCTCTCGTTGTGACGCCACTTCCTGTGGCTCCACCCGTTGCTGTGGTAACCACCCCAGGCTTTGTAGCCATGGCAGATCCTGATGAGGCCTTCTGCAACGCAGTTTACTCATCATTAGGAGTACTACTCAGTCTGAACAGTCACATTTGGAGGAAGCTGACATCATGGTGACATCATTAGGCGTGTCTTGACTTGGGTTTGACCCCAACAAACTTATAAGTCAGCATCTACGCCACCGTGCAATAGGTGAGTGAGTATGGGTGACAGAAGGAAAAAATGTGACTTGTGCATTATTATGGAAAATGTAGTAAACAATATTTTTAGAGCCACTGGAGCCCAGAAGGATATTCTGGACTATGTTGCTTTACTAATGCTAAACTAAATAATAATACAATCCGAAAAAAATAAATCTAATGGATCCTAAAGAGTTATGTGTTCCTGAAACTCACAATGATGTGTGTCACACTTCATGCACATCTACTGCCACTGAAACCTGAGCAGCTGTAACCAACTATACAGGGGCACCGGGGTCAGTGGCTAACAAGAGTCACTTATAGCTGTGGCTTAATGGATGAGTAGCTCAGTCTATAAATAACTCTGTAAAACATCTGTTAAAACATCTATTTACTGCTTGTTATGAATCATTACTATTTCAAATATTAGACCTACTTCCCGCACGTAGCCACTTTAAAATATCCAACCAAAGCTGACCTTGACAGGCACTGACATCAAGAGAGACCACTAAAGTAAAAACAGACTGGCATGAAAAAAGTAAATACTAGAATACTGAGATACAACCAGGAAGTAGACTCCCTGTTTCGTGGAGTCAAGAGGAGATTAAAGACGCTGCTTCGATGCAAAAACTAGTCGTTAGATGACTCAGGACTTTCTAATTAAAAGTGAGAGGAATAGATTTTTAATTCAAGCCAGGAATAAGAGTTTGCCCTGATCTTGTTAATCTAGTGAACAGATGTTAACCAGATATAGATTATACCAAAAAACTAAAGTTTACTCTCCGGCAACCAACTGCATCCTGAAACTTTCAGACAAACTTGCAAACCTAAGACAAATATTGTTGAATAACCCTTAAATGTCAGCTTCCTGAAGTTCACTTATCACCAAATCTGGAGATCAGTTCAATCAGCAACAGATCAGATCGACCAATCACGTTGATCCATTGTTTGAGAGCAGCATTAGGGGGTTCAACCGGCTTCCCACACGTAAAGTAACTGGGTGTTTCCTCGCTGCGTTTGAATGGAAGGAAGAGAAAGGTTTTCACAGCTACACCTATACACTCTTTCGGCTTAAAAATGCCACTGAAAACATTAAACAGCACAGTGCTGAAACAGGAAAGGAAGTAACAATACTCCACATAGTCCAGATAATGAGGGGGGTCAGGGGGTCACACACTCACAGGAAGCTTACAAATGAGTTACTTTTGTGTGTGTGTGTGTGAGAAGGAGACAGGGAGAGAAGAGGTTAAAAGTTGCAGGGGAACGTGTAATACCTCGAACTGTGCAGGCTTTACAGTGGAGACCTGGGCTGCCGGTTTGGGTGTGGCCTGGCTCGGCTGCGACTGCGGAGAGAACCAGATAAACAGAGAGAGAGAAGTTACACATGCGCAATGCAAAAAGAAAAAATCTAACAAGGAGTCACCGTAATCACTTCATGCTTCACACTGAGCAACATCAACATCGTTTCACAAAATTTGTGGAAAACAAAACCCTTCCATATAGTTAATGCCTGCATATGAACGAATATGACAACAGTCCTGACAGACAGAGAGAGACAGAGAGGTAAAGAAAGAAACTTTATGTACAGCTTTGTCACAAACTGCTGAAAAACATCCACAAACCCATCATCATCACCCATCACCCACCCATCCATCATGCTGTTGTCAGAGGGGGTAGGTTCAGGCACTGCATTCCTCACTCAAGGGTGTGACTGTTGGTTGTCAAACAGAGCGCAAAGACACACCGTGCATTGCTGTTGTTTCTGGTTGCCACAGCAACAGCAGCAGCAATGATGACGAACAGTCGACTCGAAAACATAATTTACTCTTCAGGTGACACCACAGACAATAAAGTTAGCACATGAGGCTTTGGACTTTGGTGTGTCCTTTTTTCACACTCACACACTCTGCACTTCCTCACACAACAACTATCAATCACACTGTAGCTATATTGTGTATCACTGTAGTTGTGATCTTTGATTTCCTGACACGAGTCGAGCTTCCTGTTCAGTTACAAATGTTCTTACTGCTCGTGCTGAAGAAGACCCAAGTTTATCTTCTGGTTCACTGCTGTTCCTCCTGACCTCAGACCTAAAGACCTAACCCTATATGTTACAAGATCCAAAAACATGCATTAGAAATGTTTAAATGTATAATGTTTGGTTGACAAAAACTAGTTCTAACACTAACTCTCATTAACAGGATGCTTTTCAGTCATCTACCAGTAGCAACATTGGCATTTAACAATGCAGACAACAGGCCCGGCCAGGCCTACACATTGTGATGATTGTCAACCATCAACCGTTAGTCTACAATGTTTGCAAAGTTTGCAAAGGAACCAAGCGGTGTTCATAAGACCTGGCTACACATGGCCACCAGGGTTTCCGTTGTCCGGTAATTACCGGACTTTGGCCGGTAAAATCTGCCGAAGTCCGGAATTTTCTAACCCCGCCGGTCAAAATGTCCGGTGAAAATATCCCCTCCAAGTCCGATCACTATTTAAATTTTATTTAAAAACCAACCAAACAAAAACGAAATCAGAGATTTCAGTGACATCTACCCCGAGTGGAGAGAGGCTTCTCTCTGCATAATCGCATCAAAACAGCACAGTGAAGTGACCTGGGGGAGAGGAGGAGGGGGCGGGGGGTCACTCGACTGACGCGCATTTCAAACTGTGCGGAGAGTCCGGAGACACTGCACACATCAGCTGCTACAGCACATTTCACACGCAAAAATCCGTAAAAAGTAAAAGAAAAATTACTTTTTCAGTTTGTTTGTAGAGTTTTTATTGCAAAGCAGCGACTTTTCATTATTGTTACGGTAGGCTACGTCAAGTTGCGGCAGCCGCGTTATTATGAAATGCGCCGGTTAATGCTTGCAGTCTGAGAATAGGCCTGCAGCTTCTTTATGTTGTCTGAGCGCAGGCTTGTGCTACGTGGTCAGTTGACGGCATTAACAGTAAATTACGTCCGCCATGAGTAGATCGCCAGTCATCTCCGCATTCGTCGGCACACACACACACAGAGCAGTGCACATGCATGACCGTCGTGCCCCCCCCCCCCATGTTGCGATCGCGACCCCCGCCACAGTGTCCTTGTAATAAACCTGTGGGAAACACTGACCTGGCGGCATCATTTATGATTTTAAGCTCAATAAATTCAGATAATAGACTATTTGACCGGAATTTCAAACATTTGTCCGGTAAATTGAAAACCTGCCGGTCACGTTGTCCGGTAACATTTTTTTCTAGCGGAAACGCTGATGGCCACATAAAACAAGACACTGCATCAAGAGCATTTTTAACAAATAAGAAAAGTAGTGAGTCTACCAACTCTACTTACTAAACTACTAAACTAAATCCAGTCTGTAGGATACAGTCAGTTCATGTTATCTTTGTTGAGAAATAACGTTCAAAAACTGGTTGCTTTTCCTCCATTCTGCTAACCCTCCTCTGGGCCATGTGCATTTGTTTTTAAGAAAGCCGGCAAAAAAGTAGTCCATGGAGCGGTGGACGACGTTATATAACATGTTACAATGTGTATGTTAGTGTCTTATCTGTCATAAACAAAAGATTACGGGTTATCGAGCCCTTTTTTGTTGCGGTGCTGCAGAGATGAGAGCTGGGACGCCGGGTTGGCTGCAAAGTACTGCACTGATGTCGCAAGGTTGGTTTTCAGCCAAGAGATGTCAGGTGGATGGCAGAGAGCATCCATCCTCAATTTATTTACTTAACCATCACAATTACGCCGAAGCTGTTTGATTAAGGTAAAATGTACTGTACCATAGTGGTACATACGGAAAAAATCCTTCAAGCTCCTCTTTAAATGACCAGTACAATACTCACTCACTCTCTAATCCTATGTGTTATATTAGAAGAATAAAGGCCATGTATTTTAAGTTTTACAGGTGTATACAAACACAGAGGGTGCGTGCAGTCGTGTCCAGGTGGAGTCGTGTATACGCTCCTGAGCCAAGCCCTGTCCTTTCAGGTGGTGTGAACTACAGTAAGAACGCAGAGCCTCCACCCCGCTGACACCAGAACAGAGTTGTTGCTGTTAGCTTCGCATCCAGCCCAAAAGCATTGTGTGGTGCTGTTGTTGAATTGTTTGGGGCAGATCTGAACCAGCCTGTTTGTGAACATTTCTGTATTGGTCCTGACTCACCACAGAGGGTTGTGAGATCAAACCTGAGCATAGATACACGTGCACAGAAAAGCATGCTATAATGCTAATGTGTGGTCACTGCACTGGTTTTACACTGTGATGTAGGTAATAACGGAGACGTTCTGTAATGATTCATTTCAAAGGATGTTTGACAGACACTGTCCTGACTCCTGTGACAGAAAATGTCCAAACCTATAATCATTATTGCATGTCTGAGCACCTATAAGTTAAACTGTAAAGCCAGTTGTGTTTATTTTATTTTTTTTAATTAATTTATTCTTTTTTGGGGGGTTAGGGTTAGGATTTTGTTTTGATTTGTGATTTTGTCCATGTTGTCTTTATTGTCTGTCGCTCCTCTTGACCTACTGTCCTCCTGCATCATAATGTTTGTTAATCACTGAACTTGCACAATAAAAAGTTAAAAAATTAAAATAAAATTAAAATTAAAGCCAGTTGTGCATCACTTTATATAGTTATGCTAAGTGGGTCGGGATGGAGGGCACAGACAGTGTGTACGTCTGTTAATGGCTGTGGTGAGGAAAGGAAAACAGAGGGATGAACAACAGTAAGATAATGAATTGCACCACTCTGAGCCGTCTGCAATCTGGGACCTCTGATTTAGAAATGAGTGCAGTTCTTCACTGTCAGTGATTACCCAACACGCTGGTGTTACATTTACCAGAATAACAGCAGTATCAGCTCAGTGTTGTTGACACATGTAAATCACACAACTCTGATTTAACCACTGTCGCTAAAATGATTCCTCGAACACTCAATATTCATTTGAAATGTCTTACTCTGGGCAGATATAAGACTATTTTATTTGAGTTTTTCTGATTAAAAATTGCATAATTAACTGACAGTTGGTAGACTCAACACGAAGCTGTTCAAAAAAGGAAAGGAAGGAGGAAATGGCACTGGGGAGGAAGTGAGGTCACGAGCAGCCAGGGCATCCCCTCTGCCACAGGGGAAGTCATGTTGCTCCTGTTACTGCAATAAATATTGATTGTTGCTGCTAGTAACCACGAAACCCCATCGACCATAGAGAGGACACATGGTGAAACGGCACGCCGCTGGGTGGTAACATGGGATGTGTCAGATGTCAGACGTTTTGCAAGTCTCACATTGTATGTAAACACACATGAAACAAAAATCAACCAGCTAAGATTTTTTTTTAGATATATTGACTTACATCAGTGAAGAAAAGTGCATTAAGTACAATAAGCGTTTGTTTTCAGCTGACGCTTTGGGCAAAATGGTTCATTTGGTTTCTTGCAGAGAACTAGACGAACACTGCTCTCATGTGCTTGATAGATTTGAAGCTACAACGAGCAGATAATTAGATTTATTAATAAACAAACCCATGCTCTCTGTTTCACTTCTTTGGACTTCCCTCAGCTGCTGGCTCTTGCTTCATATCAACTGTTAAGCATAAGAGCAGTATCAATCACGCTCTCTACAATAACAAGTAATACATTTTCCATGAACTATTCCTTCAAACAAAGTACACCAACATACCATGGTGTGATATCCAGCCTTGGGTGCAATATTCACGCATCAAAAGTTTTGGTCATTGTCTGTCGGTTTTCTGGTATGTCATCGGAAAATAAACAAATCATGAAGAAATCAGATTCACTTTGCTTTCTCTGACAGAACAGAACAGTGTACTCAATGACCACATTCTCATAAGATTTGAAATGATTGTGTTTATAATACAAACTTGAAGTCTCAGTTGAAATCAAAGGAAGTTGGCCAAGAGCATTTTGGTGACTCATTTGTCTTCTATTCACACAAGAGAAGTCCACAAACATGGAGCTGGGTCACAACCATGCAGGCATGAGAACTGTGAAAATGTGCTACCTTGCCAATCTGGATAAGCAACACTAGGGCTCAAAGTAAATCTGCACTTTACTGCACAGATTAGCAATAGCATTCACATGCATTTGTGTTGGTGTCGGTGAGGAGGAGGAGGGGGCTCTGCTGAAACAGTGTCTCAAAAAAAAACCAGACACAAACAACAAAGTCATCTCCCTCAAGGCTCTGTCTGACATCAAAACCACTGCACAGGTAAATGACCAGCCCTGTCTCACACAGATGCCATTTAACAAAGACAGGTTAGGCAGCACATGATGCGGTGAACCACCCAGCTGCAAACAAACAGGCTGTTTATTTCACTCACAGTCCATTATGAGAAACAATGCATGGTATAAAAGACAGGATGGAAACTAACTATCCCATTACATGAGCTTATTTACAAGATGAGTCATGCTATCAGCAGCAGGTGATCATAAAAATGATCAATAATACATGAATATGAATAAAAGGGGGAGGGTTACCTTCTGATTTTCTACAGCTGAAACTGAAGCTGAGGTTTGTTACATTACGTCACAAACTGAACTCTCTGCTCACCTCAGACCCACCCACCACATGCTTTGAGAGTGTTACGTCTGCTGTGACTCCAAACTGCAGCATTCCTGCATTCCTCATGCCTCCTGCACAGCAGACTGCTCTCTGCTGCTTACAGGTGAAACATTACACAGATACTAACACACACATACACTATAGTACACATGCCTCACACATTATGCCTGTCTGAGCACCTTCTCGGCAAAAACATAAAGATTAAGTGCAATGTGTGTCTGACACAGGTGTCATCACCAGACAGCATTTTAAAAATGGATGGTGGTGTACGGCCCCTCCTCCAGGTTTCCTCCCTGTTACATATTTTTGCACAGTTTGTTTTTCCAGAAAAGCAGAAACATGACACTGGGTTTTCTGCCCATATCCTGAGAGGTAAATATACTTCTGAGCTACACAGTAAAAATAGAAACCACTTATATTAGCAAAAAAAAAAGCATTCAAGCATTCATTAGCAGTCAACAAGTTCCCATGAGCTGCGCCTCAGTATCATCATTAAATGTTTCACCTGAGTTTCTGCACCAAAATCAAAACAATACTTTTTTTTATATTGATGCAGACATTTTCATGAACCACTGAACTTCCCTTACTTTATTACACATAAGTGCACCTACACTGCTCACTGAATTACATCACAGATAAGCTGCTTGAGTCATAAAGGCAGTTAGACGACGCAATAAAGTCGTGAAGATAAGTAAGGTATTCAAAAAATATAGTGTACAGCTAGAGGCTACATGATCTCGATTTTAAAGCATATCATCAAAGGGTTTCTTAACAAACAGTTGCAGCAGAGCAGGAGAGTAGAGGTGCTATCAAACTACCATGCTATCATGCTTTGTATAAAATCTGGAACATTATGTTTTTGGGAAAATTAGGTGATTTTCTTAACAAGTGCACTGTGGACAGAAAATCCCAGAGTCATGTTATCTCTTCCCTAAAAACAAAGAAACTGGTTTGGGGAATTCAAGCAGGCCTACTAGAGGACTTTTCTCACACGTCCATAACTGGGGTGGACAAAGTAAAAGGAACAGTATAAAAGTGTCTGTATCTTGTATGCAAATTCATGAGGTGATTACATTTTTATTGAGACTGTGATAATTAATCCAACAGTGGAGTCATTGTTGTAGATTGTCAAGTCATTAGACGACTTTGTACTAGATGTTGCTGTTACTCTGTCCAGCCCTGTACACAGACAGACAAATTCGGAGACGGACTGACGGGATGCAGATGGCGTGAATCTCATACAGCTGTACCTGATAGAAATTTTGTCGAGGTAAGGGAAGGGGCCGATAGTTGCCGTGTATCTGTTTCACAAGGAAAACATTGAAGCCGTTAAGCAGAAGTTTACAGCTCAGAGACACACACACAGTGAATCAGTGCAGGGATGGACTCACATAACAGTGCATATAGTATATACTATACACATGATAAAATTCAATGTGCATACTCTGCCCAACAATACCAGTGTTATTAGAATTGTGACAACAAGTAATTGTGACATCCCTTGTCTAAGCACAGGTTTGAAATCACTACAGGCTTCAAACCAACAGTTTATGTAAATACAAGCTGCAAAGGGGAAGTCGATTGTCAAGTAGTGAGTGGCAACTTTTTGTCAAAAGCAACCAAATAGACATTTGTGAAATATGTGTGAAAGTGTGACAAAACACTCCAAACCAAAACCACACTGTCTTGATGGAGACTCATACTGAAGCTCAACTAAAGCTCCTGTAGTAAGAGGATGACACAAACACAGACTGCACATCAGAACAAGAGGACTGGTGGCAACATCATCCGGTGAGGACTATACACACACACACGCTGCCTGATGTAGCTGCTGACAGGACGTCAACATCATCGTCATTCTGGGAGAGAGCCGGGCACGCTGCCGTCCAAGGCCCAGGAGAGCGTGGCCAAGATTAGACGCAGCGTTTTGGAGCTCTAATGATCCTCTCATATGACTCTGAACTCCAGTGACAGTGCAGTAAGGTCATAATGGCAGCTCGGTGCCATCTGAAACCATTTGAAATGCTGATGTGCTTGTGGTTTCCCATTCGAGTCGTTGCTTCCGTTTAACATGGGTATTAAAAGCTGCATACATCATCCATGACATGATGCACACGACTAACAATGCACTTGTCCGTCAAAAGAGGAGAAACCAATGCGGTATATCTGAACCTTCCCCTAAAAGAGTGATTAAAGCTGTAGCTCAGCCCTGCTATGAAAACTGATGACTAATGCCGGGCCCCACCCCGCCAACCACTAACACGCACATGCGAGTATGGCTAAGAAACACCTCCTTAGCTATTTTAAAGCAGTGGCAGCAGCTAGCTAGATATGACAACTTGTAGTGAAATGGTCAGTAGCAATAACTTGGATGAGCTGAATGGTGGAAAGCCGTCGTCAGTGTTAAAAGACAAGAATAGGAAGCACATTGTAGGTGGAAAAGTAGCAACGGAGGAAACAGTTGTTGTGTGACTGCAGGGCTGGATGAGGGTGAATATTATTGGTGTAGGCGAGATGAGCTATCAGACAGCTGGGTCAACTCGACAGTGATGTCATTAGTCGGATATAACGTAATTGTCATCATAAACTGTGCTTATATTGCGCTGTTAACATGGATTTATTGCCACATCACACAGACAGTGTATAGAAAGACAACTATGGTACTTTAACAACACATTCCTGGTCTCATGTGTTTGTTTACCACACTGACTGAACCCTTTCTCATTATGCAGAATGATAATGTATATTTCTCTATCAAATGACACATTTTTTCAATTTCTTTTATCAAAATAAGCCGCACACACTGATTTAGGCATTTAGGTTAAATTTAGTTCCCAGCATTGACAAAATATTGATTAGCAAGTGTACTGCAGTACAAATTCACGGCGGATTGTTTATTTCATCCTTTTCTTTGTAACCAGGGCGATACATTGTTCTCAAGAAGATCTATAAAAGTAACAGTGACGGCAACGCAGTAATCTCTTTGCCAACTTTCCAACTTGACACGTAAAAGCCACAAGCTGCTGCTGCTCCTCAGACAACACACAAAACACACACACACACACACACTGATCACGGTGAATTCCTGTTGAATGCAGACACATGACCAATAAGCCTCCAAGCCTGTGATCATACCACTGCCCTGCTGTAGCCTCACAACAGCCATCCAACTGACACTTTGACAGATATCAAACAGGAAGCCTCTTCACACACACTGGCATTTACAAAGGAGTGAACAGCACACTGCCCGGATACGTACCATAGGTTTGATTGTGAGTGTGTATCCTCAATATATGCTGCTGTATGTAGCACCAAGATGCTCCCCTGAGGCTGCTTCAACTTAGATTTCCGATGTGTAAACACTTAAGTCTGCTCCGAATGTCAAACACACACGCATGCACACACACGCACTTTTGTAAACACACATACATACATATACG
Source organism: Decapterus maruadsi (assembly GCA_030347415.2). Lineage (NCBI taxonomy): Eukaryota > Metazoa > Chordata > Actinopteri > Carangiformes > Carangidae > Decapterus > Decapterus maruadsi. The sequence continues at coordinate 7,587,995 of CM064896.1, read as the reverse complement.
CACACACCCAGCAGGGAAAAAAAACTTGACGCTCCGCCCTCTAGGAAGAGGCAGAACAAGCTGGAGCTGCTCAGGCTCCGCCTCTTCATCCACAGGGCAACGGAGCAGGCTGAGTGAGATTGGACAGTCAGACACACAGAGCCCCGCCCACTGCTCCCTCCCTGCCACGAAAACTCAGACTCAAAGTCAGCGTGAGGGAAACTTTGGGCTGGGTTTGGGGGGTGGGCTTTGGGTGAAGGGATGTTGCAGTTCGATAACAGAAATGACTGCCTGCAGCGAGACGTCTGTGAGAAGAGTTATAAAGGAGGCAGAGTTGAAACATGAGGCAGTGATGAAGCAGGAGAGGATCTGCTGCAGCACTGCTGTTTGGCAGCATCTGGGTGTGTCTGAGACACTCACTGCTCAGGAATCTGGACCTCAGAGCCACTCGAACGAGAGAGACAGAGAGTGTCTGCGCGTGATTGGAAAGAAAACAAGAGAGGGAGGGGTATCGCATCGAGTGCAGTCCACACACCACACCCCGAGACAGACTGAGCTGGGAGAAAGAACTAAAAGAAAGAAAGAAAGGGTGTAAATTAAAGAAAGAGAAGCTGGAAAGTAGGAAAACAAACGGGTCATCGACACAAGTTCTGACATGTTCGCTCCAGCCCTCAGAGTAGACCCTGCACAAAGCAGCAGACAGGAAACACAGATTCTGGGCTGCAGCCAGAGGTTATGTAAGAATATTAGAAAAAACATAGGAGTATAACCTCTCCCTTCTCTGCACACACACACACACACACACACACAAATTGGCACACTGACTACAGCAATGAGTAGCCTAGTTGACCATTCAGGTCAGGACCCCCCACAGTTCATAATCATAGACATTTGATAAAACCAGATAAGACTAAAATAAACTAAACTAACTAAAACGTCTACTATGTAGAACATGTTGACAAGAGAGGGCTTTGGGAAACAGCTCCCTCTGGTGTCCACAAACACTAATAGCACTTAGGTGAAAATGAATGGAGGATTGTGAAGTGTGTGTGTCTGTGAGCTCATGTATGAGTCTGTTGTTTCATGATGTATGAACACAAGCCTACATAGATAATTATACTGAATGTGCGTGTGTTTGGTCTGCACTCATAAGAAGAGCAACACTTTTTATACAGTTTATACACAATTAACAGAAATAATAATAAATAATAAAAAATGCAGACTGTCAAACTTTGCTTTTTATATGACCTCATAATAAACTCTAGGTTTTTTTCTAGAAAAGTTATGAACATAAATAGACTGACTAAAATGTCAGACAAAACAACCTGACCTACAACACAATATCCACCTTGAATAGACGATAGACAGAGCTAGAGGAATGAGATTTTTTTTTCCCTCTTATTAACAGTTCAACAGTCTGTCCTTTGTCTGACAATCTTATTTGTCTAAAAATATATTTAATTGGTGAAGGAAGAAGACTTTGGGTGTCTACAGTTCGTTACACAATCACTCCCCTGGCATCCCTGTGGCAGAAATATTCTTGTCTTTTCTCCAAGGCCGTTCATGATGAATCTACTTTAACAGCTTTGGCCCCGGCTGACTCCAAAACACAACAGAGCCAGAAAGTGTTTAGTGTCCATTGATCTCCCTTGAGAGAAAGGAAGAGAGAGAGAACTGGTATGTTTCTCTGAAAAGCATGCATGCTTACACTGGATCCCAAAGCCTTACTTGGTAACCCCCGGTAACGCTTATCATTTGCTGACAATTAATGAGCCAAAACAGACCGACCCATCCAGAGGAGGTCAACCAATCCAGACTGAGGAGCTGTATAGGGGGTGGGTGGGGATTTCCACCCTGAAACTTTGACGCTGTTTCTAGGAGATCATAGGCCGAACCAAGAAAGTGGGAGGTTTCATGGCATCATGTTCCTTAAATTACGTCTGTGAGAAAAACACAGGACTGAGGTTTTTGCTGGCACAATAAGAAGAAAACAAACACATTTTGATGAGAGCCGGGAGGTGAAAGGATAATGATGTGTTTAGCCAAAAAGTTCTGCAGGTGATGGTGAGGTGACGAGTGTGTGAATCGGGCCACATCTCATCATGAACCTGAGCTGCCAGAGGCAATCCGTGTCCTTCTCCATCCTGCAAATGGAAAACCTGTTACAGCCCCTGTGGAAGCTGCAACAAGGAGCAGATAAACGACCCTGGAAAACTTGACAAACCAGACTGATACTCCTTGAGGAAAAGGAGTAACACAGACAAAAGCCGGAGGTGGATCTGTCGACTTTGCAACAATTAATTAAAATGCTGTGGGTGGGGGCGGATGGATGGGGTCACTGACAGTAATGAACCCGCAGAAAGGTTACAGCTGTTCTACAGCCTGTCTATCAAAGCCCATCGTTTCAAAGTAAAGAGTCTTACAACAACCCCCATCAAACCTGTTTCTAGCAGCAGCAGACTGAATGTTTCAGCTCACAGAATCTGATGAACATGACTGGCATCAATGGCAAGCAGATGCAGATAGCAACCAGAAGGTGATGAAACAAGATAAAACCAGAATATTTCTCTCAGGAATTAGTGTGGATCAACCACAGCAGAGATACGGGGCGGTGTTTAGCTCAGTTGGTAAAGCACCCGCCCCATGTGTAGTTACTTCGGCTACAGTTCGAGTCCCGCGTCGGACGGCCCTATGTCATCTCCCCCACTTCTCTGCCTCCTGTCACTCTCTGAACTGTCCTATCCAATAAACGGATGAAAAGCCAAAAAATACTTTTTTTAAAAAAGAAGAAAAAAACACACAGCAGAGATACAAGAGAAGCAAGTTTATCTGTATAGCCCATTTTTACGAACAGTTTGTCTCAAAGGGCTTTACTGTACATGGCAACATAACAACACCCTCACATCGACTGAGGAAAAAGTCATTTACTGTAAGTCCATGATATCAAAACTTACAGCGGCTATTTGTTAAATAAACGTTATTTGCTTATCACCAAATACAGCTAAAACAAGTAAAATCCCTGAACAAACTCTGACTATTTGAGTTGCAGCCCAGGCTGAAAGGACTTACATTCATCAAGTGCCCATGAGTCCACAACAGTTTCTGAGGAATTGAGATTAGGGCTCCACTGCAGGAACAACCCCAAGGGAAATAATAGTTGATGACTGGATAAGATTGTCTACATTATGATCTGTAAAACCAGAGATGTTCTATATTATATATTGCCTAGAAGGACTTTGGTAAAACGTACGCTATGTGAAAAACCCCTTGCCCCTTGGGGGATCAAAAAGAGAATTGCAGGAAACTGTTATTTTCTGATCTTAAGCCAGGAAACACCTACAACTCTTTCAGGCTCAGCTCTACATTATCCTCAGTTTAGGACTTTAGTAGCTTAAGCACAAATAGTGAAGCTTCTCAGGTTCCCTTTTGTTCATACTCACAGTAAACTAAAAATGTCCTTTACTCTGCTGGTTTGATGTTCAAGCACCTCCTCTAAATTTAGCGCTGCACTTTCCCCCCTTGTTTGTTGACCCACACGTGACGTGACATCACATCACCCCACTCTAAAAAGATTCACAAAAAGATGGTGATCCTTGTTTGCGTTCCTCCGATTCCCCTCTTTCATGTGTTGACGAAAAATAACACCAAGAATCTTTATCATAATATCCGATTGCAGCTTCCAGTAAGGGGTCACACTGCCCTGCATTACTTATCCTGACTTGTGGGAACAAACATCATGTGGCTTCGAGCTTCAGCTTTTCCTCAAGCAGGGCAGATGTAAACACATTACAAACTAATGTACACAAAGAGTTTGGTGCAAGACAACAGGCACATTCCCAGGTAAGCCCAGAGGCCTGAAAACGGTCCTGCAGTAGCTTTTATATAACTCACATGACAAACGGCTGAGAGAGCAGTGGTTGGTTCAGCAGTTGAGCTAGAAGCCAAACTGACAGTGAAGTGAGGAATCTGACGGTACAAGTCCTGATGAGCGCTTAGGAACACACAGACACAGCCTGCTAATGTGATAAACAACAACATTTAAAAACACATTTAACACGAAATGGGAAGATGATATGAAGTTGTGCAGGGCATGAGACAGCTGTCACACACTCTCATCTCTCTTTCTGGCACAAACACACAGCCTGAGAGTTGATTGCACATGATGAACCATCACATCGGCACGGCTGATTACCTCAAGTCTTTTTTTGAAAGCTGTTTACATGTCAATGCAATAATCATAATGAGCCAATGCTTTAAGCAATACAACAAAAATAGAGACAATTTATGTAGAAACATTAACCGTCATTTGGATTCCCCTGGTGAAAGCAAGTCCAATAGTCACTTTCTATTAGCTCTGTTTGTGGTCTCTGCTCACTTAATCTGGCTCTTCAGCTGATAAATCAATCACTGTGTTATCCTGCAAGTCTCTACCCATGTCTGTTTGCTGTTCTGTGTTGAGTATGAAGTGTATTTCAGGTTTTTTAAAGCTTCTTTGCTGAAAGCACATGGAGATGGTGCTGAGTGATCCAGCGCAGTAAAGCTGATGACAGCTGTGGACTCGAACTGCAGGTCCATCACTAAAGACAACCAATTTCACTTTTACTAAACATTTGGCATGCTATTATTGTTGATAGATGTTTTGCACCTCTTTTATTTGTAAGAGGTAACTGTATTACCACTGTACTTCTATCTATGAGTGTGAGAGTGAAAACACAAGACCGAGTAGATGTTTACAAAATCCACTCAAGGTCATAAAGGATATGTATGTTAGGAAGTGTCTTGATGTGTGTGTGCATTTGATGACTGTGTCCTTGAAATTTTGAGACTTTGTTTTGCTGGATGTTCATGTGCAGTCAAGATATGTTTCCCCAAGTGGCCATTTCCTGTATTTCTAATGAGCCAGTGAATTTCTGGGGGAGTTAAACTGCTGCAGTCCAGAGCTTTGGCCCAAAACAAAACAAAAAAAATAAAGAAGAAAAATCCTCCCACCAAATATCCAAAGGTTTATCAGTGCACACTCCTCCTCCCTGGACACATTTGCTACTTAACCTTTCACACATAAAAGTGACTCAGAGCAAACTAACACAGCCCTGATAACAAAGTAGTGACATCAGGCGTCCAGTGCAGACCTGTCACACGTCAACGCACGGTCGCTTTCTGTGCCTGACAAATGTGACAAAAGACACTTCTGACGCTCAGGCATCAGGAAATGATCTAAATCACATATTTAAAGTTCTGTAAAGCCAAAAAAAAAAAAGAAAGAAAGAAGAACAATTATCCAAGCAACACACCCTGCATGGTTGCTCCATCTGCTGCTGCAGATTATCACAGAGGAATGCTATTTGGGCGAGACAGTAAAATCAAAACCCTCTCCTGTAAGAGCTCATAAAAACAAGCCTTGGTGTTCTTTTATAATAAATAATAAATCAGGATATTCTCAGCACACTCTGTAAACACACACATACACACATGTACCACCCTCAAAACAACATCACTAACAGTGATCTGTCAGGTTTTGGTGCTTGCATTAACTGGTAGCACAGCAGGCATTGCCCCAGCCTTGATTTAATATCTCACCAGGACAAAACAGACTGGACTCCCGGAGGCTGACCAAGAGGCTCTCACATTCCAGCAGGGAGATAGAGAGAGACAGAGAGAGAGAGAGACCGACAGAAACAGAGAGAGAGAGAGAGTGAGGTCTGCCTTGGATTAGAGCCAAGATAGTTTTCCTCCTCCTGTGTGTTTCCCCTACAAGTCCTTCATTGTACATACAGTACGAACCAGACTAACAGAGGCTATGACAAAAAAACAACAACTCCAAGTACACGTTTGTATTTACTGACCGGCTCGCAATGACAAAACAAAGACACACGTGGATACTTTTAGACTAGTTGCTCAGCACATACCATGGCTCAAGCACTCACACACACAAACACACACGCACATAGACAAACACACGTATGCACACACCTGCTCTTCCACAGCCACATCCTGCAGGGCCGGGTTGTCCCGTGGGCCTCGGATCCAGCTCAGTATCTGGCCCATGTTGGCTGAAAGTGCCTCCGAGTGTGCGTATGTGTGTTTATGTGTGCGTGTCTGTCAGCCTCTGCCTTGTATGTCGGCTTTCAGCATGTTTCCAACACGCAGGGAAGAGAAGGGGAGGGAGAGAGAGAGAGAGAGAGGGAGGGAGGGAGAGGGAGGGCAGAGGGAGTGAGAGGGGGGCGTGGTCGGGGAGCAGAGGCAGAGGGGGCAGTGGAAAGGCTCCGGCTCAGACGTGGAAGTCACAAGAAGAGGCAGGGCTGTAACTCTCTGGGCTATAAAGGGAAGTGAGCTGACCGTGGACTGACTGACACCCACCTGATGAGGGGGCATATCTGAGCTGCTTCTTGGGGGAAACGGAAGAACTCTCTGAGAATATCTGGGCATATACGTAAAACTATTTTTTTACAGTTTACCTATGACATCGATCTCTAACTCATCGACAAGCACACACCCAGATTTATAATGATACACAGGCCTTGAGCACACACACAGAGAGGCGTAGAGACACGGACGTCGTAGACACAGTTATGTACACACCCTAAAGTGCACTCTGCAATAAAGCAGACCTTGTGCAACTATCCTGCCTGACTAAGTCCCTATGAGAACAAAGGGAGAGGCCATTATTTAGTTTTTCATTACATCTGCATCCACTCTCCGCAAAGGGACATCCGGCTGAGCTGCAAACGTCTTAGGCTGGGAGTGGTATTGAGCTTCTTTATTTCTTTCCACATCTGGTCACCCGGGTCAGTCAGCATACCTTTCAATCAATAACCACTGGCTGAGCCCAATCAAAAAGCTCTATGGAGCCAACATTGATTATGTGTGCGTCGATACAGACCGATGACAACAGCAGCAACAAGTGTCTTTCAGAAACAGGCGTGTAGGGAGTGTTTCTGTTGAACACATAACTAATTGATTTGCTGAAGCTTAAGGGCAGGGCGTTGGCTCGCTGAAGCTTCACCTACAATATTTTTTCCAAGTCACAAGAAGAACATAGTCAGCAAATTATAACAGCGGGGGAAAAAACTGCAATAGATTCAGTGGTCACCGCTGATGAGCACACAGACCGACAGAGTGTGGAAAAGTTGCATAACACTGTATTCATTGTCGTCGTGACATTTTAGAGTAAGTGCAAAGTGCAATTCTGATCATATCGCTGAGGTTTTACATCACCTATGACTTGTGTATTGCATCCTTGGGTGGAGTGAGTGGAGTGGACACAATGCTGCATTTGTATGAATCACTGTGGAAGAATCAGTCTGACAGCCAAGCCTGTCAATTACAAGAGTTTTAAAAGCACACCTGAACAGAAGCTGGAAAAAATGTTTAAACCAGCCTGACATGAAACTCCCGTTTGTACAGCACACAGCTCAAATGGTGACTTAAACTCTATGAACAGGTGGAGATGTAAGCTTTCCCTTTCAACGGGCCAAATTTAATTCAAAGGTAACACACACTGTAGTGACACAGTGGGTGTAATACGATACTGAAACTGAACCACAGGAAACAAAATCCCTTTAGGATTTCTTTAGAGTTAAGACTTAGAGACACAAATTAATACCAGTGGAGGATTGAAGACATTAGGGGTGTCAACAATAATCGATTCGGCGATGCATTGCAATGCGGGACATGCGCGATTCAGCATCGATGCGGCTACGTTCCATAATCGATTATGTCACTGTTTATTTTCTGGCCTCAAATAAAGTTGTGAAGTTTCAATTACCTCCGAGGGCATTTCCGGCGCAACGACATGCGCAGCACTAGTAGCAGTGTTGCTGCTGGCTTTCTTTTTTTTTTTACCCGCGGTCGGGTTGAGAATTCATTCATTAACGCTCATGAGTCCGGCCGCGTTAGGTCCGAGATTCAACAAGCCGGTCGGGTTTTACTGTTTACTACAGGCAGTACGCCCGTTTATCACTTATAAATACAGTAGCCCAGGCTAGAGGAGGAGGGTGAGCGACTGAGCTCAGGCTGGGGGTCTGTGATGCAGCGGCGCGATCATGGATCTGTTCCGTGACACATGCTGTGGAGGCGACACGGCAGCAGCAGCCGCAGCACCCGCTACAGCGCTTTAGACAAAAAAAAAACTTGCCGTGCCGTGTAAAAAAAACAACAAAAAAGTGTCACTACTTCCTGTATCTGGCCCTTCAAAATAAAAGCCCCATAGACTTTCAGTCACATTGATTTTGAGTTTCAGGTTTGAAAATGCCATATGCAATATCCTGTACCATTCAATGTTATGTCAAAGATACAAGAGAGTGATAATACTAACATAGCAGCCGATAAAATCTGTTGTTCAATATCTCATGACTGATGAAAAATTTGCCGTGTTGTGTGCAGTAGAATTTTGATGCATTGCAATGCATCGCAATGCATCGGAGAATCGAATCGAATCGAATCGTTACCCTCTGAATCGTAATCGAATCGAATCGGGAGGACAGTGCCAATGCACACCCCTAGAAGACATGCATGCTTTAAGACTGGATAACAGAATATGAAAATTAGCTACATAATACAGAACTGCAGAGGCAATTAATCAGATTCGTCAAAATTCAGCTACGGTATAATTTATAAGGGTTGTTTTCAAACTGTGCATAAGACACCAGAGAAGTTGGTTCGCTTCATTGATTTGTGCCACGCATCAACACAGTCAGCAGTGGTGGAGACAGCTCATGGAAGCAATTAAGCAACTTTAAATGCAATGTGCGTAAAACGATTATGCTCCATGTCTGAGTCATAACTGTCATAAAACACACAGACCTGATAAGTGCACTTTTACATTCAGTGTTTATTTACACTTAGGTCAGGATTATCCCCAGATAACAAATAATCATAGGAGTTATAAAATTAATTTGTGGGTCACATGGTAGAGTGTATATCATTAACTCTCAGCCCAAAGGTTTGTGTTCAGCATGTGGCCCTTTGCTGCACGTCATCCCCTTCCTCTCTCCCCCTGTTTCTCTAACTGCACCTATCACAATAAGGGTGCAATAAATATAAAGAAGTAACTTTTTGATACTATTTAAATCCATAACTACATAACTAAATAATTATTTGGGGTAGAGACAGCTTGCAAATCTGCAGTTATTTCATTTTTGTCTGTGGGGAGTCACAGTGTCAAGTGTTCAGAGTCGTCTGTTGCTCCATCTGTTTCACACAGCAATGAACTGATGTCATACGAGTCTATTCTTCTGTCCCCCTCCACCTGTCAATATGAAGGGGCCAAACAAAGAACGTACAGCACAGGTACCGTACATGTCTGCATGATCCCATGCACACACAGACACACACACATGCACAGTCATGCTTTAACATGTGTGTAAACAATATGCACACCACATAACCTGCGGTATTGGCACATTCCCCGCCAGGAAGACACACCTTTGGCAATGAAAGTGCCAACTGACCTAGCCTGAAAAACTAGCTGTTGCACCATGGGGAAAAAGACAAATGATGGATTGCATGAGTATCTCTGAATGTAAACTTTTGTGGTGGTGTTGTGATGTTTTTCACCTTTTAACTTGACATTTGCACAAAAAGAGCAAAAAGTTTAACTGCGTAAACAACTGACAGTGATGAGCTCAGTATCTCTAATATTGCCCATGTAATGAAAGTGAATAAGGAAATACTAGATGTTGTCTTTAACATGTTTGCGTAAGTGAACATGAACATGAGTGTGTGTATGTGTATGTAATTGGACTCCACTGCTAAACTGGTGCTCATCTTTATATTTAGACCCATGGCTTACGACAGCCACTGCTCTCTCCACCACACCAGATTCAGGCATCTTCAAACCCTGCACATCACCTCCTCACACACTGCGTCACCTACATTCAACGATGTTCTCAGAGGGAAACTATACAGCACATAACTGTAAAACTTCACATCCTGAAAATAATCTTACAAAATAGCCACGGCTCATTTTCTAAAAATAATACAGACAAATTCCTGATAAAGATGATCACGACTCTAATTCAGAATAAAACATTAAGAGGAAATGAGCTCAAAAGTCAGAGTGATGACGAATTTTTCACGTTGCTTAAGAGCACAATGGTGGGTTGATATTAAAAGCTACAGATGAAACTGTGCGATGGTACCACTTTAACTCTAATGACCAAGCTCACAGACTGCAGGTGAGAGCGTTAGTGTCACCTCCTCCTCTGCACACAGAGGGAGCACCAGCACCTTTCTCAGGAAACAGGTTTACAAACCACAGCTGAGGAGGCAACATTTCCAAACTGAGGCATGACTATGCACAGCAGAGGGAGACAAACACAAGCATAGATGTTCCCTCTGACCTTTAGGCTGCTGCAATCCAGCACAGGCATTTTAATTGACAACAGTACACACCCACTTACATTATGACTTCCTCAGACAAAAACCGTTTAGTAAGGTGGATCCAAATAACAAATCTGTGCGGTTGACGATGCTGAGAAGCTAAAACATCTTTTTCAGTTGAAAATATTAGCATTTTCTTTATTTCTTAAAAAGGCCTGGGCAGTGAGACGAAGAGCGATATACAGATACTAAACTACTAAAAGTCATCCTAAGTTGATTATTAATGTGTTGCTCTTTGTGTGGTGGGTAATACCAACAGGAAGGACTGTCTAGTTTTCCCATATGGGATGGGCCACAATGGTGGCATGACACGAAAATAAATATTCATTCATTCATTCATTCATTCATTCATGCAAGTATGTAACACGCTATGGGAAAAATACTGAGTTAAAAAAAATACTCCTCAAAAAACAAACAAACATTTTAAAATGAAAACCTTATCAAATTATACACGATATTAGTCAGTGTTATGTGGCAATATTAACTTTATCAAGGGAGAAAAGGGTTTAGAAATTGATGCATGTCATACTAATTCATTAAGAACAGGATGAAGGATGAATACTTTCTATTTCATCCTTTCAGATTAAAAATTGCTGAAGAAAATCGAAACTGCAACTCGGGCACATTTAAGCCAAAATAAACTTTTCAGTCCTGCTTGCAGATAAAAAAAAATCAATACTGCTCCCCCCAGAGTGCATTCAAGAAACAGCCGGAGGAGGTGGAAGCTTGTACCTCGCCAAAACAGGACCCTGCAGTGCGACAGTAAGCTGAGGAACTGCTACTGTGTTGGACAACCAAGTCAAATGCAGCTGGGAAGAAGCTTCTTCTTTACACAAACACACATGCAAACACGCATACAAGCTTGTGTTGTTGTAGTGCAAAGGCTTCAAAGGCTGAACAAGCATTTCCCAGTAAATCCAATGGGATGTCTGTACAGGATGTAGTGATTCAACCCATTGTGCTGCTGAGTTACTTAACATCAGATAAAAAATGGTTCATTCTTGCACAATATGATCATGTAAGGTCTACAATACAAAATTAAATGGTATGCTATTATTTCTATCATATTTATACAAGCAATAATAACTGTATGTCACTCAAATAATAGATCCATATCTTACACAAGTTGAAACAGGAGACTGCAAGCTCCCTTACATCTGATTGTCACATTGAACTAGTTTACTGCTGCTGTGTGTGTGTACTTAAGTTTATCTCAGTTCAAACAGTAACACACCCTGCTATATTAATTCTGTGAGTGACAGAATATGGGCAAAGCTCTTGTAATTTCAAAATATAAAGTACAGCCATGTTCATCTTGTGCCAAGTTTTAAGAGTGTTCAGCACAGCTCATACAGTCCAGGACTAGTTGTGCTGGTTCCCTGCAGTGACAGGCAGAGCTACAGCGACTATACTGTTGCCAAGCTTGACTTAGGAGTTGACAAAGTGTATTGCCACAGGGATAGAATGAAGCAACAGGGGAGGTGAAGAGAAAAATGATGTACTCACAAAACTCATCCAATACGCTGCGTACGCCATGAGGGATCCAGAGCAGAGAGAACACACTGGCCTGAAATCAAGTATTCACCCTGCACTACTGTACCACTCTCCTGCCTTCACCACAAGATCCTTGCTCTCATGCCTCTGCAGATAATGATGTGCCACTCCCCTCACACCTCAGGAATTATCGCACAAAGATGTCTGTGCTGTAGTCTCCCATATATAAATCACCCTTTTGCAACTGGCTCTTCCGCATTACAAACAATAACTGACCTGTAGCCCACACAGCTTACTGAAGTATACCACCCCTTTGTGCGCTCACGCAGGCACAGACACACACACAGTTTTCCAAAGAAGAAACTTGATAGAGCACAACTGCAGTTGCTGCGGGTTGGGACGTAGATAACTTGTCAGATTTTCAGCCACTGGCAACACCTAGTTATTGATTGTATGTCTGATGCTGAATTATTGACAAATCTAATCAATAGCATGCTCTGCAACGTTCTGTGTGACCATCCGTCCAACAACAACAACAAAACTATGTCACATATATAAACAGACAGAAAAAGATCTTCTGACAGTGGCAGCAACAGGACTTCATGCAACTTTTAACATACCTCCGTATGCCTGCGGTACAATAGAAGAACAATAAAAACTCACCCCCGTCGCCTCCTTTGTGCTTTTGTGGTGACCATGGCCTCTTTTCTTATGTGGCATCTTTTAGATCACGGATGGATTAACTTTTATTGTTGCCTGTTCGCCCTCGAGTTCTCAGATGGAAATCAAGAGTCAGAAACTAGGCTGATCTGCCCCCTTGGAGTAAAAACAGCTGCCCCTCCCGCAGTGAAAACTCGGGACTTTGATGACTGATAGTTGGCAAAACAAAATGTTTTATCGGTATGTGTGTGTGTATATATGTGCGTGTGCGTGCGCGTACTTATATGAGTGTGTTTAAGATGGAGTCGCAGCAAGTAGGGTCTTGTACGTTATATCAGCCAGGTCTTTCATTACAGTGGGGTGTTCACTTCAGGCTCCAAACACTTGTAAGTTGGTAAAACACACATCTGGCACTACTTTTATCATAGAATAACATTTGAAAACATTAGCAAATATGAAATAGTTTTACATAAACTACACTACAGTGAGTGATTCAGAGCAGATTTAGACATATGAAAAGACTATGTGCTGCAAACAGACGTGTAGCACATGTTTCATGCACGAAAAACTAACAGTCTGGGTCTTTGGCATGATGGGACACACCCCACAGCCCAGGGAAGGGTTGACTCACCGCTGATGTTATCCTTTTCCTCTCAGTGAGCTGCCGCCCTCATGAAGTACAATGCTGCGCCCTGGTGGGTAAAACATGGACCGTCTGAGTCAACACAGCCACAACAGCTGGCATCAATTTAACTGGAGAGGAAAGACATTTTGTATTCTTTGTTTTAAGTAAAGCCAAGTATGCGGTGCTTCAGCCAGAGGTCCACTGCGGGCCTCCAGCCTCTAGGGGGCCTCCAAACCCCACCTGTGGCCTGCTTTTAAAATAAATAAATAAATAAAATAAAATAAAATAAAATACACGTAACATAAATATATGTTTAAATACAAAATCCAGTTAATTAATGTAGAGCTATTTTATCTTCAAGTTGCTAGAAAAAATAATCGGTCTGTGTTTGTTGCATAATGATGACGACACAGGTCACCATAGTGACCAACCGTGGGAATTTAGCGGGGTAAAACCAACTGGTTGCTACTTTGCTAACATCATGGAAATTGAACGTTGAAGCGGTGAAACCTTTACAGTATATGGGTGAAACAGCACAAATAAACGTTTTAACAAGATAACTGAAACATACCGTCCATGTTCGATTAAAAGTCGGCTACTCGGCATGGTAACATTAGCAAAGAGCCTGGAGCGGACTATGCTAACGTCATGGAGGAGGAAGGCAACGCGGAAGATGACATGAGAAGTCAAGGTAAGCGACGATAGGAAAAAAAAAAAGGTTACTCTAGTCTAGTCTACTCCGTCTTTGGTTTCAATATTTTTGGTTTCACCGGATTTTCATTCCTACGACGGCAGTTTACTTGTTACCAGGGTAATACATCCATGGGTAAATCACGACGGCAACATAGGCTACGGAAGTTTCCAGCGGTCACTACTGACCAATCAGAGACCGGAAAAAACTGACATCACTCCTACAGAATTCTGATAGGACCGGAAAAAAGTTACTGGTTCTTTCCATGTGTCCACTCTAAAATTTATTTTTATGGTAATATCTACTTTTGACTACGCAATGAACAAGAAGTGACAGACAAGTAGCTAAATAAAGTAAACGACAGTTTAACTAAAAAAAAACAACAGATCCCAAAGAATAGCCTACAACAAAAGCAGTAAGGCAGAAATGAAATTATTATGAAGTTATTATTCATTTCACAATCACACTACTTGCCTTTTCGTATAATAATTAGAAACATAGAATGATTTTATTCAGTTTCTGCAGCACCTCAATCCAGTGATGTGATCCAGTTCATATGCATTTCCTCTTAAAGAAACTGTCAGAACAACAGCACTGGTTTTTATTTACATGACGAGATATCAGAGCACAAACTAAAGTGAAGACCATCAAAACAAAATGAACTCATCTCTGAGATGCATTTCCTGTCTGCCCTGTCTCCCTTTCCCATAATCATTCATCTCTGTTGTCATAGGCGCCTGTGATGTCAGTGCATGGTACCCAGAGGAAGGAGTGACAAGTTGCCAAGGTGTCCATCCAGTCCGATGCCCTTCAGAGACAAAGTGCGTGTGACCTTCACACTTCCTGATAACAGTATGAACACCCCCACGTCAGTGAGTCGTTTCCTCAGTCTATCACCTGCAAAGTGATGCCAATCTGAGTGACACTGGAGCAACATTTTCACAGCATCCTCTGATAACACGTGACCTTTGTACAACGTTGGTTGAGCTTTGGTAACAAAACTGATTGGAATAGATTCATAACCTTTGACGTTCATTAATTCATTCATAGAGACTATTCTATGCAAAATGTAGTGTTGTTGACACATCATCATATAAAATTTACCAGACCAACTCAAAACTAGTCAATAAAACTATCAAAACAATTGTTTGACATAAGACATAGGCTATATGACAACAACTCTCTGGTCTAGTCATCTTGAAAAGCTTTTAGTCTTTTCAGGGCGACATTCACTTGAGGTTTAAGTATGTGGGTCTCTGTGCGTGTGTGTTTAGCACAAATAATATTACACAAAGTGCCAAGGTTCATGAAAACAAAATGTATCTGACACTCTCCATAATCACATTTCTATAAACCTTATTTTATAGTAACAAACATTTTTTAGGGGGCAGACAGAGGAGGTTTGTGAGAGATTTGTCTGACTGTCTATGGCTAGAGATTTGTCAGGGTGGGTGAGTGACAGCAAAGTACATCTGTCCTGATCGTGAGGTTTTTTTTTGTTTTTTTTTGTTCCATAATATAATGCCTTTTTTTAAATTGTATTTCTGTTTTTAATTTAAACCTTCACCATATTTTGAAAAACTATCACATATACAGTAGACACAAAACCTGACAATGACTTACCAGTAAATGTCAAAAGCACTATAATTCTTCTCCTGAACAGTAAATGTGAGATCTGAGATCAGCAGGAAGTGCAGCTGAAGTCTTCACATCCATTTGCCACAGCTAATTGGTCTTGGTTGCATTACCGTCTGTCAAAGTGGCTCGCAGTCACTTTGGCTTTATCTGCGTCATTCTCCGGATAAAAGCAGTGGGCTTTCCTTCACTGCCTGCCTCTGGAGCTGGAAAAATAATTAGCTGACGATACAAGAGCACCTCTGACCTCATTTGACAAAACTCATCGGTGTGTGTGTTGGTTGTGTGCACTGGTGTGTGTGTTCTCTCAGAGGAGTAAGGAAGGACCGGATGAGTGATCTCAGGCCACTGTGGTGAAATACATCCACACAGCAGAGAGATGAGGACAGAGGATGTTGAGAATCAATGAAAATGAAGTCAAGGATTCAGTGCTGTGTAATGAATCTATCCTGAAACCAACCGTACGTGTTGCTGATGTTTCTGCGTCTCCGTGCTGCTGAGCTTTGGTCAGAGCAAACAGCTGTTGCTAGGTAAAGGTGGATTACACTGCAGATCAGGTGCAGACCTGTTTGCACATGGCCAGATGAACAACGGTATCAGTCATCATCAGCTCTGACAAATCCAACTCTCAGCAATTAACAAGCCCACTCTATTTTCAGACAAACATTGTCGGTCTGAATAAAAAGCTCCTTGTGTAATAGTGCTCTTCTTGCTGTGTTTGTTTACTCTTCATTTACACAGTGTGTCCTACATGAACTGCCCCCACACACAACCTCCATTGTGCTCACAGGAGGGAAAAATAACATCCTTGCATCCTTACAGCACCTTTATCTCTGGGACATTGTACTCATCTGAAATCAGAGCACATCACTCACCGTTTCCATTGCTCAGTAAACAACTTCACCAGCACTTGCAGTACACAATACTGTCTGTTGTTATAAATAACTGCGAGCAACCGTACACAATCATACTTCTATTTAAAGTCTGCACTGGGGCATGCTTTAAAAAGTGTGTAATATGTGTTTATTGCAGATTTTCATTACACCAAATTATGTTTTGAATGTTAACTTTACAAATACTATTAATCTACTCATGTATTCAGATCTATCAGACAGTATACGTGTGTAAATAATGGCACACTGGTACCATTTTAAAATGTTGTATAATAGCAGCCACTGATGTTGCGTTGCATGTCTCATTACCAGAGCTACAGTATGACCACAGCTGACAGCTTTACATTAATGATCAACATTTTATGAAGTTATGTAATCATTTGAATCATTATACTAGACAAGGAACAGCAGATGTTAATGAGCTCTAAGCTAACTCGTGTGCAATGCATTAGTCAGTGCCTTTACAAATAAAACAACCATGAATAAATACATTTCAGTTGAATGCTTTTGGTTTCCCAGCATTTATCTGATTACTATCTGATTTATCTTATATTATCTTAGAATAAAGATAACTTAATTCTTTATTTTATCTTCTAATCGATCCACTACTTTCCGAGGAAGGCTTTTTCTGATGTAATCCTCCTCCCTCCTGTTCACACTGGCACTGAAGATCTCTTAAATCAGTCCACAATCCTGTTCTTTGTACAAAAAACTCTGCACTGGATCTTAGGGTTGAGATCGGGCTTCAGATGTCGCACTTTGACTAATCAAATAGATATTCTCCGATGTTTACAGTCAGTAATCTAAAAACCCTGTTTATTATTCATATCAGCACTTGCTTATTTGCTTGTCCATTCAAAATATGATATGTTATTGCTTATAGACTCTTCAATTGTATCTCAAGTGGCCATTCATTCTATATAATAGCTTTAAATTCAGAGGGACCGTTTTATTTCTAAAGCAGAGAATAACAGGATGTCTGTTTTTGCACCTGAGTAAAATCTTGATTGCATTTTGAATCTTTGCATTGTCTGCAGTTACAACATTAACATGTGTTTGTCTGAATCTGTTGTTTACAGCAGACACATCCCTGTGTCTGGTTTCAGTTTCATCTCATCTCATCTGCAGCATGTGAGAGTCTGCGGCGTGAACGTGGAGCTGTCCACGGTGCTGAAGCCTTTCCCTCCCTCCCTCTCTCCCTCTCACAGGACGGGGTGGGGAGAGTTTGATCGATATCGATAATATTTTTCTCACGGATAACCTTCCGAAAAAAAATTATAATGTCTCGCCTCGCGCTGATAAATAGTGAAGATGCTGCACGAGATCCGCCTCATAATGGTCGATATGCAGCCTATAATTGTGAGCAGTCTGATAGAAACAGATCAGATTCATTCGATCACAGATTTGTATGTAAGTGTTTATATCTTCACCATCTCTCCTCCTCCTCTTGCTCCTTCAGGGACAAACAGTGGGATATTTTTAGTCGTACCCCCCCTCCTCCTCCCGTTTAGACTTTCTCCTTCAGGGACTCGAACTCACATCTTACCGAAGGTAGACGCCAAACTGACGTCAGAGCTCCCGTAATTTGACGTGTAGCGCCTCCCCCTCACCATCCCACCCCCTCCTGCCTCTTCCCCCCAAACACACAGCTCACAAACCAGCCCTCCCAATCAGCAGTGTTTCCTCTCCTTATCGGACAAATACCGCGCAGGTTCACGCTCCCTCCATCATCATCTCAGACAGCTGTTTCCTGAGGAATAAACAAGGACATCTCTTTTTATTTCCAACAACATAATTGTAGTTTTTTTTGGCCGCTGTTTGTATATAGGCTATAATATATATCATTTTCTCATCTGGTTGAATTTTTCTCTGAGATGGAAGTGAGATGTCGTCCAGCGGTGATGTGTTGTGTTCTTGCCGTCCTCTGCTCTCTGGTTCCCCGCTCGCTGGAGTCTCTTTTCGGGGACAGACAGTACCTGAACGAGTGGGCTGTGGAGATCCCAGGCGGGCTGGACGCTGCGGAGGCGATCGCCAGGGAGTTGGACTACGAACTGGTCCGACAGGTAGGTAGCAACGCCCTGGAGCAAAACACCAGTTTAGATCAGGATAATAATAGCCTAATAATAATAATACAAATTCTTCTAATGACTCTAAAATCAGGTTTGTGCTGACATATATATTATTTATTTTGCATGACATTAAAGCTTTAAAGCTCCAGTCCAATCTGATGTCTAATATCAGGCATGTCATTTAACAACCATCAAACAGAAAACCATAAAAGCCCAGTGAATCATGGGATGTTAATTAAGCCTGCAGCAGCATACTGTATAAACAGTGCACTGTGTTGTAACAGCAGACCCGGTAATAGCTGTATCAGTTATTCCGCTGTGCTTAATAAGGCCATTAAACTCGTTGCTTTTATGAGAGCCCAAAAGCACACACTGCATTTTCAGCATCCTGCTAAATTAAAGGAGGATTTTAATCAACCTATGACTCACTGTTGACACACTCATCACAATGCACAGCCAGGGGACTCTGGTTTTCATTTCATGGCTCAGTGTCTTTTCCAGAATATGACACTGACTAATGGTCAATCTCTTATATAAAAACATTAGGTCTGGTCTAAATCATCAAGCCCTTTAATTCATTCTTATGAAACCTGTAGCTGTGGTCAATGATTAACTGAGCTCTCAGGTGTCATGGATACTAAGACACATAATATGCATCCTCTCCTCTTCTGCTTTATATTACATTGCATGCATCCTTCAGTTTTTCATCATCTATGGAATGGATGAATATTTTACGACTTCCAGTATTTTTGCTGTTTTACATCACATTACATCAGAAGTGGCATAAATTTGGATGTTGTATCCCTAAATATGCTTGTAATGAATCCACAGAGAAGAATACACACCTGCGGGGTCAGTGTATTGTGTTTAATTTGTTTGGTTTCCTTTCTTTCTTCTTTTTTTTTGTAATCAGATTTTTGCTTGGTTTGTTTTCAACTGAAATTAATGTAGATATCTCTCTGTATGCAAAACCACATGTCACAGAAAATATAAAGGACAGAACTTGAGATGTAATGGGACTGTTTTCATGTTACTTTCCCCAAATCTGAATTCCTGCAGGAGACAAGACAATAGTGTCTTTAGACCTTCTCGTCAAGCTTCAGCATCCATATGGCTGGTATTATGTCATTTCCTATAAAATATTCAGCCTGTCTCATGTCATGTCGTCCTCTGTGCAGATTGGGGCCCTGGAAGACCATTTCTTGTTCAAACACCGCAATCATCCTAGCAGAATGAGACGAAGTGCCAGCCACGTCACCAGGCGATTGTCGGAGGATGACCGGGTGAGTGATCTCTGGTCCCAGTCTTCTGCGTCACATCATCCTCACTGTCTCATTATTAAAAAGATTGAACTGACCAAATGTCTGTGTGTGTCTGTGTGTGTGTGTAGGTGCTGTGGGCAGAGCAGCAGTACGAGAAACGTCGCAGCAAACGAGCGTCCCTTGGGGGCTGCAGGGATTGCCCAGTGGATAAGCTGTTTGATGATCCCATGTGGAACCAGCAGTGGTACCTGGTAAGTTTCCAACAGAGCCTGAACATCCCACAGATTAAAAAAAAAGCTTCTCTGGCTCAAACACAATGAAATATTCAACAAGTGGCTTAACAATTCATCTACCTCTTGAAAATATCATTGCACTTTTTTAACCTCCGAGTGCTCCATAAAGCACAGATTGATGGGTTGATATCCACTCTGCTGGTCGTATGTTGCACGCTCTGTGTCTGGTTGGGCCTTCTGTTTACATGCAGCTGCTCTGGTCTCCCCTGAGACAGACTGAGGCCCTGTGAGAGCTGGGCTGCTACACACTGTTGACCGCTCTCTGCCCTCACAGTGCCAACAGGCCTGTGGCAGGAGGCAGGAGCTCACTCAGTGTATGTGAGCAGCATGTTAAGGGTGTGTCAGCAGGTCTGCATTGATGCATGTATGAGAGCATTAATGTAGTTTTTGAGTGCAACTAATACAAACAATGAACACTCACTGAGGAAAAATCATGAAGACAGCCAAACAATAGAATTGCTATCAAGCAGTTCTCACCAAAAGAGCCATTTGCTTAATTGGTAACACAGTCCATGTGCAGATGAGAGGGGTGGGGAGACTATAATCCAACCGGATGGAGAGTGCAGTAGAGTAGAGCACCATGCATTAAGTCCCAATTTACCCTGAATAGGATGTTTTAGCCCATTGAGGCCAAGTAGCAGCAGAGAACAGTAGATTGTCACAGCTGTGCCCCCCCCCAACCCCCCCTCCAGATCCATTACTAACACATTTACTTTATCCTGACCACAACCTGACCCCAAACAGCACCACTTTGAGTGACATATTTGCTGATTTTGATCCATAAGCTTAGGATAAACTTGGCCTCCCATTGACCGCAACACACACAATGACATAACAGAGGTTCTACACGTCTGGCCGGAAAAGGAGGGACTATGCTGCTTTTGTGTATTTTGCGTGTATAAACGAGATCATAGTACCAAATACACAAAGCCGCTTGTTACTCAGTTTTTGCTGCAGCTAAGACTTGTATTTTTCACAATGACTCAGTTGACCGTTATTGTCTTCTTAGATTACTTTTATCCAAGGTGACGCCTCTAGATTTCTTAAACACATATAATTATGCAATTTACATTGATATGCATTATAAAAAAACAGCTAATCCAATCAAATCAGAGAGTTTTTGACATTTACTGTATGAACAATTAAAAGAACTAGTATAAAATTCAACAATGCCTTTCTACAACATGTAACATGTGATGTTTAATGTAACTTAACTTGAAATTTGAAAAAAGAAAAGAAAAAGACAGACAGAGTGAAAACACACTTAATAAGATTTTAATTGCGTTCCAGGCAGGCTTTTGAAATCGGAGCTTCAAGTCACAAAGACTTTGTTTCCAGGCAACCCAACGTGTTTCTCCGACCTGTTTTACCGGTGAAAGTCACTATAACAGCCACGTAAACCGGTGCTACCAGATCGAACTGGTACCAACGGTCGGAAAAATAGAGTTTCCTTGGCACCATAACAGTCCTCGTCCCTTCGCCACATTCACGGCGTTCCTTGGCTGCACACACACATGCCGTTCTCTCTCCTCATTGGATAAAAACTGTAGGATACGATAAATGTTTTCTCCTCGGCTCAGAGCAGAGCAGAGTGACTGACAGACCCGTGTTTTGGTCCAAACACTCTATGTAAGTGATTGCTGTCGGAAGATATAACTATTTAAGACTTATATTAACACAAATATATCACTTACTTCTGCTTTAATAAGATTTTAATTTCAGGCCGGAGAAAGGTTTCACAACATAGTCACCACAAGCTGGTGAACTAGGGAACCGGTTCACACCTCTTTGCACATCACCAGGATTAATGTTAGTTAGCCTGGTCAGTTATTACACTGATGAATCACAGTCTTCACCTCAGTCGCTCTCAGCCGTTTCTCGCTGCTTCGCTAGAAAACAAGGGTTGTGTACGCACGTCGGTGTGTGTCACATCAGTGTATGCGTGGCGTGTGCATTTCAG
Source organism: Decapterus maruadsi (assembly GCA_030347415.2). Lineage (NCBI taxonomy): Eukaryota > Metazoa > Chordata > Actinopteri > Carangiformes > Carangidae > Decapterus > Decapterus maruadsi. The sequence continues at coordinate 7,566,054 of CM064896.1, read as the reverse complement.
AGCGAGAGGGAGGGGAGGGCAGACTCGTTCTCTCAGCCTCCACTTCTCCGCACCTGCACTAACTGAACATGAGTCACATGCTTACGGGAGAATAAGAAAACAAATTGAGGTGAATCATTTTTGCCGATCAGGGATGATGACACTAATGGAATTGGCTCTAAAGTGCCGCTCGGTGTATTTCAGCATGAGGCCTGTGTCTGTGTCACTGCAAAGGCTGTGTTACAGGTCATCAGATGCATCGTGATTCACCCCCTCTCCACCACTACCACCACCACCACCACCCCTCCCCCATCCATTCAGAAAAGACAGAGCTAAGCAGAAACAGGTGGAGCATCGATAAGATGAAATGTTTCAGGTGTCATCTTTTTGCATCACCCATTATTTATGTTTGGTTTTTTTACCTTTTACCTGTAGTATCTGCAAAATAAAGGGACCTACAGGATGATGGGTCTCTGAATGGATAAAAGAAAAGTGCAGGCATTGCCAGAATAGATGATTGCTGGCATTAGTGAGGGTGAAGCTGTGTGACGGAGGTAGAGGCCAGTGTAATGGCAGAGAGGATGAGTGTCTTTATCTTTCAGGAGTGGGTGACTGCCTGATAATTCAATCAGGGAGTGACTCATACTTGTAGTATGCCTGCATGGCTGTGTGTGTGTGTTCGTATTCCATGGCTATGCAAGTGTCAGTCTGTATCATTTGTGCATGGAGGGATCTCTTTGTGTGCTGTGGCCGCTCACTTGTTTCATAAGCTGCCATGTGTGTTTGCTGTTTACCATTAAGATCTATGCATGACAGGCCACTGACGGCATCAACAAGTGAGTCATTTTGGTCCTGTGGCAAAACAAGGTATGAGCGAAAAACCTTGTGAGAAAAAAAAAATTCTATTGAAACATCTGTGACCGTGGGATATTTGCTGTGTATTTCCACTGAGATGTGAGCTCTGTTCACTATCAGCTGGTGCTGGTACTGTCCATAGAGGAAGAGAGTGATCCTAGTGAGAGGATGGCAGCGGGGGGTGGGGGAGGTGGAAGCAGGGAATCAAAGTGGGAGCAGAAAAAAAAAAAAAAAAAGCCGATACATCACAGGGATGAGTCACATCTTGGGGTGGCGTTCTGCAGTGTCTGTGCATAATGCGCAGAGAGCGAAAGAGCAAAGTGAGTTTCTTTTTTTAGTCTTAGCCGTCTCCAGCTCTGAATCATATTCCTCCCCAGGCAGCGAGACAAACATGGGTCCTGCTCACTCTCCGTCTCCCACCTTCCCAAAAAAAAAGAAATCCCTGCTGATTTTTCCATTTAAAAAAGGCTCAACAACCCACCACACTCTGTATTATCATCTAGCCTCAGAGGTGGATTTTTAAATAATCCAACGTCAGGGAATTGGGTGTGAGGAAATCTAGCGTAGGTGCTGTGAGGCTTCTTGAGGGTTAAATTAATCAGCAGAGGTGCCGCTATCATTATAAACCCTCTGGCAGCAATCTGAGCTGGAGGCAGCAATCTGCCCACAAGTGCACCATACAGTAGAGTGGACTCAAGCCTCAAGCCTGACAAAGGAAGAGCCAACAATCCAGTAATGATTTTTCTGTAAAGGTCAGTGGAGGAACGAGCAGACGGGCCGAGCTTGAAGAATCTACTCTGGCTGACCTTTGTTACCTGACGTGATAAGACTTTAGCCTGTTTACATAAAGTGCCCTTTTCACTTGTTTGAGTCAGTCATATATGTAATTTTGCAGCAGCAGCAGCAGCAGCTCTACTCACTAACAACCCCCCCCCTCTTTGCTCATCTTCCAGCAAGACACGCGGACCTCCTCCTCGCTGCCGAAGCTGGACCTGCACGTGATCCCCGTGTGGCAGAAAGGCATCACAGGCAAAGGAGTGGTCATCACCGTTCTGGATGACGGGCTGGAGTGGAACCACACAGACATCTACTCCAACTACGTAAGACAGTGTTTCCATGGAGACAGCCTCCGTCGTCTGGGCCTGCCGTTGCCCTGGCAACGCTGCTGGTGACACCTTACAAGGCGCCTCGTGAAGACAGTAATACGTCTTCTATATGATAATGTCTGCCTCTGAGGAGCTTTGAGGTGTTTTAATCTGCGGATTTCAAACAGGCTTTTTTTTCTTCTGTAAGCAGTGATGTTGACTCTGCTCCCTGCATTTAGGGATGCAAAGTTTTTAAAATATTCCAACATCTCCCTAAAATATTTTTGACAATGTGTATATTGAGAAAAGATCATTGCAAGGCAATGGAGGCAAACATGGCTGTATTTGTTGCAATTCTGGTGTTTCTGTTGACAGGAACTCAGATCTTGGAGCTTTTAAAAAGCCCCATCTGTGGTTTGGTGTCACTCCCAGAAGCCTCAAAAGTGCATAGAACAGAAGAGAAAGAGCGCGACTGAGGGAGGGAGAGAAATAAATAATGTATGACAACAGAGCTGATGGAAATGATTCCCTCTGTAATTAAGTTAACACAGATTAATCAAAGAGGCTCAATCAGCTGAGACGCTCATCCTTAACAATCAAGGCATATGAGCAGGGCCGCATTTGCATAAATTGATAACAATAATTCTGAAATGACAGGCACAGGCATCTGATTTAGATTGGACATTAAACCTGTTGCTGAGAGGCAGCTTTGAAATAACTAATCAGCTTAATTTCCTGTTTAATAAGAAGATTATTTGTGCTTTTTTTTTTTTTTTTACATTTTCTAGCACAGCAGAATGACATGAAAGACAAAAAACAGCATTTAAACTCTGCAGTCTGGCGTCCCATGACGCAGACGTCAGCTTAAACAACAGCATCTTCAAGCAATTTAAATGTTTCAGCAGAGAGCCTGTTGCCAAGCACTCCCTCATCCTCGGGGTCATTTAATATGCTTTGTTTCACATCACTCACTCTTTCCCTCTCGTCACCAACCATATACTATGTCTCCATGACAACAGATTGGCCCTGACAAGCTTTCATCGCTGACATACACTGACGTCACCCTCAGTAAAGAGATGATGTCTGATCATTTTCTCTCTGCTGTTTTTAAAGGATGCAGCAGCCAGCTACGATTTCAACGACAACGACCCAGACCCCTTCCCCAGATACGACTCCACCAACGAAAACAAGTAAGTCGGCGACTGAAAGGTGCCATTCTGACATCACTACTCACTACACTAAGCCTTACTTTAATATGAACCTGGAACGAAGCAGATCCTGCATGGTCTATTATTGCATCCTGCATCCTAAAACGTAGCAGAAACAGATCCTGTCAACCAATGGGAAGAAAAACTTACTTCACTCACTGTATTCAATTTGCTCCCTCTCCTGCTTTTCCTCTTTACACTTGATGTTTATGGCTTTCTATGTGCCAGTTGTGACACACACACACTCCCCTTTTGTTATCAGACTCCACCGTTCAAAGCTTATTATCCCAGATGAACAACCACAGAGCCATACAGCCATTGTCAGATGACACAAATGACTCATGATTTTCTGTATTTGCAACATAACCAAACAATATAATGGCCTCTGAAATAAACAGATGAAAATAACAAAACACAATCCCTGCCAAAAGCTTAATGTGATGAACAACAGATTATTTTAAATTTTTTTTACCCAAACACGGATGAATGTTTCAGGTGTATATTCAATGTGTTGTTTCTCCTCAGACATGGGACCAGGTGCGCCGGAGAGATCGCTATGCAGGCAGACAACAATAAATGTGGAGTTGGAGTAGCATACAACTCCAAAGTTGGAGGTAAAATACGTTTCATATCTTTAATATACACAGTATTTGTCACGCTGCCCAATACAATGTTCTGTCTTCATCTGTAACTGTGTCCATGTTGTAAAATGTAAAATAGAGATTTATGATCAAGACTTAAATTGACATTATATATATTATATTTTATATTTGTTCTTAAAAACCATAAAGACTTGTGTGGTAGGAGCTAATGCTCTAAATGCACATGATTGTCAAATTGTGCATTAATTGACAGAATCGTTTTCCTTTCGGAGACCACGGCTACACAAACATGGATTGTCATTTATTTTATTTTTAGTCAGCAGAGAGCGACAGTTTCCTCATTTTATACCAGATGGTTGCATAATGTCACTCTCCAAAATTACTCAGCTCCAATCCACTGAAACAACGTTTTGTCTATTACAACACCTGAAGGGCAATGGTGGCCAGCTGGTTCTTACAGCACACTGGAAGTAGTCAATATTGTTTTGTTTATTTCCACTCCACTTTTTCACACATTAAAAAAACAAATTACCTCTGTTCAGGAATTCGTATGCTGGACGGGATTGTGACGGACGCCATCGAAGCCAGCTCTATTGGGTTCAATCCAGACCATGTGGACATCTACAGCGCCAGCTGGGGGCCCAACGACGATGGCAAGACAGTGGAGGGCCCTGGTCGCCTGGCCCAGAAGGCTTTTGAATATGGTATTCAGAAGGTAAAGATAAGTTTGTTCTCGCAGTCAGTTTGTGGGATCTCAGACTGAGGTTTCTAATGGGAGCTATTAACTGCAGCAGTGATGGGAATCAGATAGAACAGAATCAATAAGGACAATGTTGTCTGCAGTGAGGATTAAAGAGAAAGCATTTACATTGTACAGGATCTAATCCATGTAAAATGGCTTCAGACGATTGTAATTCCCACCAATTGTAGCAGTTTTTGTACACGAAGCCGTATCTGCAGTGTAAACAACAGCAACGTATCTGATGGAGCGTTTCTTTCCTCTGTCATCCTCCTGCAGGGCCGCGGTGGGAAAGGCTCTATCTTTGTTTGGGCATCAGGTAATGGGGGCCGTCAGGGCGATAACTGTGACTGTGACGGCTACACAGACAGCATCTACACTATCTCAATCAGCAGCGCCTCCCAGCAGGGCTTGTCCCCCTGGTACGCTGAGAAGTGCTCCTCCACTCTGGCTACAGCGTACAGCAGCGGAGACTACACCGACCAGAGGATTGTGAGTGACTCCGCTTCTCGTTCTGTTGTATTTTCGTTAAAAGGATAAAGTCAAGATCATATCAATCGATGAAATTCATTTTCATGCTCAATTTTCCTGCTTGCTTTCAGACGAGTGCTGATCTACACAACGAGTGCACTCAGACTCACACTGGAACATCAGCGTCGGCCCCACTGGCTGCTGGGATATTCGCCCTGGCACTGGAGCAAAAGTATGTATTCAATACTGATATTTTACTTCACACTTTTATATCAGTCTCAGTTAATACTGCTCTGCCGTCCTGTCCGTTAGCCCGGATCTGACCTGGAGAGACCTGCAGCACATCGTTGTCTGGACCTCAGAGTTTGATCCTTTGGCCAATAATCCAGGCTGGAAAAGGAACGGAGCAGGACTGATGGTCAACAGCCGCTTTGGCTTTGGCCTCCTGAATGCTAAAGCCCTGGTCGACCTCGCTGACCCAGCCACCTGGAAGCATGTGCCTGAGAAGAAGCAATGCATCGTCAGGGACGACTCTTTCCAGCCAAGGTATCACTCAACCTTTATTTGTTTAGCGTGTTTGCTCTGTAGCTTCCTGTGTTTGTTTTACCTATAGTCCAGGATTTGTCAGGGTTAGCTGCACTATAAATTGTGCATTTATATTTTGCCTCACTTCATATATTGGATTGTAAATGCTATACTTTGTAATAATAAAGTCTGTCATCCAGTTCAATCCCCTTCAAAGTCACTGTGGTTGACAATATGGCATTTAGGCCATGTGTCTAATTCAGGAGATAAAGAGTCTCACCATGCAGTCTCACTGTTGCCCTGACGTTTTCGGTCCAACAAAGCAAACAGATAAAACCATCTGCGTTATTAAAGACGCATCTGTTGCTTTATTCGAGTCGTGACAGTAACAAGTCTTAAGCTTGGGAGGGCTTTCGGTGCCATGAAAATGAATCAAAATGAATTAAAAAGAGGGTTTTTCTATTGTACCAGCTGTGATCGTTTAAATTTGAGGTCAGTCGTTTATGATGAACACTTTTGATAATTACTAATTTCTACACAATGGGATCAAATATCCAAATGGAAATCTGCCAAGTACAGAAACACAGAGGGAGGAAAACCTCCAGCTGCTGTCGAACCAAACAGATGTTTTGTTTTCTGCTACTTTTTGGATTAGCAGCCCAAGAAAATCTAGAGCTAAATCTTAGCGGGGTTTCTTTGTCAAAGAAGAAACTTTGACTTGAGATTGTCCCACCAGCAGCCATCTGAGCTCTGATTCTTTAAGTGTCCGTTTTGTAATTTGCTTTGGATTATGAGACTCAGTAGCACTGACACCCAGTTTCCCCATTACCTTGCTACATCCTTGTTTAATCCAGAGGATTTGGCTCTGCATTTCCGTCAATGCTTAGTGGTCTACAACCCCCTCCAGCTTTATGCCAGCTTGAACACGGAAATCCTTTCATTCATGTCTGGGAGAGATGGGGATTAACTGGGGTTTTTTTGTAAATGAGTGACCAACGGCACCCAATTCTGTCTATGCATTTTACGTACGCATGTGATGTATTTAATATTCCCCATGTTTAGGATTGTTGTTGGGTAGTTCTCACAGAATAAAATGTAATGCATGCAGTGTATGGAAAGGGATTGCATGTTTTTTTCCACCCTGCTGCAGTTTCCCAGACCTGCGTACAGTAAAGACAACGTGTCTGGGAATTACACGGCACGTGTGATGGTCTTGTGTTGTCATAGAGAGCTGTTTGTGTCTCATTCACTGCTATTTTAATGCATCCCACAGGGAGCTGAAAGCAGCAGGGGAGATCACTATAGAGATTCCAACCAAAGCCTGTGCAGGACAGGAGAACGCAGTCAACTCTCTGGAGCACGTGCAGGTGGAGGCCAGCATCGAATACACCAGGAGAGGAGATCTGCACATCACACTCACGTCCCCAGCCGGTAAGACACACACAAACTGATCCAAAGACACACATATGGGTGCAAAAACAAAACCCTTAAGTGATCTCTCCCTCTGGGCGTATCTGATTTTCCCTTAGGCACCAGCACAGTGCTGCTGGCTGAGAGAGAGAGGGACACGTCCTCTAACGGCTTCAGAAACTGGGACTTCATGTCCGTCCATACTTGGGGAGAAGACCCTGCTGGTACCTGGACATTGAAGATCACAGACACTGTGAGTTTCACACATTTTTGACAGATAAAACACACTTTATCAGACGTAAATGGAAATTAGTCTCAAATATCTACATGCAGTTGAAACACGTGAGGTAAAACAACATTATTTCCTCTCACAGTCAGGCCGTATGGAGAACGAGGGTCGCATTTTGAGTTGGAAGTTGATTCTTCATGGAACAACGGAGAAGCCGGAGCACATGAAGAAACCTAGAGTGTACATCCCCTACAACGCCGTGCAGAACGACAGGCGAGGTGTAGAGCATATGGATGACATGATGGAGGTGAGGACAAACCTGCAGGTGAATGTCTGCAAAGAAACCATGACTGTAGTGACTGTGAAACACAAACCTGTGTCCAGTGAAGTAGCATATCTGATGCAAACCTCAAGTAAAATGGTAAAGATGTGATGAATATAATGGCAAAGAGAAAGAGACATGACATGGACCACGTCTATATTCAGACGCATACACTAATCATCATTTTTGTTTATGCCACAGCCCAATAACATGTCTCTCTGTCTGTCTGCTCATTCAGGAGCCCACGGAGGCCCGTCCACCTCCTAAGACAGAAACTGCGCAAGCGTCGCCCTCTTCCAACCCAGAGAAGGTGTCCAAAAAGCTCTCAGATTCACCCTACTCCCCCTCTCTGGCCCTGCTGCGTCTCCTGCAGACAGCCTTCAACAGGCAGACCCCGGTCCTGCAGCAGCCCAAAGCCGTAGCCAGGGCGTCCACCTCCTCCTCCTCCTCTTCCTCCTCTTCCTCCTCCTCAAACTGGAGGAAGCAGCAGCAACTGGACAGGAGCTTCTCTCTTCCTGCTACAAGACTCCCCCCTCAGAAGCTGTACCAGGCTCTGGACCTGATCAACAAATACCGGGGCCCAGAGGACAGTGTCTACAGTGACTACAGCGATGGCTTTTACAGCACCAAATCGTACAGGCACAGAGACGACCGACTGCTGCAGGCCCTATTTGAAATGCTAGATGATGCCCGCAAGTGAAGGAGGAGAGGAGGAGAGGAGAGGAAAGGAAAGGAGAGGAAAGGAAAGGAGAGGAGAGGAGAAGAGAGGTATAGAGAAATATAAAATAAGGCGGTAGCATGGTTATGTGTTGGTTGGGGAGCAGAGGAACAAGGCGAAGAGAAGAGAAGAGAGAAAGTGGAGGGATGGGATGAGGCTTTGGAGGAGTGGAGGAGAAGAGAAGAAACACGGAAAAGGAAACTCTTCCACTCAGTAGTTTTGATCCCAAAATGCTGCATATCTGATCTCTTTACATTCATCTGCCAATCACCACTCATGCATTATTCAGTTCATTCAATTGTGGTAAATGAACACAGTCCACATACAATTCATAAACATGGACTTGTTTAGAGCCTCTCTGCTACAACCTGTATGTCCATGTAGTGAAAGCAAAGTAAAAAAGCATTTCAACCATAACAGACGGAGGGGAAAGCCTTGTCTCTCTTCTCTTCACTGCCTGCTCAAGCATGCCACCTTTAGAATATAACTTTTGTATTAGTATCTATATATTATCTATATATTATACAAAGACAATGATTGTAATATTGTTTTGAAAACACTTCACATCTAAAATATTCACTTTCAAAAATCCATTTTCTATTTATACTTTTTACATTATTCATACTCTTTATTTTTCAATGTTTCACTCTTATACATATATGTATATCATCTACTCATTTTATTCACTTTAGAAGACAAATTGATTCTTTAAAAAATGGAAGTCATTAAATTAGAGTCAGCATACATTCAAAACAACAAAAACAAAATTTGAAATTGACCAGCTAAAACATGTTGACAAAAGATTTATTCTCAGGGTGTCAACAAAGCTCAAGAGAGTAAATAATTGTATTCTGGACTGTAAGTATTAAGAGAAATATATTTATTGTGAAACATTATTTAGTATAAAAAGTATGCAGATGGCACAACACATTTGTACCAATACACTATTAAAAAGGGGAAAACATAAAAAACCTCAACTCTGCTGATGATGTGGAGCGACAGAGGGAAGACAGGAGAGTCTTTAAGCTGGAGTAGAGATACATTCAAAGTGGGAAAAAAAAATAACAGACAAATCTTCTTGTGCAATTTGTTTAATTTTGTATAAGTACAATGCTGCATTAAATGAAATATTTTTCTAAGGATCCTCATAGTTTATGAAAATAATATATACAGTATCAAACCCTTGAACAGTTTATTTTCTCATGGCACAGTACACTCGATAACTGCAAAGACAGTGTAGTTAACATGACTACCAATAAACACTGCCAAAATCTTTGCCATCAAAAAAAAAAAAGCTTCTGTGTATTCAGTGGTTGTGCAAATGGCGAACATGTTGTTTGTTCATCACCTGTAATATGCCGACTACCATCGGTTCCTCAAATCCTACACAGATTATTGCTTTGATATTTGCAGCTGAACCACTTCTCGGGTATTATTATTATTTATTTGGTATTAAAGGACCTATCACAGCTGACCCAGGAACTGTAGTATAGGGGCTCTGCACTGCAATCGTCAAGCAGATTCATCTCGAACGCCTTAATATATGCTGTAATACATGTGCGTGCTCATCTCCACGTGGTGTAGATCAATTTTCCCGATGCTAGTCTTAAGTGTTGATGAAGCCTCTATGCAGAGTCTCTGTCCTCCAGCTTGGAACTGCCTGCCCCGCCTCTCTGCCAACAAGGTGATGACAGGAGAAAAGAAGATGTTTTTGGGACAACGCTTTACATGCACCCTGTAATTTATCCATTCTCTAGAGTAGCCCGTGCTGTTTTTCTTTATGTTTTGTTTCTGACTGATGCTTCAGTCCAAAGTTGTTTACACAAACCAATATTATGTTGCAAAATTCTGTATGGATGTATAAAAAAAAAGAGATAATAATAAGATTTATCGTAATAAACTGCAAAGTGACCTCTTGAGTCTGTTTGAGTCTGTGGCAGCGTGCAGCGACTCCGGAAGGTGATAAAAGTATAAAAATACAAATGCATGAATAAGGTCATTATGTCAGGAAACTGTGGATCTGTGGATACTGGCAGTCCCTGACAGAAGCCCTTTTATTCAGCTACACTGTGTATAGCTCTAGATACGGCAATCATGGTCTACTGGTTCACCACTTCGGTCTGGCTTTCATGATCCCCTGGGTTTTTATACGGCGCCATGAGCAGGTTGACATTTGAGGTTTTATCCTAACAACTACTGGGTGGATTTTTTTTGTGCAGATATCCATGGAGCATGGATGAACTCTGCTGATCCTTTAACTTCCATCCTGTGCCATCATGAAATCAAAGTCTTAATTTGTTCGAAACGTTGACAAAACACCTGCAAAACCAAATACAATCCCATCTTCTAATGTTTACATCCTAATTTTTAACATTTAGCTGAATGGGCTCTATATGCACAGCTCCACCACCTCCTGAATTTAAGGCAGGTCTCTCATTTCCTGTCTTACATTATTGGACAAACTGATTAATCCAGGTGTGTCTGACCATTGTGACTACTCAGACACACCTGGATTAATCAGTTTGTCCAATAATGTAAGACAGGAAATGAGAGACCTGCCTTAAATTCAGGAAGTGGTGGAGCTGTGCATAGAGCCCAAGTGTTCAATCATGTACTGGTCCTTTCAATTAGGGCAGAAACTAATAATTTAAAGCAGATATCAGCGGTTCGGCCGTTTTCGCTAATGCTGCGTTCAAGGCACGCTTTTGAAACCGTAAGTTACAGCTTCAAGTCACAACTACAACTTTGTAGCGTTCCAGGCAACCTGTAACTCGTGTTTTTACCGTCCTGTTGCCTGTGAAAGTCACTATAACGGCCTCTCGTAACTTCCGATCCGTGAACTCGTACCAGATCAAACTGGTATGACTTCACAGGAAGGAAAAACACAAGTTACGAGTTTCCTTGAACGCACCATGAGTTAGCAGCCCCCGCCCTCGTCAGGCAGCTATTGGTCCTCGTGCTACGTGACCACATTCACGCGCATCCCCTGGCTGCACACACAGCCCTTCATGCCCTTCTCTCTCCTCATTGGATAACACTTGTATCCCACAAGAAAAAAATTCTCCTCGGGTTGCAGCAGAGCAGAGTGACGGAGAGACTCGTGTTACGGCTGAAACACTCCATGTAAGTGATTGCTGACGGAAAATAGGACTATTTAGGACTTACATTAACAAAAACATTCCACTGATATCTGCTTTAAGAAACAGTGATGTTTTGATCGAGATCTTTAATCTCTTTGACACTTTCTCTTTCACACTCTAATTTATAATTCAATATTCTTCATGATAGTAATGCCACATAGATTCATTGCACTCCTTTATGTTGACTGTAGCAATGGCGCTCTCCATTGCGTTTCCTATTGAATGTCACCACCTTGTGGACAACAAGAGTACGACACCCTGCTGACGTGAACTGAGGTCTGTTTTGATACACTTTTGTCTTCCTACTGTACCTCCCACTTACTTACTAACTCTTCTTTACCAAGTGCTGGAGATTTTAAAACCTTCATTGTCTGTTAGGAGAGTGAATATAAGAGGCGAGAGCAGATCCCCTGAGAATATCTTCCTATTGTCCAGAGTTTAATGTCATACCACCAACATGCGTAGGAGGAAAGACTGTTAATCTTCTTCTATCTGTTTATACACTATAACTTTCTTTCCTTGTGCGTCTGTCTGACCTCTCAACTCCTCCCAGATTCCCCACACATCTGGTTGGCTTGGGTTTGCTCCAAAAATGAATAGCCTACTGCAAAATGCTGAGGGGGAGAGGATGGGAGGGGGAGGGGGGGCAAGAAGGAAGATATGTGAAGAAAAGTGAGGGGAAAATATTCCATAAGCAGCCAGAAAACAGAGAGAAAGGAAAGAGGGGGCAAGGTAAGAAAACAATCAGTGTCGGAAAAATGGTGAGCTGACGAGCACGTTGTTTCCAGGACGAGACAGAGTGAGCAGAGGAGAACCAGGGAGAGAAATACTTCTAGCAAAAATAGTGGGCTCAGACAAAGGTTTGTGTGTTTATCCATCAGCAGGTCACAGCATGGCGTTGTTTCCACTGTGCAGGACGCCCACAGGTCAGTATAACCTCAGCCACCACTTCACTTCTTAAGCTCGTGTGCTATATCTGGTTCTTGTGTTTCCCCTCCCATGTCATTGTTTTCATTTGTCACTGCCATACTTGTGCACGCTCAGTGAAAGCTCGGTCGCTTTGAAGACGTGGAGATTTCAGACTGAGCCAGTCTGGACGTAAACATGTGTGTTTGAGTGTTTAAAATGTGTTCAAGAAGACAAAATAGAGCCTTGATTGTTTCAAGAACTCTTGTGACTGTCTCCTAAATGTTTCTGGGCTGGCGAAGAAGAGCGTGCACGGCTCAGTAACATGTGTGCAGGATATGAACATAGACTTGATATGATGATGGACCTGTTTAGGTTCTGTCTCATGCAATTGTAGGTAGTTTTTGGCCCAATATCAGTCTTCCTTCATAAATGGCTAACAGGCATTAGGCCCGTCATCTTCTATTATTTGTCTTTGCTCATTTTATCTTGTCTTTTTAGCTATGTTCTTATGCAAATCTTGTGTAAATGTATGCACTGGGCTTATTCAGTTACATGAGCTGTTGTCTAAACACACAAATACTATATATGCTTCCGAGATTACATTATTTGTGTCATCACAGCTTTCTACACCTGTCAAGGCTCAGAACTTGTGCTTACTGGAAGAGTACAGCAGCTGGTACTGGTTTCATTTCAATTTGCATGATTGTGTGTTCGTCCTTCACACAGGAACTGGCAGAGTGACCAGATTACATCTGGTCCTGTACTGTTTTATCCTGTCTCTTATCATATGTAAGTGCACAAAATGATTTATTCTACTTATACAATAGAGCCACGACATTTAAACGGACATGGCAAAACAAATATTTTGAATTATTAAGAATGTAACACAAAACCATGTTGATGGGACTGCATGTAGTATTAGTTCCCATCTGATCATGTTCATAAAACACAATGCATTGTTTGCATTTTGTCTCAGTATAAAGTCAGTTGTGATCAGTTGGATTGAACTGTATTATTTCTTCCCAAAGAGATTTTGGTGTAAAAACTTGTGTTTTTCCTCCTCAGACTTCCTCCATGGACGTAAAACTGCTGCCAGTGTAAAATCACCTCATCCAAACTTCCTCGCCTTGGATCAGGGAGGTGCCATGACAGACATGATGGTGGTGAGGGCGGCGGTGCCACAGACTCCTGTGGAGACACCTTGGGGTGCTCCTTTAGTGTGGGGTGACAGCCAAAGCTCTGCGTGGCGTAGGTCTAAGTTCACTCAACAGGGAATCCGTGTAGGTCTGCTGGCCCTCGTTGTGGGATCTTACAACCAGTTTGTGCGACGTTTCCTCAACTCAGCTGAGACCTACTTCCTCCCCGGTCAGATGGTCACCTACTACATCCTCACAGACAGTCCAGGTTCTCTGGACCCCCCCATCGAGCTGGGGCCTGAGCGACAGCTGCAGGTGGTTACTGTCGCTGAGCTGCCTGGGTGGGAAAGACTGGCCCAACGCCGCATGGCCCTGCTCACCGATGCCGTCAGAAACCCAATCAGCAGCGAGGTTGAATACATTTTCTGTGCCGATGTTGACCAGGAGTTTGTGGCCCCCGTGGGGGAGGAAATCCTTGGAGACCTGGTGGCCACGTTGCATCCAGAGCTTTACGGGATGCCACGAAATACATTTCCCTACGAGGTGGAGGAAGTCTCATCTGCTTGTGTGGAGGAGGATGAAGGAGACTACTACTACACCTCAGAGTTTTATGGTGGCTCGGTTTCAGAGATGTTCAAACTGGCTCGCACCTGCTCTTTGCTCATTCTGCAGGACCAGGCCAACACAGTGTTGGCTCGGGGCCTCGAAGAGAGCTACCTGAACCGCTACCTGATCGACCACAGGCCGACCTGTGTGCTGTCACCAGAGTACAGCTGGTGGAACTCGGCCCTGGCTGCTGATGTGCCCGTTCAGAGACTGCTCTCCTTGGGACGGCAATGTGAGGCCTACGATAATCAGGCAAGAGAGGAGCACAGATGTTAAATGAATGTGAAAAATTTCCACTTCCACATGAAGAGCTATTAGGTTTCCTTTGAAGAAGAGTCTCTGCTCAAAGATTAGCAACTCATGTTGTAACGTGGTAGGGAGATGAAGAGAGAGCACATTCCAATCATCTCTCTGCAATTAATAATCCTTGAATTCCCAGATAAGCCTGCAGACACGCGTATATCAAAATGCAGAATCTGCCCTCAATTAAAGATCCATTTGTGTGAGCAGCACCTCCACGTGCCCGCTATCTCCTCCACAGCGCGCACACACAGAAACACAAAAACACAGAATTGACCTGTCTCTTTAAACGAAAGCACTGTCCTCTCCATTAATGTCAGCTGAGGAGATACTGCTCCAGCGGCTTTGTGGTCAGCAGCGATAAGAGTCAACAGTGTAAGTGCACACTTTCCCCGCAGTGGCCAATCATTAACTGGAAAGGCTGCTGTTTCAAGGTCTTTAAATACCAGGTGGGGGAAAAATGGATAAAACAAGATGCTTTTTTTTCCTTTTTTTTCTTCTACCATGTTTGAGCTCTGTGATAAAAGCTAATGTAGTTTTAAAACAGGTGAAACTTGCTCAGGATGTATTTAAGTGATTCTTCCCCACACCAAAAAAAAACTTGATTTACCCATTGATGATTTGGAGTAAAAAGAAAACATTAAGTTAAATGACCTGATGTCTGTGGTTGTTATGTTGTTAATGAGTCAGTCTTCCTCTTTCTCCCACACACACATACACCCAAACACACACACACACGCACACTTCCACATTTACACTCCACTTTCCCTTCCTCGTGTGCTGTGTTTTAATGGGAGGGCTAAGCAGCAGCAGATGGCTTTTTCTCACTGCCAGACAGAATCTGTCCTCGGGGCCAGATCGCCACGTTGTGTGGAGCTGAAGGTGAACTTCAGATAAACCTAGGGGCCTAATTTTCTTTTCTTTTTTTTCTCTTACTAAAATCAAAATGTAGCTTCTGGTCATAGACTTATCATCATCATTGGTATCTTTATGGCAATTCAGCTCATCAAATTCTGATCAAACTTGAACTGAAAGTCTGAATTTCAATAGTCTCTCTGTCTTATTGCGCCCTGGTTTCCCTACACGAGCATATCCATGATGCAGAGTGCAGCTGTCGTCTGCAGATGTTGCTAAACATCTGCTGCAGATCTGTCAAGAATGCCTCTGTCACTTGCTGTGTATACATAAAAGCTTTTTATGTGGGCTGCCTGATCCATGCTGAGTGCCCCTTTTCATGCTATAATGCAAAGCAGTTTAACGAATTATTGGATTAATCCTTGTCATGTGGTTTACTGGTGGTCAAGGAGCCGATCGGCAACAGCGTATAAGCATAAGGCAGAGGAAGAGGCAATATGGAACTCCTCAGCATATACATGTATAGCCTGCACATGTAGGATCCTGTTTCTGTTCTGGTCAAACATCAAATTTTTATGTTGAAACACCACAGAACACATGCTCCAATTTGACTTGCTCCTTTTGTTTTGGCTCATGAGGAAGACGTCGGGTATTCTGAGATTATTCTATATGTCTATTCTGAATACAAACAAACTGAACACAAACTGAGAGCCCTTAACCATCTGCTGTCATGCTAATGGTGTGATCTGTTTTAACTGCCACACCAAATCTACAAAAGCACTCCGATGATGTATATTTGCTGGGACTATATTAACAAAAGCAAATGTAATGACTCAACAGATGTGTCATTTATTGAGATTTGGGCGATGCTAATGATACATTAGGGCTAATGATGATGGGAGGCTCTGATGGCCCACAGCCAGATAGGATGGGTTTTCAACAAGGCAAGGCAAGGCAAGGCAATTTTATTTGTATAGCCCGTTTTTTTTTACAAACAGTTTGTCTCAAAGAGCTTTACATGACATTGTAACAACATCCTCTACCTCACATTGACTGAGTAAACAATATGAGGTTATTCAGTTTTTCCATGACTGACATAGGTTAAATGGTATCATTTGTGAGTGTGCAAACAAGAAGAGGAAGTCACGGTTCACATTTCCATGAAAAGCTCAGTGCTTGAAAGTAAGTTAACGAACATTGGGAGCATTGCTCACACTGAGAAACACATGCAGTTCATGAACTTTACATTTTGTTCTTTATTTGTATCTCCAGAAGAAAAAAAAACATGGAGAAACCCAAATAAACATTTAAACCCAGAGACAATTTGGAGTCTTCAGATCCTGCATGTATCTGTTAGGGAGGAAGCTGAAGCATCTGGATAATGTCCACAGGACGTTCCTGCGAGGCAGCGGTGCTGACTAATGAGCCACTGTGCCACTGCAGCGCCTGCTTATTATTGTCAATTACAGGTTACTTACAAATAAGCTTAACTGCTGGAGACTTTTTGATGATGGTGCAATTACTCAGTCACAGGTAGGTGTTACTAATTCAATTCCCCTTTATTTTTTCCTGTGTTTAACCGTGAACTGCAATTAAGTGATGTTACAGCAGTGTATATATGTTAGGGTGAACTTTAATAGTGAATAGGAAAATAGAATGGTTGAATTAGTTTCACTGATATCCCAATGTTTATTTCCTGTAATCCTAAATTTCAATGACATCAGAGGAGACACAGTGGTGCCAAATATATATCAACATGCCAAAACCTGAGGGTTGGTGAGTGTGTCAGACACACACACATGCATACAAATATCAATCTTCATGTTTAATGCAGTTTGTATTGGAAAATTGTAGTTTGATGTTCTGGCAATGTTGTTTTCTCTTAAACTATCATGCCAGTAAAGTGCCTTTAAATGGATTCAAATGATAAGCAACCTCCATCAGAACGGCTGTTCATTCACATTAATGCAAAAACAACCTTTAAACGTTTACCCTCGCGATAAAGACCGGAGTCTGAAAAGATTTTAGTGGGTGTGGGCAACACCACTTACTGATGTTTACCTCATTTGCAATGTAGTAAAGGATCACATGGCACAGACATTTAAATGTAACTCCCAAACCCTTTGATGAAGAGCATCTTTATCACGGTTACTGATTGTGAGATCCAGGCTGCAGCCACTAAAAACATGTGCCTCTGATTAGCACCAAAATTGGAGCCTGGCCAAATAGCGCACCTATTAATGATTAAACTGAGTAGTCAGTCAGAACAGCCTGTATGTAGCAGGACATCCCTGATATCACACAGCACAACAGAGGTAAAAAGTAATTAAGGAACATACCAGTGAGTAAGAATTGGGTGTGTGACATTTCCTCCATGTTGAACAAAAACAAATTTAATTGGTAATTCACTCCAAAAATAACTGTAACACAATTAAGCAAGATGTTCACAGGTAAGTTACCCGTAGTCTTCCTGTGTTTAAACTTTAGCCTCAAACAAAGGACGTGTCATATTAACCCATTCCTCACACTGTGCTCTTTAAGCTTCCATCAGGTGACACCTCCTGGGCTTCTGTAAACACAGAAGCTCTAAAATCAATGAGTACTATCCACCCCAAAGGCTTCATTTAATTGTTTGCACAGCAGGCGGCCCGTCAGACAAAAAACCAGTGTACCTGTGGAGTCAAACAGACAACAGCAAAGTTGTCAACCCAGTCACAGTTGTGAATCATCGTTGGAAGACAATCAATCATGTTTACAGGTGTTGTTTCGTATTTTACATTTTGCACATTAATATTTGAATTAATTGGAACTATAGGAAAACAGAAAAGGGTCGTCAATGGGTTAACATATAAGAATAAATTGCATCTGTGTGTGTGAAGGGAAATAGAGAGAAAAGAGAAACTCATCAGGGGGATGGGTGCGGTGAAGAGCTATGGTAATCTGCTGGATTCACACGGGCCTTTCCCCACCCTGCCCGAGGCTACGCCACACCAAAACACGCTGCTCTAATCACCAGGTCAAGGGGACTGACACTGGGAGATAGTGGAGGTGCAGCTCGCAGGGGGACACACTTGTGCCCACTGTGTCATTTAAGATCCCACATCATTCAAGGAATCACATGAAAGACGATAATAGGCCAATAGACAAAGGAGCTGGCTGTGAAAACTGAAGTAGTTGATATGAAGTAGTTATAGTTTGAGTTTAGCAAACACATTAACCGAAGCAGGTGTTTCTCAGCCTTTTACCCCCTATACTGAATCTGATAAGATCGGACTTGTTTTTAAATTGATACAGATAAAAAAAAGTTGCTAAAAGCACCACTTAGCCTAACTACTACCTCACAGTTTTGAGTCTCGCAGTTTACTTAGCCTACGGAGAAATGGGGAGAACATGTGCAAAACATTTAAAATGTTTTGCCAAGACATTTCACGCTTTTATAAAAACAGATGATATGTTTTATTTTTTTTTATTACCGTGCCTGTATGTGAATGAAGCTGAGCTTGTGCTGCAGCAGAGTCTACAAAAGCTACCTTTAACAGTTTCACTAGGCCAGAATTAGTTCTACCATGTCAGCAAAACAGAGCAGGCAGTGGCAGTTTTGCTAAGAGGTAACTATGCGTCTGAGAGAGAGGCAACTATGTGTCTGAGAGCTGGAGCCCTGTTGGCTCGCAGAGAAAGGGAAACTGGTTACTGGAAATTGCCCTTTAGCAACTCTTGAAAAAAACATTATAAGTGTGACACTATAAAGTCTTGGTTCTCTAAATAGTTCTCTTAAAAATAAGCCTGCATGTTGTAGCCTATCTGTGAAGCACAATAATATTTTATTTCATTTTTATACTGTAGCCTATGCTTAATGCATATATTTTCATTATTGACAAAATAATGGTAGATTAAGTAGTAGGCTAGTAGTTTGTTCGTTCTTGTGCACAAATTATAGTCAGGCATCAATCAACCTTCAATAATGCATTCCTTATTTCAAGCTGAATTCATTGTTACATTGAAAAGGTGTAGGCTGAAAAAGCTATTCAGCTTAAGTGCCTATAATTTCTTGATTTCAATTAAACCTTTAGCTCTTTATGGTTTCAATGTGACAGAAAGTAGCAGAAATCTCATAATCAACAGATGAAGCCAATAAATAATCAGCAAAATGTTCAATCTTGTTTAATGGCTTTCTAGCATAGTAGCCTAATTTCTTTTGATACTATGATATGTTTTTGCCTTTTTGTTTGAGATCTTATGGCAGGTTATTCATGAAAAAGGAGCAGGGTGAAGAAAACACGCCTTTTTTGTAATGCTGTATCTACTGTCAGTTGACTGTTGCAGGGAAAAGTGAAAAACTAAACTAACAAGCTAACAAGTCAAGACCAATCCGCTACAGACAGTCAGTCAGCCCTGTAGGCACCAGCACCACCACCAGCAGCAGCAGTAACAGCAACAGCAGCAGCAGCAGCAGCAGCTATAGTCCCTCCCTCCCCGGCTCGCATGCATTGAGCACACACACACAGGGAGTCTGGGCTGCTAAATGCTCCACCAGCCTCAGAGGGACGATGGTGGAGGGCTGGTAAAGATGGCGGCGCTCTCCGAGGATGGGAGGTACGGATTAAATTGTGGCCAACAGAGCGCCGACAGAGTCACCGTGTTGCACGTCAAATTGACCGAGACAGCACTGAGAGCGATAGAGAGCTACCAAAATTGTATGGTGAGTGGAAAACCCCGGCGTTCATTTATTTATTTATATATTTATTTATTCATTCTCCCCCACCCCCAGTTAAAATTAGCCTCTTTAAACTGTCACGTTAGTTAGACTGACAGACAACGGGCTCGTCTCAGCTGGGAAGCCCGACTCAACTGCCACGCACAGCTAACGGCTAACAAGCTAAAGCTACAAAGTTAGCTCAGCCGACTTTCTTTTCTCCTTGGTTTTTTCTACCTTACCACTCGTGTGTCATTAAATTCAACATATGAAGGAGATAAACGAGGCTTTGCACTTGTATCCCGACCAGGTTTTTCGAAATGACAATACTTATTTAACCTAGTAAACCTGTAGGTAAAGTTAAGACACTGATTAGCCAACGTTAGCTCCTCTGTGCTGAGCTGTGCTGTGCTGTGCTGGCCAAGTCCCTTTTTTTTCTTGTTGCCAAACTAACGTTACTTTGACCAAATTAGGAAATCGGTAATTTCATATCAACGAATACACTCGTCACCAGGTAAAAAAAAAAAAAAAAAAAAAGTCTCACTAACCGAGGATTATTAGACATGAACACATACATAGCAAACTAACGTGAACATATTTTATATTCGACGAGGTTGTTGTTATTTCAGGGGCGTCAGGAGGGTTAGGGTGGAAATAAAACGTTATGGATAAATTAAAGATAATAACGTGACTTAATTTAGTTGAATTGAGGTGGTTTGGTGACTAGCTAGCTTACCATATGGTTCAAAGTTGGGGGGCCAGTGCACAAAGCTAACAACCAAACCTGGCAAAGATTATTATGGACTCCCTGGTCAGGCTTATCACTTTACAGCTCTGTTTTTAACTTTAAATTATATAAGTGTTTATAGTCTGTCAGACAAGCTGCTACACAGGATGCAAGATAACTCTGTAAGCAGGGGGATAAATACTCTCATAAACAGGCTACTCATGATTTTGCATGAGGAGAAATAAACCAGCAGTGATAAGCACATAGATCTGGTGGCAACTAAGCCTCCATATATATATTTATATTTATGTATTTAAAAGATTATAGGATAATTGTCCTTGGTATCCACTTAATTTGTATGGTATGTATTCTGTTTCAGCAAGTGCACTGCATTTCACCCCAGAGCTTGACACCAGTCAGCCATAAAGCAGCTTTTGAAACCCAAGTGTGCAAATAGGACACTGCATACCTGCGCAGATTAAATATAACTTGTTAATCTTGAACTGTACAAAATGGTGTAATCTTGTTGAGGTGCCACACAGGTGAACTAATCTGGAGAGGTCTACTCTGCAGTCTTGAGTGGGGGAGGCCTGAAGCCAAGTTACCTGACCTTAACTCTGCCAACAACAACGCCGTTACGTAACAGTAGCTGGGCCTCGATCACCACTCGGGGCTGATGCACTGGCGTTTTAACGTTGGACTGTAACGATCATAGGTTTCTGCAACAGATTTTTTTTTTTTATGACACCTGGTGTCTGGTTGTATGTATGCCACAGACTAGTCACACCCCTGTGTGTGTGAAAGTTTTACTCTGTGTAGTACAATGATTGCCTTAAGAAAAACCCTTGTTTGAAATGTGGATATAAAAGCGTAATTTAAAAAAAATGATTACTTAGTCAGATTATCACCGCTGGGAATCCGAGTCATCACTAAGTTGAAGGAATTCTTTTGTGACAGGCCATGCTACAACCTTATTGGATGTGGTAATGTTGGTCTGTACGCTGCATTGAACGGCAGCCTGCCATCTCTTGCTGACTGAGCAGCCAAAACTGCCTGCTTTTTGTTTCTCTCTCCCTCTCAGTAATGTGTGTTGTAGCTCAACCAGTCATCGAACTATGGTAGCTGGCTATCTTTGTCTTTCTGTGGTGATGTGAAATGTGATCAGAACTGTGTGTGTGTGAGAGAGAGAGAGAGAGAGAGAGAGGGAGAGAGTGTGAGGACTGGTTGGTGTGTGTGTGTATGGATAGTGGGGGAGGGAGTCAGTCGGTAGCTTTGAGTAGCTTAGCTTCAACAACCATGACATAGTTATTTTACTGTCATTAAAAGGTTATTTCCTGAATTATCTGCACAGTGTTCCACATGTGAGTCGGCAATTGTGTTTTAATGTCCAGGAATGTTAAGAGAGACGCTGCGAGTGAAATGCACATTCCACTGAAACCAGTTCACACAGCGTTTCTGAAGTCTAAAGCTGCTCTAGCCAACTGGTTCTTCTGTTGCCTTCATCTGTGCGAAGAAGCCCGAGAGTCCTGTGCTTTCCTGTCCTGACCTATACTGCGCCAGAGCAGCCACTGCATAATTGTGGCTGTCAACTGCATTTCAAGTAGCCACCCACACCACAAACCTGCAAACCTACACAAGACGAAGACATTTCACAAATACCCTCTTCAAAATATCTGCTGCGTGTTGACTGTTGTCCAAATTCCACCACTTGTGGCCAGATAAAAGCAAACAATTTCTACCCACCTCACTACCTAAGAAGATGCAGGCAAAGCTGACTCACATGGTTTCTCTGTAGATTATAAACTTAAGGGCGCTCAGACACTGAGCCCAATGTTGGCTGTTACTGGACCGTCATCAGGTGTTGTGACCGACAGTTACCTCTGGTAACCACTGCTTCTGGCACTAGTTTGCTCATCAATTCACACCATTTTTATTTTTAGATTGAAATAAAAATGCCACTCATTCAAACATTAGTTTCTCCATTGTGAGGATTTGTTGCCTTTTCACTTTTTTAAAATTCTAAAATCAATGTTTTACTTTAGACTGGATGTCAGACAAAACAGCAACACCTTTGGGTTTAGAGAATTTTTGTTTTGCTATTTAAAGTGTGTCCAAGCAAATTTCCATCAATACGATAAATACTGTAGTAATGTTGTGACAATTTACATTAAATTAAACCTTTATTCCCACATTGTACAGCCTTAGTGATGGGGCCATTCAGTAATATTATTCTTCAATGATCATGAAATTCTACGGACAGAAATTAGCTTTGACACTTTATTGACATTGTGACGACCGACAAGATCACTGCCTGGTCATTTTCTTTTCTCAAAGACACAAATGGTATGTGTTTTGTCAGTCATCCCAGTCGGCTGTCATCTTAAGTCTTAGCACTAGGCCTATGTTTATGTGCGACAACAGAAATTGTAAGGACAGTGTTTGCATAGCGAGCCGTTGTCAGTGCTAGTTAAAACTTTTGGCCGATGGGACCCTAAGCCTCTGCTGTTTCTACAACCAAATGTTTCGACTTCTAAAAACTGCATTAACATGTTCTGCAGGTCTTAACCCCACTGTTAAAAAAAAATAAATAAATCTGTATGTGTTCTTGTGTTACCCACTCAGCTAACATTGCACTCCTCATGTTCCTTTACATGTACAGTGTTAAGATGTTAAAGTTTAACTATTGTTTTCTTTCACTTTCAGAATGTACCTTCTTTGCGGCCAACAATACAATTCAAGGGACTCCAGGGGGTAAGTGTCAAAGATTTGTGTTTGCATCAATCAGAGAGATATTTATGTATTTATATGGTGATTTTTCTTTGCTCTATTCGTTGAAATCCTGCTACACAAATATCTTACAACTAAGGAAAGCCATTTATTCTTTCAAACTTGTTCTAGTTGTTAATCACCTATGTAAGTGCTGCTCAGTTTACACTTTTCTGTGTCACCATAATTGTCAGTTAATCGCTTGATCACTAAGAGGTTGCTTATCATATTCGAGTAAAAAAAACGTGTGTTGGGACTTGAACAAAATTGCAGCTCCTGTGATTTAGATGTTAAATCTGGCCCGATTTTGGATATTTTTGATCAATTGTTCAGCCCTGACTGCTCGTAGTCCATGATTCACATGACTCACGTACAGCCTCCTCTTAACTCCTGAGACCTCAAGAGACCTTCCACTCACACTGGCCTCCATTTTGTGCTTATTTATCTGCATAGCTCAGATGTGGACAGTGCTTCTGTTTAGTCAGTTGCACAAGTGGAGACTCTGTCAAGACACAAGCATGTTTCACCACATGGTTGAATTTACCATATCACAGTTTTATAGTTGTAAATGAAATGAATGTGTATTTGACTATCTAGCTCTCCGTTATATTTGCATACAGTAAGGTGTGAACAGATACTGTTAAGATATGTTATTCCTAACTTTTATATATGTTTTTTCCTCCTTTCTTTTACACAGCGCATTAAAATTCCCAAGTCCAATTCCTCGTCAGACTCCTTCAACAATTTTGAATTTTACCTGTCTAATGTGGGCAAGGACAACCCTCAGGGAAGCTTTGAGTGCATCCATCAGTATGTGTCAAGGTAATGGTAATCACTGGTCAGCTGAATCAACTGTTACTGTCTTACCACACGTTGCTAGAACGTAATCCCTCTCTGCCTCACATTTCTTTCTCATACTCCCTCTTTGTCCACAGCTCAGGGGCCTCACACCTGGCATTGTTGGCAACGGTACAGGACAAGGTCACCGTGTGTGCCACTAATGACTCCTACCAGGTGACCCGGGATCGCATGACCCAGGCCGTGGAGGACACACGTGAACGTGGGACCAAAGTCATCAAACCTGGGGGCCAATACAGAGGTAAGGCCCCTCGGTTCGGGTCGCCCTTATCAGTAACTGCCACAAAATGATGCCAGGTCATATCCCAGCAGGGCAGCATGGCTTTACACTCTATCAGCACCTATCCTCGCTTTTCAAACTTGGCCCCCTTTTAGGGCCTGAATAGATGAAAGCCAAAAGCCTGACTCCATTCAAAGCCATTATTAGGACTGACTGAACCACTATGCTACCCCAGTCTTTTCCAGATTATGAGTTTAACTGATAAGGGCCTAAGGTGGTAGATGAACCTTTTTTTTTTGTTTTGATTGGCACATAACCGGCCAAGGTGATAAATGAAAGGGGAGAAAACCAGTTTCCAGTCACTGCACCACTCAGTGCGTGAGTCACACAAGCAACACAGGAACAGTAATCAAATCTGAGTCTAATTTGTCTTGTCAATCTCTCCAGTGTCGCTCATATTTCTTATCCACCTCGGTGCAGGTAGGGCTGGTTCGTGCAACAAAACAACCCGCTGATGTAATCGGAGGTTGCGTTAGTCTTTCTTATTGTCAGTTCATAATAGTCTCTGATCATACGTCATTTTAATTTTCCTGTATAATTCATGATGAAACATTGCTTTTGTAATTTTCCAAGACAACTCAATCAGAATTGCATTTAATATACCAAATAATCTCACCGATTATGCATTTATTAGAGCTCAGAGAGTTGATGAACAGATGTGCCAACTATAGAGTCGGTTTTCATGAAAATTATTTTGCACAGTTACAGCAAACAACACTAAATCAGTGCAGCTGTTGTGCCTCAACAGGTAAATGTGGAAAAAAAATCAGTTTTACAGATTTAGACAATTCTAATTAAAATATCAACAAACCATTTGCAATAAGTTTATACTGACACGGCACGGGGAAGGCAATTACTTTCTTCATTTGGACACAGACTTGGCTGGTTTTGATTTTTCGTCTAAAAGCTGAACTCATGCTCTGCTGCCGACCGTACTGGAGGCTGAGATTGTCAGTGCTACTTCAGGACAGTCTACAACAGGTGGTCTACATGTGGATATTGACACAGTTGGTGTGGATTACCTCACGTTACGGTAGATTGACCTCAGCGTTCTAATATGTCAAAATGATGGATGACCTTCAGATTTTTTTTATCGTCGTTAAAAAAATAAAAAGATAAAAAATTCAGTGAGGGGAAAATATTCAGTTCAGCTGATCCTTGGATGTAATACCTCATATCCAATATGTTCTTTCCCCTTCCTTCCTTCAGTCTCTATTTTAAGCTTCTGTTTTTTAGTCTTAGCAGAAGCTTGTTTTTCAAATATATTTCTGCTTTCAGTGAATGACAAGGATTATTTGTTTTGTTTTAAGACAAAGTGGTAAAGACAAGCTAAAGTCGAGGTGAAAATATGCACTTGCTAGTGTAGAAAACCACAAAAACAGAGTAGCGTCACTTAGTCACAGTGTCCCTCCCACACCTGGTATTAAAACGCCTCTCCACAATCATCCTGCGTGACTGCTGCTATCAGCCCTCAAAACCTCAGCTCTGTATGCAAATAAGCATTCATTCATTGTACTTTCAGTCAGTTTAACCGTGACATGTGCATAAATTAATAAAACCGTTGTGTTTACAACTGTAATCAACCTAATTTCAGTTTTTTTAAAAATAGGATAGGTAACAGTGCCTTGGAAAGTCTAGAACTGATCTGAAAAAAATGTTGTTATATTTGTTTCATTTGCCCTTAAGGCGTTTCTGCTCTTGATGATGTTATGTCTTTCAGCTAGTCTGGCACTGTCACAGTGCAAACCTCAAAGTTTCAGTCTGTCGTTACTGTTCATGTGCAAACATGTGCTGGTTGACTTAAGTATGGGAATAAAAAGATGATATATCGGCTTTAAAATGATAGTCAATGTGGTTGTTTAGAGGACAATGATGAAGCCACCATCCTGACTATTCACTAAAAAAAAAATCTCACACAAAAAAAATCTCAAGAAGCCAGGTGAGAAAATTCAGTTGAGAGACATGAAACTGAAATTTAACCATATTTGGTTATGAACTAAAGCAGAAAGAAAGCTGTAAGAAAATCTTCTCAATGGGAACAGATGACAGGTGATCAAGATAATTATAATCAATGGTAATACATACATATTTAAGCTTTGTATTGAGTATTGGTTTATTCCCAGAATTCCTGCAAAATCACTGGACTGGTAGATAATATCATGCAGTTTATTTTTTATGCAGTATGCAAAGCCAACTCAAACATCTTAATATTCAGGACTAGTTTGTTACATCTAAGCCCTGTCAAAGACTTCAATTGAAAAAAGATTGAAGGTTAGTGTTGACTTCTGATTCTAGTTTCACTGAGCAAGTTAAAACCACCTCAGGCATGTTTTCTGGGCTCTGGGAATATATTTGTATACTCTGGCCCAGATAGAAACTGGGAAACGAGAGGAGCAGCAGAGAAAAGGGGTGGGACAGCAGCTTGTGGCAGCTGGTTTGGAGCGAGCACCCTATTTACTAATGCAAAAGGGGCCTTTAGTTTCTTGTTTCACAGGCTGTTAATTTCAGGTAACAGTCCACAACTTGTATTTTTATCTTTGGCTGCAGCTTGTATCTTTTAATAAAAAGCTGCACAACCATTGTCATTTTGGCATGTCGTGCCATTTTAATGTTGTAAGTTACTGTTCTCTTGGCCAAACTGTTTCTGAAGGACAAAAACGTGAATACTTTAAACTTTTCACCTGCGGCAAACTGTTGTTGCGGTTAAACAACACAACACAATCTGCCCGAGCTTACACCTCCTCACGTTGCTCCTGGTCCTGCGTTCTGACGAAGGAAGGAGGGGGAGTTTTCCCTTTCTCTTCCTCTCTTTAACCTTAATCTCTTAAAGAGCTTTAGAATTTCATAATGGCAGTGAAGCCGTATAGAGAAATGTGCAGGCATCCTGACTAAGCACCGTGGCTCAGCAACGCAGAGCAGAGGCCGGCGTCTTGTGTTCTGGTCACCTGAAGACTTACAGAGCACTTCTTAAAACTATTACAAGTTGATATTGAGAACTACGGTCCAATGTATAGTGTATTTTTGCTCCAGACAGATATTTTTTGAGGGCCTTAACAGTAGGCAATGTTCAGACCTCGTTGCTTTACAGACAAACGCAGGTAATTGCTGCTTGAAGCTTATTTAGAGGCATGAATAAATGAAATAGCCTTTAGTATCAGTTACTAAGATTCATTTAAAATTGGGGTTTGCTTGATTTTCAGCTTCCTCTGTCTCTCAAATACTCCGTGTCGGGATGTTCATTTTTTTTACTTTTCTATAATATAGCCAACAGTCATCATTAGGTCAGTAAAAAAATATATTTCTAAGAAGAGGGATGAAAATAAATTGCTAAACATACGGGATATTATAAGTTATGGATATTTATTTAGTCTATATATGTTTATAGATAATAAACAACAACATAAACCACGAGTAGGAAGGGGTGGGAATTTTTTTAAAAAGTGCATACTTCTTCCTACTCCTTTTTTGAACTTGTGCATATTATGATTTGATGATGCCACATGATGATTAGACACGTTCGTTCAAAATAAATTCATACATTAGACCGATTTCAAGAAGTGAACTTGAAAGTACAGTACGGTTGTTGAGTAAATCTCTGCCATGTTCTGTCAAAATGGCAGAAAGGAAAAGTTGCTAATCATTGTCTTTACCCTCTGTCCCTAGGAAAGCAAGTCCAGATCCGTAAGCTTGCACTATCAACCCCAGAGGTGGTCCCAGAGCGCAAGCGCTCCACACCCATCAACCCAGCCAACACTATTCGCAAGTGCCTTTCCAATAACCCTGTGTCTCAGCGGCCGTTCAGGGACCGCATCATCCACCTGCTGGCGCTGAGGTCCTACAAGAAGCTGGAAGTGCTCGCCCGTCTGCAGCGGGATGGCATCAACCAGAAAGACCGAAACTCACTTGGGAGTACCTTGCAACAGGTAGGCTGCTGTAATGCACCCGGTGTTGTGTTTGAATGCCGTAAGTGTATTGATACAGCCACTTGGCGGGGAAGTGACTCAGTGATGAGCATTTACACGTCCTGTCTAATACAGAAAAATACAGCAGTTCTAACTCAGGTTTTTTGTAACAGCTGATATCTGGGTTTTTGATATGAGTGGCTGTGATTCAGTCAAGTGTCTAATTATATCCCTGAGATCCTCTGACTCAGCATGAGATCGAGGTACTGAAAAGCACCAGAGGAAATCCAATTCACAGTATTAACGCTTCATTCGTCTCAAAAGCTTTATGATTTGCATGCACAGATGTTTGGCCACCATGTGAACTTTCTATTCGTGTTTTACATCATAGTTTCGTCATAGTTTATATCTGAAACTGTGTATCTGTGTGTGTGTGTTTCACAGGTAGCAAACCTGAACCCCAAAGACAACACATACTCATTGAAGGACTTTATTTTCCGTGATGTCCAGCGAGACTGGCCTGGCTACACTGAAGACGAGAGGACCCAGGTCGACCGGATCCTGGCTCGGTACAGACACCTGGCAGTTAGAGGCCTTTTAACTTTTTACAGCTTAAAGGGCCGACTCAGTTAAACAAATAAGGCATTTAATTTATTTTAGGTACATAGTGCAATTAAATATTTGCACACGTTAAAAGTGATGGTCCACTTACTGACAGCTGAAGACGACTATTTCACACAGTAAATGGACTGTGAGACGACAGAGTTGCATTTAATAGGTGGACAGAGGGAAAGTTGATCCTGCTGCAGGAGGGTTTTTGGAAATTCAATATTTCCAATGAAATTCTAGTTTGTACACCAATACTGTATCTTTATTTTTAACTACAAACTATACAGTTAAACGATTTTCCACACATTTTCCTTGTATGATAAATCCAGATTACATTGTTCTGTTCTTGTAACACGTTCACAAAGCAGTTTTTTTTTTTAGGTTTTTTGCATCATACATTATGCACATACACATTTGCTGGCTTGCAGTCTTTTTTGCCTCTGTCGGCACACATTGAAGCTGCTGCCGTGGGCCACTGGAAGGGTGGTGTATATGACTGAAAATAATAACCTATTGTGTCCTATATTAGCAGTGAGTTTTTAAGATAACGACTATCTGGAGTTGCCAAGAATGGCTTTTAAAAAGAGTATAACCTCCTCAGCAGGTCCTGGTGTAATGATAGCTGAACACTGGCTGCTAATGTGCTCTCTCTCCTTTGTCTCTCCGTCCCCCACTGATGTCATTCTTTCTTTTCTTTAACAGCAAATTAGGTCTTCCCGCAGAGACACTCTCAAACACTTCTCCCAAAGACAGTGCTCCCACATCGCCCCAGGTATTTCAACAAACACACTCTAAGGTCCGAGTTCAGACTACACTATTTTTTTTGTTTCTCACGATGGTCATCATGTCAGATTGAAATGATCACAGTGGCATAAATTCTTGCCGTGTCTCATATCACCCCGACCAATCATCGATGACGATCGATCACGACCCTGCTATAGGCCATCGGGGAGGCGTCACAACAAACTGTCAATCATGTAGCATTGTGTGTGATGCGAGCGGTCTTTAGCACAGACAAGACAAGAAAAAGAAAAGGAAGAAAAAACATACACTGACAGATGAAGCATGTGTTCACTGTGTGTAAACAATGCGTCAGAGCGCTCTGTCATCTGGATTCACATCATAGGAAACGTCAGACTAGGCGAGGAAATGAAACATGAAACATGCTAGGACTTTCCGTTTGGGCGTCATGGAGCAAAATTGCAAAATGCAAAATTGTCAGTTATGTCATACACATGTCTGTTCCTCGTTCCCTATGTTCATATTATGATTATTATTCATCTTTATTGCAGACACAAAAAGCGGTCCATACAAGAGACAGATATAGAGAGAGAATATCAATGATCAACTCTCTACATAATTCATATTCGGGCTATCCTGCCAGTGCTTTCTAAGCCTGGATGAATACCTGTAGGCTGGTCAGAGCCCTAATAATGCTGTTCCTGAGTCATCCAGGCGGCACATAAAACGATGCATTACATTTCTTAAAAGTGCTTCGCGGTTTGGTACATTTAAATAAACAAAGAGTTGGCTAGCACTGTGCCGCCTGGGCACTTGAAGCAGCACCCTCGGTCCATCATTGTAGGCCACTATGAGCCGCCGTATATACTGCTTTTCCTGTAGTTGCACCAGAGATGAGCTGTATACACAGGTGTGCAGAAATCTGATCTGAATAGGGAACATTTAACATCAACTGAGCACATAAAACCCACAAAGGAGCATATTAACTTGAGCATATTGCTGAGAACACTGCCTATAAATATCTCTATCATCGTGCCGATCATCAGTAAGAAAGTGCTCGAGATACTCCGTCTCCCGACAAAATCGCGTGACAATTGGCCTCAAATCGTGTAGTCTGATCCTGCCTTAAAACTCACACACCCCCAAAGTGAAGTGGGAAAAGTTTGAGCTCAATTCTCATTGTGTTCCTACAGAAGCGCCAGCCAGACTTTGACTTCATCGATCCACTGGCGCCGAAGAAAGCCCGCATCTCGCACCTCAGCAATCGAGGGCCAGCCGCATCTTCATCCTCCTCCTCCTCCGCCTCTGACCGCCACGAGGACGAGGGCAGCCCCAGCAGCACCAAACGCTCGTCCCTACCCTCCAACGTCACCTCGGGCCCTCCCACCCACCTCCCCATCTCCTCCCACCCCCCCGCCCCCTCTCACCAGCAGCCCAGCCCGGCCTCCAACTCCAACTCCCCCAGCACCCCGGAGGGCTGCGGCACTCAGGACCTGCCCATGGACCAGAGCTCCTCCTGCAGAGACCCTTCGCCCAGCCCCTTCTCCTCCTCGGACGGGACCCTGCAGGACTGCTTTCGGCACCCAGTCCCCATCCCCAGACCGGTCTCCTCCCCCAGCCCCCCTCCTCTCCCTCCTCCTCCTCCTCCGCCGCCTCCTCCTCGCACCTCGCTCACAGTTACCTCCACTGTCATCACCACCAGCCCTCCTTTGTCCAGCAGTACCAACAAGAAGGTCAAAAAGAAATCCAAGAAGCACAAAGACAAGGATCGAGAGAAGGAGAAAGGGAAACGGACGGAAAAAGGCAGCAGTACTCCTCCCAGTGTGGCCGAGCGGCCCGAGGAGAGTCGTAAAGCCAAAAAGAGGCGCAGTGCTGAGGAAGAGAAGAGAGAAGTTATCAACAAGAACCCTCACAAAAATCAAGGTGCGTTTCACTTACCTATCTTAAATCTACACCAGTATGTCTTTAAAGGGATAGTTCAACATTTTGGCATAGCAGTAGGTTCGTTAGCTGCTTGTTGTTGTTGGTGCAAGCTATTTTTAGAACAGTGGAGCAGAGCTGCGAGCTGCTCAGAGCTACGCTACAGAGGCTCATGGGATTTCTTGGTTTCCCTCATCAAACTCATCAAATACACAATCCAACAACTCCAAAACGCTCTTGTGGACAAGTTGAGAGATGACATAACAGAACGTTACGAGATGGAGTTGTTTTTGAGGTCAATTCATGCAAAACCACTGATGCCTGTTTCCCTCAGGGGCAGTTTTTCGGCAAGCAGTCTCTGCATTTGCCTCGAAAACAACTCTTGTCTTGTAATGTTCTGTTATTATCTCATAGCGCGGTGAATGTACAGGTCACAACTTGTCCGTTGAGTGTTTTGGAGTTGTTGGATTGTCTATTTTATTAATTTGTTCCGGAAAATCAAGAAATACCATTAGTCTCTAGCTCTGAGCAGCTCGTGGCTCTGCTCCGCCGTTCTAAAAACATCTTTCACCAACAAATAAAGGTAACGAACCTACTGCTAAGACTATTGGGATTATGGCAATGGGCCAATTTGCCAAAATGTTGAACTATCCCTTTAAATATGCAGTAATATCTGTTACAGCATTATGTAGCTAAATTGTCCAACTTTTATGGGGCTGAACACTTTCACCGACCACATTCAGCTGCTTCAGTTTCAGGGCGCATGTTTTCATTGTGACGCTTGAATAAAACAAAGCGGCTGTTTAATGTTTAAAGCTGCACCTGTGCTTTTCCTCCTTCAACAAGTCAGAGCGTCTGTGGTGTGAAAGTCTGCGGGCCGACAATATGTCTCTCTCTGTTTGATACTTAATGATCTGTCAGCTCGTTTTCTCTGATCATGTTGCATCCATCTGCCGGTCGTTCCGCTTTGCACAATTCGCCTGATGTTCCACGATAAGCAGTTTGTCAGAGAGACACTTGTGGTTGTGTTTTAAAAAGTAGGACTCAGTAGTAGGACTCGGTAGTAGGAGATGAACTGGTCAGATGTGAAAGCCAGTGATTAGTGGGAGCCTAAAATAATTGGATTCAAGGCGGTAACAGGTTGAGCAGGTGGGGCTCTCAAGTATTGCTATCCCTGTCCTCTCCTGCCCCGATCAGCAGTGAAGTAAACGCAACGCACGACTCCTTTTCATCCCGTATCCAAGCTGTGATGTCGTCAGAGCACAAACACTGTAATCAGACCAAACGGAGCCTTTTTTAAAAATATCTGCACATACGCAGTATAAGAAAACAGCATTCGCCTGTGTTGTAACTGACTTTCCAGCCAATTTCTTTCAGACTTCAGTTTGTTGCTCGTAATGTTTCAGTGTTTATGTCTGCGCTGTCTCCTACCTCCCACCCAGCCGCATGCAGTTTGATCTTTGATTACACTCACACACTGGATTTTGCCTGAACACGTCGAAGCATTGATCTGTACTCTTTTCTCTGTGGTCTTTTCGTTTGGTGGAGTTGATTTCATAAATATTGTGGTCGTAGTTTGAGATGCTCCGCTTCCTCCCTCCCTGCTCCCCCCCTGTCTGTCTGTCTGTGTGTGTACGTGTCCTGTTTTATTCTAAGATCATACTGACGGTTTCTGATGGATTTGACTACACCTGTGGCACAATGTCAGATACACCAGATAGTCTGTTAGAAGAAGAAAATGCACCTTCATATCTGCCCCCACAAGCAAAACAGGACAGATAATCCTGTAGGTGCTTGTGCTAAAGTATGATGTGCTGGAGTCTGTTGCAAATATGTACTACTCGTATAAATCAATAATAAGCCAGGAGCTTGTATTTTCTCTTCATCACATATTTATTGGAAGAATATTGGCTACATATTATTATTATTGTGACACTTTATATAAAAGGAAAAATTTAAATATAAACCATATAAAAGGTACATTTTTCATTTTATTTTGGTTGTCCACGGAGAGATAGAATGTAGATACTGTGCTTTATTACAATAATGATTGATACCCTAACTGTAGTATGGAGTCTAACCTGTGGCTCCTTTCTTTCTTTCTTTGTTTCTTTCTGTCTTTCTTTCTCACTCAGACTCTTCAGACAAAGAGAAGCCGGTCCAGTCCACTGAATTCTCCTCCACCATTGAGATGCCTGACTATGTAGTGTAAGTAATTCCTGTAATGTGACCCAGGTAACAGGTCAATTTCTTCTCTGCAACACAACATGAAAACACTTCTTTTTTTTTTTAATTAAATGAGTTTCTTTGAACCTGACATTAAGAGCAAACACAGATTTGAAGATTAGGAGACAAAATAAATGCTGCCAAAATAACCACAAATGTGTTCAACATGTGCAGTCTGGTGTTGTTCTGTTCCCTTTGTCCACATCAGGCTGTTGCTTTTGGAGTGCTGGTTTTCTGAATACTGGCTGTGGAACATGTTTTTAATGGAGTCTGATTTCTTCCTCCTGTGTTCACAGGAAGTACACGCCGTTGGTGTCCATGGACCAGCGGCAAACCTACAAGGACGACTTCAATGCGGAGTATGACGAGTACCGCCTGCTGCACGCCCGTGTAGAGAGCATCACCCGCCGCTTCACCCAGCTGGACGCCCAGTGTCGGAAGCTGGCGCCTGGCACCAAAGAGCACCAGGTCAGATTGAAACGGATTAATCCTCTAGACTGTATGAGCTGAATCAAATATTTGATTGTCATGTGCGCTCGATTAGATTAATTAGAGTCATTACATTAGTTAGAGGTTGTGACTGTTGCCAAACTCGTAAATGATTTAGTCTCTATGCAGGATGATCTGATCAATTAGTCCGACACGTGGTGCAGACATGATTATGCTCTATGTGACCTTCCTGTTGTAATTGACTGGGTTGAGGGACCATTAAGAGTTGCCTGTTGGTACACCGATGTCACATTGTGATGCAGGCCAGGTGCAGGGACTGAAGGACATGTTGTTATTTTTTTGTTGTTGGTGTTAACTGTTAATTAACAGAAATGATGTGTTGCCACCACTCCACATCTGTTCCTTGATCTGCAGCCACCTGGCAGCGCACAGTTGATTCATATTAAATGTCATCACAGATTCTGGTGCTTCTGTTCAGGCGGCGGCTGCTGTTGTGACAGGTTACCACACAGAGCTGCAGTGTTTTGGTCTTTCGTGCGAGTTAAATAAGTGGATTAGCACCTTGTCCTATTGCAGAATTAGTACATTCAGAATAGTTTGGTCATATTTATAAATGTTGCACATTTTCAGAAGGGTTCAACGCTGTTTTTTATTTTGAATTTCACAGAAAGTCCAAGAGGAAGTCTTGAAAGAGTACAAAAAGATGAAACAAGTAAGTGGGAAAATGCACATAGGTCTGTGGAACCAGTCAGGTTGTTTTTGTCAAAACTGTGTCTCATCGTTTGCATTTTTGTGTCTCAACAGCACAGCCCCAACTACCATGAGGAGAAACAGCGCTGCGAGTACCTGCACAACAAGTTGGCCCACATCAAGCGGCTAATAGCTGATTTTGACCAGCGCAGAGCCCAGGCCTGGTGCTGAGAGCACAGCACACATCTTCACTAATCAGTATTGAGAACGGAGTGTCAAACCAGGAGGGGGTGTCCAACTGGCTCTTATTTATTAACACCCCTTCAGTTACTGCCTCCACCACAGCTCCTCTTACCCACTCCCTCCTTTTATTTTTTTTCCTTCCTTTTTTCCTTCTCCCTTCATCCTTTTTCATTCCTTCCTCTTTGTTTTTTTTCCAATCTTTGATTCCACAGGCTTCATTGTTACCTGCAATCTTGAAAATCTCACTTTTGACTTTTTACCCCTCCATCTTTCGCTTTCTCAATGAGCTCCTGTGGAATTTGATACCACTGTACCAGTGGAAGGAGCTGCCTGCATGTGTGATGGGGTTTGGGGGAAAAATCTTAAACTGTTCTAACTTTTTGAAGGATTTATCTTGAGGCAAAGAAAAGAACAAAAAAAAAAAGTATTTTTGAGCATCAGAGAAAATATTAACATGTATTTAAGTAAAAAAAAACAAAAAAAGAGGGAGATCTATTTATTTTGGGACTCGTAGTACAAAAGAGTCGGCAGATGATATATTGTTTAACTTTTCTTGAAAACAATGCAAAAAAAATTACAGCGGCCTTATGTGTTTTGACTTTGTGAAGCCATTTTTGCACGCAAGATCCATTATGTCATCTCATTTTTGCGATGATATCTCTCCTGGCTCACTTCCTCTCTTCACGTGAAACTGTACTGGATAAACTCTGCTTCAAGAAATTGCTGTTGTTGCCAAGTTTGAGGCTGAGGAGGAAGGAAATGAGACAGGAACGAGAAATCACTTGAGCTGACTGAGAAGCAACAACAGTATGTGTGCATGGATTGTAAATTTAGTTGTAATGACCACACGGGGTGGTGAGGGTGGGGTGAATTAATGGAGTATGATCCCCCATCAGTAAAAAAATAAATAAAAGTGGGGGGGCAGTATTCCCTGCACCAACAGTGTTTAATGTTCACGGTGCATTATGGGTGCCTTAAGGTGTTTACACTCGGGATATGTCGAGTTGGGCCGACCCTTAGAGGCCACAGGCTATACACAAAGGAACTACAACTGCCTGGAAACAGGTTGCGTACGTGTGTTTGTGTGCGTGCAAGTGTGTGTGTGTATGTGCGTTCATGTCTGAGAGCTGGAGGAAAGAAGGGTCTGGAAGGAGTGTTACAAATTGTATGAGTGTGTGTGTTTGTACGGTTGTGCATTATGTGGAGTGACAAGTGAAAGAGAAAAAAAACCATGTGGGGAAAATAAGTGAGAAATATATGAAAAACGAGAAAAAAAAAAAAAAAAGCTGCTATAGTGTTGGACCAGCCAGAGCACTCAGGATCAACCTGGCTGGAAGTAACAGTACCTGA
Source organism: Decapterus maruadsi (assembly GCA_030347415.2). NCBI lineage: Eukaryota > Metazoa > Chordata > Actinopteri > Carangiformes > Carangidae > Decapterus > Decapterus maruadsi. The sequence goes on along the minus strand of CM064896.1, from coordinate 7,529,510 downwards.
TCTTAATTGAAGAGATGTAGAAGATCCTTATTTTTCCAGAATGGTTCACCTCTTAAAACCCTGGAAAGGACTGCGGCCACCTCTTCAGCTTTATCCTGCGGCAAACAGTCTGTGTTTCTGTTTTAGAAAGAAGCGAAACCCCGTCATCCACCAGAGGACTAATCTGTATTACAGTGTTCAACGTATTTAACTCTCAGTTTGAGTTCTGCAGAGCAGTGAAAGGTTTCAGAGTAACTTTTTTTTTTCTCTCTCTCTCTCTCGACATTGATACTGATTTAGTTTGATGGATGGATGAATGGCTTCTATATCAAATCTTTATTTCAACAAGGGAAAATTTGTTTACAAACCTGTGTTAGTATGTTTTACAAAAATTAAAGACTTTTTCTGGGACAGCATCCATGGAGTAAAAATTTCTGATTGTGGTTTAATTTTGTAGGAGAAATAATTACTGGAATATGAGTTTGCTTAAAAAAAGTAAACACCCTGACGTTTGGGGATGTGAAGGGGAACTTGGTCACTGTGACCCCCAAAATGATGTCAGCAATTACAGGGTGTTTGTTTCCACTGTTGTGGTGGTAAACCCTCTGTCAGGAGTCAAGTATTAAATATATTCGGCTAGTGTGGACATGTGTCTGTGTCCTGTATTGGATAAAACAATGTGTTCTCGAAAAAACTATAGATTTAACTTAATATTGGCCAGGTTTGTCTCACATGGATTTTGGTTGTGACATTCTGTCATATAGTCAGTCTCTGCAGTAGACTGGCTGTTTTGGTCGGCTGTCAAAATCAATGTACCTTTAATTACAAACTCCCTCAAATGTATTTTGGACAGAAATTCAGCACTTGTATCGCAACAGCAGATAAGAGAAAATGTCCGCAAAAGAGTTGAGGCTCTGCTCGAGATTCACACCTCACACCGTGGTGTCCCATTTCCCTGTGCGTTGGTCATTTTTCCCAGAATTCAGAGAGACACAAAGGGGTCACTCTGACAAATACATGTCCGAGGCCAAGCGCTGTCTGTCACCTGTGACCTCCTCTCGGCCTTCCAAAGATTTCTGTTGAGTCTGAACAACATGAATTAGCCTAAATAAGGTCATTATAGTGGAATGAATGGGGGAGGAGGGTTTGCTAAGAGTCTTAATGATCAAGTGACAAAGTAATATAATAATAATAATAATGATAATAATAAAAAGAAATGCCCAGCACTGGTTAGATGCAAGAAACCACTGAAAATCAAGTGAATTTTGAGTGAAATCTGATCCTTCCCAGCTGAAAATGTACAAGACATTTCAATAAAAAAAACAAAAAAACAAGTTTTACCTGGAACATGTCTGTGATCTCTTCTGTGTCCTTTACAGTCTCTATTCCAGTCATATGATAAAGTTGTTGATATTTGTGACATTATTCTCAGAACTAGCATAGTAATGAGAAGGGGGAAAAAATGTTATTAAAATAATACAGGATAAAACAAAGAACAAGAACAGTCTACTATGTCATTCAAGAAGTATCCAATATATAGTGTGGTTCCCATACAGAAATCTAATCATCACAAGTACATTATTAGTAAAACATCCTCTGTATTTAGATGTCCATAACCCATAAATTAAAAAAGGTATTAGATTTTCCATCCATATGTAAATATTGAATTAATGTGCAAGTTTATTGAGCAGCACATCTACAGTATATATGAAAAATGTATTTGCTTAATGTGTTTTACTCCAGAACACATGTCTACAATTTAAACGTACTTACATACACATGTATGATTATATGGGCATGAATTCTATGTTAATATATGAAATAGTTTCAGTTTCTAATAGGTGATTGTATCCTTTTTCTTTTAGATACTATTTTATTATTACTGTGAAACATGTTGGAGCTGTTGTTTATGGGGAGATGGGAGCTCAGGGGTGACGTCACATCAACACTACCAGGTCCTCCCTGCACAAGTCCACGCGCTTAAGTGCACGCGCATCAGCCGGGTAGTGTCCCTTTAAGAAGGAAGGCCCCCCTCCCCTGACTACGTCATCCCGATGTGCACAAACCAATAAAGGGACCCAGCTTTGTTCTTCCTTATTTCCCTGTTGATGCCACTCTTTCTTCTCCCGGCGACTGGAAACTAAAAAGAAAAACAAATGGCGCAGACGTTTGTGCAGGCGAAGATCAAGGGAGACAAAGTGGTGCTGTTCATCAAGCCCACGTGCCCTTACTGCGTCATGGCCAAAGACGTTTTGGCCAAGTACAAGTTCAAACCGGGACATCTGGAGTGCATTGATATTAGTGGCCACAGCGACATGGCCAGCATGCAGGACTACTTCCTGGAGCTGACCGGAGCGCGCACGGTAAACAAGGGGGCAACATGGGGGGAGTCAAGTGTTACATGTGTGTGTGTGTCTGTGATGTAAAATCTAGAGAGGAAGCAAAAGAGAAAGTGAAACGTCACGACGCAGCTCAACAGTATCAGTGTTGTGATTTTATAAATAAAGTATGGAGCTGTGAAATGTTTGATTAGTCTCCTGCACATAGCCTGTCCTGCATGGATGGCCTCCTGTTGCTGCATTTTCAGTTTGAAAATGGAGATTTCAGTCAAAGCTCGGGATGAGATCATCAGGGCGTCTTTTTCAGTACACAGGAAGGAAACCCTGAATCATTGCATTCAGACATTTCCAATGAAACCAGAAAGTCTGCCCAGACAAGAAAGTCTTGAATATCTAGTTTCTGTTTATCTGAGCATCTGTGGCAGATAATCTAAAACCTATGAACATGCTCCCTGACAGAAATACATCATCACATTAGTGCAAAAGCATATTACACCAAATTTTACTGCCACAAGTCCTGCTCATTCATTTGCATCTGTGCTCATACAGGTCTCCAGACTAGATAGATGCACAGTGACTAGTGCAACCAGCAAATTTACTTACAAAGCAAATATTCACTTTACTTTGCATTCATGATCCTCACACACCTGTAATGGCAGATTTCAGTTTCAAGTGTCCCTGTTAAAAGGGTTTTCCATGGAGTTTTTCCTCAGTCGATGTGAGGTCTAGGGGCAGAGGATTATGATGCCATGTAAAGCCCTTTGAGACAAACTGTTTGTAAAAATGGGCTGCACAAATAAAATGGCCTTGCCTTGCCTAAAAACCAAAAAAACTGGCAAATTGTCTGGTTGCATATGTGCAAGTACCGTAGATGAAAAATGTACATGCAAAATGTTCCGAGTCTGGAGCCCTGACTCAGAGGAGTTTGATGGATGTGGACAGTAAAGACAAAACCTGTGATGTAGATGGATATCGTCATGTTTCCTCCTCCTCCTCTGCGTGTGTACGTGAGTCTCAGTTTCAGTGTCGGCCTTATTAACCAGCTGCATCCATCATTGTTGTTACTTCCTGATTCGCTTACAGGTCCCTCGGGTGTTCATCGGAGAGGAGTGCATCGGAGGCGGCAGTGACGTGGAGAAGCTGCACAAGAGTGGCAAACTGGAAGGCATGCTGCAGTCCATTGGAGCGCTGCAGTAACCTGCCCCAGACCCCCAGGCACGGTACAGGTCACACTGCTGCACACGACTACCTCCATACACTCATTCACTCATATAACATGAAGTGCAGTATTTGTAATGGCAGGTGAGAGAAGGAGGTAGGTATCGACCCTCAGGGCAAATCATTAAGTGCATGAATTAGTAGCAGTAATCTCACATTAGAGCAAGGATAAATAAGTTAAAAGGGTATCGGACGCCTGAGGTAAGGAGTGATTGTTCTGTGGTAAAGACTGGAGAGATAAATCTGCTCTGGGGGGTGGGGGGGCGCACTGTGTTACACGCTGAGGGGAATGTACAGATGGTCGACAAATGAAAAGAAAACGCAGGAATAAAAGGGCGTAGAAACATAAGGAGAGCAGATGCCTCCACACAGGGTGAGTCCTGGGTGTGACTTCACCCCCTGCAAACATAACAAGGTCCCGTCTGACTAATAATGAAACCGTGGCTGCATACATAAACATTCGTTGTCGGTGTTGTCAGATTGAAGAACAGTGAAGTCGCTCGCCGACACCCTAAAGGACAACAAAGCTGTCGTGTTGTTTGTGTGTGGAGTGACGACTCGGATCTGACAGACGAAGGCTTTGTGAAGTGTTGGATACCGTCGGCAGGTCAAAGGTGGATGTTGAATGCAGTCAAGACAGACACCTGTGCACCTAGTGGAGGAGGCTGCACAGCAACGTTCAAACTAGGGATGCACGATACCGATACTGGTATCGGGTATCGGTCCGATACTGTTGTAATATACTGGTATCGGTATCGGTGAAATTTACCGATACCAGTGCATGCAATTGATCTGCATGAAGACCGCGATCAGAGGGTGGCTTTGCATCTTTGTTGTATTTTTTTTTTTAGATCAGAGGCTTGTTACAATAAATTTAGTTGTAACAAGCAGAGAAGAAAACAAATCTTGTCTTCCAATTCATTGCATTTTGCCTAATCATATGTTTTTTTGTTGTGGTAGAAGGATCGGCATCGGTACTCGGTATCAGCAAGTACTCAGATCCAAGTATTGGTATCGTATCGGTTTGGAAAAAAAGTGGTATCGTGCATCCCTAGTTCAAACTAGGGATGTCACACTCACAATTACTTGTTTTCACAATTAATCGGCGGATGTGCGCCAAAGTAAAGGTAAATGCACAGATACTGGTCAATTTACCTAACGTAACACTGAATTGGTGGGAATTTAAATGCTAGATTGTCATATGTAATTAAAAAAAAAAAAGATTAAACTTAACTTAAACATTTGGTATCGATGACACTTCCCCTGGCGGATTAATAATTGGTCATATTTTAATAGAGATTTTATCATTAGTAATGTATACTTGATACTTTATTATGAAATTAATTTCGTGATTATTTCTGACGATAATCGTACCAAGAAAATCTATAATCGTGACAGCCCTAGTTCAAACACAACCAGACAGAGCGCAGACAGTGATTGAGTCTGTTCATTCTAAAACATGTCTTTATTTAAAGTCAGACGTCATGTTATCTACAGTCTGTACAGCGCAGGCCCCTCGTGGGGCCACACGTGTCTCCACATGCTGGGCGTGGATGCAGCACTGGGACAACACCTCGATTCACAGTCCAGAGTTTCAGCTGCTATTTATTTAACGAATCATCTTCCATTTGGCATTTATGTGATTTTTGTTTTTTGTTGTTTTCTCCTTTCAGACTTGACACAGTTGTTGTTTTTGTTTGTGGTCGTTATAGTTAAATAGACATCGACTGGTTAAATAACAACTTGACAGTGATTGTGGTCTGTGCTGTACAACAACACACAGCCTGCTGCTACAGCCCTGCAACAACTGGACACAAACACAGCAGCTACATGCAGTTTGTTGATCATTAACGAATGATATTGATCCACTGTATCAAAAATAGCCACTAATGTTGTTTTTGTTTTTTTTAATTCGTGTTTGCTTTCTTTTAGCTGACAAGTTGTTCTTCTGAGCTCCTGTGGGCCAGTTCGGTCAAATCAATAATTCCTTAATCCGTTTTAAAAGTAAATAACCAGCGAAACATTGGACTGTAAAACAGTATAGACCCAGCTGTCTTTTGCTCCGAATGTTAAAAAAAGAAAATCATAAATGTCAATATACAGTATAGTTTTACAAAAATAATTGCAGCACCAAGAAATCATAATTTCATTATGATTAAAAACAACTCTCAAAGAAAAAAGGAAAATAAGATAAAACACTGTGTATCCACCCAGAGGCATTGTGGTTTTAGTACCAACTTATGTTGATGATATGATTGTTTTGTTTTTCCTCTCTCTTTACATCCCGTCCGTACACGTAAATGCTACAACAGGCTTTTGCTTTTTTGTGTGACGTAGACAGAGACCCTTAGTATTTGTTATTGCACATAGATACGGAACAGTTTCAACATTATTTCACATTGACCTGCAAATGAAGACGATGAATTAAATCCAGCTGTAAATGAAAAGTTTTAAAACCACAACTTGATTATTGTGTTCTGGATTCGGTGGAACAGAGGACTTGATTTCTGATACAGGCTTCGCGTAGTTTTTTAAGTTCAAGGAATTTTAATTTTCAAGTTATTTCTCAATGGAAAAAGCGAAATGGCCTCATTTGACACAGACCATAGTCCTAATGTATTCCACCTCACATGATAATAAAATCAGTCTGGCTCTGAGACGCTCGCTGATGTTGCATTATAGATCAGAGAGAATCTAATAAAAGAATCGTAATTATATTGGTCCTGCTCGAATGCTAAACGGAGGGTCTGTTAGATTACAGATGAGACGGAGCGTGACCGCGTTACCAGCGGCTTTACCAGTTGCTTTCCACCCTGCTCTGTGTTTAATGTAGGTCACCGCTCAGATGAAATGCTCACTGAGCCACGGACAAGTCGGAGGCTCCAGAGTTATTTCAGGTTAAGAAACGCTGCGTGTAGACATGTTCACATTTTCTTTTCTTTTTTTTCACATTTTTCCAAATCCAATGATATTTTTTTTTTTTTTGAAGATGAAGCAGTCCCCCCTCCCCATGTCCAGCGCAGAAGAAGAAGAAGGGGACACACAGACGTCCCCGGGTGAGGTTGAGGCGAAAAGGAAAAAGGCTTCACTTCACAGTTTCCTCCTCCTCGTTGTCGTCATTCAACCTGAAGTCACAACATTACCCGTTACTGCAGTTTGAACCGCCAGTCCACCACGTGGTTTCCTGGTCGGTCTGGAGTCTTAACAGATGTGTGGTCATTTTTGATATATCTCTACTTGTAACGAAGCCCCTTCTGTGTTAATGTTGATCTTTAAAATCCATCAGCTTCAGCCAATAGAAATATAATCTTTTCACAGAGCCTCTGGTCGGTGGCCAAGCAGTCCTTTTTTTAAAATTCAATGTTGGTTTTAAAGGATCAGTCATTTTGTATTGCCCATGATTGAGTATGATGGCCTTTATGCAGACATACACACACATATTATAGTCCTTCAGGGGAAGAGAGGAGTGTCGCAGTGGTGTATGCCTCTGTCTGACTGATATACCGTAGGACACGATGACGCCCCATTGGTCCAAGGTGGCGTCCGTCCGTCCGTCCGTCCGTCCTTCCACAGCTAGTCACTCCGTCATCCAGCCGCACAAACAAAAAAAGCGTCTCTTTTGTTTCTCCTCCCCGGTCTCACTCCCTGTCGATATGTCCTCCTTCCCCCTCTTCCCTGTTCTCCGCAGGCTCGTGGCGGACGACGGCTGGGGTCACATGACTATGCAGCGGGACTTGCGTAGTTTGCGTCGCCGCTGCTGGTACTCGCTGAGCTCCTGCAGGTAGCCTCTGGATGGCCATCGTAACCTCTCCACCTGCTCACGCTCCTCGTCTGGAACATGCATGAACACATAAACACATGACTACATTGAATTCTCCTGCACACGCACACACACACAGACAGACACACACAGCTAAATTTTGTTTCAGCAAAATTTACTGTGCTTGGCTCCTGCCCTCAGATAACACATACAGTAATAGCTTCTTGGATCGCCGCCATGAACGCCGCCAACAGGGCTGAGATATGTGGTCAGACTTTGTTTACACCGTTTGTTTGTGTGCGCGCGCGTGTGTGTGTGTTGTACCCTTACTGTGGCCTTTGACCTTGCTTGTGCCCTTCAGTACCCGTCCAACGACCTTAAGTCTCCTGTGTTTTGACTAATGATGACAAATAAATAAAAACTGCCACTGCTACTTAACGGAGCAATGTTGCTATTATTAATCTTTGTGACTCTCTCTTTTCTCCAGCTGCTTTTATGTTCTCTGTTAAATGCAAAAGACCAATAACTGAGAGGCAAACAGAAGTGCTCTTTATAACTCAAGCGTAAACTTATAGTATTAGCCGTAGAGATACTATAAGGGGGCATACTTCGCAGTCTACTAATGCATAAATCCTGCCATACTGTGCTGTATGGCAGAGGAGCATAAAGGTTTTTACAGGTGTCTGTGGCAGTGTTTGATCCTCAAAGCTAAGCTAGCTATTATTCAAAATGCATATTAATTTTTATTCACTAATCACAAGAGAACACCTTGGACCTCATGTATTATGTGCAGTGTTTAACATTTGACCAAAAAAGCGAAGCCTGGTGTTCAAAGCGTTGACTTGCAACATGAGAGAGATGCAGCCCAGCCTCCACATACTGTGCTGAAAGAGCCCGCAGGCGCTGATTATGAAGTCTGAGCGGTTTAATTCTGCAGCTTTAGTTTGCACGGTCATCACTTTCAAGGCTCATTTAAAATCATCAGACGTTAAAAAAACAATTACGCACTGACCTGAGAGCTCCAGGAAGTCGGGTTTGTGACTGAAGATCAGGTAGTTGTTGGCGATGAAGTGGAGGAGCCAGACGTACAGCTGCTCCGCATTGTGGCACTGAGGATTCAATTGATTGAAACAAGAGACACTTAATAATTGATTATTTCCAAATCATTTGCATTTACTCGGCTGAAGGAGATGAAATAAGTTAGTAGAGAGACAATACAAACCATTACCTCTAATACTGCTTCTGTTCTCAAATCATTACGCAACGTTGCACTGACCTTGGCTCTGCGGAGAAGCCGGACCACGCTGATACCTGTGGACGCCAGCTCTCTACTGGGCATGCTCTGAAGGTAAGCGCACACACAGACCTCACACAGGTGCTGCAGACGTTTCACCTGGTACATCTCTGCACACACCAGCACGGCCATGGCCTGCAGCACACTGGCTGGACACACAAACACACACAAACCTGTCTGATGTACCGTAGTATATGCACTGTTAAAGTTATAACATCATGAAGTTTACATTGATTCCTGATGTGTACAACAGCTGGACACAAAAGGACACAGTTACATCAGTCATATCAGATACAGAAACCTTTAGCAGAATTTAAAAATTATAATATTAACAGTGGATAAAATGACTGTATATCAAAGGTTTTGCTTGAAATGACAAACCCACAATTTAACTGTTAACTGGATTAGTATATAGCTCCAAATAATGATATTATTAATAATAAATAATGACACTGCACCATAACCGTAAATACCTGAAATTGTTTGATAGCACATTGTCATAGTTGACACATCTGTAAAAATACTGCAAAACTCAAAATCTTACCAAGAATATTTGTCTTATTTCTAGTAAAGTTTTCCTTTCTTATTACAAGCACAAAAAAACTTTTTTTCTACTTATTTCAAGTGAAAATTTCTTTGAAACCAGTGGAAATTGAATGAATGAATGAATGAATGAATGAATGAATGAAAAAAGAGATTAGTTTTGACTATAAATGAGACAAATATTCTTGGAAAGATTTTGCAGTGAAGTGATGATATGTAAATGATGAGTTTACATTTCTGCTGCTCCCTGTGGCCAATAAAATGTATTATGCAGTGTAATGTGCAAATTTGGCTTATTAAGCCAATGATGTTTTTTATTTATGCCCTGAATGGATAATTCAAACTAGTCACGTTACACAACCTTCTTTGTGCACCATCATTTTGTTGAAATCCAGCAGACAGACATATCTTTTAATAGAACAACATGACAGTTGTTGTCGCATTGCCTAAATGTGAGCTCTGTTGTGTTTAGTGCTCAGTAGTAAAACTACATTAAATTAAACCAATTAATTTCCTATTGCTGCCAGTCCTGCTGTCAAATAACATCCGCAAATACACACAGGCAACAAATGTCAAACAAGTAGCGTCAATCCTATTACGTAATGTCAAAATGTCACGTCAAATTACTCTGGCTGAAATCTGATTCCTGTCATTTATGTGAGTCAAACACTGCATGCTGCACGCTGACGGGCTGGTGCAGTGTGAGTGGAGCAGCAGCAGCCATACACAGGGTTTCTGCTATTTCACTGCACAAATCAACCCAAAACAAAGAAATTAGCGCGACAAATCTATTCTACTACCATAAGTATGGTAATTATTTATCTGAATGAAAGAGTCTAATTGCGCTCCTCCTTTGATTTCACACCCTCTGTTCGTGTTGCTACCGGTTGAGTTACCTTGCCTTGACCTTGAGTGCTCAGCTCTTACATAACGGTGCAGCGGCTGCAGCCTCTTGAGCTGTTTCATGCCTTTTAATTTCCTGCTCCCATGACTCAACCTGAAGCTGTATCTCTGGAAACAGCTTGTTTACTCTCTCTGTACCTCAGAAGCAGCAGCAGCATCTTAAGGATTGCTTGTTAAAGTTTTTCATCAAAACATCCCATGTCACAGAGAAAGGTGATCGTCAGCTCCTGAGAGCTGCTTATTCAGACCTGGTTGTTTTCTGAAGCTTGAAACTGTCAGTGCAGCAGCTTCATTATGTAACTGAACTGGGAGGCAACGCGACAGTGAATCTTATAATTGACGCTGTAATTCTGCAGCTAAAAGTTTGAGTTATGTGGCTTTTTATTATCTATTCATGAGGTAATAAGACATCATTATTCCTGTGCTTTATGAATATGTAAATTATCTGCAGTTGTGAGGCTTAATCCAAGAGGGGCTGCAGTGATATCGCCATTGTTGTCACAAGAACGCATACAAACGCATACAAACACCTTCAAAAACTCCTTCAGAGAGTGCGGCTCGGTTCGGCATCAAAAGCTGCATTAGATAAACTTTAACCACTAGGGGGCAGAAGAAATTTAAAATAACCAGAGGACCTGATCTATCAGCTTGTCCACTTGTTTTAGCTGAAACACACAGACGCAAGTAACTAAAAAAAACAAAACAAATAACACTGGAGTCCTTCTAGCCACCTGACCCATATTGACTAACACTTCAGATCTAATTTGGTTCGCATCACATCTCAATACATGCTCTTCTTTTCCTTTGACCTCACCGTGTGATCTGTGGGAGTACGCCTGACTGAGAGCAGCCTGTGGATTGAAGTGAATCGGTTTGAATATTTGCTTTGTCAAACCTAAAACAACCAGCTGAGCGTGGCTGAAAGCGGCACAGAGGCTGCAGGGCAGGCACGCTGTTGATTTTCACTGGGATCCACAGTATCAGCTCAGTTTTCATATCACAGACAGAGCCACTGGCTCGGCGGAAACTCCTAGGTTATAGAAGCTCCTGATATGATTCTCAATTTGCAAGCTCGTTGCCGTCACCGAAGAGATTCATCAGCGCTAATTACTTTGAAAATGCGGTGCACAATGTGTCGGAGGAAAACAACAACAACACGTCTGGGGCCTTCATTTGGCACCATTAAAAGCAGATGAAGCCGTGATGCCACGGGTTGATTTTGTCATCACTAAATCTAATTTCATTTTAAGCTCGGTGCTGTTCGCCTCTCGCCTCCTGAGACTGACACTGGCAGTATGTCCCACTCACACACAGATGGTTGATGGGACATGTCATCTGCGCTTTTTGTTTAGTAGCGAGGCCTATAGGAAAACGCGACTGCGCCGCTCTCGAGTGCTTTCCGGATGCAGGATCAGTGATTATTTCTGTGGCACTTTTCATCAAAGGTCCTTTGTCCCTCTACAAACAGGTGTCCAGATCCAGTGACTCTCATCTGATGCTTCTATCTCAAGCTGCTCTTCCCTATTTAAGTAAGAAACAATTTTGTTTTAACAGGAACAGCCTCAGGTTGTGGTTAGAGCCGGGTGGATGAATAACACACTGAGTGCAATCAATCTCGCCATTATACAAAGATCTGCTACAGGGTTTAATTAGTGCACAAGATAAAGAGGACCACGGGGCTGTCTATTACTATATTTAGGACCTTCTGCTGGAGATGTGTTTGCAGTCACAGGAGCCATTTGCTCATTCATTTTAATGCATACAGTTGAAGCAGCGGTCACAGTGGTGTTGTCGTGTACATGTATGTGTTTGTGTGTAGTGAACTCACCAGGACAGCAGGAGTCAGTGTAGAGGTACTCCAGGAAAGACAAGAAGGTATCTGAGGAGACACCGTGGATGGGCACCACTCGGCTCCGGGCCTCTGCATACTTTCCACTGAACATCGCAGCCATAACATCACAGCGTGCCACCAGCACCGCCCTGTGTGCTGGCAATACGCTGCCTAGAAAACACACACACACACACACACATGCAAAATTATCAGCTAGGTTTTGAATTTCTAGGCAGCACCTGGAAAAGTCCCAAAGAAAGAAGCACAATGCCAAAGACTATAAACAGTTCATAACTGATATACTAACTCTTGAGTGGTAGCAGAATGTCCCTTTAGTTTTGGCTTTAATCAAACGCTCTTTAAATCACTAATAACTTGTCTCTTCAGGCTGATAACAGAAGTACAGACACCACATCTGTTTTAACTGAGCTTTCACGAGTGAAGATCGTTCATAATGGGCCTTTTAAATAACATGAAACAAATGACATGTAAAGCGACGGCACAAGCGCTGATATAATTGCTGCCATTAATTGCCATTAACGGCCGGTGACAGCTCTCACTACACTCCATCAAGAAGCCAAGATTAAAGACAAATAGATTAGAAATGCACAGAAGATTATTTTAGAAACTTCCCCCGTGACCTCTAAGAGCTCCGAGGTGCAAGGACGAGAAAAGCTCACTGCACTTTTTATGAGATGTGTATTGATTAGGAGAGGCTTCTGGGCATTATTTCTATATTTCTCTGCTTGATCATTTAATAGAGGTGCAGCTCATGGAAAAGCTTTTGGTGAGATGAAACATGATAGGAAACGGAAAGGAGCCCGTCGCTCCGACCGTTTTATCTTATTTTATCTCCAAATGGATGACCAGGCCGGGGACTGAGACCCATAATTCAATCACGGCCTATAAAAAGTGACTTGCTTCTTCTCCTCGTGTGATGCCGCATGCATTTATAAAAAGTGTCTGTAAAGGGTCGAAACTGATTTTTTTTTTTTTTGCATGAACCCACCTTGCACCATGAAGATAACATCTGAGTAAAGGGGAGAATTGAAGAGGTTGACAAGAGTCTGGGGGCCGAGCTGAGCTGCCCGTGCACTTGGGGTATCCCTGGGGCCCTGCACACACACACACACACAGGAAGTCAGACAGGGAGTTCAGATTCCTCCGCAGGTACTAGTTACCAGCGCACTTGTAATTCTGTGCGTCCACACCGCCTCCCCTCTGGAATACAAATGGCCTCTCTGCCAGTCTTGCTTAGCGCTACCCAAACATACTTGAATTGCAGTGCCAAGAACGACTTGATGGAACTGGCTAACACTGAGAACAGACTGAGAACCTGACAGTCATCCAAACGGCGTGTTTATTAACACTCTGCTTGTCATTTTTAAGCCATTTAAAGGGCGCATGCGACGACATATTTATATGCAGTTCACCGCGCTGCACATCAGGTGAAATCTGTAGCAGGGGAAAAGCTGTCAGTGAATCTTTTTTTTTTGAGTGTTTTTGCACATGAGGTGTATAGTTGCTGAGTCCACAAATGAGTGTCGCCAAAGCGTCCCCATTACCATCGCATGACCTTTCTCACTCAAGTGGAGCACAAAGAACTCGATTTTCTCAAAGGGGGAGTTTAGCAAACACAGACTCTTCAATGGAGACAGAAACAGCGTCAAGCCTCTTTGATTTTGTGAAACAACAGAAAGCTCATGGGAAGCAAATTTTAAAGGGATAGTTCAACATTTTTGGCACATTGCTCTAATCCCTCATAGTCATAGCAGCACATTTAATTGTTGGTGCAAGCTATTTTGAGAATGGCGGAGCAGAGCCACAAGCTGCCCAGTGCTGCACATTCACCACGCTATGAGATAATAGCAGAACCTTACGAGACAGAGTTGTTTTCAAGGTAAATTCATGCAAAACCGCTGATGCACATTCCTGTCGGGGGCAGTTTTTTTTTACCTCTAAAACAACTCTGTTTCACGACGTGGCATTATTATCTCATAGTGTGGTGAATGTGCAGGTCACAACTTGTCCAGCAGAGCGTTTTGGAGTTGTTGGATTGTGTATTTGATGAGTTTGATGAGGGAAACCAAGAAATCCCATTTGCCTCCGTAGCGTAGCTCTGAGCAGCTTGCGGCTCTGCTCCGCCGTTCTACAAATAGCTTGCACGGACATTTAAAAGTAACGAACCTGCTCCTAAAAGAATAAGGATTATGGCAATGGGCCAATTTGTTAAAATGTTCAACTATCCCTTTAAGACAATCTCACAGACTCGGGCGTCCCGGACGAGTTTGCAGGGGATGAGATGAAATCATGGCAGGACATTCGAGTGTCTCATTGTGTTAAAATAGCCCTGTCCCTTGTCACGCCTTAAGTGGAAGACCGTGTTCTCTCCAAATGGGTTGTTTCTCCACCATACGTGCTGCCAAAGGCTTGTCAAACACTGAGATGTCATATCTACTGATGTATCTCTAAGTGTTCATGTCTGCTGCCTATTACACGGAGCCAGCTCATGTTTCCAGACAACACATTCCAGATGTGACGCTGAAGTTCTTCACATAATGTTGGATTGTCGTGGCTGAGGTCCAGCGTGGACTCCCAACATATCTCGTGTTGTTGCTTTTGCTCCTTTGAGAGCATCTCTTGTTTATTTACTGCTAATTCCCACAGTATCTGAGAGGTGATTACGGGCACTAATTATGTAAATATGCTAATTATAGCCACAATATTACTGTGCGCTGTTTCTAAACAGGGTCTTGTTAATTAAGGCGCTGTTAAAGGGCGCAACCACGAAAAACATGTGTTTATAGCTTCAAAGAACAAGTTTGACACATTATAGATATTTAACCTCTTTTGTCAGAGGAGTGGCCGTTACAACATACACAACAGAACATATCAAACAAGCTTCTTAGAGAGAATTAAAGCACAGAGAGATGATGTAAGAGGCCTCACCCTGTCTCTCCCGATGAGCGATCGTATGCGCTCCATAAGCTGAGCGACAGCCAGAGTGTTCTTCAGCTTTTCTTCCAGGGCCTCCTGGAGGTGCTCCCACTCCCACGCTCCTGCACAAAAACATCCATAAACAAGCTCATTGTACGGACGCACAACAGGAAAAAAAACCACAGAGACAAACTCTTGTTTCTATTTGGCTTCATGCTCCGACCGCCCACCCACGTACCTTACACCAAATACTCGGGGCTGTTTTTGACTCTTGGCTTGTTCTAAAAATTTGTCTGCTTATATAAGACACAGTGGTCACGGGTGGGACACCAAGTCCAGTGGGTGTTTTCACAGAGATATTTTAGACTGGTGTGTGGTATTGGGCCAGTATTGATTATTTTTTTTGATTATTATTAGTGTATTGTAGGTAGAACTGTTCAGTCTTGTCTAACAACGACACCTGTGCTGACCAGTAGCATCCAAAACATGGCTGATTTGCTAAAAATGTTATAGACAGCAGTAAGAGTGAAATGAGTTTTAGTAACACTGTTTTAGTTGTCAGTCATTCCAATTCTTTACTATTATTATTATTACTACACTTTACGTCATAAGACAAATGTTGTTTGATGCTGAACAATTTTACACAAACGTAGCGTCAAAACTTTCATCATATTTTTAACAATTTGCCAGGAAGTGCAGTTAGAGGTAAAATAGAAATACAGCAGGTGTTTAAGTTTCTCATCTCATCTAGTATCTCACCAGGTCTTGTCACACTATAGATCTTGTTTTTTTTGTTGTTTTGTTGTTTTACTTCATGACGTAAGGACAGTAAAAAAAAGTAAGGAATCATTAATTTTATTACAGCTTTTAATTTTTATTACCCACCGCTGAGAAATTTCAGTAAAAACCAGAAATATGAGCCACATGGTGGCATTAGAGTTAAAGTCTGGGCGTTAACAAGGTCAGTAGGATTCAAGGCGAACCGGCCAATGGTTGTTGAGTCTGGATCAAACTCGTTTAATAACCAAGTGAGAGCCCAACATTGTCATTCTCACAACCACACGGCTACCATGGATTAGGATTATTGACAAACGAACAGTGGAGCAGGAATGTGAGCTGTGACATCTGATGAGTTAATCCCGCCACAAAGGACGTTGGGTATAAAGACTCTGACTGCTGATTCCTATTATTCAAATAGACTTGTGACGCTGTTTAAACACAGACGTGCCAAAGTGAAAGTTTCATTTGAAAACATCTGCACTGCATCTCAGTGTTCGCGCTCCTCCTCTCTAAAGCCTGCACAGCCCGGCAGCTTGATTGGGGTGACGCACTCTGTCTCACTGGGACATAAACAGCCTGTCGAGGGAAAGGAGGGAGCTGGACTGGACAGGATTTAGCTCATCATTAGTTCATAATGACGGTATTTCGGGTGATAGAGGGATTACCTCCCCACACACACACATACACACCCACACGGTCCCGGATAATGACACTGCGCCGCGCAGACACCTCACAGGCAGGTGAGAGATTAGCACAGGAGCTGCGGTTGCTGACATGATGCAGCCAGACACCAAAGGACGGAGCTGGATCGGCTGCTGGATGTTTTCCCACCATGTGCGATACCGTAGAAAGGCAAAAACAAAACAGCAGAACATGTATCTGCAAAAACGCCGCCTGTGTCCGTATAATATCACAGATACAATAAGCACCCGTTTACACACAAACAGGAACAATTAGCGGAGATTAACGCTCATTCCCCGAAGGTTTTTCCTTAATCTCATCCATAGCCGCCACATTCCTGCCTCTAAATCTCACACTCACTTCACACCAACAACGACAGGAACCTGTGATACATTCAGCTGCAAGGAAAACCACACTACATGACAACCAGTGAGACAATGTGACCCCAAATAAGGCCTGGATGACCACAAACACACAATGATTCATCTGTGTCAGATACATGTAACACACACACACACAATAGTAACCCAGTGACAAATTCAATAATTCAGTAGGATTCTACACAAGGAGACAGAGTCTCACAGTGTTAACATCACACTAGCACAAGTCACGGCCTTGGCGACTGTCCACACTCACTCACACACACACGCGCGCACACTCGAAGGACAATATACTCCAAGCCTGGAATGATAGCACAAGCGTGACGCTGTGTGTGTGTGTGTGTGTGTTTACAGAGACATGATATTGTTATGGAAATTTGTTCTGCTGAGTCAATAAAATAAGCTCCGACTGACAAATGAGTTGAACTGAACTGCGAGCGAAATATATCTGTCCGCTCTTTAGAGGGAGAAAACGCAAAAGACAGCACGCTGTGGATTTACTGCAAATGATGAACATCAAACATTTGGCACAATGAGCGCTGGATGTTTCTGTTGGGGAAAGAAGAAGACACACATTCATGTCTGATTAGCCAATACGACAAACAAATAAACAAACACACACAGACAGACACAGACACACACTTGATATGGGATCAGACGCCTTTTAACGCACAATCAGAGCGCTGTGTTGGAGGTTAACATTAGTCATTGTTCACACAAGACCTAGCTCTGTCCCCCTGCAGTGCTTTATGGAAACGTGACATTCGTATTCTGCTCAGCACATGCTATCCCCCCTCCAAACCACACACACACACACACACACATACTGTATACACACACATATTAACAGCACGCTCTAGTGCCCAGCTCTCCCACCACCTAAACACTCTCTCACTATCACATTATCCACAGAAACGGTGAAAAGCTGCACCTCACACACCACCCCCTCTCTCCCCGCCGCCACATCCCAACACCGTCTTTTCTTTTCTTTTTTACCGACTCACAAATTTGTAGTCCCATCTTCTTGCTTGCTTGCTTTCATCTCACCCCCCTCCAAAAAAAAGAAAAAAAGAAATCCACACAGGGACTTACATGCACACGTGAAAATACACACTGCTCTTTCCATCTTTGAACCACTGGCTTTCTTATTCTTATTCATACAGTTACTCACACACAGACTCAGTCTAACCCTATAATCTTCTTCCCTTCTCCACTCACCCTTCACAAGCATATACACAGCTTTTTTTGCATTTGTGTGTCTGCCTCTAGTGTGTGAGTGTGCAGACATGTGTTCATCCGGACCATCGGTGCCGCTCACATACATGCTAAAAGGCAGCCGTGAATGAATCAGATGTTAGCCCAGCTTTTTCGCCATGAGGATTCCTGCCCGACATGCAGTCTGCTGGCATGCACAGGCTTCTGTAATCTAACATGCAGCGAGCACGGCACTGCAGCCTTGTAAAGCCGCAGAGTCAGAAGATTTTCATTACGGCTCTAAAGTCACAGAGACGATCACATGCCTGTTTGTCTAGGAGGCCTTCGCAGAGCAACTGGGGAACATTTCAGATACAGGTCCCATTATATTAAAAACATCTGCAAAATGTTAAGGCTGTACGTTTTATGCCTGCTGTATCCACGTGAAGACGGGTTTATATTATGATATTATTAATTTTAGATGACAGTTTAATCACATAATTCACTACTTGTTGTAAATACGAGGCTGCTGTAAAAGGGCTGCAGAGCACACACATCTTTCTATCAACTAATCCTAATAAGCCGTCAAACTGATGGAGGTTCAGTTTCTGCAGAGACGTCATCGGTCGCTCTGTGCACTCATGTCCGTAATGTTTAATGGAACTGAGCGCTGGCTGCAGATAAAGGGGAACATGAGTCTGAGGCATCCAAGTGCAAATGTGGGTTAAGAAAGCAGCGTGGGATCACACTATTACACGATGAACGATCAGGTCCTAGATTAAAATACTACAGTTGCTGCTTACGATCGGGCACTTTCAATCTGACTGATTTCTGTTCCTCAGCGTAATGGAATATTGGACAAGACCCAGTAGCGGGAAAAACTGCCTCCTACTGCCAGGGGACATTAATCATCACATCTAAATTATTGGAAAAAGAGTAACTGCGTTTTGGGAATGGAGTTCCCCCCACTGTGGGATGTCAGTCCGCCTCTGTTTAAACTTATTTAAAGCGTGCAAGTGAAGCACGGGCATTTAGCACAACACACAAATAAATTATCATCGCTAAACAGCTGCAACTATTCGCTTCTCTGCAGATAGAAAACTGTAAAAATAAAGTACTCAGTTCGGAGGTTTAGTAACTGGAGCCAGTTTGTTTCTTTTCATAAAGTGACAGCATAAAAAAACCATGTGGTGTGATGAGAGTAAAATGATTGAGCCGTGCTTTGCTGAGTCCAGATTTATCTAGATGAAATGCACGCTGGCTGCTGTTTTGGAGATGCTTTTTTGTAATCTGATCTCCACTTTCTATTTGGCACTTCCTCTGCAGCTCGATCCTGATGCCAGGTGTCATTTTTTGCTAACATCATTCTGGAGAAATCACTGGGTTTGCACCAGAGGAGAAGGAGACTGCTGCTCTGCCCCGTCGCCGTGATTTATATTGATGCAATTTTTAATGCAGAAATGATTTAAAGACATAAGTGTCACTCCACCGAGGGGAGACACCGTGTACTATACGTTCCTATTTGTTTTACAGAGCTGACACGCTGGTGGATGAAGCGATACGCCAGTCAACAGAAAACAGCAACGACTGGTCGAGTCACTTTTCGCCCTGTTAGTGATGTAGCTCTATGGATGACAATGTTGGTCTGTCTGACACGCTACCACCTTGGTCTAGTTACTGGATGGATTGGCATGAAATGTTGTCATGCTCCAGCAGAAGCTGCAGCTATCCAGCTTTATTCCTTTAGGGGTCTTCAAATTACTTGCAGGAAGGCACGTGAGACAGTCTGTGGGGGTCTGCACATGTATTTAACTAGTTTTATTCTTCTTTTCGCACTTTTGTAGTTTGCATTAATTATCTTAATGTTTGTGTTTCGTGTTTTGTCTCTTGTATGTTCAGTTAGTTTGTAGCCTGAATTTTTTACTTTCAGGGCATTATTTTTATTATGCAGGCTACTGACATTCCCATCTGCCTCTCAGTTGTATGTGTGTTTAGTGGAAAAGAGTAAACACATCAAACACTGTTGGGTCCTAATAGAAGCTGAAAGCTGTAAACATTTCACAAGAGGAGTAAGGGGGTTGTTCAAAGGGTTAAATGCAAATTGAGCAAAAGACGTCACGTCACATAGCGGATCTGGGATGCATCAGAGTGTGCTGTGTTTGACAGGTGGTTTTTACCTCTGTAAATAAACATGAGCGTCTCCCACAGGCACATACACAGCAGAGGGTCCTTCACCACCAGACGGGAGAGTCGTCCTGTCAGGTGCCCCTCCGAACGCGGCATGTCATCGATGATGCCCCCGTCCCAGGTGGACAGCAGCGAGTGTGGGCCCGGGTCCCGCTCTCTGCAAACACACCGTGACTGTGGGCGTTCCCTGTCCAACCAGAGATGCGTATTCAGCACAGCAAAGTGCTTTAACTGTTGAACTAAAGAGGGGTTTTGGATTTTTTTTTTTTTTTGCAGGAGGAGTGAGTGCAGCAGCTCCTGGTGGCTACTGGCTCAGGTGGTGAAATAGCAAATTAAGCCCCTTCATGTGAATGAGCTCATATCTCTCCTACCTGGTCTTGGGCCCCAGGAGCAGCTGTCTGAAGTACGGGCTGACAGCACACAGCACGGCCGCATGCGCCCAGCCCAGCTCTTTCCCAGAATCCCCGGCATAGAAAGCCACATCGGCGAACTGCACACCACGCTCCAACAACCACTGCATGTCTTGGGAGAAGCTGGACTCCTCCACACGAATGGGGGGAAGGCGGGCTGAGTGTGGGAAGGAGGAGGGTGGAAAAAAGAGGGAGAGAGAGAAAGATAAAAAGGATGAGTTGAGCTAATGGACTCCTGCTGCTGAAATGCAGCTTGTTCCCCTGTAGGGAAGATTTTCGGAGGTGTGTTCTGATTTACATTTGTAGTCTACTCACATTTCCTTAATCTACCGTGCCAACTTCTACTAGTGATTCCCCTCCTTTTTGGACAATGAGTTTTGACAACAGAGACAGAAATGGGTTGTGTACATGCATACTGTATGTGGAGAGAGTCGTTTTGAAAGTGCAGAGAGAAAGAGAGAGACCGTTTAGTCCAGAAGAGCGAAGCCAACGACAACTCGTGCCCTGCCCTGTTACTCAAGTTAGAAGAAAACCCTTCCAGTTATGTTTGTCTTTGCACTAATGACAGACCTGCAAAGATGCAAGCTGACACTTCCGCACTGGATTCTGGTTTGACTGCAGAAGTAGAGAAAAAAATCTCCCATGTTTTTTATTTTTTTCTGTTCTACAAAGGAAATCTTCCTCCTTCTTCTTTTCATCTCAAGGACCTGCCACCAAACGTTGACATTTTGCAGTTATGTTTTAGATTATCTTGGTGAGAAAAAATACGTCAGCAAGCGACAAATTTATCCCAAACTCCAAAGCGAGCCCACAAGCTTGTTAATGTTTAAAGATGTAGAAAAACCCTGAATAGACAAGAGTCAGGGAAGTGATCTGCAGAGAAAACGAGTGTAACAGTGAACACAGTACACAGTAAATGCATTAAAAGCACTGGACTATGGCTGGGGGGACAAATCATCATCCTATTATTTTCATATTCATTCTTAACATCTGGTCCGCTGTGACCTCATCTCCTTCTTTATGAATCACTCAGATTTGGCCATGAAAATAGTTGTGCTCCTGAATCACTGCTCGTCATATTTAATGCAACCTACACCGTAAGCAGACGTAAGCAGCGTTGGAACGGCACCAACAGCTCTTTGGCAGGACCCCGACGCTGTCAGTCAGTCAGGTTTAGAAACACACAGAGCCGCGAGGAGGTAAATCAATATTTAACACCAGTCTTAACAGTGCTGCCTGTGGTAAATATTAGGTTTGGATGTTTTATTTTTATAAAACTTTAACTGTGCCGCGATGACTGACAACGGTGAAAATGTCAGTGGTGGTAGCAGCAGTTGTAAAAACAAGCGGACAAGAGCGCGGCCGTAAATTATGCATCCCTTTATATAAGCAGTGGGCACCATACATCAAAATAAAGGCTACAGGCTCTGTCTGTGGCGTGGGAGATGTGATTCATGCCAAATTCATTTTAATTGTATCAATTGAAATTCAACACACAGAAAAGCTTTCAGTTTGTGGCAACATCCGGTTGTTAGGAAAAGTCAGTCAGCTGGAGATCTAATCAGACCGTCCTTTAGCCAATTAGGAGACAGAGTGCCACTGTCTAAAAAGGTCAAACATTAAAACAAAGGGGAAAGCAGCAACAGTCTGCTCCATCACACAGCTTCTTCTTTTATTTTGTCTTTTAAAGCTTTGTTAATTTCACTGGGTCTCTGCTGGAAGCTGCGCATGAATTTTTGTGGCTCTGTCAGTCGCAGCGTCTTTTGATCATGACAGGCATGGTCGTTTATCTCGCCTCATAATTAGCCCTTTGTGCTGCTGATTGGCTTAAAGGCAGTTTGATTGAGGCGTCTGCAATAGATCTGCTGGTGTCTCGACGCGGCGGCTGCTGACAAAACTAAAGAACCTTTCGATTTCAGCGTGACTTGTTTTGAATCTTAATTAAAATTTTAATCTGAAATTCAGAATTTCAAACAAGAAGATTAGGGCTAAATTAGATTTTAAATAATAAGTCGATAATTAATTGTTTTGCAAAATGCTAAACAATCTCTGGTTGCAGCCTGTCAAACAGAAAAGAACTGAGGATTCGTCACTTTCCTCTTTCTTATAATGAACCGAATGTCCTTGGTTATTTAACTGTGTATCACTCAGGGGGAACAAAAGGTAGATGTCACCAGCCTGTCACAATTTCCTTTAGCATTAATTGGAATAGCTGACTGACTACTTGATAATGAAAATAATTGTTAGTTTTGCAGCTCTAAACTTCTGAAACTGAGAGACAAAGACAAAAAAAAAATGTTAGTCATTTCAAACCGAACCGATTTAATGAGTCATGCACAGATTCTCTGTCCCGCCTGTGTGGACATTGACTTGCACTGCTTAATCTCAGAGACAGACATATGCTGCTGGTGGGATCCGCCAGGTCGCCCTCGGACACAGAGCCACACAGACACCTGCCCAAACTGTGAGCTGGGTGGTGCATAACATTTAGAGCACATAATATAATGGAAAAAAACAAGGACAAGTGGGTTTGTAGCGTCCAGATCACGTAAACTGATGAAGAGAATTTAGTTACGGATAAGGTTAATGAGTAATCCTCGACCACCCCAACAAAAACAATCACTATGGTGACAGTGCTCGAGGCGGTAAACACTGGCAGTTGTTGCTGCATGAAAAGAAAGGAGCTAAAATTGATTCAAACATCAGTGGATAAAAGTAGTCTACCTTGCTCTTTGTCCTCTGTCTTATTTCCAGTTTGGAGCAGAGAATATTGATCTGGATAAAACCTTTGTGCTCAGCTCTTTTTATGGCTCTGTGAGCTCCAGAAGAAACAACCCAGTCAGTCTGAATCTTCCCTACGCTCCATAAAAAAAGCCATTTAAAGCAACAGTAATTGTTTAATGGCTTAAAAGTAAAATAACAGAATAAAAATAATGGTTGCCTTTAATCATGTTTGAATAATTAATGAGTATTCGTTTCTAAAAAAAAAAACAAATGCAGTGAAGACACAACAAGCTGGACCAGTAAATGCCATTCAGCATTTTCAACAGCATTGACAGCATCTTCAGACACCATAGTACTCCACTGACCTGGTTGTTCTAAGTGAGGGGGACGAAGCTCGTTCACTTTATTCCCTCGCCTCTTCTCTGGCCTCTCTTTGGCTTTGTGTTTCAGACACTGAATCATGAAGTACTCCAGCTGAACAATACAGAAATACACACATGAGTTCAAACACAGGGTACAGAAATAGAGCTGTTACATCATCAATTCTTTGCTTTGGAAACAACTTCCTCAGAAGACCATTGTCACTGCCTGTCCCTGTCTCGTCTACTCCGCCAAGACCACATCTGAAAATGTTGACAGAGTAGAAGAGACAGGAGGATCTGCTGCTGCTGTCACTGCTGCTTGTTGTGTTGGAAAAACACATGTGGCAACGTGTTACTCAGCCTCACAAGCCACATGTGCAGTACACACAAACCGCAGCAGCTAAAAAAAAAAATAAATAAATTGTTAAAACTCCTATTTTAGATCCTTTGATTCCTGTGTGACGTCATCACATACCACGCTGCCAAAGTAGCGTCCGACAAAGACGTGGTTGAGGGAAGGCAACTCCAGGTAGGTGGCCCCCAGGTCCCGCGACAGCTGCAGACCTTCACTGTGAGGCACACAGCTGCTCCAGTCAGACGCACACAGTGGACACGTACACGGAGGACCCTCATCTGGAGACAGAGAGGTGAATTCACAAGTAAGAAGAGGAAACTGTGCACACACGCAACTGAATCCAAAAAAATGCTTGTATAAAATAAGTAATTCATGAGTCATTGATATGAGACTGCAGCTTTTTGGATCTATGCACCACCTGGTATAATTTAAACAGCTGAAACGCTTATTCCAACTTTCACCAAATAAGATGCATTAGACTATGATATACAATCCACGAAAAGACCTCAATGCTTTTCATATTTGTTGGATGTATTCAACTAAAACAGGACATTAGCTGCAATATAAGTCATGAAGCAAATCTTGTCACTTGAAATTTCAGATTTTCTGCACTTTGTTGCTAAATTTGTTTTTTCTTATGCTTTTTGCGTCTATTTTGTTGTATCTGACACAAAGGATAATAAACCAATAATAAATGAACTACTAGGCACAACATTTAATTCTTAATTTTAATGACCGTAGCAGATGTGGATCAAAACAAATGGAGCTGAAGAGCTGAGTCAGACTACATAAATTGTAGTTATATAGACACAGTTGTTACTTAAGTTGTTCTGATCTGCATTATCAAGAGTCAATCTACTCCAAGACCAGTTCAATCAGAGCAACGGTTTCCCTCAATCGGTTGTTAACAAATCTAAGAAATATCCAAAAAGAACAAGTTGAATCAGCCGATTAATATAATGTAAGCAAAATCCAATATACTGCTTGTCCCATATGCATGTCTCAAATGTTCAAAAGGGTGCAAAAAACACTAAATAAAAGTGCCTTTGTGCGATGAACAGAACAAAAAACACAACATTTCACATGCTAAATGAAAACAGGAAACATATTTTGCAAAAACAGCACATACAAACCAGATGCATGAGCTACATGTGGTTTTCTGGCTTCACTTCCTAACTCCTCCAGTCTATCTCTGAGTGAACACGCAGACATCCAACAAGGATTTTAAAGATGCTGATGTGAGTACTTCATCCAGTTTTTAAATAATATTGTTTCCTGTTCTCCGATGTTGGTTCCTGAAACAATAAATATTGCTCTAGTACTTCCACTCTCCTGCACTGGGACCATTTGCTTTTGTTTGTTTTGTTTTTTTTTTCAATAAGAAAGATTTTTTTGCACAATGTGAGTTATAAGGTCATCTAAATGTGTAAATTCTGCAGTGGCACGAGCACCAGGACCAGCAGTCATGTGGCTTGAGGGACACAAAGCGACAGAATCAGACAAAAAATTAGAGGGATTAGCTTGAGGGAGAAAAAAAGAGCCTGCACAGAGGAGGACAGAGCCAGATAGGAGAGAGAATGAGCAGGACATACAGCTAAGTGCTGAGGCATTTGATAAATCATACTGCTAATCACCTACAGGCATGACACAGAGAGAGAGCGAGACAGTGTGAGTGTGTGAGCGGCAGAAGGAAAGGAAAAGGAAAGGAAAGGAAAGGGGGAGTGTGTGTGCGTCTGACAGGAGGTGACTTGGCATATCAGTGATATCTTTGTGCGTGTGGGTGTGGGTGTGTGTGTGTGTGTGCGTGCCCTTGGATAAATCTGTCTGTGCTCCTGCATTCAGCGCCGGTTTAATGGCTGCGTTAATGCACGTATACGGCAGCGCACTCTCACTGCCACAGCTGAGCCTTAGGTGGTCTGAAGTCGAGCAGCAGGAAGTGCTCCGAGCTCAGCCGTCATTCTCTGCAGTCATGAGGGGATAGCATGAAAATACTCACGGCAGCCAGCCACAAACAAACAAAAAAAAAACCACACACACACACAAACAAAGAGCTCCGGTCTCCAGCTATACACCCGCTCCCTCCCACTCCTGCATCTTTCTCTCCTCAGCGAAAGAGTTGACTTGCACTGTGATCATTCTGCAGTGAAGCTGTGACAGGATCTCAAAGCATGTTGAGCAGATAAGCTAAAAATACAGTCTGGTGCATCTGATGGGCTTGTTTACACGGCGCTGGATGCTGCGAGGGGTCAGTGTGTTTGTTAAGGTGTAGATTTACACATACGTTAACGCCTAATGTGTTGAGCTGCCTAGAGTAAGGCGGCTACACCCGGGTGACTATAGGCTACTGTTGAGCTGTGGCAGTGTATATTTAAGTGCTATGTGAGCTCTGATCTACTTGCAGAGCATTGAATTGGCAAAAAAAAGTATAAATTGAATGTCTCAGTTTGGTGTGTTTCCTGCAGCGAAGCATGTGCGCTGACAGCCTGAAGGCAGCCAAGAGGATATTTAATCATGAGCATCCTCCTCATTGCCGGGAGGACGTCGTAGAGGACACAAGGCAGACAAAGTGATCTCACACTGTAACTCCGCGAGACGAACATGATATTGACCCGAAAATCAAAATCAACAACTGAGGCTGCAGTAAATTAACCCGCAGCCACTCGGATGAGAAGTTCAGTTTGGCTGAAAAGACGAAGGCATTTTCATTTTTGCTTCCTCTCAAGCTCCATTGTTCACGTACAACAATGACAAACTGTTAGAGGAGCCATCAGTTGTCAAGGCGCTGGTGGAAAAATTAAACTCTCTCTCAGCGCTCTGGAAAAGAAAAGAGAAAGAAAACGCAGAACAAAAGTGTCCTCACCGTTCAGCCGTGCTCCAACGGCGACCAGGATGACAGGTACACCCCAGTGCCTCAGGAGCGGGCGGAGTCTCGGGGCGTAGCCGTTCCTGACCTGCTGGAAGGCCAGCTTGTCAGTGACTGAATATTTAATGACCAGGATGTCCGCCTGCTCGAGAACTTTCCGTACGCTGGCCCAGTCGCTGTCCAACAAGTCCTGGTAAGGGAAGAGGAGGACAACAAATATAAATAGTGACAGATCAGGAGGGGGCGGGCATGTGAAATGCAATATAGAGAATTGTCAACATGGCCAATTTGTATCATGAACCTCACCCTAAGCCTTCCCCTCTGAGTCCTCCTATGTATAAATACCTCAGTCTTGCTCTTGGGACTTTGCCCCCCAAGGACCTGTGTGAGCCTAGCAGATCTGGATCAACCTGATTCAACTCATTAAGCAGGAGGGGGGGAAAAAAAGACACTTCAGAAAGCTTTGAGCAATTTGAATAAAGAGACATAGAATTAGACTGACAGACTTTCCCCAGCACCACCCCTGACAGGGTTAGAGAGCCCTTTAATAGGGTGCATACAATACTGCTGCACAATCACAACAGTGCTTTCATTTCAAATTCATGTGCTATTAAGAACAAAAGTTCTTTCATCAGTTTTTTTGTGTGCAGCGCATGTTAAAATGGCGTCCCCCTAAGAATAGAGCCATTTTTATAAAGCCTGCAATCAGCGCTTGAAGGCAAGTGGCCTTGGAATTTTAAATGTTTCACATCTTGTGAGAAACAGAAGCAAAAATGAAAAAAGGGTAAACAGCATATCAGTTAAGTGATGCACACTCTTTCACAGTGGTTAAAATTAAACTACACCACTTTTTATGGCTTGTTTTGCCCTCTGTGAATCAGGGCTGTTTTTGGTGTCACACAATCAGGAAGAACCAAATCCAACACCTAAAAAAAATACTTTTAAAGGTCCCATTTGGAGATGGGCACATGAATGAGGAGATTTATCAAAGCAATGGTCGATATGTTCCTGTATCGACCCATGCAACTCTTGCTTTTCTCCTTCTGTAAAGAAAACAAAGACACTGCCAGTCTCTTACCCAGCTGGGACAGTCCCGAACCACCACAGTAACATCTCCAAACACACGCGAGGTGTACTCCATGAAGGCCGGGTTGTGCAGGCTGCTCTCCAGGTCGCAGGGTCCCACCAGCGCCCCGTGACCCAGGTAGCTCCACAGGAGGCCTCCCTGCAGCTGCCCCTGGCCCATGATCTCCTCCCCGGGTCCAACTCCTCCGGGGCACTCGCTGCCCAGAGCCACGATGTGGATGGACCTGCAAGTTGAGATTGATGATGATGAGGCTGATGCTGATGCTGATGGTCCACGGGGCAGCAGAAAGGCAGAGGAGGCACCTTTCTCTGCTCTGATCCTTATTATTCATGTCTATCACGGAGACGGTGCATCACTGTTATGTCACTGAAAACGACTGGAGAGAAGCTTGCCAAGGCCTTTCTCACACCTGAGTGTGTATTATGGTCCAATACATCAAACAATTAAGCCAATTATCTCTGTCAGATTTTTACACAGCGTTGACAATAAAAATAAAGCATGCACCCATCCAGACCAACCTTCTTCCTCACATCCCCTCAATGAGTTGCAGCTTCAGGTAAACTTACATTGTGGTATCCGCGGTTTTGTTCCGCTGCTCTTCGCTATGGAGCCCGTTTCCCCCTCACGGTGCGTTTCCTCGCCAGCCTGCAGTCAGACTCGGCTTTTCCGCAATGAGCCGCGGCTCCGCTCCGTCGTTAATCCCTCTCATCGATGGCTAACCCCCCGGGAGCCCGGCTGCTCGGGAGTTTCGCATTCACTCGCATTTTGTTATTCATTCATAAAAAAAGGAAGGAAAAAAGAAGCGGAGCCCCAATACCGTCCCGAAACCGACCGCAGAGGCGCACCGGACAGCCCAGGCACAGGCAGGCGGCGGAGCAGCAGAGTGGGTAAACAGCAGCGCCCATGGGCAGCCCAATGCGCTAACAGACAAACAAGTTGTTAGTCGGTGCAGAGCGCAATTACCGACGAGGAGAGGGGCAGCAGCGGAGCGGCAGCCTCGCGCCTCCGCGTCCAGACCGTATGAATGACGTCGGCGGATAAAACAAAGTCTCAGTAGCAAAGAACAACTGGACAGAGAGAGAGAGAGAGAGAGAGAGAGAGAGAGAGAGAGAGAGAGGTCTCGCCTGACTCAGCAACGCGCACGCGGACGGGCATACACACGCAGCAGAGCCAAGACGCGCGTGCCAACGCATGCAAACAGCCCGACCAGGACCGAGCAGCAGCAGAACAGGGTCCGGTCCACACCAGTCAGACGCACTCTAACACGTCGCTGAGCGGAGCCGCTGGTTTTCCTCGGTCAAAGAATAAAAGAGCTTTGTTCTGAGCTGAGCCCAACACACAGAGCTCGTGTCATTAACTTCTACTCTAAATTCCGAC
The DNA here is from genome assembly GCA_030347415.2 of Decapterus maruadsi. Lineage (NCBI taxonomy): Eukaryota > Metazoa > Chordata > Actinopteri > Carangiformes > Carangidae > Decapterus > Decapterus maruadsi. The sequence goes on along the minus strand of CM064896.1, from coordinate 7,500,306 downwards.
ACATGAACAGACCCAAGTGGTATTTTTTCTGCCCCAGGGAGAGGTGTAATATGGCACAGCAGGAAAATATACAATATTTGTTTCCTCTTGGACAAACTACAAAGGTTTCCTGGGTTTTCGGAGGAAAACTGACAGACCCACATCGAATATATATTGCATTCTGTTATGTACATTTTTACTATGGTCTATCAAATGATAGATTACACCTATTGCAGAATTGCAGCTATTTCTTGACATAGCCTATTTGTCTACCATTAAAATATGTGGACCTATTTACAGACTGGGCGTTATCAGCAATGTGTTAATATTATAATCAGGAGCCTACATTCAAAAGTCTGAAACCGATTTCCAGAATGTAAATATAGATGAACATTAATGTGTACATTAAAGAGAAAATAAAACAAATATATATGTATTTGCAATAATATAAATAATATTCAATAGGCTAGATGAACAAATTTTACTCCTGATGTTTTATATATTCTATAAACTTCATAAACCCAGAGGATGTTTATATGTGATAATAATATAGGTGATATATGTAGCAACATTACTGTGGCCATAGGAACGTATAGGCCATATATTACATTTCTGCATGGGGAGCCTTAAAGGCTCTTGTGTCATTCACAACCGCAATGAATAATGCATAAACATAAAGCCAAGAGAGTGTTTATGCCTGGATCTGAATGTCCTGCAAGTGCAACACTGTAAATCCATGCTGCTTTCATGCAGTGCTAAACACGGGAATAAGACATGAGCAGTTTCCCCCAGACAGCCTGCTCCTTGTCTTGACAAACAGACCACCCCAGTCGACTTGACATCATGTTATTTTCCTGCATAATTTTATTAAAAACTGTTTTGACCACCTGATATCATGGATGTGGGATGTATAAAAATAAAAAAAATAAAATTTAATGGTTTCTGCCTTGTATCAAGATTCTCAATTTGACTATCATAATCATATTTTAATATTTAATCTCCCAACAGTTTATCAATCTTGTAACTTTGAAATCAAGCCAATATCTCCTCCTTGCCTGTAACAGTAACCAGGGGGTTGGACTGTCATTGGACCCTCTGCTGTCAATCTTGTGTTCTTGATTGTATTCAATCACAGGTCAGGATGAACACATCCTAAATGCATTGAGTCAATGGAAGAAGAGGCCAGTTAGGGAAGTAAAAATCTTAGCCCTGAAAGGCTCCTCACACAGACTGCTCTGTGGCGGTGTTTGCTGGATTTTCTTCCAAAAAACAAAGTGCTGAGATTTGGTAATGATTTATTTCAACCAGTTAATCTTTTTTAAATAAAAAATCAATTTCCTCTTGCCTCTCAAAAATAGAGGAGGACCAACCTCCTCTGCCTCAATGGACCAGCCTCCTCTGACCTGCACGTAATGGTTTCTGCCTTGTATCAAGATTCTCAATTTGACTACATAATCATATTTTAATATTTAATGTGTTGTAACTCAGCCTCCTCCTTGCCTGTAACCCAAGGGCCCTCTGTGCATGTCTTGATTGTATTGCTCAAGCCCTGAAAGGGTGTTGTGATGGCATTTGACCAGAGCTCTGGTGCTCAACCCATGGCATTTGAAGCTCTGGTGCCATGTCACTGTTTTAGTCTACACTGTGGGTACAGAAACAGAGAAATAATGTGAATGTGACAGGCTGGCTTGACCTTTAACATCAAATGGTGAAGAAATGATATAAACCAAGTCTTTTACATTGCAAACTATAGAAAAGCAACACAATTTCCCACCAGAAGCCACATTAAAAATAAATACCTTTCAGTTGCGTGTAACTTGTATGGCAAATTTGTTCGGTATAGGTTATTTGTGTATAGCTGAACTGGATCTTGCCATTCTTAAAAGGCAAGTCTGGTGTGATTTATTCAAATGAGTATCCGTTCACTCATCATGAATAGCGCTGCTCCGTCTGTGAATAAAAGAAAAAAGATGGTTCATTGTTTCTCGTGGCTCTGGAGGGAGCTCCTCTAATGTCGGAAGAAAGAAAACCACCCTGATTGTTGCACTGGGCTGAAGACTTTAAATTTTTAACAGGAAGCCTGTTATCCACTGAGAGTGGGGAGTTTTAAAGACAATGTTTTATCAAGATGCATTATGGGAATTATAGGAGGCAGTGTTTCGTGTTTTTTTTGGAGCTCAACCCACACTGACGAAAAAACTAAAAGTCACTGTATCTCAGTCGCTGCTTGATGAATTTCGATCATCGTTTCTTTCAGCCTATTTCTTGCATGTCCCATTTCCGAGGTCTGAGCAGTGCTAAATCTTTTGAGAACCACTTAAAGCATCACTGTGGGCCACAGCAAAAGTCATAGCCCAGCGAAATGAGATAAAGCCCTGTCTCCAGAATGTGTATATGGAAGGAATAGTTTATCATATAGACACTTTGGGAAATACACTTATTTGTTTCTCACTGAGAGTCAGATGGGAGGATCAATACCAGTCTCATCTCATTTCTGTCCAAGACCAGGAGCCAGCAGGCAGCTTACCTGGATTATATCAACATCTGGCCTGACTCAGTCTAAAGCTATATGAACACACTCCCCGACTGCGTCCAGAGTCGGCTCAAAAAATTCACACGTTTGAACTGCAACGATTAAAGCAGGGTGGGGTCTGTTTGCCTCACCTGCTGACTTGAGTCTGTCCACAACGTGCTGACTGCAGGCTCGGCCCGACTGTGAATCGTGGGTAAAATCGTGCAAAAAAAAAAAAAAGTGTCCCCAGCTTTAGAATGAATTAATGAATGAATTGAGCTTCCTCTGAAGGGAGCCAATTACTCCTGTATGCTCAGTTAATGCTACTGACTCCAGCTTCAAGTCATAAAAAAATATTTCATCCCATGCTGATTTTTGCTTTTACACTTGATCAAATGGAAATTATGAATATGAATATGAATTACTTTATTAATCTCCAAAGGAAAATTCAAATTAATTTATAACCTTGATATTATTTCTGGATCTTTTGTTGATATTCTGTCTCGCTCTGTTAAAATAAAACGTACAGACCGTCCATTTCTTTGTGAGAGAAAATCAGCAGGGGATCAAATAGTACTTATTTTTCCCACTGTATGTCAGACTCTTCCTTTTGAGGAGGATAGCCTGTTTTGATTAATGTTCACAACAAAACCTTGAATCTCTGTAGGCTACCTAATGTGCAGCACACTGACTGGACTGTAGAGCCCTCCAGCAAAGCACAGTACCTGTCTGAAGCTGCTGCTACACACCTTTCAACAACCCAAGGGATTTGACTTGTGTCCTCAGCAAAGGCTCTTTTTTAGGATTTTTTTTTTTTTTTTCCAGGTGCTGGGGGAATTCTTTCCAGTCGACCGAAAATACGTCACAAAACAAATCCTAAATGTCAGATGGCTATATGCAACCAGATATCCATGTTGTCTGAGGTAATGATAATAAGAAGGGACCACTATTGTGGCACGATAATTATACTTCACATTAATGCTCCACTTTAGGGCATTATTGATCTGTATAAATCCTTTCATCTTATTGATTTATTCAGTGCATGCATAATAAACAAGGAGTATTGAAAAGCACTTACACTGGTGTGTTCATGCATCAGTGTCTAATTTGAGAAACAGAGAATCGGAAATCAAAAGTCATAACAAAAAGTTTATTAATGTGATGGTTTTGAGACAGAAAAGTCCACATGACATGGAAATATACGTGACCTGACGTTTTAAGGAGAACATTTCATGTGTGTTTCCAGTTAAACGAGCCACAAAGTAAAGCACTTTAAAATTCAAAACACTCTCAAACTCATTAAAACGAGACCTGTTTTGAGGTCATGCAAGCCGAACTGATTACTTGAAGTGGAGCACTAAGTCATTAAATATCTGACACCCTCTCCATACAGTCATCATGCAGTCATTTGGAGGTGGGTCAGGGGAGACTAAAAGGAGACTTTGGGGATGCCATGTCTGCATCCACTATCAAGACTTTTTCTTCTTCTTCTTAGCTTCCTCAGCTGCCTCGGCTTCCTCAACCTTGGCCCTCTCTATCTTGCCCTTTTCTCCCTGGTAGTAGTCTGAGTCGATGAAGCCCCGGTCCTCAGAGAGCTTCACGTAGACGTCTCCGTTGGTCTCGGTGACCGTGTGCGTCCGCTGCTTCGAACCCTTGGAGTACCATCTGAACACGGGAGGAATTTCCCTGGGGTCGCTGCCCCTGTATAAGCCCTCCCCTTCGGCCAGAGTGATCTTGTACTTGTGCTTCGGACAAATTATGCACATCTTGCCATTAATTTCCTGTATGTGTTGAAAGAACACAGGTAAACAATGATAAGTAGAGGACACTGTTGGCGTTTTAATATTATCTTAACAAGACTGTATTAATGCTTTGCAGGTTTGATGTCTTCATTACAGTATTCCTGCAGGCCTGATAACACAGCAGCTACCTTTACGTATTTTAATGCAGGTGGACTACAACAGAAAGTATAGTGTGGTGTTTTAACTTAAATGTCATTTTGGCTTCCTGCCTCGGGGTTAGACACAAAAAAAGAAAAGAAAAGGCAACCTTTAATCTCTTAAGTCAAATGTACTGTACACCTCACCTCAATGTCTCCGTTCTGCAGCAATCCCCCAGAATCTGTTGGAGAAAACAGAGGATCAGTGTATTGTAGAATAAGCAAACAGTTTACAGCACACTAACATTTTGGCTGACTGGACATACTTTCAGGGTGATATGTGCTAAAATGTCCTACGGATAACAATTTAAGCCAGCCCAGTGTTAAATGTACCATGACAGGACTTCTATTCACGGCAAATTATTTTTGAAGTGGTTCACTGAAGATTTGCCAACAATGCTTTCAATACTGATGAAAATACACGTTGTTGGATACGTTTTAATTGGCAGTAATGTACTTATCATGTATGTTCAGGTCACACATTAAAAAAAAAAAAAGAATATTAAGATTAGATTAGAGGAACTGTACTTACGATAACAGTAGGAGTCCATGGCAAAAAAGCCTCCGTCGTGGTAGATGACAAGTATATCTCGATCTCCCACTGTCCTGCAGGAGCGTTTCGCTTCAACCAGTTCATCCCTTTTACCCACAAAATGTAGCCCCCCTGCAGACTGCTCCTTCTCCCCCATGGCACACTGTTTACAAGGCAACCAGGAAACATCACAATTTAGCATTTAACACCATGAAATAAACTTATTTTTCCATTAAGCACAAACCCCAAGACTGCCTGGCTAGTGATGTCAGTGTCTTCTGTGCTGGCAAAAAATGAGAACTCCCACTGAAAACTTAACTACATGCAAAAAAAAGTGTGGCTTTTGGATTTGTCACAGGGATTATTGTGTTGGCACCTCCCATCACAGTTGTCATCTTAAATTAAGTCCACAACACCTCCAGAGCATCCGGCTTCAAGAATCCAAGCAATGACATGTCTTGGCACTGATTAGCTCTACTTCAAACACAGTCAGACCTGCAACATTAATCCCTGATATCAGCCTCATCCTGTAAGTTAATATAAGAACAGTGATAAAAATAAAAATTTTAAAATGGTCAAATACTAAAGGAAGCTCGGTTCATTAACTGTTTAATGGTGGAATAGCTAAAAATAATTGTTGAAGTGTGTGTCTTCCCTAATTGTAAAATACCTCAGCATATGCCAACTGCTCAGTTGACTGCAGCACACGACCTCCATGAAAGCCAGTCGTATAAATCTAAAATACCACGGTTCTGAATCGTTCATCATGTGAAATCCTGGTGACAATATATGACAAAAACTATCAGGATGCTGGGTAACCTGACCTCAAGTGTGATTCATGTATAGCAGAGTGGAATAATGAGCTCCTCAGTGCAGGCTGAGTAAGCACAGTAGTAGAAGCAGCAGCAGCAAAAGTCACATGGCCCGAAGCCTCTGGCGAAACCGAAGACAGCTACATTTATATGAAGCAAGGAGCAACAGAGCAGCAAAATAATTATTTATGCAAGAGCAATACATTTTCCTCAAGTGAGCCCTCGGGGATTATAGGTTAGGTACATTTGTATAATTCCTTCCGAAGTATGTTATGTTTATGTTTCCTCTCTATTTGCCCATCAGTCTGTCACTCTCCCTACATATTTTTTATGTTTTCTTGAAAATAACCAAACACATTGCCCTCCCTCCCATATTTTGGACTTTACCTTCAAACTGATCAGCGGTGTGTCTTCCCTGTAAAGATGAAGAAGTGAACTGACAGCCCAGGGTCGTGTGGGAAGTGCATGGGGCCCATCTCTATTATCTCCAGACACAAGCTGTCTTTACACCGGTACGTTTCTTATCTGACTCCCACAGGCAAAACAGTCATTTCATTGTAATAAAATACTTTAACATAAAACCATTTGTTTAACTTGTTCTTTTGAGAGTTTTACATCACAATAAATCTCTTTATGTAAATGTTATTATTTCAAATCTATTCATATTTTTCATTTATTAGGGCATTTAGTCTCATCAGTCATCCGTTTTGTGTCTGTAAATTATCATGACTTCTATCATCATCATTATCTGCAGTTGCATCCGAGTACAAGGAGTTATTGAGTGCATTCAGTCAAGCATGGCGCCTAAACTGCACAGTTTTGTGGTACTTCACTTGGGTATTTCCATTTTCTGCTACTTTACTCTACCATTTTTAAGAGGTATTTGAGAGATGTTTCACTCTATACCTGACCACATTGATTTGAAGTGCAGTCATACAAATCAATTTCAACCCAAAAAATAATAAAAGATTACAGACAAACATAGCCAACATCTTATGGATTTACAATAATAATAACAATCCATAATAATATCAATACTCCATCAACACAATATAACAGTAGTGTTGAAAATGTACATAACTTCAGACTATATCAAACTCAGATCAACATCCTGTAACAAACAAAGAGAAAAGGTGCGGCCCAATGGGTTGACTAATATTCCTGACATCTCTGAATAAAGAGTACCTCTAGTTTAACTTGCGTTTAGCACATCTTTCATTAATTGTTGTGGCTATTTGTCTTCAAACAAACTTCAATAAATCAAAGGCAATTGATAAACTGTGATGTGGTTTACACAGGCAAAAGAATCCGTTGTCCAAACAGAGCTAGCTAGGCGTTCTCTTCATAATACTGTTTACAGAGGCCCAACAGTTTCCACCAAGAGCAAGCAAACATGGCAACATGGCCTGCGAAAAACCTCCTTATAAGAGGCAGAAACCCTTTAAAAAGAATAGGTCACACCAGAATGATATTTCACTCATTTACTCACCCTCACGTCGACTAAGGGCTGCGAGCAGTTTCAGAGTTATCCGTGGCTTCTCTGAGTTACAGGTGGTCTCGAGGTAGCAGTGCATGTCCATGTAAAATTTTGGACACCGGTGGTCTTCGTCACAAAAAGACAATCCAAATACCGCCACGCTGCTTGTATGTAATGTCCGTCTTGTATTGAAGCCGCGAAATGTGAAATTGTCCCGAAAAAAAAAAAAAAGTCCATATTTCAAGCTTGTTTGCAGCGGAAGCTCCTCTTCCTGGTCCGTCCAAGACCAACTTCAGTTAATCGCAATGACACAAATCTCGCGAGATTTGGACGGACCAGAAGGGGAGCTTCTGCTGCAAACAAGCTTGAAATATGATTAAATTAAATAAAATTATTTAATTTTTTTCGGGACAATTTCGCATTTCGGGGCTTCAATACATCACATACGAGCAGCATGGAGGTATTTGGATGTTTTTTGGTGTGTTTTTTGTGACGAAGCCGGTCTTCGTCTGCATAAATCAGGCTATAGTCGACATGAGGGTGAGTAAATAATTTAATTCTGGGGTGAACTATTCCTTTAAGGAGAACCAGACTCAGGGTGTACGGCCTTCTGCTTCAACTAGTGGTTCACAGTCAGCTGCACATCTGGACTTACCAAACTTATAGTTACTGTACCACAGGAACTAATGATGAACAACAACAAAAACAAACGTACTAATTAAACAAAACTCAAAACGTGAATATATAATACACAAAAAAAATAAACAAAGCTGTAAATTGCTCCTCAGTTAGTAATTCTCGTTACTGCTGCAGTTCAACAGAGCGGAACCATTTGTCTCCGGAGTGGAGGAGCGCGGACGGACCCATTTCTCAGTGCACCGCTCAAGGCCCCTCGAAGATAATCAGCCGGTGAGAAACAACCAGAGACCAGTCAAACACTGTCACAGCCGTAAGTTACTGACATTTCTGAGGATCAGAGCCTTAAAATTGTCGGTCCGACTGACAGAGTTTGTGCTCGGAGAGTGAAACAGTGAACAATGTTGTGTGGAAACATCCGCAGTGACGATAGAAACTGTAACTTTTACAGAGCAGCTGCAGCTCCAGTCTCTGATGATCGGAGCTCCGAGCTGAGGCTAACCAGGAAATTATTAGGAACCGATTTATTATGCAAAAGAAACCACCATATTATATTTAAGAATATAATAATAATATATATTTGGTGGTTTAATAGTGACCTTTGTGTGCTGTAAAACTTTTGCTTTATTTGTGGCTCAATGTTGGACTTTGATTCGATAATTCTTCACTTTTTTTTATAGGCAGGGCTCCAGACTGACCCTAAATGGGGGCATTTTGCCCCTATATCTTGTAGATTTTCTTTCTAGATCTACTTGCACATGTGCAACCAGGACATTTTCTGTTTTATTGTTAACAATGTTGAAACATGGAGGGGGCTGAAATCTGTCATTTGATAGGCATGAAGTGATTTATGGTGTGCGCCCCTACATTTTCTGCTTGTGCTCCTAAAATTTTAAGTTAGAGGCCACTGTACTCTTAGCACAAGAAGTTAGTCTGGAGCCCTGATATGGCACTTTGAATCTTTAATTAAGTCACACCTTACTCCCAGATTTCCAATGCTTACTCATCATTTTCCTGAGTTAGAGAAAAGGGTTGAATTGATGATTTACTCAGACTCAAGCCTTTAGGAAAACTTGTCTTGTCTTCTCTGGATTTCAGCAGCTAAAAACATTACATTTCAAATCATCAAACAGGGAGATGGCGCTGAGAGCTTGTGGCTTTATAGTGTTTCGACGTCTGGCCAGCTGCAGTCCCCCACCAGACAACATCGAGTACCTCCTCCTGCAGACCTCTTATGGAGAACACCACTGGACTCCACCCAAAGGTGTTTTTACAAGTTCAAAAACTAAATTTCTCATGTAATTAATGACAGATTATTCTGTGCTAGATTCTTTTCACATAGTGCACACCAATATATGACATTTGTGTCTGTTGCATTTGACCTTTTCACCATCAGGCCATGTGGATCCAGGTGAAGATGACCTCACCACGGCCCTGAGAGAGACCAAGGAGGAGGCGGGGCTGGGAGCAGAGCAGCTGCAGGTGATCGACAACTTCGTGCACGAGCTGCGCTACGAGGTGCGAGGGAGACCCAAGGAGGTGCTGTACTGGTTGGCCGAGCTCAGAGACCCGGGGACGGCAGTGACTTTGTCTGACGAGCACCAGGATTATCGCTGGGCCCGGCTGGAGGAGGCCTGCACCCTGGCCCAGTACAAAGACCTGCAGGACACACTGAGAGCAGCACAAAGACATTTACAGGCTCAGCAGGACAAAAAGTGATGTGATGGGATTTAGACTGAACAGAGGGAGGGGGGGATGATTCAAGATGGGAAATAATCTGGCATTATTTTGACAAGTGTGAAAGTACTGCCTTTAATAATCCGCCTTCTCTGTTTAAGATCTTTGTCTCGACTGTGCAGTCATATATGGAGACACAGTTGATTTTCTTCTCTCAAAACAAAGGTGAGCTGGCAGGAAATTAATCAAAAGCTGAAAACCGGATTTCTGATTTTATCTCAGTCACTGCACAAAAAGATGATTATCTGTGTCTCGCTGCTTTCAGTGTAATGATCTGAAATATACACTTGGAACATAGAGCTGTAACTAAATTAAGGAGGCACGCTCCTAGTCCCACTGTAAAACAAACAAAGGAGAATGCGTTATATGTGGTAATACTTTTATCTATGTCTGTAGTGTGAATCAGATTTATCCATAAATAATAATAATAAAAAAAGGTTTTACTTTTTGTCGCTTATACCAAAATATTCCTAAGGGACATAGATGCAGGGGGGGATCTTACAGAATAGATGCAAGTATCCATTATTGGGCTTTAATGGTCTTATTAACCCAATTGAAAAGGCAACTGTATAAAAATAAATAAATTGCAAACTGTCGATGCCACCACAGGGTGGGGACAGAAACAACATTTTTTTTCCCCACAATAGTGTCTATTTACTACCACAGGCCCTACGCTGCAGGCTGTAGCAGGACACCTTAAATGACCCTTGAGTTCAGTGACAGCTTTCATGGTTTTCTTCCAGTTCTCAGTTTCAAAATAAAAAGAGAGATACACTTTATACTACTGCTGCACATACGTTCCACAGAGAGCAGAAACCAGTGATGGATATTTATAACATCAAAGCAACATTATTATCATGATTTTTGTGATTCTTGTTGACTTAACTCATCACAAACAATCAATATCAAGGTAGCCGCATTTGTTTGGGGGTGATATCCTAAACTATATGTCACGTAGCACCTTTTGATGAAACCATTTGCAAACTGGTTCATCGTCAGCTATTATTGTCTGCAGTGAAAAACAGCCGACAACAATAGGAAACACGGAGAGAATAGGGAACAGAGAGAAGGAATTGGGTCATTTGAGGTACCGGCTATTAGTTCTCATTTTGAGATGAGGTGATTGAGCAGCGGCACAGACTGCTGACAATCTGGGCATAATAATAATAATAATAATAAAAAAATATGCATTATGTAATATTTTTATCAGTCAAAACTTGCAAAGCTTTGAGTTATACTTTATGTTAACAATATAAACCTAACCTGGATGTGGCACACAGATTTTGTCCACAGAGGTTCTTTTATGTGGTGAATGGTGAACATAAAACATAAAACCTTGACCCTGGTGGTCGGGACAGAGTTAGTGCTGCTATATTGTACTTTATATACAGGTGCATGTTCTCCTCCAGACTTCACTCTGCTGCATTATAGTAACGGCCTTCGCCGAAGGGATGAAATCAGCATAATTAAAGAAACGAATGTGCTCTTTCAACTCGTGAGGCATAATGGAAGTGCTCACATCAATTAACTGCCATTTCTTTTTCAGGCTATTTTAAGGACACGGGAAACACAGTCAGTGGAGGTCAGTGAAATTTCCCACAGTGACCTGTATCAATTGACTTTCATGAGATAACAGACAGTATAAAGTGAAATGGTTCTACACGCAGCAAAAGATGGAATATTGCTTTAAGACTCACCAGGGCATCATTGAGCCAGTAATTAATTTCATGCCTGGGAGAACATTAAAGTTCCTCTTTCAGTGATGGAGGACAATGAACTGTTCTCAACTGAAATGATCAGTTATATTCACACATTTACACATTTGATGAACAACCTGGTAGCTTTGTGTGATGTTATTATGAGGCATAGGATATCTGACATCATCCTCTATACATTAGTTAACTGTCACAATGAATTTTAGTCAAGTCAAAATTTACATTAGAGCATTTTAAAGGGTTGTTTTACCAAAAACTATAACAAAATCTGCTTTTCCTCAATCATTATGTTTAGAAACCCAAACTGCTTTACATTTTTTTTTTTTTTTTTGCAATGAACTTTTTATTGAAGTCAAACAAACAAATAATACAGACAGGGAGAGATCCATTCATTCAATCAGAGAGCCAACAAGGCCAGAAAATTACTCCCTAAGTTGTTTTTTTCTTTTTTCAGAAAAACAAGAACAAACAAACAAACAAACAAAAAACCAAAACAAACACACACCACCATAGACCACCACACTGACACCTCTCAGCAGACAAGCACACCAAATCAGGAATCACATTACATTGTCATGGCAACCATTAGCCCACAGACAACCAGTCAGTAAAAGGGCTCCAAGTGAGCATATATTGATCCAGTTTATCCAGTAGAGAGTACGTCACCCTCTCGTAGGCAGCTAACTGTGCCATTGTTGTAGTCCATTCTTCATAAGGAGGTGGCAGTCTTTTCCTCCAGTGTCTTAGCAGTATCCGTTTTGCTGTAGTGAGAGCTAAGATAATCCATCTTTTTTCAAAGCAAGTAAAGTCATTGTCCTTGAGCTCAGTGGTCGATCCCAAGACACACAGTTTTGCAGAGATTTGAAATCTTTTGTGCAGGACTTCAAATATAATCTGATGAATGTTGTTCCACCAGTCCTTAAGTACTGGACATGTCCAAAGTATATGTAGTATAGAAGCACCACTTCCGTCACATCTCCAGCAAGAGTCTACAGGTATTAATTTCCATTTATACAGTTGTTGTGGCGTCCGATGCCATCTATGTATTATTTTCAATTGAATAAATCTATTACCCATTTCTTTATAAACAGTATTGACGTTGTTTAAACATGACTTCCAATCTTCAGGAGATATGTCCATAGCCAAGTCACCTGCCCAGTGTTTCTTAACCTTGAGCAGAGGGTCAGATAATTGTTCCTGCAATAAACTAACAATCTTAAGAGTAATGCCCTTGCCTGAATTTGATTTATTTAGCAGTTCTTCAATTGGGCTGCCTGTAGGGCAGGTAAGTGGGCCTCCTAACCATTTAGATAGAGTGCTTTGCATTTGGACATATCTCCAGTATTGGTTATGTGGTAATTTGTATCTATCCACTATTTGGTTAAAGCTTAAAAATAGTTTAGTGTTACTATCGAACAGATGTAAAATGTAATTTATCCCCGCTTTTTGCCAAATAGTCCAGTTAACCGTTTTATTCCCGATTAGAATTCGCTTGTTGTTCCATAGTGGTGCATGCGGGGATTTCAAAAAGTCCCAACGCCCTGCTCTATGTAATTTATGCCACATTAGTTTAGTATTAGCGATAATAGGATTCTCATTATGTGATGAAAGTTTTGTAATAAATAGCTCGGACCAAGGGGATAACCCCCCACTCACTTCAGTTTCTATTTGAAACCAACTTAGTCTATCTCCTGCCCCATCATTAGTTAACCATGTTCTTATGGGTTTCATATTGAAGGCCCAGCTATACCATCTGAAGTTGGGAAGAGAAAATCCCCCTCTTTTTATGTGGGCCTGTAATTTCTTTATTCCCAAACGATGAGGTGAATTGCCCCAAATGAAATCTAGGATAAGTGTGTCAAAATCTCTAAAGTAGGACTCGGGAATGTTCAGAGGAAGGTGGGAAAGTAAATAATATATAACTGGTGCAGACATCATTTTAATAGAATTTATTTTTCCCCAGAGTGAAAGGTGGATTTTAGTCCATCTGCCAAAGTCTGATCTCATCTTCTGAAGCAGAGGATTGATGTTCTCTCGGACCATATCTTTGTAATCAGGAGTTATTCGAATGCCTAGATATTTGATGCCTTTCGAAGCCCACCGAAATTTCCATCGATGTAAGAGGGTAGATGGACAATGGCCTGATAAAGGCATGGCCTCCGATTTGTCCCAATTAATGCGATATCCAGATAATAATGTGAACTCTTCAATACAGTTTAATAAATTGGGTATGGATTTTTCTGGTTGTTAACATTACTAACATATCATCTGCGTACAACAAAAGTTTGTGATGGATATTGCCCACAGTGATCCCGTGTATATCTGGATTATTCCTTAGTTTCTGTTAAAGGCTCCAAGGCAAGCACAAACAGGCCCGGACTTAAGGGGCAGCCTCGTCTTGTGGACCTATGCAACTGGAATGGATTAGATATACTGTAAGACCATTTGTCAAAACACAAGCATAGGGAGTATCATATAAAGTTTTGATCCATGTGATAAAATTTTTCCGAAAGCCGAATCGTTCAAGGGTTTCAAAAAGATATGCCTATTCGACACAATCGAAGGCTTTAGCAGCATCTGGTGACAAAGCGATTGTTGGATGGGTGGAGTCATATACTGAACACTGAAGATTGACAAGCTGTTACATATTATCGGAGCTATAGCGATTTGGGATGAAGCCTGATTGGTCCATGTGAATAATGCTTCCAATGACTTTAGATAAGCGATTTGCTAATATCTTTGCTAAAATCTTTTGATCACAGTTAAGTAAGGAAATAGGCCGGTAGCCACTAGGATACAAATCATCTTTCCCCATTTTGTGAATGAAAGATATAACTGCAGTGTGCATAGACTGTGGTAAGGTGCCAGCTGTAAATGCATCAGAGTAGACCTCGAGCAGTATAGGGCTAATAATGTCTACAAATGTTCTATAAAAATCAGCAGGTAATCCATCTAACCCAGGAGACTTATTTGATGGCATGCTTCTGATTGCTTGAGAAATCTCCTCGAGTTTTATTGGCGCCTCCAAAAAGTCTCTGTCACTCTCAGTTAGTTGTGGGAGGTTAAGATCAGAAAAAAACCTATCAAATTTCTGCTTATCTAAATCACCTTGTGATGAGTAGAGTGTTTCATAAAAGGATCTAAAACTTTCGTTGATCTGTTTAGAGGCGGTAGAGATATGGCCATCTGGTTGCCTCGTGCCAGCTATATGGTTCATACTATCTTGTTGCTTTAAACGGTAGGCCAGCAGGCGACCAGGTCTTTCACCCATTTCCCAGTAAGCCTGCTTGGTCCGAAACAAAGCATACTCAGCTTTTTTGTGGTATATTTTATTTAGTTGAAATTTAGTAGCAATAATTTTGTTTAGTGTGGATCTATCCTTGTTCTGAGCATATGAGACTTCAAGTATTTTAAGTTCGTTCTCTAGTTTGTTAGTTTTCTCATTAGCTAGTCTTTTCCTGTGAGAGGCATAAGAAATAATTCTCCCCCTCCAATAAGCTTTTAAAGTATCCCACCATATTGAAATCCTACTATCTTGCTTACTATTTGTTTCCTTGAAGAGTGATGTCTCATTCCGAATCATCTCAAGGAATGAGTCATCTTTCAATAAGGATACATTTAGGCGCCATCTGCGGCTTTTAGGTGTCTGTGAAAATTTTGTTAGGCAGAGAAAAACTGGGGCATGATCTGAAATGATTATATTACCTATATCCGAGCTGAGGGAAAAATCAACTAATGATTGAGAAATTAAAAAATAATCAATCCTAGTGTAGACGTTGTGGGGAGAAGAAAAGAAGGAATAATCTCTTGCATCTGGGTGTATTAGCCTCCAGATGTCTTTTAGACCCAGGTCAGTGGCAAGTTGTCTAATGGCAGCCGCTGATCTGCTTTCTGTATTACGTCTGGGCAATGATCTGTCGAGGTCTTGATCTAATATTTGGTTGAAATCTCCACCGAGTATTATTTGAACATCCCCGAGGTCCAAGAGAAGTTGAGATAGGTCATGAAAACTCTGGCTTATCAAAATTGGGTGCGTAAATATTACAGAGAGCAACTGGTGTATCCAGGAGTTGACCATACACTATCACTAACGACCATCTGAGTCTATTAACACATTTGTTTCATTAAAATTAATTGCCTTATTAATCAAAATGGAAACCCCTCTGCTTTTGCCAGTTCCTGGACTTGAGAAAACCTTCCCCACCCAAGAGGACCTTAATTTCAACGATTCTTTCATGTTTAGATGCGTTTCCTGGACAAAGGCTATATCGACTTTAGCTGATTTCAAATATGACAGAATTTTCTTTTTCTTAATCACATTGTTAAGGCCCTTTAAATTCCAACTGGCAAATTTCAGATCTGTTGTGCTAGCCATGAAGTAGTAAAGCGTACATAGATATTGTGTGCATTATCAGAATACAGTGTGGTGGTGGTGAACAAATGTAACAAACATGACAAAACAAACTACCTACCAACCCAGTCAGATTCAAGGGACTGGGACAAAACCAAGTGAACACAACAAAACTAGGAAACCTGGAAATGTCACCTGGACTCGACTTCCTGTAAAACCCAACATTTGCATATTCAAATCCCATATAAGCTGTATGGGGAGTAGCAAACCTCAAATAAAACTCCTCATTAATTATAACTGGTAGGGAATATAAAAAGAAAAAGCATTCTCCCCCCAGAAAAAGAAAGCCTTCAATGTGAGTTCCTATCACACAGGGTGGGAGCGTTAATCAATACAATCTGCCTCACTGCTGCACGAATTACGCATAAATAGGCAGAGTAATGGAGCAGTAGAGAAAAAAAAAAAGGCAAAGAAAATTAACCAGCTCCATATATATAGCAATGTCGAAAGAGAAAATAAAAATAAAATAAAATAGTTGCATAGTGATGAGGAGCCTATCAGAGTTTAATATTTACCCACAGTTTTGTCTTTAGCTCAGCTTTCTTTTATAATCTTCCTCTTGACGAACTCCGATGCTTCCTCGGCCGAGGTGAAGCGGTGACGAGCCCCGTTAAGTTTAATCTCCAGGGTGGCGGGGAAACGCAGCATGTATTCGACTCCTCTGTTCTTCAGATCGGTTTTAACTTGTTTGAAGGACGCCCTCCGCTCCATGGTCTGCTTAGAGTAGTCAGGAAAAAACATGATCCTGGCTCCTTGCCACATGATCTGACCTTTTTCCCTGGCTGCTCGTAGTATCTCCTCTTTCACCTGGTAGCGGAGCATGTTGACCATCACGGGCCGCGGTCTATCCCCCTCTCTGTGCTCTCGTCTCGGCGGGCCCGTGGGAACTCGATGAGGCGCTGCATCTCCAGTGTCGGGAACCGATGCTCCAGCATGACTGGGATCTCCTGTTGTAAAAACTGAATCATGTCGTTCCCTTCTTTTAGCTCCGGTATGCCTAGGATTTTGATGTTGCAGCGTCGTCCTCTGTTATCCAAATCCTCCACACGCTCCTGAAGTTGTTGTATTTTCTCCTGGAAAGTTTTGGCGTGCTGCTCGGATGTGTCAGCGGCGCTTTCCAGTGCGGCGACCCGTTCTTCCGCCTCGTCCATGCGGGAGCTTAGCGTGCTAATCTTCCCTTCAATGTCCTCCACCGTAGTCTTGATCTCCTTTGTGTCCTTCTCGATGTTTTGTGTGGACATACGGATTGCTCTTATCTCTGTGGCGAGAAAGCTCAATGAGGGCTCCTCAGCAGCTGCATTTGGCATGGCGGTTGCACCTGACGCAGCAGGTGTGTCGTCTGAGGCCCTGCTAACGTAGTCATCCATTTTCTTGCTAGCTCTTGACGACCATGCTAGCGGAGAGTCTTTGAGACGCTGAAGCATCCGGAGTTCTCGGTTAGACATTTGTATTTTGCGCTCGAAAAGAAGAAAATATATTCCCGTTGCTGAGACACTATATTTTGTATCGAGTAGTGGGAATAATTATCGATGGTATCGACTTTTTGTGTCGGGTCTTACAGAGCAACTCTCTACGCCGCCATCTCCGTCGAGAGCCCACGTGATCTCTGCTTTACATTTTTAAAATTGTAATAATGCTAATATAAATGCAAATTTAATTCCACTGGAGGCACAAATCTTAGACTTATAGACTTGATACTTCATTATGGTGAAGTAAGCTATAAGATAACATTCACAATAACACACAAACAACTCTTTATGTATAATATTTATATACGTAGTAGTAGTAGTAGTAGTGGACCAGTGGAAACCAATAAAATAACCAGTATTGGTTAGGGTTACACTGAAATGAGGTGAAAACCTTTCATCAGGTTTCAATGACATACTGTTTTATTTTGAATGATTTTCCAACTTAACCACAATAACTGTACGCCTCCTTTTGCATATCAGTTTTACTCCAAAAGCCATCTTGCTGTGTTGTCTGCTTTTCATGACACGTGGACTTATAGCAACAGATGTCAAAGCCACATTGCAAACAAACCCAACAATGTTTTTTTTTCTTTTTTCTTCTTTTTTTTTTAAACAATAGAAACTTTATGAGTGACATTTGCATCCTCACAAACACATAATGTTGAAGGGGGGGGAAACAAATGAAATAAAAATCAAAGAAGAAACCAACAAGGACAGCATTAACATCAATAGGTGTGGACACGTTGTGGGAGCATTGTGGACACTTCAGTCCATTAAATGTGTGACTACGGTATGTGAAGGCCTCAGGAGGACCTCACGGTGTTGATCCACACTTCAAATAATACACACTTGTGCACACACATGCTCACACACACAGATTAAATGAACTAAATGATTTCATTCAGTCTTTCGTATGTAACAACAATGTGTATGAAATAACACCTCTACATCTTAGACTACAGTCCTTTGAAGCGAGTCGATTCTTAGGTTGAATTTTGGGAATTTTCCTCATCCCTCAGAGATAATAATAATAATAGTTGGTGGCTCTCTTCCCTCAAAAGGCCTCCTCAGATTTTCTCCGCCGGCACTCATTGTAAAAACAAGGCATACCTTTTAGTTTAAAAAAAAAAGTGAAGGATTTCTAATATTGAAGAGCTCTAAACCAATCATCAAATTGCTATCATAATGGCTACACTACGCTTATACTTTACACTAACAAAAACGATAATGCGGATTCAGGTTTTTTAATTTGCAATAGCAGGCAAAAACTTGGCTTTAAAGCAATAATTAGACATTTTTGGGAGATACGCTTCACTGTTTTGCCGAGTTAACGTGAAAAGGCTGATACCAGTCTCATGTATGTCTGTCTGTTGAATATGAAACTGCGGGTTGATGTATTGATCTTAGATTAGCACAAAGACAGGAAACTGAGGGTAAATCTAGCCAGTGTGAAAAGGCAGATTTCAGAAACCAAGTCAAGAATGAGCCTAACACAGACTCTAATAACATAACGACATAAATCATGTCGTTTCTATGTTACGCATCTCATTCATGTGGATTTTATTGCCTTTAGCCATTTCCCTGTTCCAGTCCCTGTGATAAGATAAGATAACATGCTACTGACTTTATAGCTTCATATTTAATTACTAAATTGTAGAACAGTTAAATATTCAGAAAAATATACACAATCACTTTCTGAATAAGAGTTTGATAAGAAGATTGATAGTCTACTACTTTGCTACTTTACTACTTCAGCCGGTTAGCTTAATTTAGCACTAAAACAAAGGGGAAAAAGTGGAGCTTATCTTTATCCACTTGCACCAAAATCAACCTATACCAACATCTCCAAACCACACTTATTAATATTTCACATCTGATTAATGTTGTCTAATACTGTATTATTAAGTCTTTCAGCTCTAAACAGTTCAGATTAACTGTAGAGACATCAGGAAGTTACCACTCGCAGCCCAGAAACAGCTCAGCACAAAACCCCTGTATAATAATGAATTGTTGAATTTGCAAATATTTTTTTCTGTGGTAAACTCTCTATAATCAATTTCTGAACTTTTTTTTCTTCTGGCAGCTATGTTAACTTCATACTCAGATACACATTAAGAGTGATATTGGTCTTCTCATCTAACCGACCATCTGAAAGTAAACAAGCGTATTTCCCCAAAATGTCAAACTATCCCTTTAGCAGGTACACATGAGATTGGTGCTTTCTGTTACTGACGATTATTCTACCTCTCTATATGGTGAGGAATGGGTGAAAAATGGTGACCACATCGATAAAAGTTCAGAATCTCTGGCATGAATCCACTTCCTGCTGTGCCTTGATATCAAATATCCATTTAAGATTTGGTTCAGGAGTGAGTCTCCTGTCCCCGTCCCCAAGAGAATCCAAGCCGGCAAAAGCACATGGCCGGGAGAAAATGTTTCACTCCTTTGGCTTCACATTAAAATCCAAAAGGAAATCTCTTAAAGAGTTTATTCAAACAGCGTCAAATCCACTACATGCATCCAATGCTCCATAGTCTTTAAAATGAGAGGTTGTGGGGCTGTACTTGGTTTCCTTGGCATTAAAATCCAGCCATGTGAATCAAAAGGTTTGTCCCAGTGCTCCATTGTGTTGAACAGGGCAACAGATTTACACCCACGACTGTTAACACGCCGCTCAAATGGGTGGTTCGCTCAATATCGTGCAGGTACTACTAGTCACATTATGCTGTTCAGTGCGTTCAGAAGTTTAATACTCAGAGGGTGCTTGTCTTAAACCAGCCATATCCTCAGCTTGTTCAGGCCTCCCAAACAACACAGCACTAAACCATAGCGCAAACGCACCGAATGTTTTCTTAACTGGACAAAGTCCAAAAGGTCATATGGGCAAACCCACTTGTGTGACAGACCTCTGCACCAGTTCCACAGAGACAGGAACGAGAAAACCCTGACGTCGCAGTCAAAAGATGAATCGTAAATGTAGATATATATACACACACACACGCAAACACACACACATACACACAGATAACAGGCAATCAGTGTCATTATTCATTCAAATGCAATTGTGTAGCTAAGCTGCATGTTGATTTTTGTCCCTGTTGATCAACGGACTCTGGATGTGGTGTAAGCACGGTAACAACGTCCAATTTTCACTAAGTTGCATTGAAGCAGAAGTCGGAGTCACAGCGCAAAAACGTAACATTTTCACATCTATTGCAACAAAATGTGAGCAATGCCTTGAGGACAAAGTCCCTACAGGTGTTTTTTGATTTCTTTAAAAAAAAAAAATCGGTCTATAGCCTACCAAGAATAAAACAAACTTAAAGGACCCTAATCAGGACCAACAGCAACACTCAATCACGTGTAAACACGCTGGCGGTGGAATTGGAGACTTTCCGTTTACTCTCTGCCCTCTAATAACACCCAGTGATGCAGAAAATAAGAAAGAAGAGGTCGTGGTGAGGAGCAGTTTGTGTATTAAGTTTCTCTTTGACTGTTTTTTTTTCCTCTCAGTGAAAGTCTATTGAGGCCCTGAGGTTTAAGAGGCAGAGAGAGGTGTCGGGAGGCGACGTGAGAAAAGGTCTTAACCTTGTTCACCCCCAAAAACAAATGATGCTGAATTGAAGTAACTGTGAGGGAGCAGTTGTGATGGACACTACTGAAGGTGAGTCCAAGAACGTGGAGTCACGGCAGAGCCTGTGTTTCCAAGTTTAAGTTGATTGCATCAAAGTCAAACAGACAGGCGTGAGAGGGACAGAGATATTCTGCCACGGGACACACTGATGGACAGTGACAAGACAAGCTGGCCAGTGCATCATCTGGTTAATGAGCCAAACAGCAAAGAGTCCATTAGCCAGACTGTCTGAGACATCCCAGAGAATACAAGGGACAAGTCAGGGAGGACTGAATGTAAACCGACTAAACAAGAAAAGAAAATTGAAAAAACAACCACAAACAAACAAACCAACAAAAAATAAAACAGCAACAAGTGAAGAAGACACAGTGGAAAGAGCCAAATAACACAAAACCATACAATCCGACATGGGCTGGCAGCGGAAGAGCCGGTCCAGCTACAGTGAGGTTCAAGAGACCAACCACCACAACAACAGTTTGTTTTCATCATTTATCAAACACAGACAAGTTGTTTACTTCCTGGATGGTATTCAAATACAGAATACGTTATATTATCTGCAGGTAATGTTCATTATTAATTAATTACGGCAAGATTTTCTAAAGTTATTGCCTCATCGTGTGTGCAGTTTAACTCAGATATTAACACGTGTATGCTCCTACACAATGTTGTATTGTGGTCTGTAAATTGTTACTACTAGTAATGCTTAACATAAGAAAGGCTGGGAAGATTTTTTTTTTTTTTTTTTTTTAACAAACTTTAAGTAATTTTTATGGAAGCAGGGAACAGACCTTGAGATGGCACCATGGTAAAAGAGACGGAGAAGCACAACACAACACAACACAACAGAGAAAGTCCTATTCTGGTCGACCGAAACTATAGTTAAAAGACAAATTGTCACTGCAGCAGTCGCCAAACCATTTTTTTTTAAAGGCAAAACAAGTCAAATGGTTTCGCATGGACTAAATAATACTGCAATTTCATTGTTGAGACACAAGAAAAAATACATTACAGTACAGTATGTGAGGAGTTAAAGATTCAGGTATGAGGATACTTTGCCTCGTCTGGAGTCTGTAACTTGCACATGATTAATCATCACTCAGCTGACCACAGACTAATACTGCTCTACTCTGCAGAGGCGAGGCCATCATGTCGGGTTTAAAGCAGCGTGGCAGAAGATGGATCCTCGGCCTTCCTCGTTGGGAACGTTTAAAAAAAAACGTGAATTAGAACATCAGAAACTCTCTCAGTGTTCTCTTTTAACGGTGCTGGAGAAATTTCAAAAACTCTGCAAAAACATTTCATGCTGGACAGAGTGCAAGCTGTAATTAAGGCAAACGGTGGAAAAAACACCAAATCGAACGTTTCAGTGAAAAAAGTACCGACAAACTTTTGCTGAAAATGTGAGTACTGCACGAGCGTTTGAGAGCCAATCACTGGTGTTGGTTTAATAAATGATGAAAAGTTTTTGGCAGTAGACTTTTGACCCCACTGTATGTGCAAACATACACATACACACACACATACAAACACACAAACACACACACACAAAATTGTAACGTAACACACAGAGAGGAAGGAGGGGTGGTGGGGAGTTGGCAGGGCGGAGTCATAATCCAGATCATCACGAGTCTTCATTGCCAGAGTCGTCCTGGTTGTCGTATCGTCTGGTGGACGTCCCGCCGTCCTCCACGGCGCTGAGCCCCCCGGCCTCGCCTACGGACTCCATCTCGCTCTCGTCCTCCTCTTCGTCCTCCTCTTCCATGTCGTCGTCGTACAGGTCGTCGTAGAGGAGGTCCGAACTGCTGTCCTGGGAGGGAACCCTGGTCTGGACGCAGTACTCCGCCAGAGTGGTCGGCACTTTGACGCCGTCGCGCTCAGCCTCTGCCGCTGTGGACATCACCTGCTTCCTGTCAAATTCAAAGTCAGGATTGATGTTTAACATATTTCGGGCTGTAGTTCTTTAAAGGGATAGTTCACCCAAAATGCCAATTTCACTCATTATCTACTCACCCTCATGTCGACTAAGAGCTGTGAGAATTTTCAGAGTCCTCCGTGCCTTCTCCGAGTTACGGGGGGGTCCGCGCAACAGTAGTTGTCCATATAATGGTTGTGAATGGGGCTCACTTTTCTTCGTCCAAAAAGACACACCAAAAAACATCCAAATATCTCCATGCTGCTCGTCTGTAATGTCCCTCTTGTACTGAAGCCCCGACATGAGAAATTGTTCCGCCGGTCAGTACAAATCACGCGAGATTTGCACTGACACAGGAAGAGCAGTGAACTGAGACACTGGGAGCTTCCGCTACAAACAAGCTGAAAATATAGACTTGTTGAATTTTTTTCAGAGCAGTTTCTCATGTCGGGGCTTCAATACAAGAGGGACATTACAGACAAGCTGTGTGGAGGTATTTGGATATTTTTTGGTGTGTCTTTTTGGACAAAGAAAAGTGAGCCCCATTCACAACCATTATATGGACAAATACTGCTGCGTGGACCCCCCTATAACTCAGGGAAGGCACGGAGGACTCTGAAATTTGAATTTTGGGTGAACTATCCCTTTAATGTAAGCACAGTGGACATTAGTCTTTACATGCATAGTGTTAATTACCTGATAATCTCTGCGTACTCCTTGTCCTTGCCTTTGCTGTCCCTCCATTTGCGAAACATAACAGAGGCATCCACATTGGCCGGAGAGAACGTGTTGGGCTCATTGAGCAGTGAGATCACACTAAGCAGGATCGTCCTGATCGCCACACGGAGCCACAGACAAAACAGAAAATAAGGACACTGCAATATCAGATCCTGGTCGTTGCATGAAAGAAAAGCTCTTCAGTCTCTTTGAAACCATAGTAATCTCAGTTACATGATACAGATACAGCCAATCTGCTCAGGCTTTCAAATACAGACTCAGCACTTTCTCTTTACTCCTGAAGACAATGTATGTTGCTGAATTGCTAAATTTAAAAGGATATCTGAACGCTACCCTGCAGCAGCAGCAGCGTCTTAATCTTTAGAGGTCGCACAGAACAAAGGACTGTTAAAAACTAACTGTTAATTGACACCGTTCTTAATTTGCAGGATTTGAGAATTACGCTCCGCTGCTCATGTTTTTCATATTTCAAAATGTCTTCCATTTATACACGAGCATGCCAAGTCCTCGACCTCACCTTTCTTATCCCATATTTTATTTTCTATTCCAATTTAATCAGAGGTATACTACTCTAAAGCTGAGCACACTTATTAAATTAAAGGTCCCATTTTGTATAAAGTGAGATTTCCATATCCCATCTGATATAAAGCAAATCTTGGTGCCATATTAATACTGTTAAAGTATCAAAGTGCTCAGTGCACAGGAACACACACAACCTGTATTCAGAATACTAAAATTAGCAGTCAGTACTTCCTGAAATCTGCTTTATGTTTATGCTAGATCATTCAGAACACAGTCAGCCAATCAGAGAGAACCTCGGGAAGTCTCTTCTAATTGGCTCACCAGAAAGACAGGAGATGTAAAGCAGCATATAATAACTTCTCATGGATACAAAAACTTAAGATGAAACACTAGAAACGTGTAAAAGGATATTCTGTAGATTCACAATGAAAATGTAAAGGGGCGCCTTCACACATCTGTTTTTTATAGGTGTGTCGGACTAGGATCAGCTCATCCGGACTTATTTGTGAGAAGAGGAATCCTGCACACTGCGTAACTTGCAAAAATACTTTTAATTATAGCAACATTTTGGTCTAAGGACTATAGACAAACACCCAGTATCCTTAGACCGAAACGTTGCTATAATTAAAAATATTTGTGCAAAAGTTATGCAGTGTGCAGGATTCCACTTTTTACAATGAGAAAGTATGAGAAGACAATCTAGCTAACAGTGTTTTGATGTTGTAGAACATTTGTGGGAAGTTACCTGACGTTCTGGGTGGGGTTCCACCTTTCAGAGGGCAGCTCCCCGCTCTGAGGGTCATCAACAGGAGGGTGCAGGATGGAGATGCACACATCTCCATTCTGGAAAGAGAACAAAGTATTGTATATAAGAACAAAGTACTGTATATAAAAGCCAAATTGTTGTGATAATAGCCATGAACAAAATGTGTGTGAAATCAAACGGAGCAAAGTTTTACCTCATAAATGTTGGGGTGCCACATTTTGGTGAGGAAGCGGAAGGTTGGTGGGGAGTACGGGTAGTCAACTGGAAACTTGATGTGAGCCTGTGAGAGCAAACAGAGGTTGACAGTTTTTGACGTGTCTTACAGAGAGTCCTTCAGGCCCAAGACTCTAGAGAGTTGATGCTTTGGCGGTATCACTGGTGCAGCACAGTGAGATGTGGATGTGAAAAATACATTTAATCTCTCACAATGAACCCAAAAAACATGTTTGTAAACTGCAATGTATGCTTTCTGCACCACAATAAAATACAGTCTTCCTTCCTGTTGCCCAAAAAGAAGAAGTGAAATGGCATCACAGAGTTGAAATATTTTGCAAGTGCTTATTGAGATGCAACTAATTATTATCACCATCATTATGAGCCTCAGAAACCAGAAAAGCGAAGAACCGCTGCTCAACACTGAACCCAGGAAAAGATAGATTTGAAATGTCCAGACTAGAGAAAGTCAATGTGATAATTCAATAAAAGTAAAGACTGACTGCTGCAGCCTTACTGGTTGATTAATTACAAAACATTTCACCACAGTGGCTTCCTGTACCCTTTAATGTGATATAGTTCACCACAGAGAAATATACCACACACTGTGCAAAGCCTGCAATCACACAGAAAAGAAAGCCAGACGACTTTACCTGGCATAACGCTAGGTGCTTATGTTTTTGTTTTTCTTGCCAAAAGCGTTGCACAATTATCTAGGTGAAAGGCTTGTACGCTTGGGTGTGTGTAACCCCCCCCCACCCCTCACAGCTCTCACTGAACTGTGCTGCCACTGAGATAGGGCTATCATTACTCAGTGCACGGCTGCAGCCTTGGGACATTGAAAACACAGATGTCGTGAAACACTGGCACGAACCGATGTCCAATATCTATCAGTTAGCACACCACACGCTCCCATATGCTTGACTATACGTGGTGTGTTATTGACCTACTGCACCACAGGAGTCATGCAGGTCAACAGAAGAAAGACACATTCACACCATTGAACATTGTTTTTTACATATACAAATTTCAACATATGTAGCTTACAGTTACAGTTACACCTGAGCCCACGTGTAACAGCCAAGTCCTTTCTTGCTGTAGTACACCAGACTCAACAAGTCAGCTTTAGAAATATGTCTGTAATAAAAATCGGTGTCACAGTGGTTTAGGAGTAAGCACCATTTGTCTCAAAGCAAGAAGGGCATGGCTTAGAAAGTGTCAAAGGAATGAAGCCTTGAATTTAAAGACACAAAGGGAAACTCTAAATTTCCCCTTAAATAATATTATATTATATTACAGACTTCTCACTGATGACATGTAGTGAATATTAACTGTATTCAAACTTGGATCCTTCCAAGTTGCTCTGATGTCTCTGCCGGGTTGTTTTTTTTCCTGTTGCGGTTTAATTTTATGTGTGAAGGTTTTCCTTATCTGACCTCAGGGTCTAAGGATAGATGGTGTAATATAATATGTTGCACAGAGTGTAAAAAACCCTCTGAAACAAACTTGTGATCCAAGGCTTTATAAATGAAATTGATTTGGCCTGGTGTGATAAGAGATATCACAAGGATGTCTCTGTTAAGGCCAAAAGGCTGCACATGAAGTGATCAACAGTGGCCAACTACACGAGTAGATGGGAACACCTGCTCCGTGTTATTTTGGCATTCCCGGACAGCTGCAGCTGCATCTGCATTGCCCCGACTTGAATGCGGGCACTCACTGTACCGCATACTCCAGATAATTCACTGAATAAGTAACATGAAAGAAAGGAAGATGAGTCTCATCATGCCCTTCTCTCTTACTCTTTCTCTGTGCTGAGGTGCCATTTATATCGGTCTCATAGCTAAAAATAGCCGTCTGAAGCACAACCATCATACAGTGAGAGGGGGGGGGGCTGGACAAGGAGAATGGAGGGACAGGGGAGAAAGATTTGAAATAAAAAAAAATAAAAAAGAGAGAGAAAGAAATGGCTGCAGAGTGCTAATCTAAGACCATCTGAAATCAATCGAATGCAATCCAATACAACAGCTCTGCCACAAATCCACAAATCACCACACTGAAGGTTACAACAAGGTTTTTTGACACTGTCATAGATTCATAGTTTATGTTAGCACTGATGTCTAATAGTAACCATACTGCCATTTGTTCATAGGTGTGTCTAATATTCTTCCCGCCTCATGGGAGAAAAAAATAAACAAGCACCTCTCAATATAATCTAATCCAGTGCAACACCACTGACACCATTGTCCTTAGTAATAAGATTACCATTATCATTATAGGTAATATGTAACTCCTCAATATCAATAATGTGACCCATAACTGAGTTTCATAAACATTATGAACCACTGAGTGTATATCCTACTTTGAGGGGTAAAAACACATGAACAATATACTTTTAATCAGCTTTATGGACACGTCTCATTGTCTAAACATGGAGCTCTGCTTTTCATAATCTGCTACTACAAAGTGCTGTGTCCCACCTTAAAGTAGCCTCCCTCATACAGGGTGTTTGGGGGTCCGAAGATGGCCACTTCCCAGTTGTAGAGGTCAGACTCCTCCACCAGAGTGATGCGAAAGCCCTCCACCGGCTGGTCCTGCAGAGACTTCAGCTCCATCATCAGGGCCTTCTGGGAACTAGGGGTCGCCTGATGGGCCATGTTAATCCCACTTCTGAAAACACCAGTGGCCAGCCACAGATTAGTGATAAGGTAGGTAGGTGGTATAGGTGAGGTAGGTGCAGAGAGGAGAGAAGAAAATATATATACATTAAAAAAAATCTCTAGTGTCAAAACTCTACTTAAATTCCATGTGTTTTCAATTTTCCCCCAACAGCTGACTGTTCAGCAAACGCCTCCCATCTGTTAGCTCTGTTTGTATTGACATTAGCCTGTCTAGCAGCAAAAAAAACAATAACAAAAAAAAAAAAAAAACCCGCAAGGACAAGAAGAGAAACAGCTAAACATGAACAGATAACAGCCCTGCTGCTGGTAAACTCAACGAAACAGATAGGAGAATTCAAACACAAACAGGATATGTGGCCTTTCCAAAGCTAGCTCAGGTCAGTGCTTTTTTAAGTAACGCAGGCCCTTTTATAGTGGAGGGGGGAGAAGAAAAAAAAGCAAAGTTAATGAAAAGTGTTTACCTCTGTCGCCTTGCACTGTAATGTGTGTTGGTTTCGTTACAGCTGGACACTGAAGGGGAAACTCATTGGCTGTCCATGTTAGCCTAGCTAAGTCCTGACAAAGACAGTGACAGGAGCTGTGGGTTTTCTGCTATTTAAAAAAAAAAGAAAAAGAAAAAAAGAAAGAAAAAAGCCTTATGGCTGGTCCTCGTGTTGTGCTTCCGAAATTCTTTGTGTGCCAGTGTTGACAGTTGACATGGAGCTAGTATCAGTGTAAAGTCACGGTCTCCTGTGGATCATTCTTGGGTTCAACAGAGGAAAACCCCCGCTCTCTCCCTGGCACCTCTCCGTGTTGCTGCTGCTGCTGCTGCTTCTGCTGCTGCTGTTGCTGGTGGTTCGGTTCGGACAGGCGCTCAGCTGATCCCTGCTGCTTGTTTATGTTTGTTTATCTGCTCTCTGGCTGTCTCAACTTCTCCACACGTCAGCTAAACCCCTACCGAGCAACAACTTGGTTCAAATGGAGCAGCTTCCTTCCCCCCTGCTCTCTACCGTCCCCCTCCGGCACGGTGGCAGTGCGGGAGCCCGATAAATTCAAAGCCCACGGTCGCGAAAAGAACAGTAAGTGAGAGGTTTTACACTCGCGAATTACAGTGGATTTAATCGATTTTTATTTTCTCCCATCGATGCTTCCGGCTATCATTGCGCGTGTCTGCAGAACGTAGAGCACGCACGGGTCTGAACGTGACGTGCGCGCACTCGATGCTTGAGGAAAAAGAAAAAAGAAAAACACTGATATTTTAACTCAACGACTCTCATATTCCTAATTCTGTATATTTCACTTGATATCATAATAAGTAGTTGCACTTTATGCCTTATTTCTTTTTATTCAAGAGATTGAAAACCATTTATTCTATTATGACATTTGTCAACAAACAATCAAACAATAAGCTGTTTGACTTCAGCCATAATGACTTCTTAACAAATAACACATTGCTTGAATTATTATGAATTTGATTTCAGGTTCTTAAAGGAGTGATTTATATCTATTTCACAACCACATGGCTCTATGGTGCTGTTTATTTGAGGTCAAGATCCTTTAACATGAAATATATAACAAAAAATGACTCATGATGACCACCAGCCATAAACTAAAGTCATGATAATAATCATCATCACACATGAATAAACTATTTAAGACAACATTTCAAGTTTCCCCAGTTACTTTACAGACATATATTGTGTTTACTTTCTTGTTTTGAGCTAAGTTTAACTATTTTGACATATTCAACTTTAAATTTGACCACCATTACTTCATTTCAGAATTTAATGACACGATGAGTTTTAATCAGATGTTCTTTGCTATTTTTCCAGAGTGTCATGGAGAAAAATCTACTAACTTTGTTTAAAGATTGGGAGCAGCAGAGGAAGATCAAAAAGACATCCCAGAGGCTCCCAGACTTGGTCATTTCTGTGGGCTGAAAGACAATGTCACATTACTGGAGATAATCAAATTACAGGGCAGCATAATGGTGTGCGAAGTAGTTGAATGTTTTGTTTTGATTGATTGATTGATTGATTGATTGATTGATTGATTGATTGATTGATTGATTGATTGATTGATTGATTGATTGATTGATTGATTGATTTGTCCATTCCACACAACATAAACATACACAAATTAATTTGCTGCTTAAACAGTACAGTGGTAGCAGCTCCTTGACTCACAGCTAATGAAGTTTATTGCACAGGATTTGAACAATTGAATGCACTACAGATAATATCAGACAGGTGCTCCATATAATGTCACATTAATCAGAGAAGAATAATACTCAATTCCTAGTAGGCTAATAAAATATAAGTAAATAAATAAACAAAAAATACATAACATGACATGGGGAAAGAAAATGAAACAGAAACATATATTTCTCCTCTTTGACAAGATTAGTATCAGTAAGTATTATGGTTATATACTAAAATTCACATAAAGAACTTGCAAAAAAAAAAATTGCTCCTTGACTCACAGCTGGATGTGGTGATGCTACGCCCTGACGTCATGTAGGTGAGTGACGTCAGACAGGAACCAGTGGAAGGGAGCTTGACAAATCAAGATGGCGTCCCACGCCGAAGCAGGAAAGAGGTTTCAGAATAAATAAAAACTCATTCGGGATAGTTCAACTCTGAGTGCCACCTCGACAAGACACCGTTCGCATTTTGAAAGGAACAGGACGGAGCAGATACAGGTGAGAGGGACTGTGTGTGTTTACATGTGGGCTCAGTTTTTTGTTCCAGGGGCGGTGTCAGCGGAGAGACAGCCGTCTGTCCGACCCAGACACATAACGTTACAGGCAGGCCACTGTCGAGGCTAAGCCTGTTAGCACGGACGATAGCTTTTCTCCCCGAAAATATTAATCAGCAGCAGCAACTTGGTTTTACTCCACCTCAATATCCCAATAAAACCGGTAAATGTCATCCTCGTTGCTGGCTTCTTCCTAGCCGAAATGTTTCTGCTGTGTGTTTGCTGTTAGCCCGTTTAGCTTTACGTTATCTTAGCTTGTTGCTAAGTGACTATGTCCAAACTTAAGTAGCACTTGCTAATGATTATATCGAGCTTGTTTACATAATTATAAACCATACGTGGCAACTTTGTGTATTAAAACGTCCATTTACCTATAAACGTGTTTGAATGTCTGATGAACTGCGATGCTTTCGCTATCGTTACAAGTTTGTACGTGTCGTCGTATGTACATCAGATAAACTGACCGCTTTGGTGAATTGTAGCTACTGTGTTGTTGTTTTGGTTGTCACTGGTACATCTTTACTGTCGTGTGATCACTGTGCTCTAACCGTGAGCTCCTCCTAAGTTGTTTGAACAAGAGCAAAATGAACGACAACTTGTGGCGGTTGGATGTTATGTAACGTTATCCAGGATAACTAACTACTAAATTAACTTTAGTCAACACAGGGAGACTCCACCAGGGGCACACACACCTTCTGATCATGTGTGGCCTATTTCCACGCATGATCAGCCAGAAGGCGTGTAGTCTGGTGACAGTTATTTACCTATAGTCGGGTGCATTTATGACTTTATCGTAAAAAAATTCTAACAAAAGGTTTCTCAGTTGTTTTTTATAGTATTAGATGTCCTTAATAACATACTAAAAGTTTACCAAAGTTTGACCACTGGAAAGGTGTCATTTTCAGGATGGCGTCCTAATGTAAATGTAATGGGTTGAAAGCCTGGAGAGACATCCCAGGTGAATAGGGTAAAAATTTTAACTAACAGGTATCACCATGAAACTTCCCAAGTTTATCACTTACATTAAGACAAATATTTTTTGTATTACAAGTTTTGTCAAATGTTATGTTTAAATATGTAAATGAGGCAATAACTAATTAAATATGCGCTAAATTGCATACTTTTCCAGATCCAAAAATTTAATGGATAAAGCCACTTTCAAAAGTCTTGTTTTATTTTGTTGACACATTAGAACACATAAGAGTAAGAAGGTCTTACTGAGGAGATTTTGGATATCTCTTTTTATCACTTTGTAAATGAGAAAATGTTTTCAGGACTCAAATATTGTATAAATCAGGCTGTGAATGATATATCAACAATCCCCTCTGTAAAAACCTTCAGAATATGGAAAATGATCAAACTGGAAGGTTTGGTGTGTGTAAGTGCTGCTGAAGTGGATCTGGAAAAGTTCTGGAAAAGTATGCAATTTAGCGCATATTTAATTAGTTATTGCCTCATTTACATATTTAAACATAACATTTGACAAAACTTGTAATACAAAAAATATTTGTCTTAATGTAAGTGATAAACTTGGGAAGTTTCATGGTGATACCTGTTAGTTAAAATTTTTACCCTATTCACCTGGAGCGTCTCTCTGGGCTTTCAACCCATTACATTTACATTAGGACGCCATCCTGAAAATGAGTGGTCAAACCTTTTAGTATGTTATTAAGGACACCTAATACTTAAAAAACAACTGAGAAACCATTGCTTTTTTCCATAAATGCACCCGACTACTAACCTAACGACAGTTCACAAAGGCAACCTGTCATTTCTAAACTAATGTCTCTTGGAGGACCTGAGGCCTTTTTATGACCATTGAAGTACTGGTAGGCAAAGCCTGATAAGAGAGTGTTGATTAGTGTCAATTAAACTTTCAAGGCTAGATATCCTTTACAGTCTGACTAGGATGCCATATTTTAGATTGATGAAATTGAGATTTATTTAAAATGAACAACAACCACACAAAAGCAAAGCAAAGGGATGGGTGTTGAATTTCAAATCCAATCATAGATCAGTTCAAGAGTGTTTCTTGAATTCTTGTTCATTTGCTTAAAGAACATGATACTAACAAATCAGCCCCTTTCAACTGTGAAAGTGGATCAAATGCATCAGTTTTCCTGCTGAACATGGGCCTACATGAACACACAGATCAAGGTCCTGTGTCAGCGGATGTGAACACAGTGGCGTCTCTGTGTTGATAATGTTTGGCATTGTTGCACGGCATGACCATGTAATGGGATTATGTGACTTGATATGCAAAGCCAGTGGGATAATGAAGAGTTTCAATTTGAATAGAAGGGACATTTTACACAACCATGTGATAACGTGTCATTGCTCTGATGCTTTGATTAACTGTTTTAAGCTTAGTGAAAGAAAGAAATGAGAGATGTGTAAATATCTCACAGAGTCTCACATGAGGGCAAGTGAAACTGGAGAAACCCACTTCTTCATCTGTACTTTTTAACGATACATTCAGCTGTGGCTTCTAATAAATCAACTCTTTGTTAATTAAACAACTTTACCACTTCTGTTACTCACTCACTTCTGGGCGCAGATCTGTTTTCAGAGTCTCTAAATGGCTGCGAGGAAGTCTGGATCAGATGCATACAACAATGGTAATTGGCTATTTCTCATACTATATTTCACTATTTCACTAATGTTTCAAGATGTGAATGAAATGTAGGTTTTAGATCTGCTTGTACTCGAAATGCTTTTTCGTCTAACTTGCGGTCACTTTGTTTTTCTGCACATATAGGACCCATCAGCTACCTTGATGACGTTCCCTTCAAGATTAATGAGAAATTCCGCTGCCCAGCCAAAGTGGGGCTGCCTGTTGGTTTCTGTCTGCCTGACTGTGGCTCTTTGCTTGTGGACTCACAGGTAAATCCCAGCATCCTCTCATCGAAGCTTAACCAAACTGACCTACACATATTATTGCACTAAACACAATTTGCCCTGCTCTGTAAACATATTTTGTCGTAATTTACAACACTGGAAACAAGCAAACTACTGATTGCAGGTCTCTAGATAGAGATGAGGAAGGAGGAAGCATGTGGGTTGACAATTTTGTCTAGTTTTTTTAAGCTGTTACTTGATAGCCACTCATACTTGAGATGTTGGAGTACCTTTTTATTTTAGAAATTACAGCAATTTAAGATTATGTTGTATAGGTTCTTAATTTTTTATCTGTTGAACTAGAGTTGTAACATCTTTTAATTCTTATATTCTTAATTATTTTCTACTATGATCCACAGTATGACTTTTCTTTGGAGAGACGTAGTGTGCGGTGGGGGGTTGAATTGGCCGAGGCCAGAGCAGCAGAAGCCAGAGCAGAAGAGGCAGCAGCCAAGCAGGAGGCAGAGAGCAGAGACTGTTTGGCTCAATCCCAGGACATTGATGGTGGTGGAGGGGGGATGCTCCGGTCCGCTGCAGACGATCAGGACCCTCTACCACCAGCATTGAACCCCGTCCTGGCAGGGCTGAGCCATAACGCCATCCTCACACCACTGCCAGCCCCAAGCCTGGGCCCCAGAAAAACTCAGCCGAGCACTCCTCAGCCACACAGCCTCAACCTCGCTGACTTTGAGCGGGAAGAGGATCCCTTCGACAAGCTGGAGCTCAAAACTTTGGACGATAAGGAGGAGCTCAGAAGCATCCTCCAGAGCCAGCCCCAACCTCAGCCTCCCCCCTCTGTATCCCCACCAGAGGTCTCCCAGATAGGATCAGTGTCACGTGGAAACAGCCCGTCTCCTCCCAGCACCAACACCAGCCTCCCAGCCAAACCAGGCTTTACCCACAAACCCAACGGGTTGGTTGCCTTGCTGGAAATGGACAGGGTTGGGCATCCTGGTAACCGAGTGGGGTTTGACACGGATGACCGACCCTGCAACATTCGCTCTCTGACTTTTCCAAAGCTCTCTGACTCTGGTGACCCAGAGCCAGTGAGGTACAGCCCACTCCCCGCGCCCATTCCTGCTCCACGACACAACCTCCCCAACGGCAGCCCGCCTGCCATGCCCAAGACCCAAGTTATCGTCGCCCCTGAGCCACCGCCACCCAGCCACACCAAGACTGGCACACCAAAACAGGTGAGTGTAAAACTAATTGTATACATAGTTGATGTTTAGTATTGCTGCTTGGATTGAGAGATAAAATGTAAGAAATATCACAATATTTTTCATGTTCACTCATGTTTTTTCACAAGGCCACCCCAGGGTCTGCCGGTCTGCCGTGTGGCGGAGCCCTGCTTAGCATGACCCCCAGCGAACGACAGTGTGTGGAAACCCTTGTAGGCATGGGCTACTCTTACGAAGGTGTCCTACGGGCCATGCAGAGACAAGGGCAGAACGTGGAGCAGGTGCGACTCCCTCTCACCCCAATGCACAGACATCTGGATTCCTAGTGCACTCGCTCTCCGACGTGCTTGACAGTCCATTATTTGTGTGCTTGTGCAATTGTGTTCAATGAAGTATAAATACGTCTGTAAATATAGCGTTAAATTAAAAAAAGAATAAAGTTGTTGCATTACACTGTCTGTTGTCTCAAAAGATATGGCAATAGATCAGTTTTTGTGACCTATACAGCTAAAACATGACAATATTACCTGACCAACAAGTGTCAGATGATGATGGCAGCAGCCGCAGCACATACGTACAAAATGAAAGCAAATGGAATCTGTATCTCAGATTAAATTTGTATGAGCTTGTTTTACATGATGAACTAGCACAAGCATTATGAATGTATAAGACACAAGCCACATACAGCATAAAAAGGGCCACAAAATATTTATATCATGTGTGATTTCAATCCATAATACATTTGTATTCTCATGAAGAATGCTAGAAACCTCTCACTGATGTTTTGTACATCTACCATGCAATACTTTTACTCGGAAGTCTAAATATCATGGTGTCCAAAGCAGAGGAATAATAAACACGGATTTATTGTTTGTTCAAGGTACTGGATTATCTTATTTTGTCTGGACGTCTGTGTGAGCGGGGCTTTGATGCGAGTGCAGTGGAGGAGTGTTTAGAGATGTACCAGTGCTCAGAGGAAAAGGTTTGTACAGCACATTTTAAGAAAATGCATTGTGTGTATAAGATGAGTTGGATAACTGGGAGCTTGGGCAGTCACTTATTTTCACCTAGTCTGTAGAGAATATACGATATATAGTAGTTTTAATATGTTTTCATCCTTCCTTAGGCTTTGCAGTTCCTTGAATTAATGTCAAGATTTGGTGAAATGGGATTTGAGCGGGATGCCATCAAAGAGGTGCTGCTGGTCCATAACAACGATCAGGACAAGGCTCTAGAGGACCTGATGGCTCGTGCCGCAGCCAGCTGAGCCGAACTAGCCAGCCAACCAAAAGCCCAGGCCAGGGCTTGCCTCCCGCTACCACCCGACACAGCATCTTTTCCTTCTGCCTACCCTGTCACACCATGCCCTGTCCTTCGCCTGGCTGTGGAAGGGACAGCTGGGAAACAGTTGTATTTCTCTCTGTGCTAAAACGTATTGTGTCTCAGCACTTCTTACAGACTGTGTGCCTAGAGTGGAGGGGGTCAAAGTATAACAATTCTTCATGGCGGTGTTTTTCTTTTTCTTTTTCTTTTTTTAAAGAAATCCCAGGGGTGGGCTCCAGGATTTGACACTGATAGGTTTTTTTTAAAGAATGCGACGAATGACTGAGCTGGACTGAACTGGAAGAATTGGGCTGTGGCGTCTTGATGCCATTCTGATTTGCTTCCACTTGGAAGTGTTTATCTGACTGCAGGCAAAGCTGCAGGACCAAATGGGGAGCTGGTGACAGTGAGTGCAACGCAGAAAGACGCAGTTTCAACTCTTGAAACTCCCAACAATTAAGCTGCCATCTTCCACTGCTCAGTGCAGACCTAGTAAATGGTGAAGGGGATAGGGAGCCTTCAGGAGGCTCTCTTCGAAACGAACATACTAACATTAAAATAAAATAAAAAAAGACAAACAAAAAAACAAAAAAAAGGCACAGTCACCAGACAGGGAACTGACTCTCAAGAAGTGCCCTCTCTGCTCTGGTGCCCTTCACCTAGTTCTGTTCGACTTATATGCTTTCATTTACTCATGTCTGTATTTCTGTTCATTTGAGCACTTTTTTCATCTCACTTTAAAAATTCAATTTCTTTGCTTTCTGTTTTAGGAACTGCATAATAGATCCATAGTCATTATAACTCAGAACATAAGAGATACTACTGCCCCAGTATGTTCTTTGACCTGCACTGGAATGGCCTGTTAAAGGAGTGGGGAGAGATGGGGGGGAAGTTCCTTTGTAGGAAATATTAAGAATTATCCCAGAACCCACTGACACTGAGGTGTCACATACTGCACAGGCGCACACACATTTCATAATTATCGACTTATTTAAAATAGTACACTGACACTTTCATTTAAGAAAAAACGGAGTTTGATATGATAATGTAAGATATGTTAACTTACAAAGGTGATGCTTTTAACTGTCACGAACTTCTGTTTGCAGACTGGAAAGGACTGAGTGGTTTAAAAAAAGAAAAAAAAAGAAGTAAGAGAAGGTTGCTTTTGCGGCCTCATCACAGTGCAATAGAGATATTTCATATTGTGTGACTGTTGAGTGGCATTTTGAGCCTCAAATTATTGTTGGGAGATAAGGATTGGTTGTTGGCCCTTCCTTGAAATTTGGATGTAACCAGAAAGAGTTTGATTTCAGTGATTGCTTACATTTATTCTGTTATTGGATTTCATGCCACAATAACTCATCAAACACGGCCGATTGGTTTGCTTGTCCACTTTTTTGCTCATATAATTCAAAATGAGAGTTCATCTTGATTTCAGGTTTTTTGGGGGGGCATCTACACAGTCTTACACTTAAATGTGAAGTTAAAAAAAAAAGTTCAGTCACCACATGCCAAATGCATTTCCCCCCATGTTGATTAGGTGTCATTGTTTTAAAAAAAAAAGGAGCCAGCATCCTTTATTTTCATCATATGTGTTAATGGACCTCCTGAGTTTCATGCTACATATGTTTAAAAAGCATGTCTGCTCAGATGCACGAAGGGTAAAGATGGCAGAAATTTCCATAATCTTGAGCTCTGTGGTACTGATGGGGATTGCGAGGGGCATGGCAACAGATTAAGGGCTTAAAGTTAGCAAAATGTGATCAAGAGAACTGGCACTCACCTTGGGCCAGGTCCAGTCATTTGTCTCATGTTCCACAAAATGCAAGCAGTATATTTTAGAACAACCCTTGAGTTTGACAAATTTATTTGTTGTGTTGTTTACTATCATAACAGACATAATTGTACTTGACTTTGTATCTGTACTTCAGCCAACAATGGAGGTCTGGTAGGTGATTGATGTTAAGAGTGTTTTCAAGGAGTTCTGTTTCCTAATAGCCTTCCATCTTGATTTACTGTGATGAAGATGAACAACACTCTTACCTTACGGACAAACACATAAGTGGTATTATCGTCTCCATACATAACTCAAGTGTGGTTTTGTTAATTAAACATAAAGAAAGCTGATGTCCACTTGCCTCTCCTCTAAAAGCCAGAAAAGCTTGGCTGCATACAGTATACCAGGTTCTGGACCTTCTCCATCAGTCTCCTTTCATTTCTGTTGTGATCTTTTAAGTTGTGTGGGGATGAAATGCAATTAGGTTCTCATTATTTAAGGGATCAAGTTTAAGGGTTTATATGTCAGATCCACTTCAAAGTCACCACTTTATATAACATGGGGCTCTTAATGAATCCAATGAACATTGATCTTAATGGTAAAATAGATGGTGGATGAGCTGTGTGTTCTTCCCCAAGCTCCTACAATGTGATTTGCAAAATGTTCAATTTCCTCTTGAATGAGCTGGAAAATACACATGATTAAATGTGCACATCTTTCAGTGGTGAGACTTGGTTGTTGCTGGTGTTGCTTTCTGAGTTTAATTTGATAATGTTTTTTTTCACCTATAGTCTTGACAGATTAAATGTGTTACATGAAGGTGGTGAGGAAATACAATGCTCCTGCTCCTTGTTTTCTGTCTTCTACAGCGAATGCATTTTGCAGCATGCAGCAACAATACAGACTAATGTCCGTCCAGGTATTGTTAGCGGCAACTAGAAACATCTAACTGTGAGGCCTAGTCAGCAAAAAACAGACGAATATGCAACAGAATAGAGGCTATACTGTGCCTGCCTGGGGAAATGAACTGAGACAGTTTAAGATCCAACATCATGCTGACTAATCTGTGATCAGATTGTAATTCAGATTTGAACATTAGCCATGTCTTGGTGGTCACGCATATCTTCAGAAAGATCCAGTAAAGCACACTATTAATCCTAATAGATCCTCAGTCTTCAATCATCCATGGTTTCCATGTTTTAATGTGCTTATAATCCTACACATTTACAGCTGGAAACGGTTCCACAGCTGGTTCCACTGCATCGAAGCATATTCAGAAGAAAGGTGACTAATCATTTACAAGACATGATGAATCATTGTGAATATCTCAACAACAACTTAGACTGAACTCTGGTGAACATTTAAGAAGGCCTACTTCAGTGCTTCGAATACATCACAATACATCGCACCACTACATGTCGATGAATCAGATAAGAAATGTTGCAAAATGCTTTGAGTTTCATCAACTGCAAGGTGTGGAAGAAAATTAATCTGTGTACAAATATAATGGGTGACGGGGAAGACTGATCAAGGGCACATAATTTTTCTGAATCATGCATTTAGCTCTCTTAGTAAACTTAGCACAAATGTGACCTGACAGACATACATTTCAATCAGTTCAAATTACATCCCATTCCTGCTGCTACAGAGTTTAATGCACTTTCGCCACTAGGTTGTGCTGTGGCAAAAAAACAAAACAAAAATCGTTTGCTTAATGGAGTTGCCAAGAACCATGATTCCTCATACAGTGTCACAAGGCATGTAAATATTGCTCATAGCAGGCCTAACTATATTTTCTGTGAGTGCATAAAAGTAACAGTGAAATGCTTTACAGTCAAAATTTGTTGTGGCAGCACCACAGTGTGGACAATTATTGATATTTGCATAATTATACACACCATTAAAAGAAAAATCTTTGGAATCACTGTGCGATCAGGTGGAGAAGGTGGTGCTGCAGAGCTAGCCTGTACTTCAACAGTAACTTGTTTGCCTTATTTCAGTCTATTTGTCTGCTGCTGCAAGAAAACATGGCTTCGGTAGCAGCAGCAGTATTCACGCATTTTCTATGAAAATTAACATTTAATTTAGGTTGTGTATCAATAAAGTTGATCTAACTTGAATCTAACCTCATTCTATTTATTATATGACCATAATTATAAAATGCAAATACATAAGATTGAACGTATTAAAAAGAATAATAAAAATCTTAACATTGAGTTATTTACTTATACTATCAAAATTGCCATTGAAACAAAATAAACCCATCACCTGATCACTGGCTTCCCAGGGCCAGAGCGATTATTCTACTGCTCTGCCCAGGGCTACACGCATTTCGCGTGACCGCGCACGCAAGGCGTTCGCGTTCACGTACGACCTTGTTTTTGTTGATGTTTAATTTGAGTGCGGCTGCGCGCTACTCAATGCTTTCGCCGTTGCTGACGCGACCTAGCAGGAAAAAAGAGTGTGAATCCTCTGGATTTAGCTGGCGACTGTGTGGAAACCGAATAGGTCGGGTCGGCGTCCGTGCATCATTGTTTTGGAGCCCAGGAGAGGCGCTAGCGACAGGAGTTGAGCGATAATCGTAGCCTGCGACTAACCAACCTCTCCCGTATGTGATCGCCCTCCCTCGTCGGTCGTCGGACGCTGCCAAGCGAGGGCCAAGGAACAAAATAGCATATCGCCATTATATGATCCAGTGTCCAGCGTCACTTTTACCCTCCATGTGGGTGAGGGAACTGTGTGTGTCAGATTATGGCGAGAAAAACAGTTAGCAGGAAAAGGAAGGCAGGAGAGCCCAAGGATCAACAACAGGTAGGCGGAAACCGGTGGAGATCCATATTAGCT
This sequence comes from Decapterus maruadsi, assembly GCA_030347415.2. NCBI lineage: Eukaryota > Metazoa > Chordata > Actinopteri > Carangiformes > Carangidae > Decapterus > Decapterus maruadsi. The sequence continues at coordinate 7,459,862 of CM064896.1, read as the reverse complement.
ATCCAGTCGGATATTTTAGCATGCTAACTAGCACTGGGCCAGGCAGATTTTACTGATACTGCATAATATATTCAGTTGAATATTGATTAAATATCAGCAGATTAGCTACTACATCACATTGGCAAAACATACGTTAAACAATCACATTTGTGCTTACGTTAAAAACAATAACACTGTGTTTCTGTTTGAAAGTCAGTGCCAGCTAATGTTAGCAGTACGTTAGCCAACGGCAGTCCGTTATTATCAATATGACAGCTAACATTAGCTAAGTGGGCTAGTAGCTACGTTACCTGATTAAGGCCATTTTTTCCAGTTGTGGTCACGATAAAATAATTTATTCGTGGGAAATAAAACCTGTCAGTCACTTGTTCGGTCGGGGTCATCACTTGTCATCCTCGAGTAGGCCATCCTGAATGTCGTTACTCACATATGAAGACTGAATCTGCATAAAGCAGTTAAATTACCAGGCGTAGCTGTAGCTTCTAATTAGCTTAGCTAGCTAACGTTGATGCTAGCCTGAATCATTAAAGGGATAGTTCAATATTTTTTTTGCAAATTCGCCTATTGCCATAATCCTTACAGACACGGTCATAGATGTAGGTTCATTACCTTTAATTATCGGTGCATGTTGTTTTGAGATCCGCGGGGCAGAGACGCGAGCTGCACAGCGATCACAATGGAGGTGAACAGTACAGATCCCCTTTCCCTCATTTAACTCATCAGATGCACAATCCAACAACTCCAAAACGTTCTCGTGGAGAAGGTGTGACCTGCACATTCACCACACTATGAATTAATAATGTAACATTATGTTTTTGAGGCAAATGCATAGCCGGAACTACTGTACATTCCAGACACTGCTGCTGGGCGGAGTGATTTCAAAAGAGCAAGTAGTTCTGAGTATTTGCTTCATGTGTTGTAATGTAACATAATTATACATGATTATTTCATAGCATGATAAATGTGCAGGTCACAACTTCTCCACGAGAGCATTCAGGAGTTGTTGGATTGTGGTACGTTATTTGATGTGTTTTGAGGGACAGGGGATCAGTACTGTTCACCTCCATCAGCAGCTCCCAACTCTGCCCCACTGATCTCAAAACAACATGCATCAATAATCAAAAGTAATGAACGTACTCCTGTGACTATAGGAGCTATGACAATAGGTGAATGTGATTAGCTAGCTAGCTACCTTACAGGCAAAATAACCATAGATAATGGACTCTTGTGGAACTGACACAGTGTTTCTCCTTAGCACTTACCTGTGTAGTCGGTCCTCAAACCCCAACTGTCACAATGTATATCAGTGAATTTGTTTTTAAAATTTTATACTATCTGCTTTCGCTGCATTGCACATTGTCAGGTCTCTGGGGTTTTGTGCTTTACCTGTGGCACAAGTTGAAGTGCATATTCACAAATAGGTTAGGGATATGCTACTAAAATACAGTGCACTTTCATTATGTAAACTCAGATGCTTACAGTTGTCTTATTAGTGTGAGAATGAAAAGAAAGATCACCTATTGTGTGTCCACTCCTGTCAGTACAGAGTGGTGGAGCTCATTGAGCTCTCCTGAATATTTCCAATCATCTGTGTGCTTGGCTTTTTTTATGAAGCAAATTTGATGATGTGTTTTCAAAACTAGCTCTCGTGGCAGCTTCTCTCAGCAAATATTTAACATTCTGGCAATTCTATCATTTGCAGTAGCTAAATGTTATATTATAAAACCAAATTTTGCAGTAAATGTTATAAAACCAAAGCAAAATGATAATCCTACAGAATAAACTGCAATGTTTTTTCAAGCTGTACTGTTAACTGTTTTGTGAATAGATAGAGACTAGGTTAGATTTCCCTCAGTGTCTGACTTACACAATGGTAAATAAATAGATTTACTGATTGATAGAACAAATGTGGCTGGTGCACTTAATTTTTAGTCTTTGTAACAACTTGTAAAATGTATGAGAAAATGATTTTGTTTTTGACAAGTTTTAATGCACTAATAGAGATTTTATACAGTCTGTGATGGAATGGGTGTATGCTTCATTAATCTCCCAGGTTACATAAATTTGCCAATCAGCTAAAGTGTAATAATCCTAACAAGAAACAATAAATATTAATTATTAAATAGAGATGGAATAAATTCAAATTCCACATTGCTTCAGCCTAATGAATTGTCAATGACACTGTGCATGTATGTGTTTTTGCTGTAATACTCCCACAATCCACTAACTCTCTGTGTGGATGTGTTACAGATGTATCCACCATCCTTAGGTAAATGGCTTAGACAGGGGTGCTGGGATATTAAAATAGGGACTAGAAAATCCGAAAAATTTAATGTGATGGAAATGGATCATCTTCTTGTTTTATTTTTAGTATCTGAAACATTTTGAACCTGACAAAAGTCTTGTGCTTTGCCCACACAAAATCTTAAGGCCCTTTAATCCTTTTCTGCTCTCCCTCACCAGCTGGGCTGGTGTCAGGCGCCACACAAGCGGAGCCGTGTTTCTTGTTCGTCACGTCATGCCCAGCAGTGGTGGTGCAGTCGGCGCTCGGTGGTATGTGCCCTCCGGGGACGGGAGTTCAGACCTCAGCAGCAGCATGAGTTGCGGCTCCAGCGGAGCCTGCGGGGCTTTGCAGCCGGCAGGCTCCCTGGCATCCTCAAAGAGAGGGAGTTCTCTCTTGGGCGACTCAACAAGGTGTTTGCCTCTCAGTGGCTCAATCACCGGCAGGTGGTGTGTGGGACCAAGTGCAACACGGTGAGATGACATTACAAATCTACATTTATTGTTTTGGCATTCCCATATATTACTCATACATTGTGACTTGTCATAGCAGATAACACAAGTGTAAATAATAACATAAAGTAAGTGAATAATCATGTACTATAGCAGAGCTCTGGAGCTGACTAATGTAAGTGTAATGCAGCCATGGTTAATGTTATTAACCAACAGGCTTTTCCTGTTTGACAAGTTAAGATTTCTGCTGTGAGGGTGTGTTATTGATTCATTTTTCAAATTAATCTTTCAAATTCCTTTGTTTTGCGTCATTGTTTTCCTCACAGAAGTCAGTCTTTAATCCCTTGGGAGCAATTATCTTTGTTTGTTGTGCTATTAATATTACTTATATATATAACTTTCCTCTAACATGCAAGGGTGGATGAGTCCTTATTTCATTTCTATTTTATGTCTTTACCATTAAACATAGTAGTGGAAATCAGTGAGTGAACATAATGTAAAGCATTGCAGGTGGAAAAGAAACGTGGGGGTTGTGGACGTGTTTGAGGTGTCAAATGTAAACCTATGACGTGACCGTTTTGCCTCTCTTGCCTTTACCTGCAGCTTTTTGTAGCCGATGTCCTGACGGGGCAGATAACTCGCATTCCCATGCTGAAGGACAGAGAGTGTCACAGTGGAGGATCTGGAGCGGTGGGCGCGGTGGTGGCAGGGCGGCATTACCAACCCACAGGAGGCTCTCGTTCCCGTATGGACCAGCAGGGCTGTGGAATCCACGCTATTGAACTCAACCCATCCAGAACGCTCCTCGCCACGGGAGGGGACAACCCCAACAGCTTGGCCATCTACCAGCTGCCCACGCTGGATCCTGTCTGTGTTGGAGATGTAAGTGGTTTGGATCATCAGTCCTGGTTTATGTTTAATGAATCATCCTCGGCCCGCTGTTATCCATTTAGTCGCAGTTCCCACAAACCATTAAATAAGCATTTAACTGTTCACACCCCAGCCTGAGTGACTGAGTCCTGCAGGCACGGCTCATCCAGGGAAGATGCGACTTTTGAATGTTGAGTCAATATTGTTTCAAGAGGTTTGTAGCCTTTTCGGCAGAAGGCTTGAAGAGATGCCATGTCGATTGGTCCAGCACTTACAACTACTGGGCGGATTGCCAAAACTTTATCAGAAGGCCATGGAGGACGAATATTTAACCTACTGGCATTTAAACTTTCACTTTTTCAGTTCTCCGTTTTATAAAAGCAAGAGAGGACAGTAGTAATTGACCTCTCATCAGTCTCTGCTTTACTTGACACGAAGATGCCTGAATGTGTGTATCCAATACTGTGCCGATCCACTTCATTGCTGTTGAGACATTTCAGTTTGGACTAAAGGTCAGAGGTTGTCATTTATTTATATAATGAATAACAAGATTCATCACTGTAAATGTGTAAATGTACCTTTCATCACCTTTTCAACACTAAGCCACATCTTGATGTAGCTGCAATCGGTACTTAAACAACGGCTAATGTGCAAATCCCACTTAAGCCAGAGAAGAGTATTGATCATGAAGATTATTGACTGAATATTCATGCACAGTGGCTACATCAGCAGCGCAAGGCTGTGCATGACTTGTCTTGATTTTACATAGTGGCTATTTGTTTTTCAGGATGGCCACAACGACTGGATCTTCTCTATAGCGTGGATCAGTGACAACATGGCGGTTTCAGGTGGGTTGTTTTTCTCATCGCATGTCAGTCCTCATATCCACCCCTTTCCATTCTCAACTGATGCACATTATCTCTAGAGATTATTGATTAATTTATTGTTTTTATATTTATATTTATTCTCTGTTTGCTGTGCTGCTCTACATGCTGGTTTTTAATTGCCCCTCAGGGATGAATAAAGATGTTGATTGATTGATTGATATAACAATCAGACTAGGGCTGCACGATTTACCGGTGTCTTATTTTCATTGCCATGTCAACACACACGACAAACACATCATAAAGGTTACCCGAAATGCAATGAGTACATTTTATTTACAGGGGCCAACCATTCACTCTCATAGCCTACACCTCATACCTGAACCCTGAGCTAGGCTGAGATTTTGGTCATGTGAATGAATACTGCAGGCAGAAGTTTAGATACATGTGTGTATTTTAATGCCTAGGGTCCAGAGACGGCTCCATGGGTCTGTGGGAGGTGACGGAGGAAGTAATGAGCCAGGCTGAAAGGAGTCAGAATGAGGAGTCGGTACCCTCCTACGCCCACATCTCCCACCGCGCCCTCAAGGACATCCCAAAGGAGTACACCAACCCGTACAACTGTAAAGTCCGCGCTCTGGCCTTCAACAACAGCCATAAAGTAAGGCTCCATGCGACACAGCTGTGATGTAAAATCATATTATTGTGACCCTGTTCCACAGATTTCAGCTTTTGTTTACAATTTCTCATCCTCCCATGTTGTTTTTCCCCTTTCAGGAACTGGGTGCTGTGTCCTTGGACGGCTATTTCCACCTCTGGAAGGCTGAGCACAACTTGTGCAAGGTAAATTGAAACGCATGGTTTGACTGGTAATCTCTAATGAATCGGTTGACCACCAAAGTGGCAACTGTTCCCCTGATGAAAGTGGAGCTCCCCTGGATAGCTCCTGCACAGATTTACTCAACGCCCTCTTGTGTCTCCTTCCTTGTAGATACTGTCCACCAAGTTGCCTCACTGCAAAGAGAATGTGTGTCTGGCATATGGACAGGACTGGTCGGTGTACGCTGTGGGTTCTCAGGCCCATGTGTCGTTTCTGGATCCACGGCAGCCTACACAGAGTATCAAGTCTGTCAATTCCAGAGAGAGAGGAAGTGGTGAGTTTGCGAACCTCCGAAATAAGACGAGCAAGAGAAGATGTTTGCATATTTAACTCCAAATTGTGGACAATAGTTGTGGCTATAACTGTAATTCCTCCATTGCTAAAGTATGTGTCATAGCTTTGTGTGGGTAGACACAGTGATGCAGTACCTCCTAGAGGACACAGCTGTTTAATCGGAAAGCACGAACAAGCTGGGAGGGGTGGTGTTGACTTGTGAGGAGCTTGCAGCCTCAGACATCTGTGTCTCTTATTGCAGGGATCCGCTCAGTGAGTTTCTACGAGCACATTGTGACGGTGGGCACCGGCCACGGCTCACTACTGTTCTACGACATCCGAGCTCAGAGATTCCTGGAGAACCCTCTGAATCCAGCTGGGGGTTACCGGAAGTGCCCAGGAGATGGCATCCTCAAGCTCACAACTGGGAAAGGCTGGCTGGTACACAACATGTTTTTGCCCCCCCTCTCCCCCTCCTCCCCAGCAGATTTATCATTTATTAACAGACTCAGACAAATATAAAAGCATTCCAGTTCCTGATTCCTCCTAACTTCCTTCTCCCGCTCTTCCTCCCTTTGTGTCGTTTTCCAGAATCACGACGAGACGTGGAGGAGTTACTTCTCAGACATTCATTCCTTCCCAAACGCGGTGTACACCCACTGCTACGACGATTCCGGCACCAAGCTGTTTGTGGCAGGTGGACCTCTCTGTTCTGGCCTGCACGGCAATTATGCAGGACTGTGGAGTTAGCCTCTTCGTCACCTCCATCGCTCAATCACTACATCCTCGTCCAGATTTTTACTCAAAACCAGTCCCTCCATCCCTCTCCCTCTTCAAGTCCGCTTGTGACCTCACTGTCTTCGGTAACCCTCCTCCGCATTAAACTGTCACTCTGTTTTGCTCACACGTGGACTCAGGAGCATGATCTTGCCCCCACTGTATCATGGCTTTGAATATTGTTCTTGTGTATGTTTGTGTCCGCCATTATTCACCTTCTCCTGCAGTTGCTCATTTTCTCCTTTTTTTTTTTTTTTTTTTACCTCAGCTGCTGTTTTTTTTTTATATACTATATATATATATCGGTATATATAAAAAAAATGTACAAACAACTAGTTATTTTCAAGAGCTGCAAAGTCTGCCACCGTGGAGCTCTGCGGAGTTTTGGAAAAACATAAAGAATAAAGTAACATGTTCTCATCATTTAAGACATTTTAATCCAATCCACAGGGATTAGGCTATGGTCTTTTGCTGGCTTGTTTTTTGTACTTAAGGATAGTGTTTACCGCAGCTTCCTCGGTGATGAATGACAGTGTCTGTGTGAAATACTCGTGGAATTCTCTCCAAAACTTTCCTTTTTCATTCTCTCACTGAAACGGACGGCAATAAAAAAAAAAGAAAAAAAAAGAGTGGCAGAGAGGAAGGAGGACTGAATCATTTTTGAAGGACTGAACCGGAGTGCAGGTTGACGTTTGATGGAGAATATTTACTGGTTGGAACAGCCCGTCCTGTCCCACAACAATCACAAAGAACTTCTCTTTTCTCCTGTCGGAAGTCGAACGAAGACGCCAATCAAAGTGACTCACTTTTCTCACTAAGATGGCGGCAAAAGGAGAAACATTAAGATTGATAAATGCGGTGTTGTTGTTATGCTATTAATTAATCCCAACAAATACTTATTTTATTTTATGATTCTGTGTGATTTGACAGGCATACCCCTGCTGATATTCTAATTTGCTTTATTTGTATTTATTTTGTCATTTCTTTGTCACCTTTATTCAGTTGGTCAGGGGTGTTAATATCTGCTTCTTTTGAAGGATGTGTTGTCTTTTTGCCCTTTGCTTATGTTCCTGTTCTCATTGACCAGAATGCTTTCAGCAGATTTGTCCAATGGCAGTGTTTATATCCTGATCTGTAACCATCTGTCGTTATTAGAGAATTTACCATGAGGTTTTCAGCTTTGGTAGCAAGTTAAGTGTCACCAGATATAATAATTAATAGACAGGAGCTTTTAGTTAATGGATTGAACCCCAACCCCCCCCTCTATGATTCTGGGACTCCTCCACAGGAACTGGGTAGAAGATCTGTAGTAGCTCACTTTGATCTTCTCAACCAAGCAAGAAGGATGCAACTAATGACATTTTTTTTGGACTGGAGTGAGAGGCTACAGGCACATACATTTGTTGTTGCAGTTGTAAAACTTTCTTTTTTTTTTCTCTTTCTTTCTCTTTTTGTATCAAGGAGTGAGTGATTCTACTCGTTTCCTTGTTTGGTAGAGGCAGGGTAGGCTTGAGTTACATTTTTGCCTTCCTCAAGTCTTTCTGTGAAAGACTGCCACAGGCGATCATAGTTTTCCTTTTCTACATGGAACTTTTCTCCAGTTTTCACGATGACGACAGATTGAAAAGAGACACCCCAATTAGGACCACGAATTGAACAAATAACCAACACTTTAAAAGTGTATTTTATATATAAATGTGTATATGTATGTGTAAAATACATAGGGACAATTGCATACATTTTTATGTATATGTCTGAGGAAGTGTGTGGATTGATGTGTCTACTAAGTGAAGCCCTGTTTTTTTTATACACGCCTCATGAATGTTTTTACAAATGACTGAATCTGAGGATATTGTAAGATAAACATCTGAAAAAAAACAAGTTATTAAATCTTTAAAAAAGAGTAAATAATAAAAATAAAATGTATATTGATGTAACATTTTTTTCTTTCATGCATTCATCTAATTTGAAGTTTTCATCCTGAGTTAAAACAGCTCACTGCTTTTATTTAGATGTTGCCATTAATGATAGGATAATCCTAATATATGGTGGCTTCCATTATGATAAGAGGACAGGGTCACTAGTGGATCAGTTACTGTTGCCATTGTGTAGCTGTGTTCATCTTCAACAAGCACAACAGAAAAAGTGAATTCATTAAAATACAAAACTCCAATGTGAATCCTTCACTTCACTTCACTTTTATTTAACTTGCGACCACATACATGGTATGGAGCACAAACATCAATATCAACAATCAAACATAGCAAGTGGCAAGGCTGTACATGCTTTCCAGCTCTTATAATGAGAGAAAAAAAACTAAAAAAAATATATCTATGTAGGCCTATCATTTAAACAAAGGAAGGACGCTCTTCAAAAAGGTACCCAACTTATAAATAACTTAAAAATTTATCATCTTGTAGTAATAAGTTTAAACATAGATGTGCGATTTTCCCAAATCTTTGGCAGATACACTCAAACAAAATGTGGAACTCATCACCATATCATTACAAAGATTACAAACCTCTTCTATCTAAGCTTAATACCTTCCAATGACTTTTGGGATTGTGGTGATTCATGGTACAATTACAAATGGCCTATCTAAACTTTGGATTTGGACACAACAAATACCTTTCTAGTTAAAACTCTCTATGTATTCCACTAATAATTTTTCTTCGATGGTTGGTGAGCGTTGAATCTTGAGAAGTTGTGTCCCGGAGAGGAGAGCGGAGCAGCATCCATCCATCCACCGCGGCACAGCGCAGGTCACATGACCACCTTGTCTGCTGCTGGCCGAGTGAAGCGTGTTAGCAGGTAATAAAAACACAAAATTTCCTGCGTTTTTCAAGTTCACTTTCTGTATTTCGGTGCTTTTGGTTGTCACTCTTCGGTGTGTTTTTTGCTAAACTAGTTAATCGCCGGCTCCGTTGTAGCATTTTTTACACTGGGGTTGTTGTTGTGAGAGATGTCTTTCGCAATTTTTTCTGTTGTCTTGTTTCCCGGCGGCGAGCAATGGCAATGTCGGGATGGGGATTGTGCTTCGCTTGCGAGGCCCTTTTTTTTCTTTCTTCTTTTTAGATTTGACACAGCTTTGTTGTTACGTGGTTAGCTTGTAGTTTGGATGTCGAGGGCAAACCTGATGTAACTGCCACTATCGTTAGATAACTGTGCGGGTCTAAAAATAAATAAATACCCTACGAGACTTTAAGCAAAGCAGTTGTTAGACGGGTCATTGGCTATCAACAGATTTAGATCCGTTAGCATCGTTAGCTCCGTTAGCACCGCAACGTTGATTCTCGGCGGTGTCAGCGTTAGCATGTTAGCGGCTAACTTCAGTTCATGCTAGCGAGGACAAAGGGGGACCCCCAGTACCAACCACAACCACATCGAGTCGGTCAGTGTTGTCAAAAAAATGACGCTACGAATAGTCCGATTTGTTTATGAAAAGATGGATACATATTGATAAGCTTTTACCGAAGAATCGCTTATGCAAACTGTAGAAATAAGTAACACTACCCAACCACTAACGGCTAAAGGGGCTAATACATGGGGCTAACGTTAGCATTAGCTCAAAACAACGCTCCGCTTGTTTCCCTACTAAAACAAACTGCGGCTAAATTGTCAGTTTAGTTAATTTGCTGCGTTTGAGTAAACATTGATATTGGAGAACGTGTGTGATTTGACGGCTATCATTATTGTTATTAATTTTATATTTTGTGTCGTTTATGCCAAATAAAGCACAACGAACAATGGTGATGTTCAGAGTTAACTGATTCATTGTTTTGTTATTGTTTGTGTTTAAGTCGATGCTCATATTTGCAATACTATGTTAATATTTGATTAAATCATTCTAATTGATTGCCAGCTGTCATCAAAGGGGAAAAACACAGCTTTGGGGATTTTGTATTTTACCGAAATCGGCATTTAAAGCCAGTTCGTCCTTTTGCATTAGTTAGCTTTGTTCCGTCCTGCAGCCAATGGCAGCAGTGCGTTTGCCAGCGTCACTCAGACACTGTAAGCTGGATTGCTATTGTTCTCTGACATAAAAACAAATGGGTCAGTGGGGATATCTGTAGTTAATTATCTAGTAATGGACACCACAGTCAAACGTTGCACAGTACAAATTAGATTACAGGCTATTTTGCATTACAAGGTGTTCTCAATAAATTTTCGTACGTATTTGCAGGTTGATGTTTATGTGTGTGTGACATGTTTTTTTATGTTTAATATGTGCATTGAAAATTATAAGTGCATGCTTGTGCAGTATCACACAAGATATGAAGTGCGCAGGACTTCTTCACAGATAAGATTGCAATAAATTCCTGCAGTAGTTCAGTGCATAAGATGTGTGTCTTATGTGTCTACTATACAGTTGTTAGAAAGTAACTAGCAACCAGAAGGGAAGTGGGGTTAGGATGTGTTGTGTTTGTTCTGCTTCACACACACACTAGCCTGTCAGTGTGCTATTTGTAAGAGGACACTGGGTCGATCTCCCGCCTTGACCTAGATTTCAGCAAAGCTGTTGCATCACCAGGCCACCTGTGTGTCTTACAGCCTCCATAAGGGCAGTATTCATGATTGTGCAATAAGGCTTAGCTACGTCCACAGCACACATTTCTGGTATTAAACTTTTACTTCCTTCTATGTGCTCACACAAGGGAAAATATTGAGGCTTTCCTGTAACAACACTGTAAATGAGTTGTGTGTGTTAGCCATAATCTGTAGGTTTCAGAGTTGCTGCTGAGATTTCACTCAAACTTCCTTGTTTCCTTCTTCCTTTTGCAGATTTTTCTATTTTGTACATACAGAGTTTTGTATATACTGTATATGATGAGCTCACTGGGCGGCGACAAGGCCCGGGGCCCTCGGGAAAAAGTGCTGCCTGCTGCCACTCACACATCACAACCACAGAAACAGATACAGGTGAGACAACCACATAAACATGAAAAAAAATGCCTGAGACACCATGGTATTACCCATGCCAACTAAATCACAGTGCACACATTTGCAACAGTCATTATCAAAGAGTTTTTGATTGCAGCCCAACACACATTTAAAGGTGCCAGGGTGAGGCACTAACAATTACTCCAGTTCAAACCAGTGATCTTATTGTGTGTGTTGTAGGCTACTGCTGAGCAGATCCGGCTTGCCCAGATGATCTATGACAAGAATGATGCTGACTTTGAGGACAAAGTTAACCAGGTGAGGAATACTTTGGGAATACCTTTGCCAGTTAACAGAGGGCTCATTGTTTGGCTGCGTGGCACGAGGGAGCGCTGGCACATTCTTCTATGACAGGAGTACGCTGTGTTAACCCCTGAAAAATATGCATAGCTGCTATGAGCTACATTGTAACTTGTATTGTCATGCCCTGCAAAATTGGTGCCTTTTGTTATTGATGCAAGACATTTCTGATGTGTGTGTGTTGCTTCTCCAGCTGATGGAGGTGACTGGGAAGAACCAGGATGAGTGCATGGTTGCGCTCCACGACTGCAATGAGGATGTTAGCAGAGCCATCAACTTCCTCTTGGAGAGTACCTCGGACATGGTAAATGACACGTTGTTTTTTATTTCAATCTTAAAAGCTCAACTAATGGGCTGTCGTTTACTTTCAGCTGCATTACCTTCTGTTTTAAATATTGCGAACAGATTTGTTTTTGCTTGTGAGGCAGAACATGCAGCAAATCTGTACACTTGTTGGTTCCAGAGACGTGTAATTTTAAATTCAGAAGATTTATGAGCACAGGGTAAAAATAACAACAGCATGAGCTGTGGAAAGAAGTGAGAATAATCATTCACCTGAAGACGTGTGAACAGGAGAAGGACAGGTGTAATTAATAACCCCAATTACATCTGAATACCATTTATCTCAGCTGGTGTCAGGAGCCCGGTATTGTGCGTACATGCTCACCATTATGGCTTAGTGGGACACCCAAAGTGAATGAGGCCATTGTTGCAGTCCTTATTAGTAACACCAGTGTTGCCACCAGTCAAAAGGTCTGCTGTGAAAAAAAAGTGTGCAGAGTGTCAGTGACAAATTCACCGACAGACACTGGGCAGTAATCAGTGCTGCATGGCGTCAGTGGATCATGTTGTTTACGCTGCTTTTTGGGCTACTGAGGCGTGTCCTGTGGGTTGTCATGACCCCAACAGACAAATGTTGATGAACCTGTTGGGTTGAGACAGCGTATTTCTTTATCTTTATTATTAGACACGTACCTAGTGACCTCACTAAAATTCTTACGAAAGCAACACCCACATTCAAGCAGGAATCTAATCAGCCAGAATGATTTATCCGTTTACTGATGGACACTGTTCAGAATATCAGTGTAGGAACATCTCTGTAGGATTTAAAAGATGGACCAGAATCTCTTAAGTCAAAATTACTCCTTTTGGATGTATTTATCCTGTATTGGTCATACAGAAACTAACTTTATAATAATAATAATTTAGTGAACACAGCACATCCTCTCTTGATATATCTAAATGGGATATTATCAGGTGAAGTACTGCTGTGTAGCCTGGTAGTTCTCGCAGACAAGTGTGAAATCTGTGTAGTTTCACTTTTAAACTGCATGGAACAAGAAATGCAAGCCATTGTGCAATGTATGTCAGATTTGTGTAAAACAAGTGACTTAATTATTACTAATTATTTGATTCTTTTACTTAGTCAAGAAAAATATATTATTCTGGCACATCAGTACTGGATTTCAAGCCTTGATGCGTAATAGGAAGACGAACAAATGACAGAAAGTTGTTCTGTATATGTGGCTGTGCATAAAAAAAAACCATCTGGTACTTAATTAAATTAATAATATCATCTCGGCCCTTTGCCACACTGACTTTTATGCAGTCTGCTGTTTGTAACGTCCATCAGGCACTCTTAGCATGAAGGCTCACTATTGTGCACCATTTTTTGCTCTTCTACTCACTGTTAAGTCACACAGGCTACCAAGTGTCTGGCAAACACTTGGGTGTTGTTCTGCCAGTGTGCTTCCAGTCTGAGTGAGTGACCCAACATTTCTGAAGAATACCAGCTGTCACAGACGGCGAGGAGAGGCAGTAGGGCAGGGCAGGACAACCGGCCAGACTGCTGCGCATGTTGTAGTTTTGGTTTGGTGGAGATCCAATAAACAGCAAATGGCTGCTTTTCCCCTTTCCACCTCTGTTGTTGTGGTGTATAACACTGCAACCCACTGATTGCATACGTTTCCTCTGTGCTCTTGAAGATCTTAACTGTTAGAAACAAAATCAATGAATTACAAAGTGAGTTGCACAGCAGAATCCCAAAAGCTACTTCCACAGGGTACAGCTGTGAAAAGCCACTGAAATGGAGGCAAATTCCAGTACATGTTTTTCTTAAACATTAAACCACTGTGTCTGTTTTGCTCACTGAAGCACAGTGTCAGTGTTGATGACGTGTTTTTCTGCTGGCCAGACATTTTGCAGCATCTTTAGACAATTGTGAGAGATGAACAACATAGTCTGTGCTTCTATTTCCTTAACCCAGGCCGTTTTGAAGTTTTCATATTAACTTTTTTTTTGTTTTTGTCCTATCCTTTTATTGCTCCTCCGTCTCTTCTGTTCTTAGACCTCATGGGAGACAGTGGGGAAGAAGAAACCACTGGTGAAGGAGGGTCTGTCAGAAAGCAAGGAGAACAAGGAGAACAGGGAGAAGAAAGGCGAGAGGGAGGCGAGCAAGGGCCGCGCGGCCCCCAACCGCAAGGGCAAAGGGGCCAGTCGCAGCCGACAGGGTACGAAGTATAAACTTCACATTATTTTGCATCGAGTGTAGACCATCATACTTTTCCACCTTAAAATCATGTTTGATCACATTAATCTGTTGCTAATGTGTTTTCTCATCATGTGTGAACTTTTCACAGCACGTCCAGAGGAGAATGGCGTGGAGGTGACACCAGTGGACAGAGGTGCAGATCGAGGTCGGAGGGTCAGAGGTGGCCGAGGTGAGAGGAATAAAACACAGTCAACAGCAGCAAACAGTTGAGTGTGTGCTTTGAATCACTTATCTGTAAATGTTGTGCAGGGTCAGGAGGTCGAGGCAGAGGTAGAGCACCACCAGGGAGTCGGTTCTCAGCCCAGGGCATGGGGTAAGGCAGCAACACACACACACAATCACTGTTCACCTGTGTGAGACCAGACACAATTTGTGAAAGGGAAATGTCCAGACTCATTTCACCCACATTCCTTTATAGCAATATTTAATTAATCTATCAACTATTCTTCTCCAGGACTTTCAATCCTGCGGACTATACCTCAGAGGCCGGTACAGGGAACACACAAACTGAGATGTGGGACACGGGGGCCAACAATAGTACAGATGGGACAGGTGAGCTCTTGACATGCATCTCTTGTGTACCTGGTGCACAGAGCAGCTCTGTGTAAATGTAACTTATGTACCTACACAGTCCAGTTGTACAGTATTTGTGACTCATTGTTGTTTTTTCTTCTAGTTGCCTGGAGGAGTACTTTGGAAGACTGGGCACCTGAGGACTGGAGTGAGGATGTTAGTGTGAGTTGACACAAAAACTAGCATTAAACTGGACAAGTTTGTTTGTTGCAGCAAAAATGTTTTGTTTTTTTTAATTCAAAAATCATATCTCTTGTGTCCTTCCTGCAGCTCTCTGAGACCAAAGTGTTCACCTCCTCATGTGCACCTGCTGCTGAGAACCACATAACACCTGGGCAAAGGTAACTGCTTATAATACAATTCCCATTGTTCCCTTGAATTTAATTACACAGCAGTTTGTGCATGGTCTTCTCTACTCTTCATACAAAGTCAGTGAGGAAGCAAATAACTTTGGACTTTGGATGGCACCTTATACTTGTGTAAATGAATAATATACAGAGTTTTGTTGGACCTGTTTTACATGTAACATGAACTTCTGAGTTGATCCCTCGGAGGCATTTTCTAATACACGTCACCGACTGTTCCTCTGTTAGTCTGGACCTCGCCTCTCTGCTGCAGAAGCCTGTGGTTGGAGGAAGAGAACCACCTTCCTCTTCCTCCTCTCAGAGCCTAGTCTTCACCAACTCCCACCACCACCACCACCACCAGCCACCGCAGCAGCAGCCGCCCCCGAGCCGCAACGCCACTGGTAGCACAAGCTACGCACATGCTGCTCTGGTAAAAACAGTTGTTTTTGATACCTTATACCTAACATGTGTAAATAGACACATGGATAATGTTTGATTACGACTCTCTCTTATCACCTGTGGCAGTCATCAGTTCTGGGAGCTGGCTTTGGAGACTTGGGCCAGGCCAAGAGGCCTCAGCCCAGCGCTGGAGCTCAGATACTAGAGCAGCTGAAGGGTCCTGGCTTGGGTCCGCTACCGTCATCCCAGGCCGTGCCTCCTGCCAGCACCCAGGGAAGCAACACCTCCATTGGCCGACTGTCAGGCTTGGGAGCACCTGCACCTCCGCCCTCCTCTTCTAGCTGGGACATAAAGGCTTCAGAATCCAACACCACCTCGCTGTCTTCACAGTTCAGCCGTGAGTGTCAAAATAGGAGAAGCTGTTTTGTAACATGTGTAAATATGAAGAAAAAGAACCTACTGTATATTATACTGAATTGAATTTATTTAAGTGTCATGCACCAATTAAGGTGCCTAGCCTATAAGGGCTTACAAGCCACATTTCATATTTAGACAACAAACAAAATCATCAGAGTACAAAGAGATCTTTTGGATCTATCCAGTGGCAAAGTCACATAGGGTTCTGGACAATACACATTCTTCAACTGGCAACATATTTGTTATGTGTTTATATATTCGTCCTGGTTTGAAACCCTTATCCTCTGCATGTTTTTTTTGTTGTGTCTCTAGGTGAGTTTGGCCTGCAGCCAGAGCCCTCTCTTGTGCTGAGCCAGCTGGTTCAGAGGCACTCGGGCCCCTCCTTGCCTCTGGCGCGCCAACCCAGCCCTCCATCGCAACAGCAATCACCCCCTGCTTCAGCTTCGCCTGCTCCCCAGCACACCAGCACGTCAGCACAGGCAGGCTCAGTGATGAATGTTGCTGGTGTCAAACCTCCTGCCCCCTCTGCAGGGCTGGACCCTCAGGGTGGCGGTACACCACAGCAGCAACGGGCACAGCTCAAAGGCCAGAAACGAAGGATACCTCCCACATCCAAGGTAGGAAGGAGATGATGATGGTGGTGATGTTTTAAAGGCATCATCTTGATCAACAGGGCAAAACTGCACATACTTCGGGGCGGTGTTTAGCTCAGTAGGTAGAGCAAACTGCACATCCCCCCATCTCTGCCTCCCATTTCCTGTCAAATATTTTGTAAGCAAAATTTGTAAATTTGTTAAGTGTCTTCAAACTTGATGTCATGTTTCTGAAACCTGGCAGATCCCCTCCACGGCGGTAGAGATGCCAGGCTCAGCCGACGTGCCCGGGCTGAACCTCCAGTTTGGAGCTCTAGACTTTGGCTCGGAGTCGGCATTGCCAGATTTTGGAGTTGTGGACAATTGTGTGAGTGCAGCGTCCAGGGAGTCCACTCCAGCCCCCACCCCAGCTGCACCCGCACCAGGACCAGGGAGCCAGAGCCAGACGAGCCTGTACTCCAAACCGCTCAGGTACTGCTGCCACAGGAACTCTGGATTTGATGATGTCCTGCTGTCCTTTAGAATTAAACTCTCAGTCACAAATATGTATGATATCAAATCCCTGCTTTATTTATAAAGGGATAATCAACATTTTGGCAAATTGGCCCGTTGCCATAATCAAGGAGTAGGTTTGTTACCTTTATTTGTTGGTGCAAGCTATTTTTAGAATGGTGGAGCAGAGCCATGAGCTGCTCAAAGCTACACTACTGGGGATTTCTTGGTTTCCCTCATCAAACTCATCAAATACACAATCCAGCAAATCCAAAACGCTCTCGTGGACAAGCTATGGCCTGCACATTCACCACGCTATGAGAGATGAGTTGTTTTCGAGGCAAATGCACAGACTTCACATGAATTTACCTTGAAAACAACACTGTGTTGAACTATCCCTTTTAAAGAATCAATTCTTTTTTGAATGAACTAAACTTTTCGAGGCTAACCTGTTCATCTCCTCACACTGTTTATCTTGCAGTGAGTCGCTGGGCAGCCCTCTCTCGGTCCCCCTGCCCCTGCCCCTCTCCTCATCAGAGCCAGTATATCACTCATCCTCAGTGGCGTTGTCCAGCCTCACCCCCTCATCAATAGGGACCGCCAGCTCCTCCAATCCCCCCTCCTCTTCGACGACCTCCACCGCCTCAGCCGCTGTACCCTCCTCCTCCCCCTTCTCCACGGTGGGTGGAAGTTACGATGGGACCATGCCCCCTCACACACGACTGGCCTTTTCTCAGAGCAAAGAGACCACAGGGCCGGTCATGGTGAGTAGAGAGAGTTCATCCTTTCTTGGGAAGTCGGATGATTGATGGAGATTGATGGATTTTCATTTTGCATGTTGTGAATGCGAAATGATTTTGGATTAATTCAGCTCTTGTCTTGTTTCTATTGTGCCTTTTTTTTATTCATAGATATGGTAATGGTTTTGATCTTATATCGGTGTATGTAACATTTTCTCTGTTGTTTTCCCTCTTTATCATCAGAATGGTCTGAACGGTGTAAGGACCTCCGCTGCTCTGGACAGTAAGTCATCTATGACTGAATTATATTCAACACATACTCTCCGTTGCGCCGTAAAGTCATATCATTTGTGCTACTGTGAGTGAATTACAGGACATTTCTCCCCTTATTCTCAGCTTCATCAGCGTCCTCCACACCAAAGCCAGAGTCTCCATCTCTGAACATCAGCACCAACGGAGCCCCAGCACCTTCCTCCCACCTCCCCTCCACCCTGCCTGCACACAGCTCGACCACTCTCTCCAGCTTGGCACAAGACCTGCCCTCAGCGAGCCAGCTCAACTCACTCAACAGGTGAAACACACACACACACACACAGACTTACTTAATATATCTTAACCCATTAACTTTGTGAACTGCCTTCCCTGCTGTGCTGTGACACCGAGTTGCACTCCTCAAACTGTCTTGAAAGGCAACAAAGAAAATTGGATTTAGCACCTAATGGACTGTTTGCCCACACTGAACTCTCAAAAGAATGCAGACGACGAGTGTGTGTTACTATCACCCACTGTTACCGAATGTGTCTCAAATGCTTCCTTTAATGCTGCAAAATGAGCTCCCCTGTGGAGTAATTGAGAGAGAGAATGGGAGTTGGTGTTATGCAAACTCAAATGCTGTTAAGTTGTGATTTGCTCTTGGTGATAATCACCTTCTCTCTCTCTCGTCTTCTTTGCCTTCATTCTGCAGCCACGTCAGCAGTCATTCCTCAGTTTCAGCTCTGGGTTCCAGCTCTCACACTGTAAGTACCTGTCTGATGATATGAAAGCAAACAAGCCGACACAGCACATTGAGTTGGTTTCAGCATTCTTAGTGTGCCGTCACATCGCTGCCATATTACCGTAAAACTCTGTGTATAGACTTATAGACCAAGGTAAATCTCAACCCCGTTTACACCTGGCATTAACAGGCCTTTTCTGTAAACAGATGACCACATGAAAATACAGAGGATCCGACTGGCCAAACTAAAGGTGGTCATGGATGCGTTGTGACCACATTGAACACAAGTGTTTGTTTTAATTTAAAATAACAAGAAAGAGTTACAATGTGGCACAGAAACTTCACGTTGTAGACTTGTGGAATAACTTGTATAAAGTTTTTATTAAAAAATAGGAATAGAAAACCTTGTTTACCCAGTTTGAGACCCTCAAAAATAGACTTATATTCCAGTGCGATTTATATTCCGAATTTTACGGGTTATACAACAACACACTTACTGCCAGATTAAATCTAGAGTCATAGCCAATGATTCAGTTTGCCTAATGTCTGACAGGGCTGTTTGCTCATTGCTGTTTAAATAGCTGCAAACATAAAACAACCAAATCACTGTCACAACTATAAAAACATAGACCTCTGGTAATGGCTGGTTTTTCTAAATAAATGTCTGGGTGGAAAAAGGTGTTTTCAAATTGAACTAATTTCCTCCCTTTCCCCTCTGTCCTCAGTACACCAGTGGTGACAGCAGCAGCGTGAGCTCCCTGGCTCCCTCCTCTGGCTCCTACACGTCATCGCAGCCCCCGGCCTCTGCGCTCCACTCAACCCACAACAGCAGCAACAGTAGCAGCAGCATCAGCCACCTGGCCAACATGCCCAACATGGGCAGCAACATGAGCAGCACAGTCGGTAGTATCGCTGGAACCAGCGGACTTCACTCTGTTGTCGCCGCCGCCAGCACAGCGCTGGGACTTGGCTCCAATGGAGCTACTGCCACGTCCAACCTCTCTGCACCGAGGACCACGCCCCTGCTCTCCTCCTCCACTGGTAAACACACACACACATGCACACCTCCACCATTGTAGATAATCGTAGTCAGGAGGGATGTTAAGTGGCCCCACACTAGAGCTGTTTCCTCACATGAAGGTGATGGTTGTTGTGTCTATATTAACAGGTAAAGCTCCTCCTAACCTGTCCCAGGGAGTGCCTCCTTTACTGCCCAACCAGTATATCATGGGCCCAGGGGGGTTGCTGCCAGCATACCCAGTAAGTGGCCCCTTCAGGATCCTGGATCACTGTAGTGCAGCTCTGTGCTTACTTCATCTGTGCGGCCCTTTCAGCTCAGCTGTGATGAAATATTTTGTACTTAAACTGTGTCTTCCTGTAGTAATTAGACACACTCGTGATCAGCAGTTAAATCCTCTGAAAATTTAAGCATTTATCAAGACACCTTTATTTCAACACAGCCTGTCCTTTTGTGTCCTACAGCAGATCTATGGCTACGAGGACCTCCATATGCTCCAGTCCAGACTGCCAATGGTGAGTCTCATTATCATGCTTTTAAAAACAGATCTCAATTTGAAATCCTAGTGGTCCCCATTCACATTTTTTGTTTGTTTTCATTTGTCTGGGTCTTAATACTGATTGTTTCCTGTCTCTGTAGCCCTCTCTGCAGGATTACTATGGAATCACATTCCCTGGCCCCACAGCAACTCTCTCTGGCAGAGACGGGGGCCTAGCCAACAACCCCTACTCAGGTAAAACACCTTTGCCCTTGGCTGACCTTATTTAAAGGTTCAATACATGGAGTCAGTGGCAAATGTGCAGAACACCACCATCTGGTGTCTCAAGATAAGAATTGCAACAACAGAAAAATAATTCCAGCTGTCGGTTGCCAGACAGTTAGTAGTAGTATAAGTATAACAGACTCTGATCAGAGGACACAGAGGAGAAAAAACTATGCAGGATATTTACCTTGTTTCATTTTTGCCTCCGTTAAACAGCTTCAGACTAATTGTGGTAGTACTAGTAGATGACTAGTAGCTTGTTACAGGGAGAGTGGAGGCTGAAAACCAAACTTGCTGGGCGTTGTTCCAGTTGAAACCTCCGACTCGGAACTTGGAAATTCTGACTTCCGAGTACAAAAATGTGTTGAAAACAAATGTACGTGACAGGGAGGAGGGTTAGCAAAACAGCGGGGAAGTGACGGCTACTGGCTGGTACAATGTAAATAGGAAGTCATTGTTGATCCTGTAAAAATTTCTCAAATTAGTTCATTTTTTAATGAAAAAGCAATACTTGTATTCTGTATCCCTCTTAACGCCCCATGGATGTGTTATTGTTGAAAAAAATATAGCTTTTAATAAGCATTCTCCATATTCAACCTTTAAGTTACTAAAATCTTGCGTTAATTCACACGTGGTCTCTTATTTTTTCCAGGTGAAGTCACAAAGTTTGGCAGGAATGACTCCACCTCCCCAGCACCCCCGACAAGCCTGGCAGCCCCACAGCCTCCCCAGGGCCAGAGCCAAGGACAGAACCAGGCCCAGCCACAGCCCCCTCAGGCCCAACCTCAGCCCCAGGGCCAGCCTCAGCACCACAGCAGTCAGCAGGCCTTTCTGCCACCAGGCTACAGCTACACAGGCCTGCCTTACTACCCCGGAGTGCCCGGCGCCGTACCCAGTGCTGCTGCCTTCCAGTATGGCCCCACCATGTTTGTTCCTCCCGGGGGCCCGGGACCAGCCTCGGCCAAGCAGCACAGCATGGGCCTCGGCCTGGGAAACCCCTCGGCGAGCCCCTTCCAGCAACAGACACAGCAGCAGCCCAGCGGTTATGGCCAGCACACCTTCAGCTCAGGTTGGTGGACAAACCAAGGTGAACACTCATTTTGGGTTTATTTTATCTTAGAAATAGTGTTAATTTTGTCGGCTGTTTTTCGTTTTAGTTTTAGTCTTGTGTCAAATGCTCTTATTAGTTTTAGTCATATTTAGTCAACTTGTTGTTTAGTCACATTTTAGTCGATGAAAAGTCCTGGCATTTTAGAAAATCCAAAGTATCTAGTTTTAGATACTTTTAGTCAATAGTTTTAGTCAATAGTCTTCTTTTTGTCTTTGGATTAATTTTGACTAACATTACTGTCAATCTGCTTTCAGTCTCACTCATGTCATTATTACCTGATGAAGTAACTCCACGTTGCCAAAGATCTCACCAAATTAAATTTTTTAAGCAGATAAACATACATATCGACCCAGATGCAGCTACGACATCTCAAAGAAGGAATAATTAGTTTCATCTTCTATTGATCTGTGACTGTGTGAAATGACTCTATGCATTGATTGGCAGCATGTTTTTACCAGAGAAGATCTGTTTGTACTCACTGCATTTAGACAGCAACTGAGTGAAGGCACTGTTTGGATTGCAATTTAAAAGTCTGTGACGAAAAAAGAAAGAGGAAGAGATATTTCATTAAGTTTTTATTTAATGAAGTAGATTTCGTCTCGTCTTTTTTCGTCAACAAAAAATGCATGTTAAATTCGTCACTGTCAGTGTTTAAGGGCATTGATTTCATCTCATCATCATTATTGACGAATATATTTCATCTAGTTTTACTTTTTTTGTCTGACGAAATTAACTGCTTAGAAATCCACGTCAGCACCTGTTGTTAGGAAATATTGTTTGTGTGTATGTGTATGTGGTTGTGTGTTGACTGGTGTGTTTTCTCTGCAGGGTACGAGGAGCTGACAGCGGGGCCAGCAGGAGTGGACTACAGTAAAGGCTACAACTCCTCCTCACAGGCACAAGCCAAATCTGCTGCTACTGGGCCTGGGAAAGGTAGGAGGAACCAAGACTCACTGTTTTTTTAATATCATAATTAGCCTTTTTCTGAAGTTCTGGACTTAACATTATTGTTGTTTCTCTGGCAGGCGTCTCAGTGACGTCCAGTAACTCGGGCGTGCCAGACATCAGTGGAAGTGTTTACAATAAGACCCAGGTGAGCCTCACGCAGGTCAGCCACTCGCCGTCTAATACACAGCATTATTGCCTTTCTACTGATAAATAAATCAAGTTTGGAGTTTTGATTTGTTTTCTCCTCCTTCCTGTGTCTGTCTGCAGTCTTTTGATAAGCAGGGTTTCCACGCAGGGACCCCTCCTCCCTTCAGCCTGCCATCAGCGCTGGGGGGTCCAGGCCCTCTGAACCCTGGAGCAGCTCCTGGAGGCTATGCACCGGCCCCATTCCTCCACATCCTGCCTCACCAGCAACACTCACAGCTGCTGCATCATCATCTAGCTCAGGACGGACAGGTAACACTCACAGTTCAAAATCATTGTTGCACAGATTTTTACACACCTGTTTCTCCCATATTTATTTATTTATTTGTGTGTTCGTTTCCCTCCATGTCCAGGGTGGTCCTAGCCAGCGTGGCCAGTCCAGCAGCCTGCAGCAGAAGAGCCAAGTCAACAAGTCGAGCTACGGCAGCTCCCCCTACTGGGCCAACTGAAGTGGCTATAGCTACTGCATTACGTGCGCGTGTGTGTGTGTGCACGTGGATGGACACACACCTGCACCACACCTTGCGTATCTGACTGACAAGATCATAGAGGGACAAACCATTTTACAACACAAGCTAAAAACACACACACACTACCACCCCTCCCCTTTGCTCTGTATATCCCCTTTTCAAATTTATGGCTGTTGTATGTAAAATATATTTATGTATGTATTTATACAGTATATATGTATTGGTAGGACATAAAATGTGGTTTTCTGAATTTTGTTTTTATTTTGAAGGACATTTTATTTCAAAAAAATGTGGAAAAGATGAGAATGCTAAATCATGGAGATGAAGATGGTGAATATACTTGAACACAAGCATCTTGTGATGTGGATTTTTTTGTATGCATACATGAACTGAGAATGATGTACATAGATTCTACGCATCATTTTCACGGCAAAGGCCTTTTTTTATTTTAGAAGAAATACGTTTTTGTAACTTTTGGTCTCCCGCATCTGTGAATCCTTATATTGAGGGTGACTTGAGTTGATAGCTTGACTTTTCTTTTTGCCCCGTTTCCCTCCGTCTCATTCCTCGACTCTTTACTAGTTGGTTGGTTTGACCAGCCAGGCCTTGGATTTGATGTCATTTTAACATTGATTTAATCCTTGTTGTCCAAATTAAAAGTTATGAACAGTTTGTTGATGTGTGGCCTCAGTATTTCCTTTTTTTTTTTTTTCCAAACCCATATTTATTTATACTCATGCATTACAGGTTGTGTGGGTCCAAGTTTGAGTGATACCCTCAGCGTGACAGTGCAGGATAGTCGAGGCAAAATGCGATCATTTCATGTCAGTGAGTGTTGATGACTTCAGCACCTTCGGGCTTATCCCAAAATACAAACATATACAGTATACTGGAAGTGTATCACCTTCAAGAGATACTTAATTGTTCAAGATATTGCCTTTATTGACAGGACAGTTCAAGTGTGACAGGAAATGGGAGGCTGTTTTAGAACTAGGATTGTCAGGGGCAGTCTCTGCATATGGGGCGGATGCTTTGATACAATGCTTTCTAGGATTGTCCAAGTTTTGATCAAGTTTTGATCCAATAGCTTTTGTGTCAATACGATGCAGCTTTCTTTTGAAAAAACATGACATTCACAACTTTGACTCAAGCAGGAAATGAGATCCAGCACCTCCAAATATCCACAGGATTCTGGGCTTATCTACTGTAACTTCAGAAACACTGACTTTTTCATAATTTATTCAGATTTGCTGGCATGTAGGATGTGCCATCAGCTTCCTTTCATATCAGTCAATTGTAAGTTTGTTTTCTTTACTAGGATCCCCATTAGCACCTGCAGCAGCATCGGCTATTCTTCCTGGGGTCCGAATGCATGCGAGTGTCCATGTCTTCTATAAGCCAACATGTTGACTAAGGTGACAACAGTCTGTCAACTAATAAAACATTACCATTTAATTGAGTTTTGTAGGCAATGCCTCTTAAAATGCCATAAGAAGTGGCCCCTCCCAAAGAAGTACAGACAAGATTGTTTTGTGACAAAAAAAGTTAAGGATAGGATTTATTTACAGAAGTAATACAAGGCACAGTTATAAAGCATGTCTTTGCAAGTCTAACTTGCTTTGATGTTGCCAGAAGAATGGAAGAAAGATAAGCAGCTTACATAACCTAGCTCCAGAGAAAGTCAAATTAAAAATACACTGTACATAAAAATAAAGATTCAGTCTCTGCCCACATTCTTTAGTCGGCGCTCTCCTTTTTCTTCTTTTTCTTTTTCTTCTCAGACACTGGAGGCTCTGGGGTTTCTTCTTCCTCTGGCTCCTCCACTGTTTCAGTCTTTTGTTTCTTTTTCTTCTTGGCTGGAGTTTCTGTTTCCTCTGCTCCGTTATCTGTGGCGGCCGCTTCCTCCGCCGCCTCAGACTTTCGCTTCTTCTTCTTTTTGGCAGGAGCCTCTTCTGCTCCGTTCTCTGCCTCGGGGGCTTCCTCTGCCTCGACCTCCATCTCCTCGGCCGCTTGCTTCTTCTTTTTCTTCTTGGCGACCGGGGTATCTGCTTCTCCGTTCTCCGCCTGCGGAGGAAGGACAAGAATACAATTAGGTCAAGACTGATCACAACACACCGACCTTTGATTAGATGCCAGAAACATCTGTTGAAAGGCTTCAATGTCTGACTCACTTCAGTGATCAGGTCCACTGTATGGGACCAGCCAATGGTTCGGAGTCAGGCTGATCTAGCATGTCGTACACTGAGACAGGACCACGTGTGGGTCAAATCTCAAATCAAAACATGCGTGTCAGATACTACAAGTAAGTAAGGCTCACCTCGATGTCACCGTTGGTGTCTCCATTTGCTTCTTGCAACTTCTTTTCCTTCTTCTTGCGTTTCTTTTCCTTCTTGTCTAGTTTCCGCTTGATCTCGGCTGCAACATCAGTAGCCTTAAGACAAGAAAAAAAGAAGAGAAAGCAAGTTAACCTACAAGCAGTCAACCCATCATGTTTTATGGTAAAAGTCAAGCTGCATCAGGCTCATTAAATCAGTTTTAACCCTCACAGTCATCAGGGGAAAATGTATCATCATTCACAGCATCCAAAAAACATTCATAAAAGAAACCACTTTACTCCTGTTCTCTCGGCTCACCTCTTTCACAGCATCTTTCATGACATCCACATTCTTCCGTGGCACGTCGCCAGTCTCGTAGAACGACAGGCGCTCCTCCACCTGTTCACGCAGCTTGTCACCAAACACACTAGTAGGGACCTCTGTAACAAAAGTAAAGACTTGTTTTAAAAAAACAAAAATCCATCAGAGCCAAAAACATTACATCAGGATCAACAGTGTCCTAACAATCATGTGGCTTTGCTCAGGAAAAAAAGCTTCAACATCAACCCGAGGGATGAATACTGTTGACGAAAAATATGAGCATCATTGCAATTATGCCACATGAACTGCAGGCCAAAAAAAAAACCCCAACTAATTCTGCAAAGGTCCTGTCACTCACCAGAGAAACAATCAATACGTGAGGCAATGGTGCATTTGTTTGCCAGGTATCTGGAGATGCGGCCTTTGTTCTTGGCGGCGGCGCGGCCGATGAAGGTCGAGTGGAAGATGAGGCCGTACTTGGGCGTGTTGCCACGAGTCTTGAGGGCTCTGTGTGAAAATACAGCTACATTCACATTCAGGAGTCACTCTGAACGACACTGGGAGAGGGAGTGGTCGTGTCGCAGATCAAGAAAATTAGCATGCAATAGAAACTAAAAACACTAATGTGCCAGTCAATTGATGAAGATTTCAATTTGATAAAGTTTAACAGCTGTAAGATGCTTTTCCAATTTGCTACCTCAGTGCTGTGGGTGGCTGCTCAGACTGTGGGGGTGCATTAGGGAGAGAGGGATCACTCCAGAGGACACTTTATAGTTTAGTCTCCCCCAGTCACCCTGCTCTGCTCCAGCCCAGCCCTGCCATCACTGCAACCACTGGTTTCCCCAGCAGGGAGGGGGTGCCCCAGTACCTGAACAGGGCCTTCTCTGCTCCCAGGATCTGGACGGTAGAGGCCGGATACTTGGCCAGGTTGGTCAGACTGCCGGCATGGGAGATCAGACGAGCTCCCACCTGGAGGAAAAAAGAGCATCAGGCTCAGTGACGTACAATGCAGAGGGATATTTTAAATGGAAGATGTGTGGAATTTCATTTAAGGACCATCAGCACCGGATATTGTTTCATCACATAGATTCAGGGGATTGACAGATTATGGTATAACATCATTGGTCCCATGTGTAATGTTGTAAAAAATAAGTTGAACACATCTACTCACCACTTCTCCAATCAAGGCTGCCAGGTTTGGAGCCACTTGGCTCATCTTGGAGCGCAGGTACTCCTGCAGCTCCAGACGATAAGCAGCCAGAGACACCACGCGGTTGGAGAACCTCTCGATGTTGATCAAGTCGATGGGAGAGATGTCCATACCTGAGGACAATCAGAAGGAAAAGAAGCAAAATGGTTAAACACAAAAAACTAGTGCTTGTTGCCGTCATAGGTCATTTCCAAATTTAATATTTGATTGTTTCTCCCGACAGGATCCGCAGCGAGGAATTGTGCCTTCACTACAGGTTTATGAGAGAGCTATTCTGCCCCCCTGTGTTAGGCACCAAGGACGATTGTTGGTCCGAGGTGGGCGTATAAGGGGCATGATGGTTTAAAATCTGTGCATGAATTTGCAAATCCAGATGCATTTCACAGACTCCAATCAATAACAGGCAACATAAGCAGAGACTCTTTACATTAACATGTTAAAGGTTAAAGAATGAAAAATGCCATTTACTGACCCATGGAGGAGCGTGAAGCCTCCAGGATGGCCTGAGCCTTAGCGGCGTCCATCACCACCTCCTCCATCTTCTCCAGACTCTCCTCTGACAACTCCTTTCTGTTCCCAATCAGCTGAGCCATGCGGCAGTACATCGAGTTGTCTGACACAATCTTGATCAGCTCCGGGAAGTGGTAGCCGTACCACTCACTACAAACACAAATAAGGTACAGATTGTTAGTCAAATTTCTTTGTATATTTCTGTGACACAAATAAGTGTGTGGAATTTCATTTGAGGACCATCAGCACCGGATATGTGTTTCATCACATAGATTCAGGGGATTGACAGATTATGGTATAACATCATTGGTCCCATGTGTTAATAAGGAGGCAGCACAAGCTACAAACTTTATTGCAACATAAAAACTCATGGCTCTTTCCCTACAGTTGCTGCACATGCAGATCCATTTAACTGGATGTCTCACCCATCAGTACTGCACCACCAGGGAGCTGACAGAGCAGGTGTGTGTGTCAGGAGAGATCAATGTCCCTCCTGTTTCTATACAGCCAGCACTTTAGGATGTGCTGTCTGTGGTAAGCTTTGGGAGGACATTCTCAAACCTTAATTCAAAACACACAGCTGTGGGCAGGGGCAAGACACTCTTTAAGTTTCAATTATTAATATGCAAACTGCAAAAATAGAGCCAGGTGTCCAACTCAAACTTAAAAGCTGAATTTCAGAATAAGTGCACACACACAGAAGTGACAGCCAAAGGTCAAACATGGGTGAGTTGTGCAGGAAAACCACTTTGCAATGTTTCAGCCACTGTCTCCTTGCACTCATGTTTTGTTGCAGTGTTGTGGTGGTGGTGGAGGCAAACCTACCGGACACGCATGGAGAAAGTGTTGATGTCTTTGTCCAACTGGTCCAACAGAGCGATGGACTGGATGATCATGTTGTCGGCCCTGTTCACATTGAACTTGACCTTGGCTCTGGAGTAACTGTGGCCGAGACCCAGCTGAGCTTTGGAGGCGGCGAGGCCGGTCAGACCTTTCACCAGGGAGTGGAAGTGCAGACGCACACCTGACAAGGACACACGACACAGACGTTTGTTGGCGTTAGGAGGAATAGAGGCACGAGCGGTGTTTATCTAGAGCCCGTTCAGATTTTCAGTATGAACCCTCATGAGTTTCAGGATGAAAACATCACATCATAACAGGGCCACAGACAAACTATCCAAATACAAAACAAGTCATTTCTCTCACCTCTTGTTATTTCAGCCACCACACCTCCAGTCTGGATGGACATACTAAATTCCTCTTGGAGTGCTGCTCCTATCTTAGCATCTGAAACCCCCAACGAAACCTTCTTTTTCCCCGAAAGAGGAAGGTTTGTCTCCAGGAACAACTTCAGGTCAGCATGAACCACACCTGCAAGAGATGATATGAGTCTTAATCACTTCTACTCACTCGGATGCAACTCAGATTTAACAGCAAAGCCATTTTGAAAGCAGCGTCACTAAAGTCACTTGTGATATGCACTCAGTGGGGTTCCCATGGGTCTTAGCTAGATTTTACATTAAAAATAAATAAATAGTAAGCTTCACTGTATGAAAAGCATATGAAAATATTATAAACATACATTAGTTTGGCGTTTTCATATCTGGTAGTAAATATACTACATGTAGCTTTCGGCACATGTGCAAGCGGCCACATGGATGATCTTCACTCAGCCACAGTTAAGCGCTGAATGAGAAATTATCAGAAAGAATTAATGTGCTACAAACCCATTAAAGTATGTAAAACTTGAACTATTTCTGAAATAATTATTGGTTAAATGATATAGGCCTGAAAAATTACATTGGAAACCACTCTACTGTAAATTTTAAAAAAAAGCTATTAAATTAGACAAACTCAGCTTCTAAAATCAATACTAAATGTTTTACCCCATACATTTCCCACAGCACATTCAGCGACTCCTGCATTTCAAATAGCTTTCCTCATGTGTTCAGGGTTTACATTAGGTTGTCAACACAAGCAATCAGTGGATTGACAGATTATAAAACATCATTACGAAATGAGGAAACACTCTACATAAATCTAAATGGATCAAGTAAACAAATAAAAATCTACCTTCAGAAATGGCGTTCATGTTCTCCAGTGCAGCCTGGGCCGACTTGAAGGGGAAGAAAGCGGCCAGGCTGACCATGCTGTTAAACTTCCCGATGTTCAGCACGCTCTCCTCCACCTGAAATACACGCACACACACCGTCACATCGGATATCCATCGAAAAAGACTCCACTGGAGCAATAATGTTAAAGTGAGGACACTGGACCCACCTGAGGAAGCAGCATGCCGATCTCCTCCACCTCTTTGACGGCGAATAGCGCATAGCCCGCCGCGTGCTCGAACAACACGTGTAACAACACCTGCAGCAGGTAAAAAAAAACCCCAGTTATATTAGTAAGAACGACAACTATTGACAAATATGAACACCTATTATCATGGCAACATTTTGCCGGTAAACAGATACCAAGTCTGTTTCTGAGTCTCCACGTGGTGACCGCACTAGACGGTAGTCACCACGTTGTTATCTTTAGCATTATCGATAATTCTAAGTTACGTTAAAAACATCTAAATACAATAGTTACATAAATATAGTTTCATAGCTGCACTCTGGGGACCTCATGTGTTACTTTAACTTTTAAACGCAGCCACGTCGTCCTCGTGACGAACCCACGTGTTGACTTGGGCCCGTACGGAAAAAGCCACGAAGCTAACTCATGCTAGCCACCCTGCTAATCTTTTATCCGAGCGGCCTCTAAATATTACACTGCGCTTGGCAGCCAAATAAATCACAACTTTGCACATGCATGAATCGACTTACAACACTGCTCAAGTTTCATTTCAGTGGAAACTTAAAATAAACACGGATTCCCAAGCTAGCGTTAGCCACGCGGGTGCTGCGTGCTTGAGAGGCCTTCAGTTGTAAACACATAAAAATAACCGTTTCTATTCATAAAGCGTCGGTAAACTCAACACGTCCTCAGCTCTATCAAGCAATAACAATCTTTGAAAGTACGTCCACACACCGAGCACCACTTCTCTTACCATGATTAGTAAATCTGTGCAGCAGCACACAGAGTGTGTCTGCTCTGCTCTCTCTCCTTTACGAAAAGACGGGAGTTGTACGTTTCAGCAAACTGCAGCGTGAGCTAAATACCGCTAGATCTACTGTAACACCGCGAGATTTCACCGAGAAGTCTATTCCCTCCCATAGACTCCTTCACCTGCTGGTTAGAGAATATAATACAGCCAAGGTTAGAGAGCACAAATGACACAGATTTTAGGCAAACCTAATTTATTCTTGTTAGGAAAACTCAACAAAACAAAAAAATTCTAACTTTAGTGGTTTCTGTGGACATTTATTCAGTTTAAGGGTGATATAGCCATGGATCTATATAGCCTGAATATTGAATATTGATATATGAATATTTAAAATGCAAACAGTAGCCTACTTCACAAGAAAGACAAATGTAGCCTATATAGATTTCTAGTCAATTTGTATGATACAATTTGTTAAAAAAAAAAAAAAAAAATTGACAGGTGATGGAAAAATGTAGCATGAGTTTGTGCGTTGGTGTGGCAGCATTACAATGAAGTGCTACAGATGGGGTACAGAACTCATGTTTTTATCGTGCAATAAATCGCACAGCAAAGGCAATATTTTTAATTGTCCACTTCCGCAGTGTAATCTGACAGCAGTATAAAGCCAACCTGCGATATCATTTTACCACCGTGCAGGAAAACTGGTAAGTGTCAAACTGAGGAAAAGACATCAAGTTCTTTGGAGTCGTGGTGGTTTCCAAGGAACGAGTGCATGAAGGTCTGTTTGTGCACAAGTGTAAATCACTAGCAGGTCATAAATGTCCCATTGTGTTGGATTTTAGTTTGGGGTGGAGAATTTATGGCCGACCTCTTTGGAGGCATCATCTCCTGGCTGCCACACACACAGCTGAAGTTGACCACATTTATCAAAAATAATCCTTCAATGTTCAACATGGTGATCAAAGTGAAAGTCACACAGAGTGACCATGACTTCTCAGTTAGGAGTATGTCTTAATTAGGGCTTGATAGTGGTTCCCTTTGCCTATCCATTTTTACAAATAATTCCCTTCACACCTTAACCCAGAGTGTGTATTGCATCCTGTAATTCACACAAGCCTCCTCATAGCAGGCAAACACCTGAGGGGTTACTCATCAATGTGTCATTTTGTCAGTCTTGTAATGCCTATGTACCTACAACACGGTGAGCTTAGAGCTGTAATAAAAAAGCCAGATTCCTGAGTAATATGTGCGTTTCCAGGAGCATGGAGGAGAGCGCTTGAAGGAGCCTGTTGAGCAGCGGATGTGAGGGAGGACAGTAAAAAAGCTTTAGGGATCAGGAGAGGACTTGATATAAAGGCTGGCTGGGACAAGCAGACACTCAGACCGGTGCAGCTCTGCTCATCCTAAAGCACACTTACCCCGAAGTAACTGACCACCAAGGCTGACACAGCGCGTGAGTAACACATGAAGCTCAAGGCTTTTCTTTTCCTGCCTTTCTCCCCCTCTCTCCCCTATTCTCTTTTTTAATATCTGTCTGTGTTGCTGTATTAAGTATGGCTGTTTCAGCCTGGACTCTTATCTCTTTTGTCAATGGAACAGTTTGTTGTTTGTTACTTCCGTTCTTCTCCCCCCACTCCTACCACCTACTTCATTCCCTCTGCTGTCTGTTTGTCGACCTCTCCCTTGCATAATGGCATGGGATCCTCCGTGTCCTTCTTGTGAACTCAGACACACACACATACACTCTCTCTCTATCTATCTATCTATCTCTCACTCACACACACACACACTGGACCTCATGTCAAATATTGTATGTTGACCTATTTTGATTGTCGCTTCACTTTCCCACTGCTAAAAAAAAAAAAAAAAAAAATCCCCTAATTACTGTGCTCACCCTGGCCTCAGTGCCACTCACCCCTGTCCATGTGGAGAGTGACACACTCATGCACACTGTACTGTGCCTCTGTAGCTATAGCTGCTCTGTATAGCCTATGCTTATGTACAGTATGTGTAAATGTATGTGTGACCAGGACGGAGCAGAATGAGCATGCGTGGAGCAGTGACTGGATGTTTGGTGCTGGTGTGCCTGGTGGCGCTGCTGGCCGAGAGGACGGAGGGACACATCACCTTCTTCAGCCCAAAGGAGATGATGCTGTTGAAGGTAAGCAGCTTGTGTTGGTTCATGTCAGTGAGCTGAAAGGGACTAGTTCACTGATTCATTGATTACTCAGTCAACAGAACACTGATCAGCAACTATTAACTTACTATTGGAAAGCTGGTTCTAGTTTTATAGGACAATTAACTTTTTTTATTTATTTATTTTTACTCATATTACATTATAAGGGGGAAAAATGATATATTGAAAAATTATTCTTATTATAATTATTATTAATTGATGATGATCAGACATTTTTGTTACACCCATATATTGCACAGTAATTTAATATGCCAAATGCAAGTCTTTTCCCTTCTATCATGTCTCATTAGAGTTGTATCTTGTGTTGTATTGGTTTTTTTATGGCTTGGCTCTATTGGATAAGTCATTTGATGATACAGTGTGATTTTGCATAATTGTATGTAACAACTGATCAATCAATTAACACAGTACTGATTAATTAAGTGGCATTTTTCAGGCAAAACATTCTCGAGCTCTTTTTATTTTCCTTGTCTTGTGTGACAGTAAATTGATTTTTTTTAAAAACTTTGCTGTCTTAAACTATTTGATGACTGCCCTCGATCTTTTAAAATATAACAACAGATATTTTAACTACTTTTTCAAAGATTTATAGAATCAAAAATGAATTGGACGATTAATAAATGATAAAAAAAGACATTAGTTTGAATCCAGTACCAAATTACTTTAAAATGCATGTTTATTATTGTGTCCATTTTATCCAACAAGAAAGAAGGTATGAGTGTTACTGTTAATCACTATAATTATCATGTCCTGCAGGAGCAAAAGAGTAGAAAGGACATGGAGACTCGGTCGGAGGAAGGTCAGTTTGATGAAGTCACCGTCCAACAGCTTCCTCAGGAGGAACGGGTTGAAACTCCTGTGAGTGCTGTTTCTGTACATTAACTCCACTCTGTTTCCCGTCCGTCGCTGGTTTCTAATGAACGCCTGTCATCTAACACAGACCATTAACTCTTCTTTGTTTTCATGCGTGTCCAGGATAAAACAGTGGAGATTGCCGTCCGTCTTTCACCCAAACAGCTGGACCATGTGGCTCCAGTGCTCGAAGAGATCATCCACGAAATAGTGGGTGAGCGTCAGAGAGGTTTGTTGAAAACATCACACCATGTCCCTGTATCTTCTGACAGATTAGTAGACACACACTCACAAGTGATAATGCTCTGATTTAAAAAAACAAACAAACAAAAAAAAACTCTTTGGTGACATAATGTTCTCTCATTATCTTTCTCTCTTTGCAGCCAAATAGCGAGACCGAAGGCGCTGGTGGATGAATACTGTGTAAATTCTTCAAAAAGCACTGAATGCTCAAATGTTTTATTGTATTTTAATGAATCAGTCAATAAAGGGAAGTCACCATGTCACGAAGTGGAGCTTCTGATTTAATTTTCAATTCTTAAAAAGCATGTCACTTTGGTCCTACATGTACGTTACATCAGCGTCCCACCCAAGGAAAAAGAACATCAACACCACTTCCAAGAAACCACGACTTCTACTTTGAAAATGACTTTACTGTAAACTTAATAATCACATTTGGCATTGTATAAGAATTCCTTCTCTCAAGAGGAGCAGGAATGAGCCGCCTTATCGAGCCTCCGTTTGCCTGATAACAGTTTCAGAGCTTTGATGTCAGTCTCTCGCAGATCTCAAAGTCCTTGGCCGCGAGGGCATCGTCTCGTGCTAATGGGGCGGGAAGAGCCAGGGAGCAGTCGCTATCAAAATACTTCCCAGTTATTCCCTCTGTTTCCTCTGCCACTGCACAGTAGATTGAGCTGACGGCACCCTCTTCTGGAGACTGAGAGGGAGAAGAGGGGAGGTGGGATTACCACAGAAAGCACGGATAGATAAATACAGGTGCAAGGAAATCAGTGCATTCACTATTCCAGGATGTATCAGGGGTCTTAAAGCGTTTTTCAGGCCAAGCACCCCCAAACTGATGCATAGGTGGAGCAGGGCCCCCCTACTATATTAAACTATTGTATATTATATTAAACTGGGTCCAGTATGGGCCATGTATAAACATACCTTATTGTGCATTCAATACTGAGCTTTTCAAATAATATACAGGTTCATTATTCATGTTATTATTTTGATTGGTAGAGGTACAGTGAGTAGGGCAGCTGTGCCACTGCCATTTTACAGTAATACAGACCTTATTAACTGAGACAAATGCCAATGTCTGTCAACTTTTTATTTGAAACATAAATGTGGAAGCGTCAAGATATAAAATATCTAAGCAACCAAACATTTCTCAACCCCCCTGCAGCACCTCTGCGGATCCCCTAGGGGTCAGAGACCCTCTGTTGAAGACCTCTGGTTTGGAGCAACCGGTTGATATGCATGAAGCTCCCTCTTATGGCAACACATAATCATAAACACACATCAAAGCAGCAGAGTTTGTTCTGTACCAAGAGTTTGAACACTGAGTGAAAAGAAAACAGCTGCGAAACAGGCCAAGCTGCTGATGGATCGCAGATGTGAAAGTAGTGTATGTGAAATTGCAATGTTTGCAACAATGTTTCTCTGTGTTTGTGTGGGTTCTTGATTATTGTGAAATTGGCAAATTCTCGCAAGTGTTAAAGTATTTGTATTCACACACAAAAGAACGCACGCATGTGTTAAGAGTGCTTCATTGTGGTCAGTCAGTCATGCATTTTTGTTTAAATTAATCTGCACTCTGGCAGCACATAAGAGAAATAATTATGAGGCCTATAGGAGGTGAGACATTTTTTACGGTGCACTACAACTTGGCTCTTGTTTGTGTTTATTAATTCTACTTTGTCAGCTAATAATCCAGTTATAGGAAAATGTGATGGGGCAGGAAACACAGGCAGTCAGGCATGCCAGTAGTTTTTAAACATGCCCTGTTAGTCACACAAAAAAAGCCGAACAGTCAAGATGTTATCCCAAAACTGTCTGTTAGGGATTAGTAACAACGTCTAGATTCCTTTTTGTCCTTTTCAGGACCGTGATGTCAGACGGCATGACGGTGACAGTACTGAGGAAGGCGGAAGAGAAAACGCCAAAACTGGCAACAAGGTATAAAAAAAAACACTTTGTCCTGAAAAGGAAAAAAAGAATCTATCTTTCACACTGTTTTCACATAGAAAATAAAACACTGACACATTGATGCAACAGTGAAAATATGAAGAACCAAAAACCAGTGAACTCTGAGGACCAGTGCATAATAACTCAATGGAAAATGTATCACGTTGCAGCAGGAGGACAAGGACTCTATCCATCTCACACACTAGGGGTGATTCATGAACAAATGATGTGATGCCAGTCACCAAATTTCAACCAGACTAATGGCAGAAAGTCAGTGGATGACTGTGATTTTTGGACTGTCGGAGCACCAGGACAGAAGAAAACAAAACGATCTGCTAAAATACTGAAAATGATTCCTAAAGTTTATGTCAAGTAAGTTTTATATTTTTCTGTTAATCCTTCTGGTTTTTCTTGCTTCCTGGTGAAGTCCAACCCCAAAAACCACCATGACTTTCACTACAGACATGCTGAAGTGATTTATTGTTGTATAAGTATCAGCTCTAATCACTTGATCGATACTGAAGTTTGGAGGGTGGCGTCTTATTTGAATCATCTGTTCAAAACAGTGTCAGCTCTGGTGTGTGTTGTGAATACGTTGCCAAGTAGTAGGCTAGTAGTATAATGTGTAAAGCACGAGTGGTTTGATATTATTAATTAACATTTTTATAAGTCTTTGCAGCTCCACTCAGGATAACACATCACAGGAATCAAACCTGATTGCTGCGTGCACTGCGGTCTAAGTTTCATTCATATTGTGATTTCTTTTTCGGTTTTGTTTTGCCTTGACTGAACTGTGACACATCTGGGAATCATTCAACAGGGGTTTCCAGCGAGACATTTGGTTTTTGCATGATGCCTGTGGCAGCCAAAGGTAATGATTACAAAAATATATCCTCACTGCAATCAGTGACACACTTCTCAGTCAATGACTGAGTCACCAAGTCATGCATGCACATAAGAAAACAATCCTGCCTTTTCACAAAAGTTTAATAGACATAATTTATTTGCATGAGTCCTAAATGAGGGCAC
Source organism: Decapterus maruadsi (assembly GCA_030347415.2). Taxonomy (NCBI): domain Eukaryota; kingdom Metazoa; phylum Chordata; class Actinopteri; order Carangiformes; family Carangidae; genus Decapterus; species Decapterus maruadsi. The sequence continues at coordinate 7,422,971 of CM064896.1, read as the reverse complement.
TCAACGGTGCATTTCATAATATTAAATTCCTCTGAAGATTATTGCTCCCTTTGATGAGAAAATAGCGAGTGGCTCTCTTTTGGCTGGAGGTTCTCAGGACATTTGACACTTGCACTATTTTTTATTGTACACACCAAAGTCTCTACAGAACTGTGAAGCCTGTGGGTGAGAGTTTACTCATAAACCAGGGAGTTAAACTGACCTTGAAGAAGAAAAATCCGATGACGTTGAACAGAAACCGCACCATGAATGGATAATGCCTCAACACTTCTGTCATGACAATTCCAGGGTGGACAGAGTTTGCAGCGACACCTGTTTGTGATAAAGACAGAGGAACACATTACGTTGTGAGCACAAAGACATATAGAGAGTGGTATAGAGAAGTATAGTCAACTCTTTGAACATAGGCTATCCTCTCAGGATTGTTACGGCCTTTTAACATGGGGGAAAATTTATTTCAGCTGCGGAGTCCCAGTCCCTGATTGGATTCATCTGTGGTCTTCATGAACATCAAGTACAAGTTTAAAAGGAAAAGGGATTTTTTTTTTCTTTTAATTTCTCTGAAAAATGCACTGTTTCTATTTCTACAACAGCAGAGAGATGAGATGAGATCAAACCAATAAGAATGAGGTTGTTTAAGCTGAGCAGAACGATGCACAAACAAACGGGTTCTTGGCAACTGAAGCTCACAGGACGTTCCACAGGTTTTACTGAGCAGCAGCTGCCAAAGGAGGAGAGCCATGGGCATATAAGTAACTGACAATACAATGCTGAGTGAATAAAATACATTGACAAAGTTGGGTCTTTCTGGGGGGAAACTGAATTAAAATGTTAAATTCTACTAAGGTTTCCAAAGGCAGTTATGTGAAGTTTGCTAAAATTCCTGACATGATGCAACATCAGTTGCATCTGGAGACGTCAAGTTTGCAAATTAAAAAAATCTGGGGTCGTAATTTTAAAAACCCACCCACACACACATATCGAGGACAACACTTTTGTTGATTGAGTTGCATGGTGGGTAATGCAAGGTGGGGGTTCTTGAAAAGGAAGAAGAATGTGTGAACGAGTCTAACAGTTTTGTAAAAGCACACTGTGAAATCAGCAGTGCTCTACATCGGCGTTAACAACAGTTATTAATCCAGGAGGAAAGACTGAGTTCAGCAACTCAAGTTAATTGTTCTGCTTGCCGAGAAGAACAATACATTAACCAACTGGTAACGCCCCATCTTGCAAAACCGCTGAATCAGTAGCATCCAAGCATGGAGATGTAGCCCTGATCAGTAGATTGTTTGTTTCTTTAACTATTTGTCTTTGGTCCAAACACAACAATGCACTTTAGAAGTGATCATTGTCACCACTCACCCCACTGCTGGCTAGGAAATGTAGGAAATGCATGTTTTTTCACTGGTTGTTTTGTGTTTGACTCCTGCACTGTGAATGTGTGAGAGTGTGTGTAGAGTTATCTAAGTATAAAACAGCATGTGGGGTCAAGCAGCACAATAAAAGGAAGGGCTGACTATTTGAGACCGTAAATCACAGGAAACCTAGAAGCTGTGAGTGCAGTGTAAACATCTGATGGACATTGATTAAAAGTCTGTGTTTTTCCATCTCTGCAAAGAAACTCATCCTCAGACGACCTCTAGTCACGACATATTTGGCATCCCAACAGTGTTATGTCTAAACTTCCTGCAGCATTTATTCTAATGGAAACAGCAGAGACGTTCAGCATGCATTTACTAAACTAATGATAATCACAATCATTCTTGATTTAAGCCTACCTGTCCCCTGCAGCCTGCGTGCTAGTTCATTGGTGCAGATGAGGTTGTGCAGCTTAGTGTGGTTGTAGACGTGGTCCATGCGATAAGTGAGGTTTTCCCCACGGAAATGAGAGAAGTCCACTTTACCCTTCTTGTGATTGACCGAGCTGAGGGTGACGATGCGTGACGGAGCCGAACGCTTTATGAGATCTGAAGTGTATCAGAGACGGGGAAGAGGAAACGAGAGGGAGAGAGACATTACACATAGCCTACATAGTGCTAAATATTTAATAACAGGCGGTCTATAATCCTCTTTCTATATGCAGAGAAGTTAGTGTTGTATTGAACAGAGAATACACACATGCACGCACATGCACGCACACATACACTTACCCAGCAGCAGGTTGGTGAGAAGGAACGGCCCCAGGTGGTTGGTGGCAAAACACATGTCAAAACCGTCTTTCGTAATCTGCCTGGGCAAACCTGATCACAGATTTGAAAAAAATGGATTGAAAAAAAAAAATCCAACGATTTGCACCTGGATTTTAAAGGATCTACAGATACTTTCATCATCTCTCCAGAGCTCCCCCTGCTTTTCCTGCCCGCCAGAAGCTGCTTTTATCGTCTCTTGTTACCTGAACATTCCCCATTTATCCCATATTCTATGTTGTAAACTGTTTTCTTGTCTGGACTCATGTCTGCCCAATGCCCATCCTGGGTGATCGATCCCACCTCTGTTGCTCACCCTGAGGTTTCTCATGTTTCTTCCCTTTAAGGGTTTCCTTGGAAGTTTTTCCTCAGTCGATATGAGGGTGTAAGGGCAGAGGATGTGGTTATGATGCAATTTTAAGCCCTTTGAGACAAACTGTTTGTAAAGATGCGCTGTACAAATAAACTTGCCTTGCCTTGCCCTTTCATAAATATGCAGAAAACGGCATTGCTTCTGTGCATTCTCTTACTGTACCATTACAACCTCATATGCCTGCCCAGCCTTGGGGCTGTGTCTGTGTTTAATCACTTGCTCATTACAAAGTATTGGATGTCAGTAAGACTCAGAGACCAGATCTTCATCCTTGCCTCCAGATGTCTGGCAGATGGGCCTTTACTAATGAAAAGATTTTCACTGTACTGTGGTTTCGATTTCAGATTTGCACTGTGCAGACCGGGCGCCTATGTCACCTGACACTCCAGCATTGTTGATGAGGATGTGGAGCGCCTTCTCCTCTTTGATAATCCCCTGAGCAAACTCCCGCACAGAGTCCATAGACGACAGGTCCACCAGACGCAGGTGGATGTCAGAGTTCCCTGTTTTCTCCTTGATTTCTTTAAGCGCTGCCGTCCCCCGGGCCTCGCTTCGACAGGCCATGATAACACGGGCCCCTCGGCGTGCAAAGTCCATGGCAATGAACTTTCCAATCCCTAGAGTGAAAGAGAGCATGGATTTGTTTGCACTACTTGATAACAAAGAAATGTCCCATACAGCTTATTCAATTGGTGATTTTTTTTTTCTTTTTTGAAAAGGTAAAACATAAAGGCACTGAAAATGTCAAACACTGAACCCCTGATAATGATTTGAATTGTTCAACTGAGTGTGGGAAGACCTTCAGACAGCTGCTCTGTGCTCACTCAGCTTCGTCACACATGCACGTTTAATGGCACAAAAGCAAAACCCAGCTGTTCTTTAAAACATAACTCTCACATTAAGAGGAATGTACTGGTTTCAGATGTTAAAGATGAACTCCATTTTCATGTGTTTGTTTAACCAGTTGGAGGAAAAACCCTGACCACAGTGTTAGTGGTCAGCCTACATCCTGTTTTTTTTTATTTCAATCATCTCTATGTGGAGTTTGGTGTGTGGTGCCTTAGCTTGTAACTTGTCCCCTAAGATTTAACAGGGGAAGTAGCTGTTTGACAATCAACGTTGCTGTGGGGCTGCAAAAACATCAGCCGGTGCGTGGAGAAAAAGATATGAGTCACAGCTCCACATAAAAGGTGGAATTTCAGTTGTTTGTGTTGTATAAATAAATAACAATGGTTATTATCTCTCTCAATCAGAATGTGCATATAAGGTGCATGTAAGACCAGTAAGTAAATAAACTAACAAGGACTTTATCCCTGAGTTTTCAGAGTTCTTAGCAGACTTAATAATCCAATCAATTGGGAAATATATTCTGAACTCTTTTTACCTCACTGAATTACTACATGGGCCGGCACATCATTTCGATCACATAATTATGGTGTCTGACAGCAAAATCTCTGTCATTCCCTGCAGACTTTCCATTTTCCCAGAACTAACAGCGCCTTTGCCAGCAGCTAAGCCTCTCCTGCCTTCCTGCAGCTGCATCATGAACCCCTCCACAGCTAAAGAATTTGCAGAACACATCATGGATGGCCTGCTGTCTCACCCCAGACTTTTCAACTTTGTTGCCCCCTTTCAGGATCAAATCCTCCAAAACGAGAGGAGATCCATGGATCAACGACAGCACCTGGGCTCTCAGACAATGTTGCAGACAGGCTGAATGCAAATAGAAGAAAGACAAATCACTATTATCTCTATCTGGAGGGGAAATCTAGCAAACTATCAGAGAGCTGTGAGAGAAGCAGAATCATATTTAAATATTTATCTAGAACTCATCTCAACAAGCTGCCATCGTTCAAGGGTGTCACGAATCCCTCCACTACTGCTCCAACAGATGTTTATACCACGACTTGTGAAAAGGCTTTGTACTCTTTTATTGATAAACTAGCCTTGAGTCTGTCAGGCAAATTATTGTTGCAAATACTGGTGACCACAATGCTGATGTTGATTTGAAATCTCTCTCTGTACACTAGACAACTTTGAGCCTGTTTCTCCTTCCCTTCTCTCAGATGATGCAGCAGATAAAACCAAGCAACTGTTGCTTTGACTTTGCTTGCTAATACTAATTGACAGAGGTTTCTAATACTGTTGGACACTGCCTCCTTGCTGAGAAAGAGCCGGAGCTATCTTATAGTTCAGACTTTGTCTCAGCTACTTTTAAGCATGCTGTGGTTAGACCACTTCTTATTCTTCAGTTTTGTCTAATTTCGGTCTCTCATCTGCTGGATTTTGTGCCGCTGGGCTGCAACTTTCGTTATGCAGGTCCCAGTACCTCGCTCGCCCCACAAAACTGGGGACACCTGTATGCATGCGTAGTGGGTCTGAAATAGCCACACATAGTTTTAACACACACCCTCTCATATTTGAACTTTTAAATTAACAACATACTACTAACAGTTTTACATAAAACATTACTATTTTGCATCAGATGAGGGTGCTCTAACACAAGTGGGTCCAAGCCATGGATGTATTAATTTATGTATTGTATTGTCTTCATGGTCCAAGCAAGCTGTCTCTGCTCTGCACATGTGCAGAAAATAAATATGCCGAGTAGCAGCAACGAGGAAACAGTTACTACAATTACTGAAACAGTTACTCCCCACAATTACTTGTTTGTCCTGTTTTTTGGTTGAGCAGTTCATCTCAGGTTTATCTCCCCTTTACTGTAGGATGTCAGCTATTCCATAAAATTAACTTAGATTTGGCTGTATTTATTCCGATTACTTAACTTAACAGTGTCATCAAGATTTACACCTGCAGGATGTTTAAGCCTAATATACAGAACTAATATGTATTATATCTTCAACCGTTACACTGCTTTTAACCCTTTAGGTATTTTTCAAGCATCTCATGTCATTCAGTCACATTCTACCTTTACCCCTCAGATATTGCTTCATTTTTATTAGTAAATGGTTCAACAATGTTTTTAAGCTGTTAGTTATAGCTATGTGCGTGAACTTCAACTTTTCAATTTCTTCATTCTTATCTTCAACAATTCTAATCATTTTCAGCCATTTCATACAAAATCAACCTCCTTCTTACAAGTTCAATCTTTTAATCTGTTCAGCTTTGTTAGCACTGGTTCATCAGGATTCTTTTCTTTTACCAGGTTAGCGGCAGGTTTCAACTTCGACTGATGCACTCTTTTAATATTTCTATTGCTTTATCCCTTTAAAAGGCATTCATCTCTCAGTTTACAAGTTACGTTTCAGCTTTTCAACACTGCTTCAGCAGTTTCTTCATCTTATTCTTCATTGCTTCAGCAATGGTGTTCAGCTGTCAGTCTCAGCATCCACACACATTTTCTTCAGGAAATGCTTCATTCGTTTTTCTTTTTACTCGGGCTATCAGACCAATAAAATGTTTAATGTGATTTAATGACAGGGTAGCTCATCAGAATTGATCACATTTTCCTGAACATGAACATTATTTTCTGCATATTGTTGTTGAAATGGAATGATAAATGATAGGAGGTTGATAAATATGTTTAACATTAGATTTTTTTTTATTCAAGACAAAACCAAATGGGAGTTTTATTAAAAATTGGAAAACAACATCAACCAAATGACACCATGCCATAACTCACAATTACACAATATAGGATGTGTAATTCAGAACACCTACTGCTTTCATCTTGTTCCAGGTAATGCCCTGTGCTTCCCCCAGGATGATAACCTGACCCCACCCTGATGTGTTTATCATGTGTCTCATTGTGTCCCTTGCCCCAGTGTATTCCCCTTGTGCCTGTTTTTGTCATTCTAGTCTTTACTTTTATGTGTATTTCACCTACGTCTGTGATGTTAACCAACCGAGTGTTGCCACTTTGCTTTTGAGCTCTCTCTGTTTGCAAAATAGGCTTATCCTGTTCTCTTGCTATCAATTGCACAATAACTCACACTTTAATAACAATAATAATACCAACTGTGTGTATTTGACCTATTTCTGTTATGTTAACCGACTGAGTGTTGCTCTACGCTTCTGAGGTCTCTCTCTCTGTTTGTGTTCGACTGTTGCTGAAAACCAAATAGTCAAAAGCCAAAGAATCAGGCGGCCTATCCTGTTCTCTTTATGCACATTAACTCACACTTCAATAATAATAATGATAATTGTATTCATAGAACACTTTCCATTTCCATTAAAGTGCTGTACAAATAATTTAAACTTACACAGCAATGATAACGCACATTTCAAACAAAACTGTTTGGCTTTAAAGACTTCAATCAAGCATGACTACCTGATGTCCAGAGGAAAACTGTTCTACAGAGTAGGTGCGCAGATGGAAAAAGTCTGCTAATTGACTGTCTTCTAATTTACCTTTGGGACACTCAGACAACCACTCCCCTGGGGGAGCAAAGACCATGCAGGTACATAAAGGTTAACAAGATCAAATAAGTGCGGGAGCAAGACCATTTAAAATTTAGTAGGTCAGAAACGGCACCGTCAAATCAACTCTGACCCGAACAGGGAGCCAATGACAGAGACAAAGACAGGACTACTATGTTCATATCGAGATGATACAAACTGCTGCAATTTGAACCAACTGCAGATCTCGTAAACTCTTCTTGGGCAACCTTGATAAAAGGGAATTACAATAATCTAACCTGGATGTCACAAAGTCATGGGTACATGAGTCTCAGCATCTTTTCCCCAACAATGAACCGCTCCTTCAGTCACTTTTCCCTTTCTTCTCTCCATCTTGACACAAAATCAGAATTTACCTGGTACCTTTCTGCTACGGCCATAGTGTTGTTGTACTGTGTGTGTGTGCTGTCTCCCCACATACTGCCCCTCCTGCTTTTAAAAATGTACCTGCAAACCACTTTAACTGTCATTTGTATGAAATGGTTCTAACAAACTGGAACTTGGTTTCTACACAACAAAATTAAGTTTAGACAAAAAGCACAAAGGTTAATTTAAGAGGACAGAGGAAATTCTCCTGATGATTGTTAATTATTGATCTATCTAAGATCAGTGACAGACTGAACAGTAACACCCTGTGCATCCAGTCAGAGAGATCGTCCAAATCAAACAAGCTGCATGTCCTGAACTGAAAGTACTGTATGAAACAAGCACAAGAGAGTTTTCCAATTTAATTTCGAAAAACATTTGGCATTCAAGCAGAAATTGGGTACTACTAATGGTGAGACAATGTATTGAAAAAAGTTAATCTGAGGTGAAGTAAAGTCGTGAGAAGACAATCCATTGTTAACAGGAGATTACAGATTATTATTTTAGAGGTGGTATTTGAAGGCTACGTCACAACGTTGTGACAAGGCCTGTCTTTATTCGAAGGCTCTTCCAAATGTGACTAACAACCTTTGTGTCCTCCTAGAAAAGGTTGTTAATCGCATAGTCTGCACCTATCCTTCATGGCGAGTTGTTGTATTGTGTAACTGAGCTTGATTAGGGAAAGGTGAAAGTACTGTTTGCCTCCATTGTGTTGGCTGAGCAGCTCGCGTCTCTGCCCTGACAATCTCAAAACAACATGCACCAATAATTACAGTAAAGGTAATGAACCTACTCATATGACGATAGGGATTATGGTAATATAGGTGGATTTCTATCCCTATCCCTATTCTATCACTATCCCTTTAACCATCATAATTACTCAGAAGTTGTTTATTTAAGGTGCAAAATGTGCATAGTTCATTTTTAAGTGATGCAAACCAATATATAGGTTCATCATCTCAACCAACAAAAGCTTGTTATCTTTAGCGTAGGCTACTCTTTCCAGCAAATACCCATCAGCTATTGATAAAGTTAAATTGCTCTTGCATGCAGATTTCAGTGACCAGATCTACTTTAAAAAGTTGAGGCAACTTTCTGTGTAATTTATTTATATAGATAAGCATGATTCATATATTTTATTGTTTGGATTCAACAAACTTTGTATAAATTAGTATTTCACTTTTTCTATGTTGACAAACAGCACACAGTCATATTTACACACTACAGGCAATTTTACAGTGGCCAATCTGTCAAACCTGCAAGGAAGATATTAAATAAGAATGTTTCGTTTCATTTCTGATGGTAGCCTATACCACACTTCCCTCCCACCATGAAGATTCAGGATTCAACTCTCAAGTCTAATTTCTTATTCATAGAGTAACTAATACAAAGTCTAACTTTGTTGAATCCAAACAACAAAATGAAGTATAGCTAGATTGTATTAGATTATTTTCTAAAAGTTGCCTCACCTTTACTTTAAGTCCTCATCTGATATAGTTCAGGGACATTTCCTGTACATGAGTTTCAAGATGACTACTAGGTTGTTACTGCCAGAATAGCTTATTCACACACCACTACCACGACTACTGTGTTTAATTAGTGTTTAAAACAAACAGATTAAGTGTTTTCTCTGTTTCTTCTGTCTAAGAAATCATCAAGAAGTTACAGCCACTCAAAACTTAAGCCAGATCAAACAGTCCTCCTTACCACTAAGCATTTATTATACTATGGGGACAAGTCCATTGTCATCCTGTAGCTAAATATGAATGACAATGGTCAGACTGTACCAACCTGTATTGGCGCCAGTAACTATCGCAGTCTTCCCGGTCAGCCGCACCGGGCAGGCTCGAGGATCCCAGCTCCCTCTGCGCTGCAGACGCACCACGAACGCCAGCAGCGCCGTGGACAAAACCCACACCGGGTGACAGAGGACATCAAACCAAACCATTTCACTTGTCCCACAGCCGCGCCACTGCCCGCAGGACCCGGGAGAGAGGAGCAGGAGCAACCTTTATATGCCTCCAACTTAGTTGTAGGTAGGGGGGGTGTGCCTAGCTGAACTGCTCAGCAACGGTCTCCCTCCTACTGACGCCGCGGCAGGGAGCTGCTGAGGAGGCTCAGTGAGGAGCTGTAACTAAAAATAAGTAGCTCAACATCCGTTTAATCACAACGCCTGGCTTTAATGCTGTTTTTTCAAACTTTGAATGGCCGACGGTGAAGCAGTAAAGAAACACGCCTCTCTATTCCAAAGGTCAGAGCAGAGTTTGGGCAATAAACCAGCCAAGCATAAGATCAAAATGTTGTTTGTTGTTTTTTAAATAAATTTGTAAATTGTGCAGCATTGCATTGCCTTGTGCACCGATGTGTAGGCTGCTTTGCAATATTTCAGCAAGTTTCATTTATTTACTTTAGATTTTAATCCAAAACACTGAGTCTAAACTATTCAGTGGACTCTTTCTTGTAGATATATTGGAAACCGACCAAACCAAAACCAAGCCCCTGAAAGACTGACACTATGCAGCTGGGTGTGTAAAGTGACCACTGGCTTTCCACATTTGTCAATTGTTTAACTGAACCTCAAAGGTAAAATCAGGACACAAAAAGAGAAACTTTGGAAAGTAAGCTGAGCAAAATTATTATTTAACAATTTGCAGATGTTTTAAGTCAGTCAGGTTAAAAGTCGTGCTAGTAGCATTTACTGTTTACTGTAATGTGTTTTCTGCTCTGGGCTATTTGGATGATAAGTCTCTAAATTAGTTTTTTTATGGGACTTCCATGTTTTATTTCTCCACAGGACACAGTCATGTTTACTCATTTTTCTTTCATTTTGATACTTATTTCTCAGTTCAGGGATCAAGGACAGAAGCTGCTCCTAATTTTGTGTAATGCTCAGGGTTAGTATAAAAAAATCTAAAACAATTGATGGAAATCATGGAAATCATCAATAGAGGGGGGCGATACCGGCGAATGCTCATGAATTCAATGCTCAAGAATTCACTTGTGCACCAACCATGAAATCAAAACCTTGTTCACATGTGCAAACCACGCAGTCGGTTTATCATGTCATCCTTAACACTAATCCTTCCACCAGTGCTTTAATCGATCGATACCAAAAAGGCCTACTTTTGTATGATCCAAACCCTCCTTAGAAAACAATATGAAGAGTAACACATGAAATATGAATGGTTTATTTGGGAATTTGCTCAATAAAGCTATAATTCTGAAGCTATGCATTGAAAATAGGAAGAAAGAGTTAAATCAAACTTAGAACATAGCACCAGTCATAGTTATGTAATGTGCATAAACACGTACTTCTAAAAACCAAAATCTAAAAATCCAGTTTCTCATGTCTGTTGCACAGATGCCACAGTGGAATCGTGTCACCATGACGCTCCACCTGTTGACCAGCTTCAGCCAAAGCTGAGGTTCATAACAAGGTTAACAGTTGTTGTTGGCAGTATTTCAGCAGAATGGTTCCCATTCAGTCCATCTTTCCTCTGAAAAAGCAAAGCTTTCTTCCTGCTTCCTTTTCAGCGCTGTGGATGAAACCTGAGCTTCCATGCACACTTGTGTGTAATTAGCACACTGCCATGGCATTCACCTGTGATAGAAGAGTGAAAGCATGTGATTACTGTAAATGCACTGTAATCCTGACTGACAAATGTCCAGCCTGTTTTCATGAGAAACGTGTCAACACATATGGCAAACATCTTTTGTATTGCCACACTCAACAAAAGGGAAAAACTTAATTGTGTATTTATTTTAAAGGTCATTCTGATTGTTTTCTCTCTTAAGGCATTGGTTTCGGTTTATTCTGTTTACTTAGGGGTTGAAGTTTACATATCATGCCACAACAGTCAATGAAGAATAATTCATAGAGATAGATAGATAGATAGATAGATAGATAGATAGATAGATAGATAGATAGATAGATAGATAGATAGATAGATAGATAGATAGATAGATAGATAGATAGATAGATAGATAGATAGATAGATATCAGTAACACTATTTGGCCACTAGAGGGCAGTACAAGCAAACAAGTTCAAATTAACTATTACTCGGTTGTTTCACAGTTGTTTACTTGTGCTAGTGAAATCAAGGAGTATTTTACTTTGTGTAATTTAAAAAAAAAAAACGCCATTGCTTTTTATCTTTGCAAGTGGCAGCTGGGAGCTTTTGTTGTAGTCCTGAGCTTTGGAATGAACCACTGGTTAAAGAGTAACTACACCAGGGGAGAAATGTACACCACACTGACCTCTGTGGGATAAAGGTTTAAGTCTGTTGAACCTTTGACGTTCAAAGTATCAGTGTGGTCTGCACTGAGCAGAGGAAGAATAAAGAGCACATGGTCACTACTAGTTTGTTATGCAAGTAAAAACAGAAAGGGCTGCTTGTCTCAATGTCAACAGCTGCAGTGAGTCCAAAAGGTCCAGTTGTGTAGCTTGTTCCAAAAATGAAAAGCACTCACACATTGTATTGATCAGTTGGTGAGGAAGCATAGTGGGCAGGGTCATCGGTAAGTTCATTCATGATTTTTGGACTCAAAATGTAAAAATCCTTACTTCTTCAATAGACAAAAAGAAAAGACAGAAGCAAATGAAAGATAAGCAAAATCATTAGGAGTCATGTCACTATCATGACAATGAGAGTGGACCTCAACAAAACACCATCAACACAACACAGGGAGACACAAATGGCACATTTCTGGGCTATAATAAGAAGGTATTAAAGTGTTACTTCACACAGGTGTATGTGGTGGCTTTTAGGTAACACCAGGTTTTTGTGGTTATCAGCATTTCTAAACAACTGGAAAAGTACTCATCACTATTCCCTGTTTATTGGGTGTGTCTTAGTCGTTGTTTACATTGTGATCACACTACGTAACATATATTATCAAATGGAAGCAGCCATGTTTCAGATGGAGTGGACCTGACAGCAAGCTCTTGTAAATTTCCACTCTGAAATACTGACTGTGTGAGGCCGTGATCAATAATGAAAGTCTGGTCTTAATCAATGTTCTATTTTTGTTTGTTCTTTGTGAAAGTCCAGTATTATTCCAGCATTTAAAGGTAAAATATTTCAACACAGCAATAGCGATAGCATTCAGAGATCCTGTAAAGTACAAATGTTGCAGAGCATGAGAATGCATGGAATTTATTAAAAATTCACTAAAACATTGACTGATAAACCATTTGTTGTAACCTGAGTGGTTGCTCTCTTAGCAATAATACACGCAGACGCCGGTTACCGTGTTTACTTCGTTTACTCACACTCCGAGCAGCATACATACATCGGCCAGTAGGCGGAACATTACATGTGCAACACAACAGGTGTGCCTACTTTACTAGGGCGGGGTTACACGAGCCCACTGACAAAGGTTCCGGGGCGCAGCCCTCTAAGGCAGCAGTGATATGCATTCACTCTGCAACACTTCTCCCCCTTTAAGTGCAAACTTACAAGAGCACAAATTAGAACATAGACTTGTTACCTCAGTGGTTATAAAGTATTAAAGCATATGTTATCATTTAACTGCATTACTTTTTCTTTTGTTACACCAAACATTTTCATTTGCAGCAGATAGAAACTCATTTTTCTTAACCAACAACAAAACCACTGTATCTTGTTTTAATAAACATTTTTGAACTCTTTTCTTTTTATTTGCATATTTTTAACAGTTCAGTCTATCTGGAGGCTTGTGTTGCCTCTTTGATCTCCTTAGTTCTGGAGTGGGGTCTCCAGACCTGGGAACAGGGGCAGGTAGAGCCGCCTGCACAGACAGTCCATCAGGTGCCACATTGGTGAGCTCTGACAGTCCCTCATGTGACAACTCAGTGTGCTCTGGTGTCACTGGCACCACAACATCGTCTCCAAAACTGCTCACACTGTCCTTGTGCGAAACACACTGAGGACCTTTCCCTCCCCCATCATGGCGGATACGCAGGTGATCCTGGTGCCTGCGAACCTGCCGACCATCAGACAAGTCCACCACAAAAGACACTGGACCCGTCCGGCGGTGAATGACTCCTGGCAGCCAGGGCGAACCTGTGGCAAAGTTTTTAACATACACACAGTCCCCTGGGTGAAAAAGTCTCTCTTTAGCATGTTGGTCTCGTCGCGCTTTTTGCACATCCTGCGACCTGACGACTCTTGCTCTGATGTCTGGGCGGAGGAGATCCAGATGAGATTTTGGTCTCCGTCCCAGTAACATTTCCGCTGGGGGCACTCCAGTCACAGTGTGAGGTGTAAGCCTGTACTGGAACAGGAAACGTGAAAGCTTGGTTTCCAGAGAGTGTCCCGACATTTTCTTTAGTCCCTCTTTCAAAGTCCCAACAGCTCTTTCTGCTAAGCCGTTAGAGGCGGGGTGGTAGGGAGCAGAACAGACATGACGGATCCCGTTTTTCTCCATAAACTCTTTGAAAACCTCACTGGTGAAAGTGGGCCCATTGTCTGTCACAATCATGTCCGGCAGTCCATGTGTTGCAAATATGCCTCTAAGTGTCTCTGTAGTAACTGGGGCAGTGATACTTGACATGATATGGGCTTCGAGCCACTTAGAATAAGCGTCCACGAGCACCAAGAACATCCGACCCATAAATGGACCAGCAAAATCCAGATGAAGCCTGGACCATGGACGGCCTGGCCACTGCCATGGGTGGAGCGGCGCTGACGCTGGCATCTTTTGGTTCTGCTGACATTGTGAACATGCTTTTACCTTTTCTTCCAAGGCACAGTCCATCCCAGGCCACCACAGAAATGACCTGGCGAGGCTTTTCATACGCGATATCCCAGGGTGGGCATCATGTAGCTCCTCCATCACTTGTGCTCGCCCTGGGGAGGAACAACCACTCTGGAGCCCCAGAGCAGACAACCATCAAGCACGCTCAACTCAAGTTTGCGCTTGACAAAAGGTTTGTATTCCTCCTGCTCAACAGTCACAGGCCATCCTTGCATTATCCATCTCTTAACCTGTGATAACACTGGGTCTCTCTCAGTCCATAGTTTGATCTGTTTTGCTGTCACTGGGGAATTTGACAGTCTGTCCATCAGAAAAACAGTCTCTGGGGGCAGGCCAGTGTGACTTGGCGTGACAGGGAGAGGCAGGCGGCTGAAGGCGTCAGCATTTGCATTTTCACTACCTGCCTTGTACTCTATACGATACTGATATGCTGACAGGGTTAACGCCCAGCGTTGTATTCTCGCTGATGCCATGGCAGGAATGCCTTTTAACTCACTAAACAGACCCATCAGAGGCTTATGGTCTGTAAAGATGGTGAAAGGGCGACCAAACAGGTAGTGGTGGAAGCGTTTTACAGCAAAAACTATAGCTAGCCCTTCTTTTTCTAACTGTGAGTACCCTTTTTCTGCTGCCGTGAGAGTACGTGACACGTAGCTGATGGGCTTCTCACTCCCGTCCTCCATACGGTGAGAAAGCACCGCCCCCACGCCGTACGGGGAGGCGTCACAAGACAGGATCACATCCTTGCTGGGGTCAAAGTGCACCAGCAGTCGTGCTGAGTGCAACAGTCCTTTAACATGCTGAAAAGCTTCCTCCTGAGCCTGCTGCCACTTCCATGAACTGTCTTTGTGCAGGAGCAGGTAGAGTGGGGCGAGCACAGTAGAGAGGTCAGGTAAGAACTTTCCGTAGTAGTTCACTAAGCCCAGGAACGACCTGAGCTCTGCTACGTTCTTTGGACTTGGAGCCTCCTTTATCGCCCTCACTTTCTCCTCCACAGGTGACAGACCCTGAGCTGAAATCCGGTGACCCAGATATGTGACACTTGGAGCTTGAAAAACACACTTACTGCGCTTCAGACGCAGTCCAGCGTCTGACATCCTCTTCAGCACCTGGTCAAGGTTTCTCAAGTGCTCCTCTTCTGTCCTGCCAGTGACCAGGATATCGTCCAGGTAGACAGCGACATGAGGAATGTTCTGAAGCAAATTGTCCATAGTACGCTGGAAAATCGCTGGACTGGATGCAACACCGAACACCAAGCGGTTGTACTTGAATAGACCCTTGTGTGTATTGATAGTCACATATTGTTTTGATTCTTCGTCCAGCAGCAGTTGCTGGTACGCGTGACTCATATCCAGCTTCGTGAATGTTTTTCCACCTGCTAGCATGGTAAACAGGTCCTCCACACGAGGCAGGGGGTAGGTGTCGAGCTGTGAGGCCTGATTAATTGTCAATTTGTAGTCTCCACATATGCGTATTCCGCCATCTTCTTTAACAACTGGCACAATTGGGGCTGCCCAGTCAGAGAACTCAACAGGTTCAATCACCCCTGCTTGTTGCAGCCTCTCTAACTCAGCCTCCACTTTAGCTCTCATGGCATATGGCACGGTGCGTGGTTTGAAGAAGCGTGGCTGTGCTTCGGGGTCCACACACAACTTCACTGATGTGCCATTGAGGGTGCCAAGCTCGTCTTTAAAAACATCTGCATATTTAGCTAGAATGTCTTGTACTACTGTGATGTTTTTGACTTCCCCCCAAATGTCACCCCAATTTAGGCGAACTTTCTGCAGGAGATCACGACCCAACAAACTAGGCCCCTCCCCCTCAACTACTAGCAGTGTAGCTTTAGCCTTTTGTCCATGATACTCAATGTCCACATCTATAGCGCCCACAAGTGGAATGCACTCACCCGTATATGTTTTCAGTCTGATATTAGTCTCTTTAAGTTCAGGTGCACCATCTGAGTTCCACAACTTATGGAAAGTGCCTTGACTAATCACTGAAACTGAGGCACCAGTGTCCACTTCCATTTTCAGTTCACTGCCGTTTACCTGAAGTGCTGTATAGATGGGCTCAGCCCGCGGCTGACCAGTGACATTGAACATGTTGAATGAACACTGCTCCTCGTGCTCTTCACTCTGCAGGTGATGTGTGTTCATCTTGGGCTTTGATTTTCCCCATTCTTTCTTTTGTTTATTTTTAGCTCCCCTGCACTTTTTAGCAATGTGTCCTTTTTTCTGACAGTTGTGGCAAACCGAGTCCTTAAAACCACAGTCATTTGCGAAGTGAGCTCCCCCACAACGATAACACTCCACGGACTTTAATGGCTTGCCTCTTTTTTCTTTTGACATCAGATGAACGGCGCCTGGCTGCGCACCGCCGTTAGCATTTTTAATGTCTTTAGTGTTGTTAGCTGCTGTTTCCATAGCTTGGGCGATCTCAAGCGCTCTTCTGAAAGTTAGCGTGGCTTCTCCCAACAAACGGCGCTGCATGCCGTCGTCATTAATCCCACAGACTAACCTGTCCCGCAGCATGTCCTCCAGCACAGCTCCGAACTCACAGTGCTCGGATAACTGTCTCAGCTCCGCGACAAACGCAGCCACTGTCACTCCCGGCTTGCGTGAATGAGTGTGAAACTTAAAGCGCTGGACAATTACAGATGGCTTTGGGTTGTGGTGGTTCTGCACCATGGTTACCAGTTCTTTGAAGCCGATGTCTCCCGGTCTCCGCGGCGTGGCAAGATTGCGGATGAGCTTGTACGTCTTGGCCCCGCACACACTGAGAAGAATCGACCGCTGTTTTCCCTCGTCTCTAATGTCGTTAGCGAGGAAAAAGTGCTCCAGTCTCTCGACATACTCCACCCAGTCGCCGTCCTCCTCGACAAACTCGGTGAGCGAGCCGACGGTAGCCATTACTGTTAACTGCGCGCCAACTTCTTCTTCGACTCATGCGGTAACTTTACCTACTCGGCAACATAAATCCTCGGCTTGACTTGCGTTCTTAATCCTCGTCGCCAGTGTTGTAACCTGAGTGGTTGCTCTCTTAGCAATAATACACGCAGACGCCGGTTACCGTGTTTACTTCGTTTACTCACACTCCGAGCAGCATACATACATCGGCCAGTAGGCGGAACATTACATGTGCAACACAACAGGTGTGCCTACTTTACTAGGGCGGGGTTACACGAGCCCACTGACAAAGGTTCCGGGGCGCAGCCCTCTAAGGCAGCAGTGATATGCATTCACTCTGCAACACCATTTATACTGAAAGTAAACATATCTGTGTTATGAATCTTTACTGGGGAATATCTTTTAATGTTTTTAAAAAAAAAAGTTTAATTATTTTGCCAATTTGTGGTATCAAACAATATTTCTCTTTTGATTATCAATGATTTTTTTCCCTAACCTTTTTCCTTATTGGTCACATAACCTCAGATAATTCAAAGCCATTGGAGGATGTGAAACTGTGTGTTACAGCATGTCTGTGGGTGGGAAGTGGGGGTTGGGTCAAGGCTATAAAATGTGGACAAATCCCAATGGGTATGTGTGACAGACACAGAGGAAGAGAGAGAGAGACAGACAGACACACACAGAGAGAGAGGCAAATAGAAAGTGAGCAGAGAAGAGAAGAAGAGCTGTTAGAAGAGAGGAGGACACAACCAGAAACAAACTTTGACGTGGACTACTGTGTGATGTGGGAGGCACCTCTTAAATTCTTCTTGAGTGTCTGAATTTGAGCTTTACTTGAGTTAGAAAATCAAACCAACCACTAAAATCAAAAGGGACAAAGGAAAGAAGAAGAAGAGGAAATGAAGGACCCGGTACAGTCACTAGAACTTGGAGTCTCTCAGCAGAAAGAAATTAAAACAACTCGACCAAGAGTTTGGCTAAAAAATGAACTTGTTCGTGTTGGACTTGCTGAATCGCTTTGCACATATGTCATGATGGTAAGAAACTATTTATTATAAAAGTTGACATTATGTGTTTAAACTTTTACGTGTTTATTTATTTTTTTACATTCATTCTGATTACAACTTCATTTTTTGAGCTCTTCCTCTCTGTTGTGAACATTTTGCCATGCTTATCTGCAACAGCCACAAGCCATTAATTATTAATGTCATGCTCTTGACCCTGATAACATGCCCCTGTCTACCAAACACATGGCACGTTTCACCGTCACATGGCGGGGGGCGTTGGTGGGGATTGGTAGGTTCGAGTGGGTGAACCAGGAAATCAAGTATTACCAGAGGAATGGTCAGGCAGTGGGCCACATGGAGGGAGGGATGCACGAGTCACATGTTATCTGTCAGCTGTTACAATAAACCCTATACTTAGAGCGAACACGCACACATTGGTGAGCACATGCTGGAGATAAGCATGTGAGTGAACTCACTGGTAGATTGCATTAAACTTGCTGTGTTTGCATCTGGGAAACCAGTTTTACTCTTAAAATAAATATGCATAACTTTCAAAGGAGGAACCACACTTTTCCTGTTTCCTGAAAGACTCGTTGCTTTTTTTCCCAGTGTCAGCTTTCCTTCCCCTCTGGGCCCACAGTCACTTTCACTGAAGTTAGAAGTTAAATAAAAGAGCGAAAACTCCCCCGTTCAGTTTCTTTAGCACACAAATGCAGCGCCACAGTTAACAAAACAACACTCACACTTTTAAGCAGGGCCGGCCCTGTACATGTGGGGGCCCTAAGCAGGATAAAATTGGGGGCCCTGCCTCACAGTGTATACCGTCAAATATTTATAAAAAAAAAAAAACAGCTGCCATATGCAACCCTTGAGTATTTTATTGTACCTCTATCAACATGATGGTGAGGAGATATTTTATTACTAATTAAACAGTAGCCTATTGCGCCACCTGAGACAGTAAAAATTATTTTACAATTATTGTTTACAGAAAATAGTGCTAATGAATGTAGGTCCAGGGGGATAGATTGTACTACTACTTGTAAATTACACTTTACCTCTGAGTGTTTTTTTAAACATACAGTTGATATTCTGACCCTGGCCTGCACAGTAGGAGCAAGTGATTACTGACCCTTTATATTACTGCCTAGACTGAAATTTGAACCATAAATGTATTTTTGTGTGGTGGCCTGGGAAAACCCTTCACATGGTGGGATTTTGACATTTTCATTTTTTGATATTTCCATAAGTTCTGAGCTGTTCATAACTGTTTGAATTACTGAGAAAGCCCTCCCAGATCAAAAGTTATGGTCATTTTAATCTAGGCCTATCATGACTAAAAACTTGAAAAGTGAGAAAAATGGCTTAGAACGTATGTGCTGTAACATTCTAAAGACGAGCGGACCATGAAAAACAACATACAAAACATGAAATATCCTCTGAACTATATATGATAGAGACGAGCAGCAAACAGCGTCTGAATCGCGGGGTTTTCCGCTTTCCGAGGGTCCTTGAATGTGCCATCGGCAAACAGACGCTAAACTAATTAGCGCCGATGCTAAACCAAACCGAACGTACGGCGCGATGCGACGCTTACACATTGTTTTACAAAACATCATCAAAACATTATACTGTAACTTCGGAACCGTTTATGATAGAGACGAACTGTAAAAAACATCTGAATCACGGGGTCCTCTGCTTTCCGAGGGTCAGTGAATGACACCTTGATCAATGACAACAAGACCTGAAAACGGCAGCTCTCCGCTGTCGCTGCTGCTGCAGCTCCGCTGCTCTGTGGCTCAGCTGATAACACTTGGTAGGATACTCGCCACAAAAAACATAATAAGTTTTTGTTTTCTGAAAATATTTATTCACCACAATGTAGTGGGGGTTAAACAAAATATAAAAATCCACCTATTTTGGCTGTTTGACAGAATAGAACTTTGGCGACATCCGACGGGTTTGGGGGCCCCCCATTGGCTGCGGGGCCCTAAGCAGCTGCTTAGTTCGCTTATAGGGAGGGCCGGCTCTGCTTTTAAGCTTAACTCTCACAGACTGACTGAAACTGACTTAATTGGCGCAGCTCAACCCGTTCATCTGTTTTCTGGTTTGCACAGCCGTCTTGTGGGCATGTTGTCCCCAAAATTAGACTTTGAGTTGTCCCTTCTCTGTAATCATCACGTGTGACCTTGCCTGTGAATTGTTGGTTCTCTGTGTGTGCAGGTGTTTGGCCTGGGGTCTGTGGCCCAGGTAGTGACAGGACAGGGAGCATTCGGACAGTACCTGAGCATCAACATAGGTTTTGGACTGGGTGTGGCTATGGGGGTTCATGTTGGAGGAAAAGTCTCAGGTATGAGAGTCGACCTTTACAAACCTTATACCACGAAAAAATAATGAATATAGTTGCTCATACGCTATATTTCTCATGCCTTCTTGCACCATCAGGAGCTCATATGAATGCTGCAGTGTCATTCACAATGTGTGCATTTGGTCGCCTTGCATGGAGGATGTTACCTGTGTACGTTTTTGCCCAGCTACTGGGATCATTTCTGGCAGCAGGGACAGTTTATGCCGTCTATTATGGTGAGGACACTCTGCACTCTCTAACACACTTTAAACAGCAAACCTGCATTGTCATACTGACAGTATTTGTCATATGTTTCCGTGTGTAGAGGCCATTCATGACTATTGTGGAGGAAACCTGACTGTAACTGGTGTAAAGGCCACAGCTGGAATTTTTGCCACCTATCCGGCGCCGTACCTCTCCCTGCTGGCTGGATTCATTGACCAGGTAGCCATGAAAGTGGATTAAAGGATTACAACTACAAATCACCATCATCTGACAGACACCCCTAACCGTTTTCTTTGTTGTATTGTTTTACACTCGTCTATCATAACATGCGTTTTATGTGATGTTTGTTCTGTGTGTGTGTGTGTGTGTGTGCCAGGTGTTTGGCACAGCCATGCTGCTGCTGTGCCTGATGGCTCTGTCCGACCAGAGGAACAAACCGGCCGCAGCAGGCAGCGAGCCTGTCGCAGTGGGACTCCTGGTTCTGCTTATTGGCATTTCTCTGGGCAGCAATAGTGGCTATGCTATCAACCCCACCAGAGACATCGCACCCAGGGTCTTCACCGCCATAGCCGGCTGGGGAACCGATGTATTCAGGTGAAATACAGGAGGAGGAGGCTTTTCTGTTAATAATTAAATAGCCTTGATAGTTTTTTTCCCCCAAAAAACATCAAAACCACACATCTGAACATTATAAACAATACAAAGCTAAAAAGTTAAAGTTTCATCTATTAATAGTTCTCTATTTCTATCTGTGCAGGGCTGGAAATGGGTGGTGGTGGGTCCCTCTGGTCGCTCCCCCCATTGGAGGTGTATTGGGTGCGGGATTCTACAAAGCCCTGGTGGAACTGCACCACCCGCCCCTCTCTGAACAGGATGGGGGGGAGGAGGATGAAGAGGAGGAGGAGGAGGAGGAGGAGGAGAAGGCTCCTCTAGAGAAACAGAAAACCATCTGTGCAAATGTATGTGTGTGAGAAACCCTGCTAGGTGAGGCGTTAGAGGCGTCTCTGTGGAGATCTGTCCGCAGTGGAAACATTCCAGCATGATGAGGGTTAAAAACAAACAAATAGAATAGACCAAAAAAGAAACGCTCAGGTTGGGGGCTTCAAACTTCTTGAGAATATATATATCTATATATCAAACACATATAAAATGGCTCTATTACATAATTTAATTCATATGCTATTCAAGTACTGACTGTATAATTCACAGTCTGACTATATAAACAAGACAAGGGCCATTTCATGCATGAAAGAGAGACAAAAACACACTTGCTGGCTTTTATTTTGTGTTTGGAAGAGGAGTAGTAGCTTAGTATCATCCTAATACAACAGTCATGAGCGTGGAAGTTACAGTGTATGTAAAGAAAACCAAATAGCCCCAATACGTTGCACTTAAATCAACATGTATCCTTGTGAAAATATTACTGAAACAGTAGGAGTTGGCTCCTCACAGCACATGAAAGGGCAGAGGCACAACCAAAGACAATGTACGCACTGCCCTAAGGCAAATGTGTCTTGAAAAACTAAACCCATATTAAGTCTGCAAAAAACAACAACTTTATCTCGAAAATATCAGAATACAAATCTATTGTTGATTTGTGAGATTTCAAATACATTATATCACAGTATGAGTCAAGCACTGCAGAGACACAAGAGCTTAGGATGACTAAAGCCTATAGCTTGATGGTTTATTGCCTGGTCTTTCATCATGTAACATCTAACACTTCATTTAAATACACACTTAGCCTACATACGTTTGATGCTGAAGCTCCCGGGTGTCTACAGTATTGTGTACACATGGCAGCTTGCACAGAAGCTCTGAATTGTGGGTTTTTCAGTGAGTCACATGACAGTGTCTGCACCTTTACTGCCCAACTGAAACCAACACAGTATTATTTTCTTACTGTTTCTTTTAAATTCAGTTACATTGACATAAATTTGTCTTATTTATCAATTTTAAAACATATTTTATAATTGTATATATTATATATATAAATGTTATTGTTGCTTAATACATTCAAAATTAAAATCATCTACAAACTGAGCCTAGTTATAATAACTACAAGCTATAAGATGATACAATGCCCTTTCTGATAAGTGAATACTGTGAGTTACTGTAGCCTATTGCATGTGCATTACCAGAAGCACATGAACATAATTTATGAATTGGCTGCTTTGAATTATTTCACCAGGAGGTGTCAGTAGTGGACAGTGAGTTTAATGAGGCTGAAAATGATGAAATTGTTGCTGATGCACTCTGCTGCTTCCCAAAGCCTCAGTTTTCCATCACTAACAGTGAAAGGTGAACAACAGTAGTTGAGTTGTCAGGCCAGTGAATTGTTAACCACCAAAACATAAACAAGGTTAGAAACCCTGTTTTACATATGACGTCGGCTGTGCCACTTTAGTCACATGTTGAGCCAAATAAACCTTGTCTATTCAGACATTCAGCAAAAAGTCTAGCCACTGAATTGCTTGCCTGCTCCTCTGAGCCATGATGATCATGCAAACACACGATTGCAAGTTTTCCCCTTGAATGTGAACCTTCTCATCGCTTTGTCCCACTGTGTCTTCCTGTGTTGCCTTGGCTCTTGGTGCCGCTTCCTGAGTTGCACTGTGCCGACTGCTTCTTCTTGGGTGCGGGTACCTTGGCTTTGCCTTTGAAGGCCTTGGTAGGATCCAGTTTGTTAATATAGGAATCTCCTGCAGGGTCAGCTGGGCTGGGCTCGCAGCTGAAGGTCAGCGGCTGGTACAGGGATGCCCACTGCTGCAGAGAGAATGGCATATAGAGATTGTAATGCTTTTTATGGTTATGGGGACATAAATTATCCGAGAATAGCTTCCCCGATGACTATGAAAGTAAAAAGTAGGAATGCTACAGGGAAATTGCAAAAGTCTTACTACCTCCTTTACTTGATGTGCCTACAATGCAATTTACAATCTTGGGATTTTCGGGCATTCATTGCATAGGGGTAAAAAAAGACTTGAAAAAGCAGCAATATATCTAATGGACTAGGGTGCAATTTTCCCTTTTCAGAGGTTGAAGCTTTGTGTAAGTGTCTTAAAACGTTGCTGTGTTGACCTGCTTAAATGTTTTATCAGCCAGTATTGTAGTAACCTGTAAAGGCAACACAACGAATAAATGTATTTTATAAACTTGCACTGACTCCAAGAGTATTTTTTATCGACAGAAGCCTACAATATATTTTTTTGTATTTTAACTATTTTGATAAATTCTGAAAGCAAAAATCTAAATTAAAGAGAAGACGCATAATGATGAGTTGTAGCAGACGCCACAGCCTCATGTAAGACCATTTTTGTATCATGTAGTGTCCTTAAATTCCCTTTTCTGATTAAAAAGGAGCCCGCTGTCATTAATTAGCAAACCAGAACTTGAGAAAAACAGTGATTGTGTTAAAGGACTCACTAATTATATCTGTCAGCGAGTAGGAAATATGACAGAAATAGAGGGAACAATTCAGGCAACACACAGTTAGATGAATCATAGTCTGATGAATTATGAAAGATCTGGGCCTCTAATTAAGTTCTGTAGTTCTTAATCTTATCCAAGTGAAAAATGATAAATGACACAAGTATGTGCCACTTAACAACAAATCTGTTCATTTGACTGGTTCTTGCAAGAGGGTCATTGTCTTTTGATTAAAGTTTCTTGCTACCTTCGCCTGGGGGCTGGGGCCATATGGGGTGAAGGAATACTGCCACTCAGGCAGACCCAGGTGCGTTATCATCAGACGGTAATAAGAAGTGAAAGTTGAAGTCAGAAAATGCCAGTAGAGAGATCGATCCAGGAACCAGACTTCGCTCTTCTGGGCTACCACACCTGCAGAAGACAAAGAAAAACATCTAAATTACACTAACTTATTGTATATAACAAGGTTATATCACAAATCAAGTTTTGTTATTTAGTAAAATAAGTTAAAAACATAATAAAATAAAAGACCTGGAGTGCAGTTTTTGTAGACCAGGCAC
Source organism: Decapterus maruadsi (assembly GCA_030347415.2). NCBI lineage: Eukaryota > Metazoa > Chordata > Actinopteri > Carangiformes > Carangidae > Decapterus > Decapterus maruadsi. The sequence continues at coordinate 7,398,417 of CM064896.1, read as the reverse complement.
ACCTTTCCATTCCCCCCACAGGAATCCAGCTCAAAGATACGACTCCGTGAATCAAAGTGGGGTGCAGCTGGAACACGCTCTGACCCTGGCAGATAGCAAATAATGCATCTTGAATTAATATTTACTTTCCAGTCAAGATTAAATTCTTTATCATTCTTTTTGCATATTATATTTACCACCTTCTGTGCTGTTTTCCTCCCAGTCCAGGTCAGCCAGTGAGGGCGCATTAGGAAGAGAGAAAAGTGACACTGGTTGGAGCAGTGGGCTCAGTCTGGCCACACTATTAACCATCATGCATCCAAGGGGAACACATTCATCTGAAAGGCAAACACATAGACATATATGCTTATGGTTATCATAGTAGCATTAATTAATAGGTTGTGATTTTTGTGAGACAGAAGACCATTACACCATGAGGTCACCTACTGTCTAGCTTTACACTCCAGGTGAGTGTAAATCCATCCGTTGTCAGGTAGAAATCTCGCAGATCTTCTGGCAAGATGCACGTGTTTTTCTGTGGAGGAAATAATTCATCACATTCACGTGTGTGTCATGAACGTTCAACGAAGACTTTACTACTATGATATTATGGCGGTGCACGTTTTCCACCTGTTCCCATGAAAGCAGGCTCCTTTTCTCTGCGGGCTCCCTCTCTGCGAAACGCACATCAACGACACCTGGCATGTTTTCTGATAAAACACAGACAAATTCATAAAATATATTATATTTGCTTCCCATCAGGCCACTCATCTGTTTGCTAGCTAACATGAACCCAGACGTTGCCAGTTTCAGAGCAAAAAGACCCAAGCTAATACACACCCAGTATCCGTGTAATGCCAAGGGTTAGCCTCTCGGCAACACCTTTAAACGACAAGCTCTCTTTTATCTCCTCCATTAAACAGACTGGCGTTAAAACTTTGCAGAAATTCATGTGGTGAGCATCCTCTGCGGTTGGTCCTGCCTCAATCAACCTTGCTCCATCTACAACATCATCAGCTGGCGAAGCAAACATTCACACAGGAAGCGACAAGGCAAAAGGACACATGTTTAAGCCAATAGAAAGCCGCCTTTCTGTCGCATAACCAATGGGCTTCTAATGCTGCATTCGCCAAAGCTCGGAACTCGCAGCTTTCCAACCTCTTGCTTGGAAAAAATGCAATTGAACGCCACCCCAAGTCGGAGCTCCGCTCGCCGAAGTCGAAGAAAAAAACTCCTACTTCTTCGAGAATCAGTTATCAGGACTTTCTCCCCCCGTTTTTCCCGGTTCGACATGTTTTTGGTAATTTTGGCGTGCTGCGTCTCGAACGGAATCCGGAGTTTTCAACTGGGAGTAGAAGATTCCGAGTTGCGAGCCGTCTCGAACGCAGCATGTTGCAACAGAAGGGCGGGACTACGATTCCTTAGCAACGCGCTTGGCTCCCGGGGAGTGGTGGCGGTTGATTCAACATGGCGGCAGGGAGAACTAAAAGTGGAACTTCGGGGATATTTTGGATGAAAAGCGGTAAACTTACTTTTTTACCGAACTGCACTGGCATTCTTGTATTGTTTGTAGTCTTTCATGTCTTATTTGGGTGCATTAAATCAAACAGAATATCACAGAAAGTACTTTTGTGTCAGTGCTGGGATGTTGTTATTTTGTGAGGAAGTGCGAGCTAGTTAGCTAAAGTGTTTTGTCATCGTTGACTTAAGTTAATTTATTGTTACCTACTTTATGGTGAAACCTTAAGGCTAACAGTATTTATGCTTTTTGCAATTACCCGTCAACTCTGTGATGTTTCCAAATGCTGCTGAGCTCAACATGCAACACACCATGTAGAAAACTAGCTAACATTTTTTCTTCCTACAAAAGAATAAGTGTCATCTCGTTTTTTCTTGAATGAATCATTTAGATAGCGTTATGGGGCATATGCATTACCAAGTTTCACCAAAGCTAATTAAAAAGTTAACTTAAAGTGTCTGTCCTCTTTTCTTGCCTGTTTCCCCCAATGTCAGATGAGGAGCTGCCCCTGGCGTTTGTTCCTGGTGAGTCTTCACTAACATTGTTTGAACAATTTTTTTTTTGAACTCACTTCAGAAAGGATTTTTATGAAGCGGGTTACCACATGGGATTGTCTTCTCTTTCTTGTCTGCCAATAAACTGTCTCAGGAGTGGATGGAGCGGCAAAACCTCAGACCCCTTTCAGTTTGAGACCAGGCAGCACCGGTAGTAAAAGAGGCACCAAGATGTGGGGAGCAGCCAGGCGTGGATCTGACTCCAAGAGTGAGGCTACACTAAAGAAAAGTGGCAAGAAACAGAAACACTTACAAAGCGATCACTCAGGGGCTTACACCAAGGAAAAAGTGTCACTTCTCCACAGTGCTGCTGAGGCAACAGAGCACACACCTTCCCTCGACTCTGACACTTTTCTCCCTTCATCACAGGTAAACTATTGTTTTGTGGGCTGTTTTTCTCTCCCTCCACAGATAAAAGATGACATTTTTGAATATATAGAAGAAATCCTGGATAATCTGGATATTTGTAGAGCAAAGCAGGGGAGAATTTAAACCTGCAGAATGTCACCATTAGTCTCTGTTAATATCTTGCTCTGACTGCTCTTTGCACAGGTTTTTTCGGAGACCAGCAGAGCCAGGAGCCAGGTCTGTTTGAAAGACCTCTGTCCTGAAGATAAGCGCCGAATTGCAAACCTCATTGGAGAACTCGCCAGGTAGCCAGAAGTATATAAACTCTGAGATAGTGTGTTACTGTTGGCATGCCAGAAGTTAATACCAGATTGAAACCTTTTAATTTCTCCACCACTGGCATACATAATGTAGGCCACTTATCCTGACAGTCTGTTCTTTATTTCTTGTTTTTCCAGAGTGAGTGAGGAGAAAGAAGAGTCGGTGCAACGTCTTAAAGATGAACAGGAAAATTTTGAACGCAAGATTGGACAGCTGGAGCAGCAGAACGTGTTAATAGCGCACGAGAGGGAGAGTATCCTTTCAAAAATAATTAAGCAAACAAAAACCCAGCAGCAGCAGTTAGACTGTCGTCTCTGCAGTGATTGGAGGCGTGATTTGTTTTGTGTTTTTCGTATTGTAATTTTATGAAACGTTAATTGTGCTACTGCAAATAGTGCAGGTTCAGAGTGGGGCAGTTAATGACTGCAGGTCTGTTGATCCACAGGGGCTGAAAGTGCTGGTTGTTTTTGATTAATTTGTTTAATGTTGTAAAATGTGCCTCATGGTGTGTTGATTGCTATTTGGTATCTGCACTGCTACGGCTGATGCACAATGTGGTGCACTGAAGCCAGAGGTCCCTTGAGAGTCCCAGGGTATAATGGCTATATCAGCGAGGAAAATACCACCAGGATGTCTTAATAATGAATTCTTAAACTGTATGATAAGGTGAGGATTCTTTAAAGATGAGGATTCTTTACACTGGAATAGTGGTCCTACGGTAGAGTCAAGGTTTCTCCCTGCAATGTTGCTGATTAGCACTACTTCAACCTAAGAGGACGAATCAGTAAAATTAAATAACTATTCTCAGTCCTCTGTGATAGGTGCATATTCCTTGTAAGATGTTCTTTAACTTCCACAAATGATTTATTGGTGGCTTCATGCTTCTGGTCGTGTGTGTGTGTGTGTGCTATTTCATCCGATAGTCTGCAGGGGGCAGTGTTGTCTTAGGTAAGACCACGCACAGGCTTTGGCCAGTACCCTTCAATCTGATACAAAAGACAGACAAATAGAGCGGATGTATTTAAATTATTTGATGCTGCTGCAGTTGTCTTTTGCGAGTGCTCGTAGCTTATCCGCTGTTGTGTACAGAATCAATTTCATGGTTGGGGACATGGCCCACACCATCTAAATCATCTCATCATCCAAAGATGAATTTTGATATTTACTGAGAAGACTACTGTGTTTGTTTTCACCCTGTGCTTTTGTGACCCACCTTGAATGCTGAATATTAACTATAGGATATTTCCTCAGTCCCTTCCTACAAAATCTGATGCGTTGATTGTTGGTCACCAACTTTTTCTTGATTGTCTATCGTGAGGGTAATGCTAGAGTTATGGTGATGGTGTGCTGTTTATTTCATCCCACAACCCCCCTACTGTCTTCATAACAATTCTGCCCAGGTCAGACCACATCATGGCCAGCAGTCAATTTAGGTTAAAAACACTGCGAAATATGAAGAGTAATTGACCCAGCTGGTAAATTGCACGATTGGCAACGGCGGCGGGGAAAATTAGGAAAGCACAACTCAATTAAAGGCACTTTGGCTCAGAGACTTGGCATTTACACCAAACTTCTAAACTCCATTAAAAAGGTATTTGAGAGGGAAAAGTGTTGGGATCCAAACACCTCAGGGGGGATAACGCAGTCTTTTAAAGTGCGTGTAAGAGTCATGAAGGCTCTTCGCAGGCAGAAGGTTCCGGCACTTCTCTGAAAGGTTAAGAAGGCACCAAAGGCAAACACACTGAATGAGAGTCTTGTCAAGTCTAATTCCATTACGCCTCAGCTTATCTTATCTAACCAAGATTCAGAGTTGTCAGGTGTATAAAGAACGTAAGGCTATACCTTAGCCCCAAGCCACCTAGGATGAGAGGGAAAAAGTACCCTTGATATTTGGGGCGTCGAGATGACATTTGGAACAGACTGGCACACAAGACTGAATTTGTGTTCAGAAAAGGAAGGATGCCTTTTGTACTTCAAAGCATGTTGGCATGGGCAGATGTCAAGGTGGCGTTACTAACGCGGTTCACAGTTCGACTCGCCGTATCCAGAACAACGCACAGCAGGCGCTGCAGCTAATGCCATTTATTGAGTTGAAACAATTGGAGGGAATCCTCAGGCCATAGAGAGAGGGGAATAACAGCCCTGTTAGGATGTGTCATTAAAAATACTACATGTTGTGATAGAGGATTACCAGAGCTAAATCCATTTTTACCCTCCCAGGTTTTGGATGGGTGACATTTACAATGTGGAAATCTGGTTCTATCAAGTGTGCTCTTTGTGATAAGCATACATCACTAGATTGCTTCTGGAGGATTCTCATCTCTTTGTTTTTTTGAGAATAAGCCCCTGATATTCCTTGATGCAAACCTTGTGCCTGCATCTTTCCTCCTTATGATGTGGTTGAAACCATATAGTGTAAGATGCAGTCTACTGGAGGTGTTAGAAAACAAATAAAAAACTCAGTTCTTTTCAGTTTCTTTCCATTGAATCTCCACCATATGGACAGACATATAGTAGATAATGTGGTTTTGACTTTCTGAATTGAAAACTTTTATGAGCCTTCAAATTTGCGGAGCTACATAATAACAGAGTCTTTATCTGTGAAGACGTTTTGAAACATAAAATACGTTGAGGTGCTGTCATTTGAGGCTTAAGTTCAGCTTTGCAAAGAGATGTTATTGTTTGACAGGTACCTTAGCGTAAGGTTTTTATTGTTGGCTGCTGAACTCAATTGAATAGAAACACATTGCACTGGACTATCACGACCTTGATATGAAATAAAAGTCTTTGCTAAAATGATCCAAATTTAATTGAGCTGCTATTGGCTCACCTCTTACTGTTTATTGTGCGGAGGTTTGGCTTTGTGAATTGTAGACTTGTCTATGGACCGTCTAACTCACAGATATTCCATAGACATAAAATACTTTGTGCAAATCTAATTTCTAATGATTCAGCGAGACACAACTTAGTTTGCGCCCACTCATATTACTCACCGGTTGTGGTCATAACAGTGAAGATGCCTGAGAACGTTTCTTCTCTTTATTTGCTTTTTGAATCTTAAAGCCATTTTCAGAATAATTGTTCTCCTGCATGTTGAGTTATTTATTGGTTTGTGTGACTCACACTCTTTGTCTCTTCTCCAGATTCAGTAGTATTGAAGCAGTTATGTAAACTGTCTTCTTCTATTAATTCCCCGTCATTGCTTCCTTACACACAAATTCATACACATCAGTCTCCTCCCCCGTTTCCCTCACATTCCTGCTCGGGCTCAATCTGTTTGGCACAGTGTGTTAAAGCGGGCTTTAAAATATTCCCCCCTCTTGTGCAAATTTGTTCCACCTTGAAGTGGATTTCATTATTTCATTTGAGCCTCGGCCTGACAGGGAAGTGAATCATTTTGACAGACCCGTCTGAAGCCTCTTCAACCCAAGCCCTTGATTCCGAGTATTTTTGGAGCAGGGGGGAGGAGTAAGTCATTGTTGGCACTTTGCAGCTCTGATGTAAACCAGGGGCTTGCCGAGTGCTTGGCCCCCATTGGCTGACATCCAAGGCTGTGGAGGAAGCATGTTTAGTGTAGCGACGGGCGGAGAGGTGGAATCTTATCAGCGTCGCTCCACTCGGTTCAGATTACCTAGCGTTTGCTGTCCAGGGACTGCGTCAGCCTGTCAACACATTAACACACATTACCTTCATTTATGGCATTGGGATGCTCTGATGCTGCGGCCCTGTTGTTTCTATAGCACAAATAAATATGTATCTGGTTTTTGCACGGTCCTCACTATATGTGGAATCGTATCCAGCATATACATTACTATACTGAATATTTGCGTCAAGTGCGAAACATTGGTTTTAGGCATAAGATCATGTGTAAATGTATTTATATATAAATAATAAATATAACAACAATAATCTCTCTCTATATATACAGTATCTATATATAACAAATATATACATATACATATTTATTTATATATTTAGCAAATCCGGTGAAATATGACCTGTAGGCTTTTTTTTTTTACTCAATTCTCTATCTTGGATTGCGGTGAGGTGTAGCTGTATAAGCATATTCAGTATCTCCCCTTCAAGACCCTTATTCATGCTGCATAAATAGACCTCCCAGCACTGGTTTACATGATGTGATGTCCTTGTGATGTCCTTAAGTTTTCCATATAGGACTACCTCCTCCTTGCACATTATCAGTGGAGCGGTAGAGGAGCCTTACTTAGATGGAGGGTTCAATCAAAGTGTTTCCTCACATTTCCCAATGTTTATGGAAGCTGCTGCATTGCATTTGTCTGGTGTCTGGTCCTCAATTCAAAGTCGTCTCCGCTCTCTTCTCTTTCCCTCTGTTTCATTTCCGCAGCCTGATTGAAGTCCTCTAACGACCAAAGTGTTTTCTTATGGAGTGTTCCGCCAACTATTCCTTCAATAAGACTCTACTTTGAACTTTGATTTTCTCTTAAAATAGGGGATTTTTTTTCAAAAGGATGCTGAGAAACTCATCAGCTGTGGGAGCAGGGCCACTATCATAAAAAGATATGACCTGGAGGAACACACTTTATGGTCAGCGCCGGCAGAAGTGTGTGTGTGTGTGCTACTTGCTTGGTTGTAGAGTTTGTGTGTGGGCTGTTTACAGAGCAGGTGGGGAATTTGTGCTCTCATGTCTTGTTTTGTTTGTGTGCTCTAGAAAGTCAGGGAGTCAAACTGAGGTTGATTATTGAATGTGCGAGTGTGTCTGTGTGTAGTCTCTCCATTCTCGTGCTCATTATCTTTGTATGTGCTAGTGTGGTGTGGTGCTGCCACTGTCATTAGTGGGCTCCTGAGGCGCAGCAGTAGTTCCGCTCCAGATTAGTTTTCTTGTGTCTGCCAGCTCTCTGTCTGGCAGATAGCCTGGCACGGCACTGCCCAGCTCAGCTCAACACAGCTTGGCCCGACCCAGATGGCGAACGCTCTGTGCCACAACAACAACTTTGATTTTGCTGGCCTCCTCTCCTTCTGTTTTCAACTTTGCTGTTCACCCTACTTTTCTGGTCCAATGTGTAATTGATTGCAGAAACAAGGATTTAATTCAGATTGTCAATCTACACCCAGGATATTTTTTCCCTTTCAATTTATCCTTAACAAAATGTTTTCTGTGTGCACAAAGTTACATTTTCAGTCGAGCCACACAGTGGATTCACTTTTAGAGGACATGCAGTTCTGTTAGTTTTCATTTTCTTACTTTGAAAACTATTTCTTTTCATCACAGTATTCATATCTGCATCACTTTCAGCCATGCAATTTCTCCCACAGTGTACTTACTCTCAACTGAATCAGTGGCCTTTAATGTTATAGGCTAAAGGTTGAGTTGTGTTGCTTTCAGTTTTGTTATTGTATAACTCTGTTAGTTACTTAACCCTTGGTCCTCCAGGCCTGCAACAGCAGTACAGAGAGTGCCAGGAGCTGCTTGCGCTCTATCAACAATACCTCTCCCAGCAACAGGCGAAACTCAATGAGTCCATCGCCCAACTCAGCCAGGCTCCAGCCTCCAGCAAGGTACTGTATGATGTAGCAGGTGCACATGCACTGGAAGATCTACACTTGACATGAATACAATATTGTTTCCCATTCATCGGTCACTTGGGTGCAAAAACATTAAATGTAAATGCATGCAAGAGGAAACTGTTGTGTAGCCAAGTGCCACAATAATGTATAGTACTTCATGAAAGAAGTCTACTTCAGTATGACTGCGTTGTAGTGAAAACTCTCTCAAGGTGACACTTTCAAAGTGAAGACGCCTCTCTGGCTTCAGCCCCTGTAAGAATAGATGACTTGGCCAACCTTATTGTCCAGCGGTGGCTCTGACTAATGTGTGTTTCCCTGCTCTCTGACCCTCAGCAAATTAGTCACAGTCTCTTGCCCAGTCAACTATAAGATGGGCTTTCCTCCCTATGTTTATCTCATAATGTTCCTGACCTTGGCTTACCTGCCAGTTATGCGCAGTTGAAAATTGTCCCCTTAAGCCTGTGGCCAATGTCCAGTTTACAGTTTTTTTTTTGTGTGTGTGGATGATTTGCATTTGTGCTGTTTTAAAGCTCAGCCCTACCCTAACACCATGTCTATACAAGCTGTGTCGTGAACGCAGCACATTAGCAGAGCAGCAGCAGTTGGAGTCCTGCGTCAGTGTCTACACAGGATGAGTTCTGCCGTGTACGTCATCTGCATGTTGGCAGCGCTCAGAGCCTAACTCGCAATTTTTGTAGTTACGAGCACAAAATGGAAGAGAATAGACTTGGAAACCTAAAAAAGATGCTTCAAGTCACAGTAACCACATTAAGGGCAAGTGATAATGTGAACAGCTCTTGCAGGCACACGGGGGGAAAGCTTTTACCGCACATCGCAACATGGGGAAATTAGGTTGATAAGTGAGTAATCCAGTATTGGTAAATTTTGCTGTGTAGCCCAGTGTTACATTAGGCTTTTATGGAGCAGTCTAATGTTTTTGGCTGAAAAACTCCCCATCAATTTTTCAGCGGCTTCCTAAATTGGCCAAAATGCATTTGTTGTCCTCTTTGTTCTCTATCCAGGTGCTCAGGAGTGAGGAAGTCCACAGCAGAGCATCTACCAGCAGAGCTAATGGCTCCGTCTTTGATGGCTCATACCTCAGTTACGCTGCTACACGAGCACATCGGCCTCAAGTTCACAGCAGAGGGGAGGGAGGAAGAGGAGCGGTACAGACTTTGAGCAACCCTGCCTCTCTTTCCTGTGATAGCGAGTTCAGTCCATCTGATGGGCCGGTCAAAGAGCAAAGGATTCGCAGAAGGGAGTGCAGGGAACCGCCACCTGAGCCCTGCCACGGGTACGGGCGCTGCCAAGTCAGTGGTCAAGACAGTGGCTATGGTACACAGCAACGAAGAAGGGATAACAGCTCTTATCAAGAGAATGGCGGTGACACTTTGAACCCACATGAGGGAGAAAGGTACAGTAATAAGTAATATGATCATTCCAGTCGATTACATTATTTTCCTGCAGTTTTAGTGAGTTTTACCACAGTGCAATGAAGAAGATGGTTGGGATATTATGCATAACATAATGTGTAATTACACACAGATTTCTAAGTGGACCTGCTATTGGCTCAGAGGCCAAAGAAGCCCTGACCAGGCCTCTGCTGGGCCATGAGGACTGGGAGGAGAAGAGACACCAGCTGCTGCTGCAGAAGATGCAGTTGGAGACGGAGAGAGAGAGGCTGCAGGCACGGCTGGATGAACAGGAGGAGAAGCTCAACAGACAGAAACAGCAGCTTTGCCAGTCGCGTCTCGATTACAGCAGGTAGCATAAAGAAGCCAAAAGAGAAATTAACATTATCTGTTAACACCACTAACTAACTAACTAACTAACTAGAACATGAATTGATTATAAGTTCATGCAGTTGGCTGTTCAGTCCCCCTGTTTCTCTGTTTCCTTGGACTTCCTCAGTGTGTCATTGCAGACTAATATAACCTGCTGTTTCTCTTTTTCTTCTCCTATATTCTTGTCAGGTTTCAACAAGCTGCTCAAGCTGAGGTCGGCAGCTCGAGCACTAGGAATGGAGATCCACAGCTGGATGGTCCCTCCCACCAAGATCTGCCCGCCAGGTAAACTACGTAGATCCATCAGACGAGAGGACAGACGCTCAAAACTGCAATTATTCTTCTCGGATACTCTGCACATTCACAAGTCATACACAAAAGCCGGTTTTAAAATGTCATGTCTGTGGTCTGCAGTGAGTGTGGCGATGCAGAGCTACGCCCTACAGAACAGAACTCACAACCTGTAGCTGCTCCTCTACATAATGGCGTGCAGAAACATGGTGAGTTGTAATCTGTTGTTTTCATTTATTGAGAATCAAATGTCTGGTCAACACGTAGGGGAGCATATCAACTTGAACCCTTTCCTACTGACGCCGCCTGTCAAGAGTTAGATTTTCTCCTGTCTAGTTTCATGCATTCAAACTTTAAAATGTGTCGCCTGCAGTGCTCTCAGACGTGTTCATCCTTTTAATATAATATTCCCGTCTTGCAATTTCCAACAGAGACCTTAGAGCAGACCAGAAGGGACATGGCCACGTCTCCTGCAAAGCCCCCTATGAGTCTGAATAAGCCCACCTCCGTGCCTGTGATCCCAGAGAGCCCTGATGCCAGGTAACACATCTTCACTTAACATAAATAAACCATTTAATAATAATTTCCCAGTGTGGTGTGGTGCACTTATATTGGATAAGCAGCAGGACAAAAGCAATTATTTTACTATATCCCATATTAGTGTCTTCCTGGACTCCTTAAGGCAATTGATGTCTTTTCTCTAGTTCTCAAAAGAATAGAAAAGAAAAGAATATTGCAACACATAAATACCATGCAAGCACAAAGTTTGGATTGTGAAGTTTTCCCAGGGCTTGCAGTTGGCCCAGTGTAAGAGGCTAAATGATGACTTTCCTTAGTCTAGCTAACTTTTTCGAGCTGTGAGAAGCTAAATGAAGCTTTTTACTGGGCTAGCTAGCGCTGTGGCCAGCCTGTCAGGAGACATGCTGCGTTCCATTAGTCGGCCTAGCAGGGACCCTGCAGCAGGTGTAATTGAACAGACTTCTGGATGCACACACTGCCCTCCCTTCTCTCTGCCACAGTAAAGAGACAGAAAAAGCAAGAGTGAGGGAGAGATGTTAAAAGTGCGTACGAGGTTGAGTGAGGTGTGAGAGCATTGGATAAAGTGAGAAATAGGAAGCGGTGGAAAGTTAGAACAGGTCGAGATGGCTAGAAATGGAAGCAGTGTGAAAGACGCAAGAACGGAGAGGGGTTTTGGGGACAGGGATGAATCACTGAGCATAAGCACCAGACTTTCTTAAAAGGGAAAGGACATTCATTACCTTTCCTCGTACACTCTTTACAAGGAATGGTAATTAAAGTGACTGTGTGTCATCTTACTGTGTGTGTGTGTATGTGCGCATTCATTTGCCTACCTCTGTGTGAGCACCCAAATTGCTGTGGAATTGCAAATGTAAAAAAAAAAAAAAACAGATGCTGAGAAGCAATTTATAACAGTGTTGCTTTGCTTCAAACCTTTAATTTTCTAAATCATTATTCCTGAAGTGGCTCCAATTTTTTCTTGTGTAATGTCAGATTTCTTTTTAGTGAAAGTGAAAGTGGTGGTTCAGAGATACAGTAGCTGTTCAGACCCCTCACCCCCTGTTTGAACGGATACTTCTTCAAAACAGCTCAAAGTTTACAACTTCTGATGAGTAACTCTTAAACAAAGCAGCACGTGGTCCAGCGTGAACTGTGAGCCCTGGCAGATGCCCATAAATTCCAGCAGGGGACCCTGGGTATCAGATCTTATTACCATCCATTTACACCTCCAAAGCCTATTAAATTGTTGGACTCTTAGCTACACACAGTGTTATTCTTTTGCTGCCAGTAATGAGGAAGTCTGCCTCTCAGATGCCTTTTGTATCTTTTTTGCAACATGTTTTTAAATGTGCATCTCCTCAGATAGTTGTAATCCTTTGGTAATCCACTGATTTGGATTAGACATATGTCCTTTTTCTTAGTTGCTGTCCAAAAACCAGTGAATGAAAATGGATAGAAAAGCTAAACTAACAGAGGTGCAATGAATACTTTAAATACAATACTGCATTTTTGTAGTTCTTAGCTCCTTCTTAGTTGGTTTGGCAAAGAGTAACCAAAGACCTTGAGATAGCTCTTGACTTAAGTTAGCAGTCATCTGAAGCATGGTGTTATTTCTCACACATTTTTTTGTAGAAAACTGAAGGATAAGTCACCAGTGCCTCACGTTATTGTCATAAATAGGACAGTGTAGCGCGCAATATGCCAATAACTTTACACTGGATGTTGACGTTTAAAGTTGTTTTGAGAAATTCAGCAGCAGCAGTGATGTTACCTGAACCCTTCTCCTTCACATGGCAACAACATGCACATGCCCCTCGTGACCGTCTAATCTTAACCAATTCAATCTTGATGTGGAAATTGTGAAACGAAGCCGGGGTTAACATGAAGTGACCTTCTTAATCCTTTCATGAATCCTGTGCTAGTTAGTAATGAGACAGTTCCAGTGCATCCCGCCCATCTCATCTCCATCCTTCCTGCCATTGCTCGCCTGCTATTGATTGGTTGGGAAATTGACATGCGGGATATATGCACTGGCCATTATAGGTTTTTTATCTTACTGTTTGGACTGCAAATGAAAAGGGGCGCCGGGGCGAGACGGCTATCTTTAATGAAAGAGAGCGGCCAAATAAGCAGTGAAACTTACAAATGGGAGGGAGGTGGTGGTTTATCTGGCCCCGCAGAGCCAGAAGAAGAAACACATCGTACTGGTGCACTGGGAGGAAGAAGCTCGAAGGATTCATTTAAAGTATTCAAAGGTAGAATTATAGATTGTTAGATTAGTTGTGATGAGACCTCATTTGATTTTTTTTCCTACATAAAGTCTCACAGATAACAAAGGCTGTCTTTACACTACAGGCCTTAATGCCCAATTTTGATTTGTTGCCTAAATCCGATTTTTTTTTGAGAAGTGACGGATATCTGCCTTTACACCTGCTTTTCTTGCGTGAAACAACCCGTTGAATAGGAAATAAGATATAGTGATTTCTTTTTAAGATGCAGTATTGTCATGTTATAATTCCATAATAATTATAAATGAAGGTGAGTCTGGTGCTCAGAGTTTATATCCAACATGTCACTGTTGACAAAATAAACGTCTAGTCTGTCCCTACAAAATCAAGTTAGTGAAGTGCCTGTGTGGAGCGGACTTGAGCTGAGATGTGCAGCTGACAGGCTTTGTCCCGTCTGATCCTTGAGGACGGGACAAAGCCTCTTGGACACGTTTGTACATATTTGTTTTTCCTCTCTTGATTTCTAATCAGCTCGTTTCAGTTTTTAGGCAAACGTGAAATCTGGTGTTTCTCTTGTGCGCTCTCTCTTTCACACTCCCTCGCTTGCCCTCGGTCCGCATATAGCCGAAATGAATGTTAACAGACGTGCAGACACCACGAAAAATTAAATGCTGTAATAATTCCTGTGCCAGCGACCACAGCTGGCTGCAGCTGGTCATGGTAGTCCTGGTCAGTCCCACATGTCAATCACGGGCTACAGAGGTTCAGCGAAACATGTGGGCACGAGAATTATCATTGATGACGTACGACACACATTGCCAGGAAAGATCCGATCTGCCTGTTTAGTAGGGCTGTTCGATTAATCGATTTGAAACACATTGCCAAGAAGGAAAGTAATTACATCGTTCATGAATCTGGGCTGTGCTGAATTACCGTAATGACTGCTCCCCCCTTCCTCCCATCACGCTCTCCCACTGCTCTCCCCACACACTGTAAACAAAAATGGTCGTACGCTGCGTGTGCGACTCTTCCGGTGACAACGCTCTGGCCAATCATTGGAAGGCAGTCATTTGACGTCACGTTTTTGGATGGATGGATGGATTTGTATAAAAGAAATTAGACTCCACAAAATACATAGTTTGCCATTTAACAAAAAAAATCGTAATCGGAGATCGATTTTTTAGAGAAGAAAATCGAGATTTTATTTTTGGGCAAAATCGAACAGCCCTACTGTTTAGACTGCAGACGTATTGGCAGATTTGAATCTGATTTATTTCCACATGTGACCGGGGCCTGAATCCGATCTGACAATATCCGATTCCAATGCGTATTTGTGCCGTTTACACGCTCATGTGTTACAGATCCGATCTGCGCCACTTCAGAGGAGAAAATCGGAATTGAGCCACTTGAACCATGCAGTGTAAAGACAGACAAAGAGTCCACTTTCTGATTGAAGATTCGGTGCGGTATCAATAAAATACTGATAGAATCATCAACTTCCTGTCGCGTCTGTAGTCGCTCTCCATCAGCTCCCTACTGTTGTAGTGTTGGGTGCCAACGATTTAAGAAGTTAACAGTACTTAAATGTTGGCAGTGCAGCCATTTCTCTTTACGGTGACAGAAACTTGTGTTCCTGTTGCTGTTGTTGATGCACTTTCTCCGTATACATGGACTCTTGAGGGATATTAATATTGAGCAGCAGCTCACAACTTTACCTCCCACAAACTGGAACCAAGAAATTAAGTTCTGTGTTGCATTGTACACCCCTCTGAAAATCTATTGGCATTCTCTCTCTTTCTCTCCAGCCCTTGTGCAGTCTCTGTGCCACGTCCCTCCCGCCCCCTCTCCCCCGCCTCCTCCTCCTCCCGTTACCATTCCCCCTCATTCCTGCCCAAACTGTACCCCTACCCCCCGCACTCCCCTTGTTATAGATTGTGACCGCCGGTAAGTGATGCATTATTCATTACCAACATGTCGTTTGTTGATGGATGGCTGTTTGAGAGCCCTGTCCGTTAAATAAATCAACAAATAAAAATGCAAATTCTCACATTTCGAGAGAAGGAACCCAGCCAAAGTCCCTCCCCCACATTCCCTCCATGCCTTCCTCTCTATCCACAAAGCTGCAGCCGCTTCCAGTCTCTCTTACAAGCAGCAGACACACACACACACAGACTTTCTCTCTTTCCCTCTGACAGACAGGAGACCAAATGAGGAAGACACATTTACTTACTTGAGCCTCAGTCGCTCTTTGTCATCAGTTATCATCCCTCAGCCGACTTCTCCCTCGTTCACTTTTTCTCCCTCACGCTCATACATGTGCATGCGTTGGTCCATGCTGCTTAAGTAAAACATCGCCTTTTAAAGGTTTTCGGCCACTGATATGTTGCTGCCTACCTGGACTCGGTGTAAAAAAAAAAAACCCTGACATATCAAGGTCTATAGTTACGTGTGGAGGAACACAAATGCACAGGATTGGAAGTTGCACCAGAGTGTCTGCTCGCTGACCACCCACATGCATATCAACAAGTACACGCCAAAGATTGCCCTTACCTGGGAGAGCTGTGTGCGGAGCTGCACGATGCAAATCGATGCAGCTTTAAACGAGCAGAGAATTATGTTAGCAACATCAGTGGAGCGTGCTTTAAAGAATTCATGTTTTGTATCTGGAATGGCCGTTGTCGACTGTGTATACACTGAATAATTTATCAAGCCAGCCAGACTGAGGGATTGAATCTCTATTAGCTTAATCTCCCCCGTTTTGGTTTATTTATTTCACTGCACATTCCCTCATTTCTATTCCAGGGGAGAAAGCACCGGGTTCTCTCCCTCTTTTTCTCTTGGCCCTGCAAGAAACTGTGTTTTTCTGCCGGGACGCCCCAGTGGTTTTGACTTTTTAAGGCTGCTTGTTAGGGTTCAGTTGTTACTCCGACAAGAAAGATTTTGTTAATATTTCCAAGAGAGATTTGCTTTCATATTGTCTGGGTTAACAAGTCAGAAACGCGAATGACAAATATTTTCAAACAGACATTAAACCCCCAAGCAGACCTTTGCTTTGTGCACGTCTGTTGTTGTCTCCTTGTCTCACACCTTCCTACTTTGAGGGCAGTGTAGTGTAGTTGGTGCGTTTCTCTGTTACAATAAAACAGTGCAAGGATGCTCATTTACAACACTACCTGTCTACAGGGCTCCACTGGGTTCTCTATTATAAATGTACCCTGTGCCAATTCAACCTTGGAAACAAGCTGAGGTCACATATTGGAAAAAAAAATGAACTAAATTGAATCAAGAAACAAAAACCTTGCAAAATTTTACTTTTTTTTTTCTCCTTCAGGTTGGAGTTTTCTGTGGTTGAATTGTTGGATATCTTTAGTCCCGTCTCTGCCCCTGAGCAAATCAAGCCGTCCACCAGAAGGACCAAAACGACACAACATAGGCCGGCCCTTGTTTCCCCCAAAACAGTGGGCAGAACCCTGCTTGCCCCTCCAAGGCCTCATCTCCAAAGTACTCAGCTGGATCTGGAGGAAAGCCAAATACTGGAGGATATTTTCTTCATTTGCTGACAAGGAAGAACATGAGGGGCAGAAAGGGAAAAACAACAATCCAGTCGCTTGACGTTTGCCTTCTTTGTCTTAACTTTTACAGCTAAATTTTCTATTGACATTCTAAACCAGGATGATCATGACGTTGTAGACCGAGCTCTTGTTATTCTGTTATTTTGTCATTTCATTTTTAATACAAATAAACAATTATTTATTCAGAATTGGTTTTGCGTCTAGTCTGTCTGGTCCGTTGGTGAAAACTGTTTACCACTTCATTGTCTCCGAAGACTTTGACACAAATGCTAAATGAACCTCATAATACACAGACAAACCTTTCCAATTTAACTACAATGTATTACGGCAGTGATTCACCACCAGCATACAGTCACGACTGCATTTCAAGTAAATCTGTTTTCCATCACCTTTAAATTGGGGACAGTTTTGGAAGTCGTCACACAGTAAAATACAATAAAACGAAGCGATCTTGTCTTGAAAAGTTTCTACCAGTAATTATGACACAACACAGGGCACTTTATTCTAGACTGTGCTTTATTATTGGGCTAAGCTGAGACGCATCATTCATTTAAAATTACAAAAAAAGAGTCCAGGGGACCAGAGAATGGTGCAGTCTGGAGAGACGGGGGCGGGAGCCTAAAGCGCACTGCCCAATCAGAAGCTTAGCTCATCAGGAACCTGGCAAAGCTTAGTAAGCAACATTCATTTCCCCACCCTCCATATGTGCTGAAATTGGGAAACAGATTTCCAGAATACTTTGAAAACCATATGAAGTAAAATGTGATTCTAGCAACACTACTGAGCTTTAGAAATAAAACCACTGATAACAGCACTGAAGAAATGATAGTAACTCAATGTTTTCTTTGATGAGATAGTGCAGTTTTCATTGAATTTTGCTCCTCGTAGAGCACATCAGTTGAACAAGATCAGAGCTCTGTCAAACAATACAAAGCAGGATGAGAAACTAGGAGGAGGGCTATAAAGTTTTAAAAATCTGGCCTCGTAATCAAGCAGTTAATTAGGGGTCAACAGTAAATCAGACATTAGCTCATTACAAATTAGCAGCAACTTATAGTAGTGACCTCAAGGCATATGTTTTGTTGAATACATATCTGATTGAGCAGTTGTTTTAAGAGGGAGCGTTTAACTCGGAATAATTTCCACTTTAAGACGTTTACAATATGGAGGCAAATGGTAGTCGAAACCAAAAGAGGAACCTTTTCGATCAGCATCTTTTCTTTTCTTTTTTTTTTTTAACAATCTTTTAACAAAGCTAACTTCTTTTTTTTCATTCTTTTTTTTTTTTTTTTTTTTAGAACAGAACAATATGAATTTAATAATTACAAATATACATAAGGCTTTAGTATTGTACTGCATTGTTTTGAATGGTTATCAGCAACAGAAAAAAAAAAAGCAAAATCAGTTTTCAAAGTTGTTGAAATCAGAATTTGCCAAATACTCAAAAAGTGGTAACATGTCGTGTAAGTGATACCACGCGACACGTAGAAGCAAACAGATGAAATAATAGAGCTCAGATCTTGAGTCAAACAGCACAAATAAATAAATAAATAAATAAATACACAAATAAATAAATAAATAAATAAACACATAAATAAATGATTAAAATCTGTCTTTGACATCACTTGGTCAATAGGAGCATTTTTCTCCGTCATCAAAGAAGTGCTGAAGGCATGGTCCTGCAGACAGGAACAATGATCATCTGTGGACCACAACAGTGGCCCATGCATGTTATATAAAAACTATTTGGTCACGTACCAACTCATAGAAAAATAATGCCATGAAAGCATGCATATCATCTCAGACATGACTTATAAATAAATATCTAAACAAATAGATAAATGAATAGAACCCATCAAAGTATTTTTTTTTTTTTATAAAATAGGTCAATGTGTGTCTAAGCTCTAACTGAGGTCAATGCTCTCCCTGACTGTATTCTGGATAAATGCCTTGGTCAGGTCCTACAGTTTGTACCGTATCCTAGCGACTATTTTTTTTTGTACCTGGTTTTAATGAGCATTATCATGTTTTCATTCATATATTTTTTTTTTTAAGTATTTAAAGTACTTTATCCAGTCCTTGTAGATAGAAGTAAAAGTCCTATAAAATATGCAAACCTATGTACAGAGGAAAACAGAGCAAAAAAAGAAACAATTTACAGTATATTCATCGGTTTATGTATATATTTATATATATATATTTATATTCAAACTTCTGCTCTGTTTCTTGTTGTTTTTGAACCACTATACTTTGTTTTAACTTTTCTCATGTAAACTTGCAGCTTAAAGTTGGAGCAAATGAGGATGAGGTGCTTGACATTCTGGTTCCCGTGGTCGTTCTGCTTCCCCTTTTCTTATTTCACTCGACATGTGGAAACATGGGCTCGGTTCGGCGAGAGACATGAGTGATTGCTCAAACAAACCATTAGAAAAGCACAGACCGTGTCGACACCTTTTTCAATTTTCTC
Organism: Decapterus maruadsi; assembly: GCA_030347415.2. NCBI lineage: Eukaryota > Metazoa > Chordata > Actinopteri > Carangiformes > Carangidae > Decapterus > Decapterus maruadsi. The sequence goes on along the minus strand of CM064896.1, from coordinate 7,379,291 downwards.
AGAGCAGCGGGGGCCAGTCAAAGAGGTCACACAGTGCGGCGATCTGGGAACCCAGACATGTGACATTTAGCTTCAGTCGTTATTGTTAGCTCAAAGACAGCTCAGGTGGATGTGTGAGACGTTTCGTACTAACCCACCGTGGACACTGTCAGAGTGAAAAAAATGATCATGATGGTCATCTGGCTTGCACTATATGCCATGCTCAGGGCATTGTTGTGTGGCACACACAAATAGAGAGGCGTCCTGGGATGTGATTGTGGCGTCTTTTTAGCCTCTCTGGATTTGGAAGGTAAATGTTAAATTATGCAATCTGCTAAAAAGGTTATACACAGACACTAGGGAAATGGCATAATGAGCAGTTTACAGGAAAACTAGTAACAGCACCCAACAGGAAGCATTGTCTTCCAAAGTGTCATATAGCCTTATAAATATTCATATATATAAATATTCATTGACTGATCTCCACCACCTGAATGCGTGTTGAACGCAGGGTCCAATAAATCCAGGTCTGTTGACCTTTTGCAAGAATGTAGTAGGTGTTCATAGCATTTTTGTAGACCATTATGAGAAACTGTACGCTAAAGCAATATGAAACCAGCCTCTGTGATACAGCAGTTGTAATGGATTAAATGGCTTTTCACACTTATTGCTTCATTTTACAGTTTCATTATGCTTTTATGTTTATATTTAACTGTATCACCACGTATAACATAAGGCAATATAACATCTTCTAAAGGATATGCTTCATGTCAAGTATCACCAGCAGAGATCCACACATTAACTGCCGAATGGGAAAGTACGTAAAACCTTCTCCCTTATTCTGTTCGGTGGGAAGCCAGCGCTCTAATTATCACATATTCATCAATATTACATCACCTTCATAACCATTAAAACCTTATGTCAGGTCCAGTAAGCTCAATCACATCTCTTATCAAGCCGTTTCAGTCGTAATCCTGAACTTTACCCTAGTTTTGACTCCAGCCAGTGGAACGTAGTCTCAGGTGCCCTGCACACAGCTTTGATAGTTAGTACCTGTGCTAACAGGTTACCTAATGCCCGCTTTTGTCTGACGTGTAATTGCATGAGTCTACTTTAATCCTAAATGCATTTTTTTTTTCATCAAAGACAATGGAAGGACCGACAGTGGTCACATTGTTTGTTATATTGGACATGCACTGAAGCTCTCTACTCGGCTGAGAAATGATATGGATCTGGCTGTAGTTTTGACATCATAATAGCGCATTGGCTGCTTGCAGTGTGTGTTAGGTTTTTTTTTTTCTTTGTTTTCTGAGAGCACAGTGCTTGATGGCAGATTCTGCAGGTGACAAGGCACACCTTGACATGGTGACAGCCCATACGCTACATGCACTTTACTGAATGCAAAAGAGAGCAAGGGTTGTGAGACGTATTCATTTTGGTTCAAGTTTCAAAGAGAAGTTTGTGTGTAAGTGTGTGTGCGTGCGAGTGTGTTTGAGCGTGTTTGTGAGTGTGTGTGTGTGTGTAAGCTCAAAAAGATATGTTTGGAATAGAGTCGAAGATAATTGTCCTTTTCCTCTAAAATCATTTAGCCTGATTCTCTTAAAGCCTGCTACTTAGATGTGGCTTTTTGCATTTTCAGATAATATTTACACCATATGTGTATTCTCACACATGTATCTTTTTAGCAATATATTGTGTGTCAGCATATAGGTAATCAGAGATAGGAATGCCTGCAGTTTTGGGAGCTGCCAGATTTGCGATTCTTCCCAAGCAGAGCAATGTTTCAAACTCCAGCTAAAATCTACAAAAAATTACAGCTCAACATAGTCAGTAGCCGTTCTATATACATACACACATATATAAAATATGTGCATATAAATACATATATTTGTTTGTGATTAATATCTATTTATCCATATATACTGTATATATGAATACATTTGCTTGAATGCTTGTTATACATATATATGTACTGCAAATATAAACAAGTTCATATATTTCAAACGTTTCTGATGTTATTCTATCTATGAGGTTAGGATGTCAAGTTAAAAAAGATAAGGCTGTGATACGGAGCAGCCCCTCCCATGCACTCGCCATCCCTCCCAAGACAAAATGAGAAGAGAAAAAAATAAACATTTTGAGTAATTGTAAACTAGCGAAGTGAGAGACCCCATTTGGTCATCTGAAATAGTTTTGCCTGTATTCAAAAAGCATATCAGCAATATATATGTATATATACATGTGTTGTATATATTCGAAATGTACACTTCTTTTTAAGTGCAACTCCTCAACCAGTTAACACTGACTGAAAGAGATGCAGTGGTCCGAGTATGTTAGAGCTACAAGTCCTCAGCAATAAAAATGTTTGGTCTTTTGGTCCCTAAAACAACTAAGGAATGACAGGTAAGACTCCCTGGAGACCGTTGCTATGGCTCTCCTTGGCAACGGTATCCCCTGGAAACGGACAGGCACTCCGAGCTAAAGATGGCCATCCCAAATCGAAGCCAATTTTGTGTCCTGAAAATATCACATTCCCTACTTAAGTTCTGTCTCTGGGAATTTGTCCCTTCTTGTTTCAAGCCTTATAAATTGGTCTTCAAAAGTCAATTGCCCCAAAACTCAAACCATCTTACAGAAAGATCTCCTACGGCAATCCTCTATTCAGTTTTTAAAAAGTTTGTTTTGTTCTTGTTGGACTTTTGACATCCATATTCCCTTTAAGAGTTCAGTGGGGTTGGTCATTGTGAGTAGATTTGATACAGTTTCTTTTACTTTTTTTTCTTCTTCTTCCTTTTGTTCAAGTAAAAGTTTTTTGTGGTCCAGAAAAGGTAGCTGTCATTCAAGCAGGGCTTTTGTGGGGAAAGAGGTGTGTATATGTGTGCAGAAGAAAAAGGGTCCTGGGGCTAACCAGGCTGGTACAAATTCTCTCTGAGTTCCAAAGTTTTAGTAGTACATCCAAAAGGAGGTGTCCTTGACTTGGTCATCGCTCTCTCTCTCTCTCCTCTGTTTCTGAAGCAGCCTCAGTGGTCCAGATGTTGAGTGTGCACTCAAGTTGGCGCGTAGCAAGTAGTCAACATATGATTCATCTCAAGAAAACCTGAAAAGCACACAATTAAGAAGAATTAGGAATCGTTGGGAGTTGTTGAGAGATCAATGAAAACAAAATGAGGTTTGTGGTCACCAGAAGATGATCCCTAAATTATGACCACACAGCCTGTGTCTTTAATTCTTAATCAAATACCTCAACCACATATTTGTGGTACCCAGAAGGTCATGGTAAATCTCTGATTATTTATTTACCATTGGATCCTATTGAAATGGATCAAATGACAGTTTATTAGTGGCATTCAAAACAATTGCTTATGCAGTAAAATCCTGCAAAAGCAATTGTATCAATTGTTATTCTATACTTGCATGTCCTCCTCCTTTTTAATCTAGCACCATCATTTGTCCAACACTCACCTTGATATTGGTAGCTATTTGTTTAAAGGTCCTTTAATTATTTACTTGAATTGTGCATTTAGGTTTTTTGCATCTCTGTTGGCTGTTTTCAAAGAGACAGCTGGTTCTCTCCTGCACTTAAATAAACATTTAGTACGGAGAGACTGAATTCCTACATTACATTAGAAGGCACAAGACTTATTATTGATTGGGGGAAATAGCTGCTTCAATGCAGACGTTTTTGTATTTGCTCCTCTTTGTTAAAAGTTGCCATATTATCATTCCTTATGTGTCCTCCTGATACTCCCTGTATTTGCATGCAGATGGAGCCATGCGGCGTGCTTACAGCACACCTGCCTTTCTAGTAAGTTCTGATCTGGATAAACAAAGACGATTTTGCTGAGGCAAAACAGTGTTGATCCTGTGGTGGATTATCGTGGCCTCATTTAAAACAGGTCTAATTTCCTGTGTGATAAAACTATTACGTTTTCTTTTATTATATATATAAATTTAACAGTTAAATCCTATTTTTGAATCAATTAAGGGATTTTAATCATTGTACAAGTTAAACCTTCTTCCCCACATAAGGCTGCAGGCTGAATACGCTCCCATCAGCCTGATAACACCTTTATGTTAACAGTGTGTTATTGTTCTATCTGGATAAAGTTATAGTAAAACTTTGAATGCCAGCAGGAAATTTGCAGTATTTTCTTTTTTATCAGTTGCAATTTCAAACGCTGTTATAACTGTCAGTCTGCGGCAAGAGGAGGGGGGGAAATCATGAAGATGTTTTCTCTGACATTCTGTTGAAAATGTTTTGATATATCAAAAGCAATGGAGCCACATATTTTTAATGCATTCGTCGGAGATTGCACTATTCTTCCTGCAGTGATTTGCCTCAGGACACTGTCTGGTATGGTTCAGTTAGTTTGTGTGTGGGTGATAAGTTGCCCTTGAATGAAGTCATCAGTGGTGAATGAATGACACAGGCTAAACTCTCCATCACTCAGATGAAGGGAGGAGACAAAGAGGAACGGCACAATTACCCGCCTGAGGGGTAATAAATGCCTCTCCCTTGGAAGCAATTCCTTCCCTGTGCAACACACTGAACCACTTACCAATTATCTTTTACCTACAGGGTAACATACAGGGTCACTTACTGTAAAGCTGTTCTACAAATGGAGGAGGCTACATGTAAGTAAATGCTGAGCGGTTTTGTTTGGTCGAAACCAGCCATTAAAACCGACAGTAAAGCAATATATATCTGTCTAATTTTGGTACCAAATACACGTAAAGGGGCATAGATTTTTATAACAGTCAACATATTTATTGCACATAAGTCATTAAACTGTAGAGATTTAGTCAGTGTTAACACATGGAGAATTTCTTGCCTTGTTTTCTTCTCATCTTGCTTCCATTGACACTACTGGTACCAGTTAGCAGGATTGCCCACAGTACATCTTATACAATAACGAGCCATGGATGACACGGATCGAATTAACATTTACAAATGTGTTCTTGAAGTATCGGCGCCGAGGTAGAACTTCTGCAGATGATCAGTTAGTTTCTAGGCAGCTGCGAATGTTTTATGACATTCATAAAAGGTTACTGAAACCTCATCAGGCTGTGCCATAAGTGAGCCTGCCATTCCAGCATTCGTCAACGTTAATATTGCATTTGTTGTGCATGCATTTGTTCAGTTAATCGCCTATCATGCCAAAGTGACAACAAACACATTTTCCACACGAGCTCCGCGCCGCTGCAACGTCTCACCTGTCTTTCCCGGTGTGCGTCGGCTGCCCCGGCCACCAGGATGGCGGTGGCTGGCTGGGGCGGGGGCTAGTAGGGGCGGTTGGCGTCCTTTGGCCTCTTCAGCTGCACCTTGAGCCTTTTCATGCCGATCTGGAAGCCGTTCATTGACTGGATGGCAGCTTGGGCACTACCTGGGTTGTCGAAGCTCACAAACCCTGGGGGAAAGGCCGAAAAAGAGCAAGAAAGTGGGATAAGGTTCGATGAAGAGGCAAGGACAGTTTGAGGTTACAAAAGGAATAGATAGTGAGGATGAGATTCAGGAAAATGAAACAGTCAGTAACATACTTTCATAAAGCTTCACAATGAGAAGGAATTCATGTGGTCTGCGTATTAAACTAAAAACAATTGACATCAAATGTTTCTCTGCAAAAAAAAGCACTACGAGTCAACAGCATTAATATAACAATACAATATAGATATTTGTCTGCATAACAACAATATGTAAACAACAGCAACAACAGGATTACAATAAAAACAAAGAGCAGCATGCAGCCAGAAGCACAACATGAACTTGGTAATGGGATTTGAAACCAAAACATCAACAATGGTCGTGTTGTTTTTGAGTTTCGGTTTTTGATTTCCACTCAGCAGTGGGAAAAGCATCAAATCGCAAATTAGAACCTGCATCTGAAAATTGCAACATGAATAATACAACGTTAATGCTGTGTTGTATTGATGAGCAAAAGCTACTTTGCAAATGGGTTGCACCTGACAGACTCTCCATTAAATATTCTCCACAATCCATTTATAATTTGCCACATAATTATATGTTTGGCTAAATTGTGCTGTCAGTGGCATAAAATGAGACAGCAGCTCTTTACCTCCTGTATTGTCAGCATGCATTACTGAGCTTACAGTAATATACAGAAAAAAAAGGTAGAGACTAAGTCAGAAGAGTTTGTTATAAAGAGCACAATGGCAATATAGCTGTGCAAATATGACATTAAAACACATTAATTTCCGCACAACAGTTATGTTGCCGCTTTATGCTGAAATTAATTTGTTGCTTCATCAGTCCAGACTTAATAACACATGAAAACAAAGAGAAAACAGACTATTTGTGCATATTTATTAAAAAAAGGGGGAAAAAATGAAAAACTATTGACGGAAGTATTCAGACCATTTGCTTTGACAATTGAAATTTAGCTTTCCCATTTCTCTTCATCATCTTTGAGCTGTTTCTACACCTTGATTGGACCTGAGTTGTACTAAAAATCGATTTTGGAAAGGCACACTCCTGCCTGTCTAACGAAACCAAGCCTAGAGGAGGAAGGAGCTGCCTGCAGAGCTCAGAGACAGGACTGTCTCGAGGCAACAGAAGGCTACAAAAAGATTTCTGCTGCATTGAAGGTTCAAGAGCTCAGTGGCCTCAGTTATTCTTAAACGTAAGAAGTTTGGAACAACCACGACTTGTCCTCGGGCCGACTGCTCAGTCAAATGGAGTAATTCAGGAGGAAAAAAACCTCGGTAAGAGAGGTGACCAAGAACCTGATTGTCACTCTGCACTGAGCTGCAGAGATCTTGGAGGAGGAGGAGGAGGAGGAGGGGGGTGACTTCCAGAAGGACAGCCGCCACTGCAGGACTCCACTGATCTGAGCTTTAGAGTTGCCAGATGGAGGCAGATGGAAATATCGTGATTGAAAACCTGGTTCAGAGCACTCAGGACCTCAGACTGGGCCAAAGCATCCTCCAGGAGTCTAACGGGGCGAAACTCACAGCCAAAACAACGCAGGAGCAGCTTGGGGACAACTTTGAATATGCTTGAACAACTCTGGTGAGACCTGAAAGTGTCTGTTCGCTCACAGCCCTCATCCGGCCGGACACAACTTGAGACAATATGCATAGAAGGATGGAAAATCCCTAAATCCAGGTGTGCAGAGCTCATCACGTCATTCCCAAAAAGACCCGAGGCTTGAAAATCGCTGCCAAAGGAGCTTCATCTAAGTACTGAGAACGAGGAAAGGGTCTGAATACTTTTATCAATGTGATGTTTCAGTTTTTTTTCCCATTTCAGTAACTTGCAAAAATAAAATGCAAAACATTTCAAATGAAATTTGGTTTTCGCTTCGTTGTATTTTGTGTAACTTGATTAGAGAAATAAATGAAATGATTTTAGTATAAGGCTGCAACATAACAACGTGTGAAAGAGTGAATACTTTTTTGAATGCACTGTATATCACTGAAATATTCATCAAAATAAGAAATTATTCAGAGCTTCAAAAGAAAACAGCTTTAATGATTAATAGAGAAATCCAGACACACTCATTCTCCATTCCTTCTTTTTAGTAACAACCAGCTTTTGCACAACTGTAGAGAAACTCTCCACTGTTTTGTTTGCATTTTTCTTAAGGGAGCGGGGGGGGGGAGTCGAGAGGTTAGGAAGGTGGGGTGGGGGGGTGGGGGGGGGGGGTTGTCTGCAGTAAAGAAGGTGATTAGTAAAAAAGAATAATCAGAATAAATAACCAATAATCTCTTGGTTTTGTTCATTTTTACCCACCAAAGCATTTACTTTGGTTTGTCGCCCGATCCACAAACACTTTGGAGGAGATGACATTACCGAAAGGCAGGAACATCTGCATCAGCTCTCCATCCCCAAACTCCTGAGGGAGGTGGTAGATGAACAGGTTGCAACCCTCTGGTCCTGTCGACAGAAACACAGAGACAGAGAAAGGGAGAGAGAGGTGGGGGGAGAGAGAAAACAGAGATAAAGGGCAAAGGTCAGAGAAGAAGAGACAAGGAGAAAAGGAAATGTAAAAGGTTGACTGTGGCAGGAGAGACAAGGGAATACTAAATCATAAGAATATAAGAAAATAGAGAAGTTATAGAAGAAGAAAAAAAACAGAGGATAGAAGAGAGGTTGTGTTTTTCCTCACTGATTTTTAAGCAGTTTAAAAAATGTGATGTCATACACTTCACGGACCAATCCATATTCAACAATACTCAATAGAGCTGAAACAATAGTCAATAGTAAAAGTTAATCTGCAGCTGTTTGATGACGGATTAAATGTTTTAGCCCCCCAAAAAAACTCCTGAGCCCCCTGTTTCTGCTCCTGTTGTTTGTATATATTTGGGTTTTGGACAAAACGAGACATTGACAGAAAGTCACACCGGGTTTTGTGTTATAGATTACTTTTACTGTTTCCTCCTGAGACGGGGATTGTTTTTTTTTAATTCTCCAAACATGAGATAACTTCTTATCCTGTTTCACTCCACACTCACACAACCCATACACAACAACCCAACAACCTCCGTCGCACTCACAACAGCATCTGCAATTAGCGTGTTTGTGTGTGTGTTTGTGTGTGTGTGTCCCTCTCATCAGCGAAGTTTTGGAGAGTTAATTTTCTAATTAAAGAGTCAGAGTTGCAGACAAACAGAAAAGTTGGGCGCGCAGACAGTCATTAGTGGACAGTAACTCTGTTTGACAGTTTCAGCTTTAATGGAAAACTCAGGTTTAGTATTCACAGCTTTCATGTATCACTAATCAAATGACTAAATGCTTAAATGGTCACCCCTGGGACGCCACAGCTGTTCCATGATTTGCATTATTTTGTTTATTTTCCACAAGAGGGCAGTAAGGTCCCGAGCTTGTGCTGTCCCAGGCCGGGGACGGGAGGTCAGTGAGTTCACAAGTAGGTCTGCAGCTCCATTTGAAACACTCAGCAGTGTTAGTGAAGTTAGTTCCCCTACAGCAAGCCAGGACATCCACTACATCATAGAACTACAATAACGTCTAGTGGCTTTTTTCTTTTCTTTTTTTTTGGACTTGGGATGAAAAAGTGAGAGTTCAGGCGTTTTAGTGTTATCTAAGAATTCAGGAGTGAATGAAGTGAATATTTAACTTGTGATAGATCTCACAGACGAGAGGAGGAATCACACCTGGAAACAAAGCGAGGCGGCTGAACCGCGTGGGTATTTTTTAAACGGACCTGTTTATTCTGTGACTACATGAAAGATGAAGAGAGAAGCAGTAAATGTTTGTAGCATATATGAATATTTAAAGAATAGTGGTGTCAGTACGCTTATGTGTGTGTCTGTGTGTGTGTGTGTGTGTGTTACCTTCTCGTTGCTGCTGTGGGATGATGGGTGGAGGGTGGGGGAAGGCTTGGCTGATCTGTCCGTATGCAGCGGGGTAGGCTGCTGAGACACACACACACGCGGCGCGGATCAGATAACAGTCATGACTGCACAAACACGCACACACAAACACGCACGCATGCACACGCTCGGATACATACAAACAATGTGATATATGCAGGGGCACAGCAGGCAATCGATCAGATAACAGACAATAGAGTGTATACATGTTACGCACACGCATGCGCGCACACGCACTGAATACGGCAGGGAATAAATTGATGTAGTGAGACTGAGACACTTAATGTTACATGATCAAAATTCAAATTCAAACAAAGGCAAATCTTTATCTACTGCCTTTTCATTTCTCTCTGTCATCCCCACGCTCTCTCCATCCCTCTTTCTCTCTCCTCCACTCACACATACACACACATGCACACACACACGCACACACGTAAACGCACACACAGATCAGTGGTGCTGTGAGAGTGACAGACAGACCTGCATACTGCTGGACTCCTGTGTAAGCCTGCTGGAGGGGATCAGCTGCAGTGGGACTTTGAGCTGCTCCAGCCGAGGCACAGAGAGAGAGGGAGATGGAGGAGAAAAAGAAGGAGGAGGAGGAAGGAGGAGGGATGGATGGATGGATGGAGGTGTGAGCAGGGTGAGGGAGATGATGCAAAGAGAGATGGGGGGTGAATGTAGATGGAGGAAAGTGTGAGTAATGTATAACAAGGGTGAGGGGAGGAGAGGGGGAGGGATGGAGGAAGGGGATGATGGACAGATGAACAGACAGAGGAGGAGAAGCACAGAGGTTAGAGTCAAACAGCGCAACGTCGACTCACTTTGTTTTCAGCTCTCGATTTTTTAAATCGCTCTTCTTCTTCCCAAAGCATTTGAAAAATAAAGAATAAAAAAACTTTGAGGGACCACAGTTAAAATAAAGCAAACAACAACAACAACAAAAAAAACACCAACACATGGCTCCACTATCACCACACCAAAAACAAAACAACAAAAAAGTGCCATAAACATGAAGCTATTACACACAAACCCTATTAAGAAGAAATATATTTCTATCTCTGACAATCTGCTGCAGTTAAACATGAAAAACAGGACAAGTACGATACACACTCACAGCACTGGATGCACCTGTTTCTATCACTTCACATGTAGGAGGTAAAGTTAATCATTTAAAAATGAAAGGTGAAAATTTCTCCCTGTGGTCCAAACACACTGGTTAACTACCACAGATGCTGCGCCGCACTTTATAACCGCCCATCTGTACACATAGTACATGCACATTTAGTACACCACTGAGGAAAACAAACACACACACACGCACAGTCGCACACACCAATAACACCGCTGTCACCAGAAAACCAAAGAAATAACTGAACACACCGTGGACTAACAACAACAACAACAACAACAACACTGAAAATCGGTTCAGATAGCCAAGAAAAAAGGGGGAGGAGAGGAAAGCATGGGCTCAAATTAAAAATCTGCAATTTTTTTTTTTAAAGCTCGTGAAGTCATGTTCAGAAATTATTTTAAAGGCTGTGATTGTAGATCATTCTCTACTGTATAAATCAGCTTTTGCATGAAAAACAGTTGTAAATGTGACAAAGGTGAATATTTGGTTTCAAAAGTGGGAAAAACACAATGAGGTAAAATACTGTAGATGAATAGGTAAAAAAAAAGCACTTAGTATGCTTTTAAAATTCCTATTAGATTCCTTTCTATCAAGGACACGTGTTACACAATGTTTTTTATATCTGTTGTGTCCTCTCTTTCATTGTTGGCGTCCTTCTAGTTTGTTATAACTCATGTTTATTCCATAAAAATATTCACAAAAGATGAAGTAGTCAGTGTCTGAGTATTGTCTGCAGGTTTTCCCACAAGGTTTATAGTCTATAGCACCGACAGCCTTCGATAGGAAAAAAAAAATCAGTTGAATGTATCAACGTTTTTTTTTTTTATTATCAGCTCACATCTTCCCACGTCCAGGTTTTTTTTGGCAGCTGGACAAGTAAAATCAACTCGAAAGTATTTAAGTGAAGGTGGCGCCTCCGATCCCCGGTGGAAATTACACCTTTGTGTGTAGAAAAGCTCTGAAGTTGTAGAAGGAAATTTGTGGGCAAATTATATTGAAGGTGAAGCTGCACAAAGACTGAAGGAGAGAGAAATGCTCTCTGTCAACATCCGACTAAAAAGCTCACAGCTGAAAAATCTGCACTCAGGACTTTCGGATGTAAAACCGAGGCTGAAATTTTGTACTTTGTGACTTTAACGTGCATGTCTAAGTTCAATGTTACAGTATGAGAGTGTAGAGTTAGGCCCAGTTTTCTGCTTTAAACCTGAACTCTTTCTTTTTTTCTTCTTCACATTCACAAACCAGAATTTCTCATGCAAGCATACAAAGACAGAACCACAGGCATTGAAAGTATTTCTTAACATTATCTCACGAGCTCAGAATATTTTTGACCCTTGTTTGAGCCTATAGATAAGTGGGATGGCAGGCTGGAGGAGGAGGAAGGAGAGAAAGAGGACGAACAGGAGGGAGAGCGCTACCTTCAGAGAGAGAGGAGAGGAAGCAGCCACCCTGAACACCAAAACAACTTCGCGGAGCCACGCCCAAGCCGTTTTTCTCCGAGTCCTCCCTAAAAACCACCTCCTGCAACACTGGGGAGACAAGAGTGTACACAAAGGAAAAAAAAAAAGAGATTTTTCTTCCACCTCTTCACAAACAGGACCAATGAGGTACCAGCCACGGCTCATGACACAAGCGCATACTCAGGCTCCAGCAGCCCATAAGCACCTTTTGCCAAACACTCATCTCCTCGACATGCTCGCTGACTGTGGGCTACTGTCTGTCTGGCCGCGGCCTCCTGAACATGCTTCTGGGCTATTCACGCCTGTAAGCCAGCAGCATGCACACTTTCCTGTTATAATCAGTTGTTGTGTCTACAGGGCTTCAAGCTTCATTTTCACAAAAATCACAGTTTTACATAACAAACAGCGTACAGTATTTATAATGCATATTGCATTATCTTTTTTTTTTTCTTCTTCAGAGATTTCTTTCATGTTTTTGCGTTCATACTACGTGCCCCTGAATTTATCGGACTTACCAGGGTAATGGTGTATCCCGTTGGTGAAGACAGCCTCTGCAGGGGGCTGCCCGTTTGCCTGGGGGGGCGGCATGCCAGTAAAACCATTTACACTAATGGGGGAGGGGATGCTGGTCACTGTGGGGGCGCTGATGCCTGGAGGAGTGCTGCCACCTGCAGCCATGGGGCACACAGACACACAGACACACAGACACACACACACAGAAAGGAACAGTATAAGCTTTCCGTTGTGTGTGTTTTTTTTTTTTTTCCTGCGACATTATGGAGAAGTTTTACTTTGACTGGCCACCTAGTAACTCTTGGAAATGTCAGAGGGGCCGGTCCAGTGGTCCGGTGAAGACACTAAATGTCAGGGCTGATTTCTTGTCCCTGTATAGCCCTTACTGTGACACAACAGCCATTAGATGTGAATCTTAGCCGTATGCTGTATGAGGAATAGTGAAAAACTGTGTGCTACCTAACGATTGGTATCAACCATGTATTTGTCTCGGATGACTGGATCTCATGCCACAATGCATTTTGTTCATTTGCCCCTGTCAATCCCTCTTAAAAACACTTACAGTATAGGTCCTGTGTTTAAATAGGCCTATTTAAAGCACTCTGCTCTTTGTGGCTTGTCACTGTATTTTTCCACTGCAATGCAACAGCGGGGCCTTAAAGCAACACTCTGTTTTTTTATTCACTCCTGCTGAGTTAAAAAAAAAAAGAAGAAGCTTTTCTTCTGTCGTCTGCGATGTTGACATTTGTAAATTTGACAGGGAGGATACACAGGATAAATAGGTCTGCCACTTTAGAGATAATGGAAGTGTCACATTTTATTTGAAATTAAATTTACCGTCTGAATGTTGGGAAATAAACAACATATTATTTGACTTTTAATCACCTGCTCAAATGAAGAATTGTCAGAGTTTAAGCTTAGTAGACGCTGCCATGTGCTCCACTGGAGTTATTCATAAAATGTCAGTTAAGTCAGGTTATTGTTCTCTTCGCTATCACAAAATGGAAAAATCCCAGCAAACTGTGCTGAACACATCATTATGACACCGTTTTGAGAGGAAATGTGAAGATGGTTTCATTGGACTTGACACTAAAAATGGTACAAAAAGCTCAGATTAAAACAAAGAGCTTTTAAGTCACATCCTTGTGTGACACCAGCGTGAATGTAAACTAAAGGCTGCATTGAAGGTTTGAAACATCTTCTACAGACGCATGTTGTTCTTCAGGGAATGAAGTAAGTGTGTGTACAGTGGAACAGCTGCCGTTTCCTTTGTGCGAAGGAATAAAAAACCCCGTATTATCTGCCTCCGGTCGTATTATCGTCAAGTGTTACCTGACGTGGGGGTCAGCGGTGCTCCTGGGAGGCCATTGATGGTTGCCATGTGTTGCATCTGGGCAGCTGCAAAGGCTGCCATTGGACTGAGGTAGCCTCCCTGGCCTACTGATGCCATTAATGCCGCCTGCTGCTGCACCTGCACAGTGGTGGAGAGGGGATTGTAAGGTGGGTGGAGAATAATGAAAAGAAAGAGGAGAGAGATTTAGAGGTTGCTGAGTTAAGAGAGAAGGGAAAAAAAGGACAGAGTGGAGGAATAAAGGGAAAGTGAGGCACAGCACAGAGGCAGGAAATTGAGACTATTGATAGAAAGCAGGTATTGAGCCTTAAGAAATGTGTTATTTTTCTCTAAGCCAATATTAATAGAGGCATTTACGTCACACCCTGGGGAGGTACAGGGATCCAAATTGGAAGGAGTTCATCTTTCTTGCTATTGCACATTCACGAGTGAACTATAGGCATGAGCGTTTAATCTCTGTGGTTCATTGAACGAATAAGTGTAGATGAAACAGATGCTTTGCGGGGCGTCTTGCCTGAGCGTAGGCTCCGTAGGCTCCAAACTGCAGGGCCATCGGGTTGAAGATGCCCATCTGACCGGCCATCTGCTGCATGCGGCGGATGGTGCGCTCCTTATCCGTGTCGGCGAACTTTACCACCAGACTGGATGAGGCCCCCTGTGCACCCACCCATCCATCCACCCACACACACAGAAACACGCACACACGCAGTACATGTTAGTGTGTACTGACGGACACATGACATCTGCTTGTATCTAACATACATATGCACACACGCACGCACACACATCCTCTTATATATAGATCGTGCCAAAAGCGACGGCCTCAGAGCTGCAGTCGGCGGCCCGATGCTCTGAAATAGTTAGGAAGGGTCACACGCAAAGGACAAATTTCCTCGCTGGGATTAATAACGTATAACTTAACTTTACTTTAAGAAGGTAATTAAGCGCTAGGTGACTCATCTCTCTCTGTGACTCACCTCGCTCACATAAATCTACACGCACGCTCACACAGTTATGGTGTACTCACAGGCATTGTCTGGCTGCCGTGTAGTGCACTGATGGCTGCCTGAGCTTCAGCGTGAGAGGAGTATTTTACAAATGCACAGCCTAGATAGGGAAAGAGAGAAAGAGAAGGAGGATAAAATGAGAGAGTGAGGACAAAGGAGAAAAGTTTTCTGGAAAGTATATCATACAGAATCACAGCAAAACATTGCCAGTAACAAGACGAGAAGTAAAAAAAAAAAAAAAAAGTTTCCATTGTTGTTGTTTTTTCTCCACCCAGGTTAAGTTCCCTGCAGCATCACAGCAACAAACATTGAGTAAACAAAGCCCCTCTTTGCCGAGCAACGGTTGCAGGCGGCATCGGCGTGGATCGACGCTCAATAAGCAAGGCTGAACATGCCTCTCTGACACCATTAACAACTTTGGGATCCTCTTGATGGGGCTTAAAATGCCACAGCATTCTGGTGTCGCTTACTATTGACAAGCCCTGTTGATGAATTTGAATGATCAAGTTCCCAGTAATTATTGAGCTAAAGCCCACTTAGCCGAGTAAGCTGGCTGATGAGGCCTTGTTAATGGAGCTTCACGGAGGAATCAGAATGATCAAGCCCACTGTAATCATTAGGCTTAGTTATCATCGGGCCTCATTGATTGGCCGCTAAGCCCACTGATGAACTTCATGCAGTGAACTTGTGTAGCTCTCTAACATTTTGAAAGGACATTTTTTTTTTGGCATGACATGAAGCCCGATGGTTAATAAGGTGGTTGACTTAGTTTTTTTTTTTTTGTCACTTTATCAGAGTCTTGTAGGTTTGACTCATGAGGTTAATAGGGTTCATCTGTGAAGAGTTTGCTGGTTTATATCTCTCCTCCTCCCTGTGGAGGAAAAGCCTTCTGATGGCATTCGCTGTTGAAATTTACAGAATCTACAGTATTCTTATGTAAGCAGTCCTCCGATGATTGTGAAACAGCTCCGCTTTGACATCACTCAACATGGAGTGTTTAAGGAGAACTTTGCAAAGTCACCAACTTTGAAAGGCCAAATCATTTCTGTGCAGTAGCCTGTGAAAAAAAAAGGAAAAAAAAAAAAAAGAGTCTGCTGGCTCAAAGTCATAAACAGCTATAAACTCACCTTTGCTGTTTCCGTCGGGACCTCTGAGAATGGTGCATTCCTCGATGCTGCCGAAGGACTCGAAAAGGCGCCGCACATCATCTTCTGACTGTTGCTTGTTGAGCATGCCCACAAAGAGCTTTCTGTCTTCTAAAAGGAAATGGAATAGGTCACGATCAGAGGATCAGAGATGCCTTTTGATATTCTACAAAAAAGACAAGCACCATGTTTCGCTGGAATAGCAGAGATTTGCTCACTCTTAGTTCCATGCTAAAAATCATCAGGGGGGAGTTTTGTGAGACTACATAATGAAAGATGTCGTGTTATTCACCCGTTTATTCATGCTACAAACATCTTTGGATTCCCACAGAAGCATCTTTTTCCTTTTTTAGCTTTTAGAGAAATGTTTGGCTCTGTTGCCGCTAAAAGCTCCAGTATTTTCAGGAACATCCTCCGTTTGCTGTTTGTTGCTGGGCAGGTCGGGAGTGTTAAGAGGTTTATCAGAACTTATTTTGATGAGACTGCAACAAAAAGAATAAACCTGCAGAAGCAAACACCTGAAAGAGGATTCTCTTTTGCAAATACAAGTTAACCCCCCATCCATGTAACATGAACTACACATTATATGTCATTAAAAAAGCAGCACTTCATCAGCTGCAAACGAAAAACTGGCAAAAAAACCTAAAAGTGATAAAGTAACAGTAGGAAATCACTGACAGGCACTGGTACAGTAAATATTAACAGCACTAATGTTGCATTTTATGCTCATATTCAGCTTGAACAACATCTGTTTTTAAATGGGGGTTAAAATAATAATGTGTTTCTGATGTACTAAAAACGCATTTGCTTAAAATAAGACAGAGCTACTAGAGCAGGCTTGTTAATTTATTCAAAAACGTTTCCACCTGTTTTTCTGTGTTTCCATTACAATGCTGAAGTGGAAGATTAGTTTGTGATTAAGGCGACCGAAACGATCTTCAGCGCGATCCCTGTCCTCGGGGAGCACAGTTGGCACTCCGCCCTCAGCGGGAGCTCTTGTCACAGATGCTCGTGATACGGCGTGGCAAAGTTTGCCTAATGGCAATGACACAACGCTCAGTCACATCACATTCAGCCGCTGACCGGTAAATCTATCTTCATAACCAGCTGCCCTAATCCCCCTGCTTGCTTTGTGACAAAATGAATATTGTTACTTAGCTAATATTTCACTTAGAGTCAGACTGGGCCTGTTTTTTTGGGGCTTATAGCTGCAGAGAAGCTCCACATTTAAGATAAGGTGCCCCTCCTCCTCTTACGCTGAGTGAAATTTGTGGGTGTTCAGTTATTCTGGTGCTTCATTGTTATCATCGTCTTGCTCTGCACCAACTCTCAGCTCTCTGCCTGTGATATCGCTGTGCCAGAGACTATACAAAACTACACAGGACCCAGAAAAATGAAAAGAGGCCACTGTTTCTGCTCATTTATTTTAGGCAGCCAGCCACACCTGTAATTTCACAATTACACTTTTAGTGCACAATAATCTGTTTTTGCTTCTTCTTTTTTTTGGTGAATAATCCTGGCATCTGGGATTCATGCTGTATATCCACACATCTCCAGAAGAACAAACACTTCTATTGAATTTTATAGGATGAATCATCAATAAGGTGAATCTGCAATGAATACCTATGTGCAGAGATGACGTCCTTTACACAACATCCTGCTCTTTCAGCAGACGTGACGATGACGTGACATGACATGACGTCCTATAAAATACCAACGACATGTGACAGTCCACGGGCCCGACTCCTACTAATCAGATGTTTTGTCTCACAACATCAGTCATTTAAAAACTACTACATACCTATAGCTAAGGAATTGCACCTGTCACGGGCGCTAGACAAGACAGATGCGCTGGCGTGTCTGTCCTCAGGTCGAGACATAATTAAAATTTAAATCTAAGTGAAGTTCCATCACAGTCTTTTCCTTAAGGGCTTCGTCTAAATAGAGCAACACATTCGTTGTTGTGATTATTATTATTATTATTAACACACTGTCAAACAAACAAATAGAAATAAATACATACATCATAATAATGAAAAAGTCAGAGATGACTCCAGCACGCAACTTTTCTTAGGTGAAACATACCAATACAAATATGCTTTTTGTTCGTATTAGCACTGCACCAATCGAGAGCACACATTGGTCTATTCCTCTTTTACGAATACATAGCAACCATCTATTTTCACTTAGCAGCAGCAGCTGTTCTCTTCCACCTCAAAACTGACATTTCAGTACATTTTGTGAAAAGTCTCTCTCTCTGAAAACAGGTCACAACCTCAACCAAATGTCTTTTTCCCTTTTTATCTACCAACTTTAACTTTTATACCGCTATACTGCATTTACAGTCGTGCTTAAGTAAAAGTATAGACTATTACTGTATGAGCAAAAAAAGCCTATTATTACCTATAATGATTTTGGATTTATATTGCTTCTGCATTAAAGCGTGCATTGCAAGTTATTCCTCTAAATGTTTGTGGTTGATCTAATTTTAGCAACTTTTTTTTACACTGTTGGGTAGTTTAATCTGCAGCAATGAATCATCATCTATAACATCATCATATGTTTGCAGCACTGCCGTCCTGCAAGAACCACGTATCTCTGAAAAGTCAACTTTTAATGAGCTCAGAAAAGTCAGTCGTGTTTTCAGCATCTTCCGGCAAATCCGAGAGGAGCCACTGTAGTTTATTCATCTTAAGAAGGGGGAGATTTTTCCTCAACCTCATGAAGCAACACTTAAACCTTTCAGAATCAACACTTACACATTCAGAGATATACGCAGTGGAGTGAAAGAGTAAAGTTACAAGTACTAGTACCTCCGTGTAAATGTACTCAGTTACATCCTAGCGCTACAAAAAGAAATGGCGCAGATACAAATCCTAGATGTCAGAGCTTAAATAAAATATAGGCAGTCAGAGGTCGAGCTGGAGTTCATTAGTGTCAGCACATGACAGACAACATGAGTCACTGAGCGAGCGTCTGAGGGGAGCTGCGAGGCAGACGGAGAAAGTGTGTTAGTGCACAACAGCACCAGATGTGTCAGCGTCTGTTTTTTTTGGGTTTTTTTCACGTTACAAAGAATCTGAGCTTTGTGGAAATGGATGTATATGTTGGGAAATTAATGAGCCTCAGTGCAATTGCATTTGAATGCGTTCTGCAAATTAACGCGTGTCTGCGGCGCGTGGGTAAATGAGTGCGTGTGTGTGTGTGTGTGTGCACGCATGCATGCTTAGGGTCCGTTCCCCGCTGCCTGTGCCTGACAGGGTGTCCTTGCCGAGTCAACAAGACTAATCTGCGCTCTGGCCTTGCACTGGGAGTGGGGAGGGGGGGTATAGGGTGTGTGGGGGGGGGTTTACAAGAGCGGAGCGCACATCAGGGTTGGAGGACACACACATATGGTCACACACACACACACAAATCTTGAAACGTTAGCCTCCCCATCCTCTTACACACAGTACACAGTCATATACACACACCACACACCTCACACCCCGGCCAAAGTCTACAGTTCCCCAGGGAAGACACTAATAAACATTACATCTTTCTTTGGGTAAGGACTGTTAACACACACACACACGCACATGCACGCACATGCATACATGTACACACACTCATTCAGCTAGAGAGAAAATCAATACACACCAGAGTCTCAACAACAATGTGCAGCTCTCTCTCTCATACACAGACAGACTGAATAGACAATGACTCTCCTTCTCCTCCAGGTATCAGTCAGTGGTGGAAAGTAACTAAGTATTAGTCAGATATAGTTAGTTACTTGTCAGATTAAGTTTTTTAAAATTCAATTATTTAATATTAAAAACAGATGAAAATCTACTTAAACGCAATCTAAGGGGGATTCTAAAGATTAAAACCAGCGGCTCTCGGTATATTTGGGTTGTTTGTTTCAGAAAGCTGTGTCTATAGCCGTGGCCCCTCTCGTGGCCACTGCGTTTCAGATGTCTGTGCTGAG
Source organism: Decapterus maruadsi (assembly GCA_030347415.2). Taxonomy (NCBI): domain Eukaryota; kingdom Metazoa; phylum Chordata; class Actinopteri; order Carangiformes; family Carangidae; genus Decapterus; species Decapterus maruadsi. The sequence continues at coordinate 7,359,383 of CM064896.1, read as the reverse complement.
CTGTAAGCTGTTCCACCCCAGAATGATTTTCCCATTAAACCTCTCAGATGGCTTCATTTAAACAGCTGTTCCAGGCCCAGAGATGTTGAATTATAAATTATTTCACAGAAAAAGAGACAAATTAAAGAAAAGCAAATATAACTTTGTTTCTTCTTCCTCCCTTTCCTCATTAATCATCATTTTTCCGGGGGCCCAACTCTTAGTTTAGGAGCCACTGGACCACATTATCTAACTTTATGTGAATTTCTTTTTTTCTTTACTGCTACAACAGTAAAATGCTCCTTCGCTGTTAATATAACTATATATAATGAAGCAGTAATAAGTTAGTGACAGAGGATATTTGTTCTGAGGAACTGGAACTTTTACTTTTTAACACTTGAAGCATGTTTTACTAATAATAATACTGTGATTTTACAAGTAGGAATTTTGAATGTAGGACGCTTTCTAATGTAAAATATCTGAATCCACTCCTACAATCAGACATGTGTGCAATACAATGTCCAGTTTTGCTTTAATGCTGAAGAAAATGAGAATAAAAGAGGACAGAGAAGGACAAAGGACACAGACACTGAAGGAATCTCAGAGAAAATGAAACTGCAGAGAGAAAAAAAAAAGAAAGAGGAGAGGAAGTGAAGTGTGTCCCAGACATACATGCAGAGAAAGATAGACCCAAATAACAGACAGAGGCACGGACGTCCTGCATTGCCCTCACTTTGCTTCCTCACGCTCGGTGCTCGCTTCTGTTCCCTCCCGCTCCATCAATCATACTCACAGCGCCGCACCACCAAACTAAATAGCAGAGGATGTCGCACACTCTCCCTTTCCTTTTCCTTAAAGTTTTCTTTTTTTCTTTCTTTACAGACTAACACCTCTCTCTCAGGCCTTACGCATCTCCTCGCTTATCAACCTTCACCTCCTTGCATGCTCTCGTTCTTTTTTTGCTTCTTTCGTGTGGCTGAAAAATCGCTCTGGTGCCAATTATATTAACAACTGCAAAGTTTGAAAGACTCCGGCCAAAAACGCTCAAACTACATCAATCTTCCCTTGTACAGTCCATTGATTGATGTCAGGAGCAGGTCACTACATGTCTAGACATAGAAAATCAGCTTTCTGCTGTCTTAGCTGTCAATACAGCACGACGCGCGCAAAATACCACAGCAGACGTCCGTCCGTCCGCTCGTCGTTGGCGCAGATCTGTCGTTACGATTCATTTGGTTGCCGATACGAACTCGTGACATCAGTCAAATGGGATTTGCTTTGTTGCAGTTTTTAAAAGGTGTTTGACAAATGGCAGTGACCTGTTTTACCCTGGAGCATGAAAAGACGCGCATGCACATGCATCAGTGCATATGATGAAACTCTGAGAAAGGAGCTGGAGGCCGCGCCGGGCAGGAAGTGCGCTGTTTACATAACGCTGTTCTGGATACTGGAGGGTCCGGCCAGGCCGCGCTGTCAGCCCGTGTTTGAGGTACAGGGCGACGTCTAATGGGACAGATAATGGTGAGGCTGATACGTGCAGGCAGCATGTTTGTAAGGCCGGGATAAAAGGGAGGAAGGAAGAAGAGATCAAGGAAGGAAAAGAAGAAAAAAGCATACAGTACCTCCTCGACTCTCACTGTCTGCTGGCTTCACCTGGATTGGTCTGTTCATCTGTGACAGAGACAGAAAGAGAAGGAGGACAAATAAGATAACAAGAGATAAAGAAACCAGTTAGCATCATGTACTCATGTAATGGCACATGCTTTTACCCCCTACACCCCCCCTCTGAAATAACTTTTTTAGAATCACTCAGCCAAATTGCAGGTAAAGTGTATTGAAAATCTCCAAAGCTGTAGCACTTATAGCCATTGGGGGAGTAGCTGGTTGGGAATATGGGCTGGAAATATTATTTGATCTGAGATGAAAGGAGAGAGAAGGGGTTGGAAAGGGGGGATAAGCAGAGGGATGAAGGGAGAGGCAGATAGGGGGGGGGGGGGGGGGGGGCGGAGAGGTAACTCTAGGTCAGCAGAACTACTGTGACTGTGGATCATCTCTGTGGACGCCGTCGTGATTCATGATGTGGTGGTCTATGTGGACGAGATATATCGTGTGTTGTGGATCTATACTCACACACACACACACATACACACAGGCGTACGTGCACGCATGTACACACACCCACAGCAAGATCAACACACACACAGTACAAATTTGGTATCTTCAATGAGTTTTCAAACTCCAAAGCTGCTGCACTACAAAAATGTTCTTGTGCAACCTTCTTTTAGCCTCACACACAACGTTGTGGTTGTGCACACCAGCACACACACACACCAGCACACACACACACACCATTTGTCCCCCTGCGAGACCTTTCCACTGTGTGTCCGCCGAGGCCCTCCTTTCATTTCACTCCTGCCTGTCAAACCATCCCTCTCCACCTCGCCACCCTGCTAAACGTTCGCCGCCAATCAATTTTTAATAATGCCAATCGCCACGCTGCCAGGAGGAATGGTGGGAGGAGGAGGGGGGAGGAGGAGGAGAGGAGGAGGAGAGCAGGGAATGGGAGAGGAGAGCAGAAAAGCTGAGGGTGAAAGGGGAGGAGGGAAAGGTCAAGGTTCTGTGTGATGCAGCATCAGTGTTTTGCTAAATGTCATTAAATCTTTTCTTTTGACTTTGCTGATACAGTCATCATCTTAATGAATCTCTGAGCTTTCAGATGATTCGCCAAAGGCAAAAACCTTTGAGCGCGGGGGCGCAATGTCACGACATAAACACAATTAATGCTTGGACCTTCACCCTTTTTCTGGAGCTTTTTTCTTTTTTCCTCCCGTCGCTGATATTAAATCACATCATTCTCCATAACACTTATTTAAAATGGAGTTACCCATTCCTTCCTCTCCCTCGTCTCCTCCCTCTTTTGGACAGTCAAGAGAACCCTACTAATGTTTTTAATGTGCTGTGATGCATTATTTATCAGACCGGCTGTTGATATGGAAAAAGGATGAGAGGGGATAAAGAAAATGGGGAATGGAAAAAAGAGAGTTTAAAATGAGTAAAAAAAAAAAAAAAAGAAAAGGAGCGGGAGAGAGAGAGAGAGAGAGAGGGATGTGAATCAAAAAAAAGAGAAAGGGTTGGATGGGAGAGAGAGTGATCATGGTGAAACCGAAAAGGGTGAGCAAGAAGAGAAACTAATTGAAAACAGTAAAAGAAAAAAAAAGAAAAAGAGAGGGGTGTTTGAGAAGAGAGAAATGTGGTAATAAAAAAGAAAGCGGGGGGAGGGAGGAGGAAAGAGGAGAAGAGGAGAGACACGGCACAGAGGAATGAGGAAAAGAGGACATAGGGGGAGATGAGGACATAGATCAGAGTATGGGACAAGGTCAACCCAGTGCTCCCAGGGGGGCTATAAGCCTGCATACATATGAGTGCTTTTACCGTGACCCATACAAATGGTCTGGCCTCAATCTGACCTAATTGTGTTCCACCTCCACTGGTTTTATATGCAAGCGCCGGTCTTAACCTGCACGGCACACGATAGCACTGACCCTCCGAGGCTCTGTTTAATTTTCATGCCTTTAATTTTTCCTCACTCGCGCTGAGATTTTAGGGAGAGTGCGAAAATTATTTGAGTGAGAAAAGCAGCGATGGACCTTTTTTTCTTCTTCAAACCTTGAAAAAAAAACTGCTCTCTCTTCTAAGATCTGTAAAAAACGATATAACAGTACTGACATTATCCTGCATATGCATATGACCGCACATCCATTTGTGGTCCATGTCACACATCATCTTATTGATGAAACAATTTCATATACAATGCATCTTACAAGGCAAGGGCAGAAAAAACAAGTAAAGATTATGTAAGACAAACAAAGAGGAGTTTCCCTCGCTCTCCCTCAAACAAGCCTGGATATCCACTCATCAGCAAAAAAATAATAATTACAATGCCATCCTCTCCCCTCCTCTAATCATTTATGCACTGTCCCCTATCATTTGTTTTCAGTTATGAGGCCAATCAATAGCAGAACTGCAGTTCCTAATTTAGTTTTGATATTCACTCCTAACATCTATTATGAATTCATCAGCGTTAGGTCGAGCGGCTGCATCCGAAATGTCCACTCAGAGGTTTTTTCTTTGGTATAGATCAAAATAATATTAAGTGGTTAAACCATTATTTTCTTTTGTTACTGAAAGCTGAGAGCAGTTTCATGGGCTCTCTATCAGTGTTTTCCATTATCCCAGGCCCATAAACTGCTTCAAGGTCAGTTTTATCATCCTGCTCATAATGGGGTGAGTTAGCACCAGCCCACTGGACAACCGATCCCAAAACAGTTGTTAAAACCAGACGCTGACTAGCAAGGATAGCTCCCCCAGGATGTCTGAGGTGGAGACGGCCAAAGCCAGATGGCAGCATTGAGCAGCAGAAGCAATGCAATACACAGACAATACCAAGCAAGCTCTCTTTAGCCTAATGCCAGTATGGAAATAAAATCATCCAATAAAACCATCTACATTTACACAAAAAGCTGCTGAGATGCCGACATACATGCACGCACACGCACACATACGCAAGTTGGTGAGCTTACGTGACTGAACACGCACTATTATGCACTCATATACGCTTGGCTCCTACACAAACATGCAAAATCACTATGAATAGGCCTATGCATCCGAGCATGCATGGGAACATACAATGGGATAACAGACACAGACACACACAGACACACACACACACACACACACAAAATAGATATGTAAATGTATCCTTGTGAGTCAACATGTGCAGTAAATTGGCTCATCTCTCAGCATGCACACCTAATAAATCCTATGTAGCATGCTTTTTCCCTCTCAGCCTTGTAAATGCACCCGCCTATTCATCCACGCGCATGCCTTTAAAAACAGTAGCGCACGTGGATGCACACACACGCACACACTTAGACACACACACACACACATACACTTACACACAGGCAAAGCTCCATTGTTGCTGAAAGTCCACCTCAGCAGCCTTGTGTTAGAGTGGCCTTGGTGTACCACATGATTGACAGCTCAAAAAGAACTGCAGCTACACACACACACATACACTTACACACATTCTTGTTACACTCCTCTGTTGATTATGTAACTCAATGACAGCGCTCTGCCTCACTGCTGCCATAGATTCCCTGCTAACTAGAAGCTGAGGGAATTCATGGTCTGCATGCAGTCTGTGCTGTACCAAACTGGTGAGTCATTCTTCTGAATCAGTCTAGTACGGCCTGAATGTCTAGTGAGGCCCACAAGATTAGCTCAAAACAGTGTGGGGACTGTAGTTTGCTTTATTGGATTCTACCTTGAAATGGGACAAAATTGAAGCCCTTGATCTGAGTTGTGCTGCTTACTGTATTGATTCCGGTGTGTGCAAAGCGCAAAAACAAAGTTACAAGAACAACGTTACGATGACAACTCTATGGGATTTCTATCCACTGGATTTCTGTATGGTACCTTGTTATGTCAAATGTGCTTCAAATACAGTTTATTACCATTTGCTCAAGATGGTGCAAGCGCCTGCATCCGCACACGCACAAACTAATACCTGAGCACACAGCAAACAGTAATAGACAACGCTCGCAAGGACACGAGGATACACTGTCACTCATATCCCATTATTGTCTGTAAAAAAAGAATATTGAAAGTATGCTTTACGAAACTCGGGAGAGGAGGCAGGATTTTCTCATTTTCACCCTCGTCTAGCAGATGTGTTTTTGAGAGAGAGAGAGTGGAGCAGTGCAGGCCAGGTCATTTCATTATCACAGTGAGAAAGCACTCCATGAAACTCTCCCAGGGAAGCAAGGAAGGCTGCCTTTATAATATTCCTCCTCTACTATTGTCAAAACTTGCTCTATTTTACATTCTGCAGCTGAAGGCCCTTTTTTCTTTTTATATTCCAGTTGCTTTCATTCTGCCTCCGTCCCATTTGAATGTTGAGGTGTTTGGTTTCCCTTTTGTTTTGTTTTTGTTTTTGCTTGCACGCTTCATTCATACTTACATTGCCTGCTTTCTCTTCTTCAGTGCACTGTATTTGACATCAAGTGTCAGAAAGGGAGCTCATCCAGATGTTGAGATTCTCTACGTGCAGGAGCAACACCACTGGGTCTCTGAGTGTAACCAAACGCCTGTATTCATACCGTCAAATGAGCCACTGGCGCTCGACCCGGATCTGCTTTCCAAAGTATCTCAGCATGCAACACACAACACTCATCTTGTTGGGATGGAAACATGCCAATGGAAACATTAGCTGAACAAATATGGTTATAACCCTGAGATGCTTTTGGGAAACTGGGCACTTGTATGGAGGGAGAGAAAGAGAGAGTGAAAAAAAAAACTCACTAGTAGGCTAAGCTGAAAACATTTAGCAGGTAATATGTAATAGATTTTTTTTTTTTTTACCAGTGGTCACAAAGAGGACAACCTATTTCCAAAGCATTGATTTTACATTAATTCACAGAAGCCATACAGTACAATCACATGGAACATTGTCCACATTTCCAGCAAAGCTCCTACAGTACATGTAAAAATGTTCATTTTATTGACTTTTGCAACCTCTTGAGTATTTTTTTCTTTTAGGCTACAACATCTGTATAGGGAGGCTCACACCCAACGACCACCACTATTTCTGTACCACTGCAGAGAGAGAAAGTGCTGTAATGTGACTAATGGAACTGGAATCAGCTTGTGTGAGGTGGGTGGGTGATGGGAAGGGGGGGTTATGTTTCCCATGGCACAAGATGTGTTCATCGGGAGTGAAATTCAGGTCAGTCAGTCAAATAGCATCGCCTCACCTCGTACTCAGTGATCCTTGGAGCAAGTGCACAGGCTAATCTTGGTAACAAATGTCTCTTCGAGCTACTTCATTTTTTTTAAAACCGCCATCAAGTTGCAGATGGAGCTAGTGAAGCAGATATTAAGGTGACGAATTTCTAATGTTGCCCGATGCTAACAAAATGCTAGCTCATGAGCACCGCTGCAGCTAGCAATTGTGTTTCTGCACAAAAAGTAGATTTTACTACCTCCTTACAACAAACTAATGGAGCAGCTTTTCTCTATTAGGATTAAGATATAGGCTACAGTATCTTATCTGTTTCCGTTGGCATGTTGTGTCCCACGCAGAGGTACAAAAGACTAAATTTACTGGCAAATAGGCCTACTTAGCTCGAGCTACAATAACGTTAAACAATAAAGTCGATTCTAGTTTGAGAATTAGGATGTCAAAAAGCTTATGTGGTGTTTAAGCTAACAGGAAGGGGGAAAAAAAAGCCAAATCTTTGTTTGGCTGAAAAACGACATCTTCTTTCCTTGACAGTCGGTGTTGTTATCCCAAGACTACATTAGCATAACAGCTAAGCTTCCATCTGTACCTCTTGTGTTTTTTTGCCAATACTAAAATGAGCTGGGAATTAGTGAAGTTATCAAACAGTCTTCAATGTGAAAGTGATTTTTTTACCACAACTCAAACATTAGCTACATAATGTTTTCTGTCCATCAGTAAGAGCGACGCCGACGTAGAAACGGTATCTACAGCATAATTACATTTGGGTATGATCAGCGTTTGGATTTGTGTGCATTCATGCCTTAGCACCCTCATGTGGTGGCACTAGGTTGCTGTATTTGAAAGGTAGCTAGTTGTTTTGTTTCTGACTTTTTGTTTCTGTTTGTGAAGCAGCGAGGAAAGCATTATTATTTCGAAAATTTAAGCATGCACATTGGGTACATTTCTTGGATCGTTAACAATGACTACCTATAAACAAAGTATGTTTGTCAAGCTTTCCTGATCTAAGAATCTCAACATTACACAAATATTTTTGGTTGAAACTATATATTTACAGCTTGTGAAAGATCTGCAATAGATCTGTTTGAGAAGCTTCTTTCAGATACAGCTCACTATGTGGCCATCAGGCCTTCATGATGACCCCAGCGAATCTTTCAACTTTTTTTATATAATATGTTTTTTTTAGTCTTCTCAGGTGTTTCATTAAGCGGGATACCACAGATGTTTCTCCGGTGAATGTTGTTGAGGGTTGACATCAAAGACCGAAAGCTATGGATAAATCCATGGCAGGTGGATGTTTGCCTTGGAGCTACAACTGCCCTAAGGATAGAAAGTGTGGTCAATAACATGAGCTCTGAAATGTGAAAAAGTTACCTGGACTGTTACTTGGTCATTTGAGGACTTACAACTGAGGGAAAGTTGACTATTATTACTTTTGCATATGTTTGCGATAGCGGCATGCTTTTATTTTTTAATGAAGTTTAGATTGTACGTGCATGTTTGAAGTGCACAGTTCATCTAGTGCATCTATACGGACGAGGAAAATAAGAAAGGGGGGCGCGATGAATGAGGAATAGAAGAAGTGGTTGAAGATGAAATAGAAATAATTGGAGATTGCGTGAATGTCACAAAACGATGCAGACGTGGCGGATGCGAAAACTGAATGCAAATTAGGCAGCACAATTGGCAAAGTCAAATATCCTCCAATAAAGACTCGAAGAAACTCAAGTCGAGTTGACTGAAACAGAAAAAAGACACAGAGCAAAGTCCTGCTCATCTCTGACAGGTGTAGTGTATCTCCGTTTCAATCATATCATTATCCCCGTTATTCACTCTTTGTCTCATTCATGCACAGACACACACCGAGAACATTCAAAGAAAAACAAGCAGACTTAACTAAAATAGAATAAATAGAAGAGCCTGACACAAGACTGACACCTAATAACATAATAACCTTCACTATGTGCTATTTTATTTGAATTTAGACACATGCACAGTATGTATAGAGATGAAAAATCACCTTCCATGCTTTTAAAACTTGATGTTGACCCTCCGGTTAGATGTAGGAGTCAGCAGTGCATTGCATATGTGCACTTGAGGCTATGTGTCAATACATAACTGCTACAACTCCTCAAAACCTTCCAGAAGTTCCTCTCCTGTGCCTTCATACTGAAGTCCTAACGACATCCTGGAAAGGTTAACAATATTGCGGCAGAAAAATGCAGTATTCTACATTGTCACAGGAGTCTGTCATTGTCAGTCGAAGGTAAATATTTTGAAGGTTATACTGTAGACGACGTGATTTTCTTTTCAAAGATATTTTTCCCCCCCTCGATACAGCGCATTTGATATGTTTAGAGTCAGTTCAATGGAAAAATACTAATACTTCTTCGGCGAGGAAGGTGAAGAGGCAGCGAGCATGCAAGATGGAGGAGAGAGACTTTTAGCACAGGAAGGACAGGCAGCACAAAATAATGAGACAGGACAGGCCCTGAATTTAAGAGAGATTTGCTACTGTCATGAAAAGGTATGTTGTTGTGTCGCCCAGTTTTTCTTGTAGGCGTAGTGAAGAGTGTGTGTGTATGTGGGAGGGGGGTTGTTTGTTATTTGGTTTTGTTTGCTCATCTGTGAAAGTCACCACACGCCACTGGTGTTAAAGAAGAAAACTTCCTTTGAACAACTTGCACTGAAACTTCCTCTTTTTCATGTTTTCTAAAACATTATCTTCAACACTTTTAGTGTCTACTTATTAATTCTGCATTAACAAAGGAAACATCATGTTTTAGTTATTTCAAGGATTTATCCTCAAACCGGTGTATCATTCACAGCCATTCGCTGCGCTTTTGATTATTTATGGGCATTAGGCAGTCACAACGCTGTGGTGCAGTGCACTCAAAAACAGCACCTGTGTCATCCGCGTGATATACAAGCACCAAACAGATGCTATTGCCCACCCCTCCCCAAAAAACAAAACAAAACCCATTTGACTTTCAGGTGAGTCTATGAAAGTGTTGCTAAAGGCCTGAAAGTTGATGAATGGTTAAATCCCACTTGGATTCCCTTCAGGTTTAATCTCCACTAATGTCTACACACCTCAGTGGGTATTTTCTCCTCTTTCCTCCCCCTGTAGTTCTTCATCCTGACATATGGCCAAACACCAAACCTCTCTTTTGATGTTAAAGTGAAACATATTGCCAAGAGATCAATGTCTGTGTGTGAGGGTAAAGAGCACAACAAAGCAAAAACATCCTAATCTCTTTCTTTCTGTTGCATTCTCTTCTGCCTTATCCCTTCTCATCTTTACAGACAAACAGGGATGGGGAATCTGTTTCTCGTCAGATCAAGGATGAGAGGAGTCTTTTCTGACAATGGGATGTATCTGGCCCGGCTGTTTTTTTTTTGGGCAGGGATTGAGTGTCGTGCTGCAGCGAAGCTGAGTGGACAGGAACAAAATAAATACTAAGGGGAGGAAAAAAAAGCACCTAGATGAATTATGAATTGGCACGAGCTGAGCTTTCTTTGGCTGTTAGAACAACAGCGCGGCTGCAGTGTGCATTATGGCAAATGAGACACTGGCCGTCATTAATCAGTATTTCCTCATGTTTAAAATGTTGCTGTAGATGATGACGTACTATAGCAAACATGTTCTGACCAATAACAGCCATACGGCGTGTTTAAAAGCGCTGTAATTTCCTGCTGAAGTGGCTCTGATGGCAGAAGTTTAAAGACACTTAATAATAGTGACTGATGAATTTGAACAGCAGAGGTCGCGTGTTCAAATTACTTCCCCAACACAAAATACTGTCCTAAAGCCATTCAGTATGAATTGCTTTTCAATTCATGAATTGCTATCAAATACAATATGAATTGCTCTCCCTGAATCCAACTCGGAGCGGCTGTGTGAATGAAAAAAAAAAGAAAAAAAAAAGAAAAAGGAAAGGAAAGGAAAAAACGCAGTGATGGTGTTTCTCTGCCTGTTTCTATATGCTGCTGCTCGCTCTGTGGTGCTGGTGTCCCAGTAGTGTCTACGGAGATCACTACGTCTCCACAAAGGCAGGTGAAAGGGAAACACACAGAAGATCACACAAAGGAGGCGAGACTCTGCTCAACCCTCTGATCATTCCTTCATCTACATGCCTTTTTTTCTCTCTCCCCTCAAGTATCTACAAAACATGAGGACCGAGAATGATCGACAGGCACCCACACACACACACAGAGGCGTACACACACATTGGGGAACAAGCATGTATTACAAAATAATCTCAACTCAAGGGCTCTTTCACTGTTTTTTTTCTGACCTCTCTTTTGCAGATTCTTCTCTTTCATTGCTTCCTGATTGAAGACCGTTTCTTTTTCTTCAGCACCCTTAACTGCTCTACAAATACTTTCTCCAACTTTCCGAAGAACCTGTTGTCGGAAAACTAGTTACAAAACACAGACATTTAAAAAAAAAAAGCTGCAAGTTATCACACACCCCCACTCCTCCTCCACTCCTTTTTTCTCTTTTGCCTGCAGTTGGTTGAGAACAGCAACGCTTTTCTCACATCCATTGTTTGATCCATTTCACACCAGCCCACCTCTTCTTTATCTCCTCCTGTTTTTCTCCTTCTTTCACTGGCACGCCGCCTGAACGCTCGCAGTAGTGGGACGGCTCTCGAGCAGTTCTGAATGAGAGGTTAAAATGCAAATGCAGTTGCCTTTTTTTTTTTTTTTTCCTGTTTTCCCTTTCTATTCCTGTTCCACGTCTTATTATTTTTCCCTCGTTCTTCTTCCCTCCTCTTCTCCTGTATGGATTTGTTGTCGAATTGAGTAAATGAGTGTGAGTGCGAAAGCTATTTTTTCCCACAGCGAGTTAATGCATAATACAGTGTTTTCCCCCTGTTTCCCTCCATCTTTTCCGTGCTCTACCTGGATAAGAATCACTGTGCAATGAGAGTCGACAGGGTTTACGCTTCCTGCAAACGCTTTAATAGGAATCGACGGTTGAGTATTCTGTTGTCACACAGTAACTGGATAGAAAAAGCACATCATCTGCACCTCCAAGTGATTTTACCCTGTCAAAACCTGTTATAGCTTCACACTTGCCTGTGACATGCACTTGCACATATTCTGCTGCACCCTCGCACACCTAAAGCTCACGTGCAAATGAAACACATATGCAGATGTGCGCACGAGAGACATTAAATATTCCATGTTGATCATGTTGTTGACACAAAACATATCGTTTGGATCCAAACGCGGATCGGTTATAACACAACAGCTTGATTCATCACATAAAGAGCCACTGCTAACGCACAACACTGAGAAACAAACAGGCTGGAGAACACGCACACTAACAAACCAACACGACCCCTTTGCGAGAGTTACATAATTAGACGTACAGCACCTTGGCAATCAACAACTCTGATGTTGCCATGGGGACTATAGCTTTTGACTATAAAAAGAAAGGATCTATATGTGGAGGCGGCTGAGGGCGGAGGTGCGGAGCGAGGTAGTGAGAGAAAGAAAGAAGAGAAGACACACGGAGTGAACAAGTGTGAGAAAATTGGTGTGAGAGAAGTAAAGGTGTCGCTGAGGGGCTAAGCAGCTCTCGTTTTATGTGCGAGCGTGCGTGTGCGTGCGTCCGTGTGCGCGCCGCACGCTGCACCTGCATGTGTTTGATTAGAAGTGTTGTGTGCACCTAAGTGTGCGTGCGTGCGTGTGTCTGTGTGTGTAAAGCTTGCAGCATAGAGGGGGGGAAAAAAACAACATGGACAAAATGTGATAGAGTTGGTTTGTAAGTGAGAGAAAGAAAAAAAAGCAAACCAGAGAAAGTGTGGAGGACAAATTCCAGCCTCTCTCTCCCTCTAAGCTTACTGCATTTCCTGGGCTTTGCAGCATATAGTAAAGATTAGACCGGACGAGAAAGCCATAAATTCTACTTTTCTCTTTCCAGAGGTGAACATAAATCATGGCTGGTACTGGTGTGCCATCACTGGGTTTTTGCTTTTCACTTATCTAATGAATAAAAAAAAAAAAAGGAAAACAACTTCAAAAGCTGTCATATTCTGAACTGGGCAGACTTTCACTCTCACCCCACCCTCACAACCTTTGTCCTCCACTCCCGCCATCACCGAGCCACAGAGAGAGAACGAGTGGGTTTCCCGTAATTGCTGCGGGACTATTCATGAGCCGCACATCGCTGGACTGTTGCTATTAGGAGAAGAGAGTGAGAGCTGACTTGAAAGGCCTGTACATATAAAGATACCTTACAGCATATGCAGATGTAAATATAGACACAAATAGCAGCATGGGCAAACCGACTATGAATACACTTAGTGAGGAAATGCAGCCACTCTTATGTTCAAATACGCACCACAATGTGCACAAGGCATGCCCACGCACTTTCTTGCACACACACAGACAGACACACACTTTTGTTACTGTCTCATGAGGTTAGGGGCTGAGAAGATGGTGTTGTAATGAGCTGTCACTCACAATAGCCTGCCCTTGTATTGGAAAAAAAAAAAAAAAAAAGGAAGAGGGAGAGACGCAGTTATGAAAAACAAAAATAAAAATGTATATAGACTCTGTTCAATGATGCTCTCCAGAGAGGATCCATCTGAAAACGCCCGCCTCGTCTTTAAAGAGCCGGAAAGCTAAGAGAGAGTAACGTTAACAAAACAACTTTCTGTCCCCTGTTAGTCATTTGTCAGACATCAATCATAAAATGGCGATGTTCCTACCTGATACTGTTCACTTTGTTTACAGGTAGAACTTAATGAAATCCCTATTTTATGCTCATCCACTTGTTTGACAACAGAAAGGCATGTAAATGAGAACTATAGGGATGATTATGGAGGGAAGGAAAGGGCAGAACAGACTGAGAGGAGTAGTCTGACATTTGGACCAGTGGAGACTGGTCAGGAAGTCTCCTCTCTCTGGGTTGAAGTACTCTGACAAATCAGCCTCCATAAAACCACGTTAACTAGTGAACTTTAAAGACGCCGTGGGCTATTTCATTACCTTCACATCAGACAGGCTGGATCTCCCCACGCGTGAACAGCTGTTACAGGAAGCTAAGCTAACTGGCGGCTGGTGATTGAACTCTCAGCAGTAAGGCTATGTTACACTATTTCTATAACCACAGTGGAGACAATGTTGAACTGTGCCAATCAATTGTTCCTGTTTGTTCAGGTGTTGTTGTTGCAGCGTGGGTCTGTCTCGTTAAAACGGAGCTCACAACAGTACACGCCACCGCACCACGCATCCAGACCCAAAACAGCACCAGGTATGACCGAGCAGAGACAGCTAGGGGATTCATTGCTTTCGTGACATTCAACAGATCGTGAGTTCCTGTTGTTGGCGTTGCATTGTGTGTTGTTGTTGTTGTTGTTGTGGCGAAAGTGGAGCGAGCTGGAACTTTCTTGCTGCCTATTTTCTATTTGCTGGAGCCCTCTGTGCTGGCATCGCTGCAGGTGCCTCGCTGCAGCGCTCTTATTGATATAAATAAGTGGACTTGTTTCATGTAGGGCTGAACACGGCCTTAAGTGTGAACGTAGCCTGACTAAAGAGAGAAAAAAAGGGCAGGCATGAAGGAATGATGCAAACGCAAAGAGAGGGAGTGCGAGGCAGGATTTGCACAGAGATGTAATGCATGTCTATAGTGTACAACCAAAAACCCTGCAAGGCCTATTATGCAATTCATTAACCTCTATCCCCCTCTGCTCTCTCTAAACTCTGAAATGACAGGAGGAGATCCAGACAGATAAGTGAGAGATCAGCTCCTCTCTCTCTCTTTTTTTCTCTCACATACGCGCACACGCCTGCATATTTCCATCAAATAATCACTAATTCCACACTCCCTGACTGATTAAATATAGAAAAAGGCAGGAAGAGAGGAAGAGGAGAGAAAGGAGATGAGTGTCGGGGAACAGAGGAGCAGAGCAGATCGAGAGAGGAGAGGAGTGGAGGAGGAGGAGGAGTAAGGAGGAAGTGATACAGTCAAATCTGCCTGTTAGGCTCAGCCAAAGAAACAACAGGGAGTTTTTTTTTTTCAGTAAGACAGCTCTACTGGCTCCCAGCTAGAGCCCAGGTGGGCGATGTGAATGTTCTCTCACTCCCACACACTTAAGAGTCAAAAATATGCACATGCACGTGATTGAACGCAGTATACACATTCGCACACGCAAGCACTGTTATTTGCATGTGGTGTACAAGGCTGCCTACACTCACACACAGAAGGATTGCACACACGCGCACACACGCTATGTCAACAACAAAACACACACAGAGACGGGGCAGAAAGAACGGATCTTTCATCTTTGTCATGCACCAAGGACGCAACAGCCCAAAATGTCAATCTGTCTCTCATCTTTGTCTTTTATTACTCTATATTCATTCCCATATTCGCGCTGATGGCTTCAGCTTTTCAGTCAACTGTCATAATGTCAAAGCTCGCTCCCTGCATAATGCCACACATACGAGAAAAAAAAGCCAAAAGGAGATTTAAAAAAAGGAAGACAGACCACCGTTGAAATGAATACAGCTCTGAAAAAGAAATTGAACTTTTTGTCTGTCCATATTTTTTCTTCCTTTTGACGCCGTTTCACATTGTCGGTTAAAATGCACCTCTTTCTCTCCGCGCTCTTCATTTACATCTGTTTCATTTGTCATCCCCCCGCCCTCCATCTTCGTCCTCTGTCTCTTTTCTTCTGAATGTTTAGCTCAGGATGAGAGGAACGGAGTTGAGAGACTTAAGCTGCATTCACACAGCCGTTTGCATCCCTGAACTTTTCTCGACACTGCTCAGAGGATCTGTATGCGTGAATGAAAAATCATTTGAACCAGACATTATGTGGACTTTGCCCTGCCCGCTCCCTACTATAATAGCGTCCAATAATTTCCGATTGAGCCCCTGTATGAATAGAGCAGGCCATTGTCTGGAGATTTCACAGCGAGTGAGTGGGTGTGCTGATGACGTGTCTTATTCTGCCTCCTGCGCTCGCTCCCCAGGCGCCACCCCTCACCTAAACCAAACAGAGTATTTCCAGTATAAGGTGAGAACACGTCTCACGTGGAAAATCTCCGGGTGTGTGCTGTGTGTGTGAAAGGGCAAGTTCATTTGTGAAAACCGCTTAAGTGTGAGTGAGAGAGTTTCAAGGTGCAGTAATCTAGCAGGGGGTGAGAAAGAGAGGGAGAGAGAAGGGAAGAGAGGGGAATACGATTTCATTATTGATGGAGGAAAAGTTCCTTTAAATTGAACCTCTAAAGTATCTCCAGGTGCCTTTCCTCTCCAACAGAGGGAGAATTAGACAGGAAGAGGAGGAGAGGGTGTGAATGTGGAGCAGAGGAGAGCAGGGTTTTGTCAAGGAGGTTTTTCGTATATCCTGGTTTACCTTGGCTGTATATATTGCCTCACTTTAATTTATCATGCAAAGCAGGGATTTGAAGTGGTCTAGGTCTTGAAGGCATCAACGTTTAAAAAGGACACACCACATTGTTATTCATGCAAATAAAAAGTGCTCATTCATTCTCCTATTACCAAATGGTAGCCAACTATGTTAGCGACCGTAGCATCACCAGGCCATTGCAATAGGCTACAACCGATACTGAACGCATCTGCTAACTTTCTGAGTACATGCTGTCCTACATACATCTAACTGGTGTTAGCATGTTAGCATGTGATTCGATAAATCTGTGTTAACTTCTTCGACTTTTGTGATGAAGCCGTGCTAATTTGTTTGACACTAGAAACACATGAAGCACAAGAATAAGCTGGCAAACTGGCTCATCGTCAAACCTCCGCTAACATTATCTTATATTATCCGCCGTAGCCAACTGTCATTCCAGACCAAGTAAAGACTGGAGGAGCGAAAAACCCCACAGTGTGTATGGAAATGAGCCACGATGTATGTTATTTGCTCAGGAATTCAACTTTTCATTTCTAAGCGGGAGATTATGCTATTTCTTCTTGCAAAAATATACAGTGACTTTAAAATGTCCGTAATTTAACCGTTCCCCCACTGCACAGCATCACAGTTATGTGTTTCTCAGCAGAGAAGCTTCTGCCATTCTCCCCTGGTATTAATTTGAGCCCTATGCTTTGATGTACTTTGCAGGAATGGTGCCAAAACACTGCAGTTTTTCATATTTATCTTGTCTTGTGAAACAGACCCCCTTTACATCTGGCACAAAATGACTCGAAATCAACTTGGATTTTATCCAGAGTGAGGTTCTGCACGTTTTAAGGGTATGTATGCGTAAATGCACCCAAGATGCATCACAGTAGGTGGTCCAATCACCTCAGGGATGCATTTGGCCATAATCATTCAACAGGGTAAATCCAGCATGCCTTTAAGCAGCAGTGTTTAAAAAGACCATCTGTATAGTATGCCACTGGTATAATTACTTGCTATACGAGACATAAAACAATTTTGGAATTTATAAAAAATGCATTCATCATCCTGGCTTTCTACATATTTGAATAGTTTTGCATTTTCTGTGGGCTGTCAGCCTGGATATGTTTCCCTGCATTTTCCGAGGGAGAGTGCAGATCCATTAACTGAGGTGCATTTTAATGAAATGCAGGACGTCTCCATATCAACGAACCACTACTGTGGATACTTTGGTTGTGAGCGCTGAAATCAAGAGTTACATCTTCCGACACGTTGGGGGACTACTTCCAGTTGTCAGACCTCCACCTTTAACATCCAACCACTTTGAAACTTTCCCTGGGGATATCCCATATGTCAGGGGTAATGTTTTACGTTGTATGAGCTAAAGTTAAAGTGCTTATGCAACTCTGCGGTGCAGCGGCCTTTATTTTCAATTCCTGTCAGGATAGGTATTATGTCATTCTTATGACAGCGCCGGCCAATATGTCAGCCTCTTTAGGCTGAGTGCATCCATCTGTGTTACTATATATCTGACTGTAATATCTTGCTGGCTCTTGGCCAACTGAATCTTGGTCTGCCAGAGTTGCTACTGTATCTCACTGTAGCTCTCCAGCTTTTTTCCTCTGCCCTCACCACTGCCACAAACCTAAAAATATTGGGCATACTGATAAGAAAGCAGATGCAGCGGCCAGCTTTTCACATCCTTTAAAATCCATAAAGAGGACTGATCAATTGTAGCCTACACTCCCAAGTATTTCTGTGAGGACCAGCATCCAAATCTATCGCTAGATGCACAAGTCTGTACGTCCAGCGGTTGCAAAGACATTTAACAAGAAGAAATCTATAGATAGCCGAGTGAATACGCTCACGGCGGAGTGCCTGGGAATGCTGAGGCAGAATGACTGATTTCAGGCGACAGTTTCTCCCCCTGCAGAGTTAAGAGGGCCCACTGGCCCTTGGGAGCAGCCTGTCACAACTAGAGAAACTCCTGCTGGGGCCACTCTGTTGAGGTTTTCAGCTGGCTCCCTGGGGGTCCCCACCACCACTTACCCGTTGAAACAAAAATCAATGGCTTAATGACCCAAAACAGGAAATAGAATGAGAAAAAAAGAAAGTCCCTAAAACAACAAAATGTCTTTTGGCAAGGGACATTCTGTCCTGAGCCTTCATTTGTTTGTGTGTGTGTTGAAAGAAATTTGCCGGGATGGCCGAGTGAGTGTAAGTGTGTGTGTGCGTACGTGCACGCGCAGGTTTGAAAGAGTGAGCTTACCCTAGCTTAGTGGCGCAAAACATATTGATTTATTGATTGCCTGTTTCACCCCCTCGCCATCTCTCTCTCCCTCTCCTTCTCTCTCCCTCCCTCTCTCTCTCTCTGCCTGTTATAAAGGCTCGGGGGACTTGAGGCTGCTGCTGCTGCTGCGGGGACTGAAAAAGGGACGTGAGGCGTGGAGAGATGGAAGAGGAGAGGGAGAGAGAAAGAGACGGAGAGCGAGGGAGGGGTGTCCCATCTGAGAGTTGATCCAGCAGCCTTTTAACCAAGGCCCCTACATCATTCAGATTTATGAACTGAGGTCACGACCAAATCAAAACCTTGACCTATCTGTGAGGATGCCGATTTATAAGCACCTTGTAGTGGGGAGTGGTGAGGACTTGGCAGGAGCTAGTATTCTTCTCCTTGGCCCTGGCTTCCCTGTGGAGAAGGCTGGATCAGGACTGGAGGAGAGGCAGGCTGTAATTTGTGATTAGCAAGAGAGGTTGTGTTTTATGATATACTACCCCTGGCTCCCGGTGCAACTCCCAGTTCAAAAGAATGTCACTGCCCCACACACCATATACAGCACAGCCTGCTGTCTCACTAAAGCTACATCCCTGCTGCAGTGGCTCTCTTTCAAGATGTGGTAAGACACACAGGCTACGGCTGTTAGCATGCTAGCAGGAAACCCTCTTTGACAAGCCTCTGAACGTCGCCACAAAGCATCACTGCTGACATGTAACAATACTTAATGGGAGCTTATCTGCAAATACTTAAGATGGGAAAATAGCATCAAGTGCATCGTGTCGCTAACAGAAACATGTGTCAGCATCGATTTGTACCCCCCTCCAGTTGCTCGTGACTCATGGGGGATGCTTATAACAAGCATCCCCTCATGTTAGCCTAATGTCCCTTCCTAAACCTAGTCTCTCCATAAATTATGGACAGGATGAAATATGAGTCGCTGTTTGACAGCCCTTCATTTCCCCCTCCCAGAGAGACGCAGCACAAAGAAACATTTGCTGTTTTTTTTTTTGTCCCTCTCAGAACAAGAACAAAGGATGAACAAAAATGAATTGCCTCATGAAACAGTGAATAACAAAAAAGAAATCCAGCAGGGAAGAAAGTGCAAAGTCACAGAGAGACACGGGAGGACTATACGGCGGGGTCCTTCCATCCTCTCTCCTCACCAGTTGCCTCCCGGTTGTCATGACGACTTCTTATCCTGGGGCCGGTCTGCTCCCCCTGGAGGCAGCTGGGAAATCAGGTATAGGGGAGGGCCAACGGGGACCGTGGCCGTTCTATTCTTAAATACACAGCATCAGGCAAATGCAATTACGAACCCGAGGAGGGCCAGAGCCTAATCTAATAAAGTAGAGGTGGTCCACGTGGTGAAAGCCTGCCACTCGCCTGAGATGGCACGCCTGCAGGAGCGGAGCGGCGCGGCCCCCCCTGTGGCACCGACTGACCCCCCGCCTTGCGAACAGCTGGAAGAGACTAGACGTATGACGGTTATAGAGCGCACAGCAAGAACAGTCACTTTATCTTTAGCTCAGACGCACTGACTGGAACCTTTTTCTTGAATAATCCGTTGAGTGACGGAGAGTAAACTTTACTTTGAGACTACATGTAACCTTTTTAAATATAAAGAACATACAGTATAGAAAAAAACCCCCTTTACACCGGATTGAAGTCACAAAATTGGTGAGATTCTTGGCAAATTGTTGTGGTGTTGTGTTGCATTTTCCTGGTTTCATGCACTTTGCATCAAGCCTGCATGCTGCAGAGTGTTCGCCTGAGATTGTGAGTCGGACAAAATCTGTCCACTCAGAGGGGTTAAAGAGTCCGATTGAGTCTTGGACGTCAGCTCGTCAACCCCGGCCAACTCACTCAGATTACAAATGAGAGGATCTGATGATGTCGACTGCGGCCAAATTCCTCTAATTAAAATCACAATGGCTGAAAACGCTGCAACACTGGCTTGTCTTTGCTGAGGGACACCCACTTTGCCCTTATTAAAGGAAACCTGGAGAGGAAAGGTTAATAGCACAGAGCTCTGTGATACAAGTACTAGTGTAATCCTTTTAAGCACAGTATATAATACAGTTGGTGGAACAGTGATTTACACATATATGTCACATGAGCCACACACGTATTACTTTTTCTCTATATTACAGCTCTGCTACCTCTCAAGAAAAACCCTGCAAATTATATTTTCTCTGCGTTAAGTGGTGCAGGAGATTTATGTCCTTCCTATTGCTCGATAAAATCAAAACGCTGGGAATACTCTCTCCAGGAGTGAGACAACTTTTCTGCAATTTCTCATCCAGGCTACAACAGTACCATGTACGTTCACATCAACTGACAGAATAATAATTAATCAGGATGAGAATAAATCATCAGGTAGACGTGAAGATTTATTCAGTTATGTGGCTTCAGTATAACACCATGAAGACGTGATAATCGTAATATTCAAAGTATAACTAATATAACTTAAAGTGAAATAATTATCTTTTACTACTGTGGTAGTTATAGTCACTATTAAATACTGTGTGACTTATTAATGTTCGACCACTCAACACTAATCATGAGAGCTTCCTATATAATGGCAATAACAGCATTCCTAGATATAAAGGACACAGAACAAAGGGAAGCTACTGATTATATTGAACCACTGAAGGACACAAGGGAGCAGAATAAAACTACCCATGAGCTCCCTTTTCCCTTTCTCTCCCTCACAATCTATTTCAACACATTAATGCAGTCAGTGTTATCTAGTTTGCCCACACACGGCCTCAGCGCCGATGTGAAACAATTATTTCCGGCCGGTTTGGGCAGCTAAAATTTAACTATCAGTCAACTCTTGGGTAGAGTTAGAGGAGTAAATGCCAGTCAGAAGTCACCATTCAGGACTGACTGTGTCTGATAAACAGACACAGAGGGACAGATTTACTGAGGCTTTTGTACCTTGTTTCAAATGTATTCTGCGCCTGGAGACATGCATGCTATTTATCAAACAAGCTCACTGGCCTGGAAGAGCAGTTTGCTTGTCATCGGAAAGCCCACCTTGCATGTAATCAGTAAATTGTACCTTTCTCCTTAATGCATATGCATTTAGGGCAGGATCACAGAAATAAAACACAGGGTTGTTGAGAGCATTTTTCTGCTGGGTTTTCAAATGTGCATGCGAAATTTGTAAGGGCATGTTTGTGCCGTTTTTTTTCTTCTGATAAAGCAAAAGTGTGCATCTGGCTAAACAAACACATGATAACTGCAGCTGCGTTTAAATCCGGCACGACCAGGAGGGTGGAGGTGCATTTGGAGTCGAGTGTCTCTTATGACATTGCTCAGGGGGGGACCATTGCATATTTATGCAATGGATATTCCTGTCCAGGCCCTCTACTTCAGCCATCTCTGCAAATACATACAGTTGAGTCATCGGCATAAAAATACACCACTGTCTCAGGAACAATGCCTTGTTCCTCAAGAAGTCTGCAGAGTTTGGCTCTAGTTTGCTACTGTATGTTGCATTGCCACTAATGATGCTCCTCTCCATAAATCCACAAATTGACCTGATAAAGCCAAACCCACTTTGGTCAATAGAGTACCTTTGACCTTTGTATTGTGAGCTCCTATAAAGATTTTCAATTTATCAAATTATGCGCCTATAACTCACACACACACATGCACATGGCGTTTGGGTCCCATGGGGTTGACTAGGAACTGACTTGTAGTTTGGATTTCTCACTCTGTATTGGTAGCCAATAAGTGAACACATTGATCATTCTTATAGTTACGCATAAACAGAAGACATGCAATGAGCTAATACACTGGCTGATGTTGTGGTTTTGGGTTTTCCAGTCTGCAGCACAACCCATACCTGATTTATGATGTTTATATCTTTCTTTAGAATAGTTCCAGCCAGTATTTTTTATTCTATCTTTTTTTTTTCATTTTAATATTGAAGCATTTACTTTCCTGATTTTTTTTTTGGATTTTTCAGGTGTGTAAGAACTCTGGTTTGAAAGGATAATGTGAGCTGAATTGCCAAGGTGTCACATTTTGCTAACTACTGAAGGAAAAACATATGGATAAAGGTTCTTCAAAAGCAACCCCCTGTTGCTCAAAATGTTCCCCCACATCAAAGAGGTCAACCAAAGTGTAACTTCGAGGAGTGGAAATATTGCGCACAACCAGAGGGATGAAATTAAGTCTGTTTGCCTCTGCAGAGGATTGAGAACTGACGAGAGCTGAATGTTATTTTACTTACCATTATTATGAGGCTGATTTGAACCAGAGGATTTTAATAAAGACTACAAAAACTGTATAGGGTAGAGCCGAGGGACAGAAAGGGGAGCAGGAGGGAAAGTGCTCAGGGGAGAGAGAGAGAGAGGGAGAGCAGAAAGTAGAGAGGGAGGTGCAGAGAGGGCTGAGGCTGACGTGAGATGATACATGCCTGGTAATAAATGAGAAAAAAAACGGGAGAAGAAAATAGGAGCAGCGTTCTTTCCCCCAGATAAAAGAGAGACACATTACAGGACTCAGCTGAGTTATGCCGAGCTTACTTTGAACACATTTTGACACATAATATTTTAAATTTCACATTGTTTTTCTGTCATTGTCCCTCAATGACAAATGAAAATGAATCGAAAGAGCCGGAGAATTTAAGGTCTCCGATCTGAAGATGCATTTAAATGATGCACTCTGCGAAAGAAAATTGTCCTGCTTTCGGAAATATCAAAAAGAAATCGAGAGAAAGGTAATCCTGTGACCTAAAATCAATTTGCACACAGGAGGCCAAACAGACAAAGAGCTCCCATCATGTGGGCCAGATGAACTTGCTCTCTTGGATCAGTGCCTGGACAAACAAGAGAGTGAGCTTGTAAGGTCTGTGCATCAACACACCTGACACCAGCCAGGACTCTGCTCTGCAACACATGTTTGCAAAGCATGTGAAAATGACACATGATGTGAGAGAGATGTGCTGCTACTCTTCTGTGTCTCTTTCATTGCAGACACTTCTCTCTCAGTCTTTTCTATTTCTACTCTCGTCTAACCGCACGTTGACAAGCAGCTGGGAGGTGAGCATTACTTCTTGCGAACTTGCATGTGTGTGGGTTTTCTGAACAACTGAAAAAAAGTTGCACAGAATGATATTAGAGAAGCAATTTGATATAAACTAATAACCATCTTTATAGCCTGCTCAAATTTCCAGCTGCTGCGTTGGAAGATTTTTAAGTAATCATTATTATTTGACTTGACACAAAATCAAATCACGAATCAACCAATTTCTAACAGGAAGTGTTAGCCAATATGGACTGTAAATAAAGATGGGTGTGACCGTGGCGAAATCACCCACATGTTTCTGGAGAGTGGTTTTCGAGGCTCAAACTGTTCTGCCGTCGCCATCTTGCCAAAACCCGACTGCTGTGCCTAACTTACGGCTAATCCTAAAGCTGGCAAAGAGAAGGGGTGTGTGCATGCCACCGACTTGTGGCAGACATACCGTATGCCCACAGTGGTGCAAAACTTTAAGCTTTAAAAAGATTTAAATGAGTGGGTTAAACTGTATAATTAATCCCCCCCGTACAGAGGAAATCAGGCTATAAACATGGTAATTTCTGTACTTTTGGTGGTTTATGGGGGCCGACACGAGCCTCGAGTGGCCATTAGGGGAACTGCAGTTTTTTGGTACTTACATGTTGGTTTCATTTTTCAGTCTCAAAGGTCATTTTTTTTTGGATAAACACCCAGAACTAAGCATAAAGACACTCCTGGTACGTCTTGTAATATTTTAAAGAAACATATGCATTGTCTCCTGAGGATGCACATACACTATCAAAGTCCCAAAACGGCATGTGACATACAGTGCAGATCACAAATCATGCACAAAAGCACATAGTTAAAAGCATATAAGTTCTAGAAAGTCATTTTTTGTCTCTTGGATGATTGACATCTGTACATAAACAACAACTCAACTAAATTCAAAAAAGTTTGCATCCTCCGACTTCACTCATAAAACCCCAGTCACCTATTACTCCACACATGTAGCCATAAAGGACAATGGTAAGTGTTCCTCCTACCTTCTCACCTGTCCTCCCCTGCTCCTTTGTTCCTCTCCTTTTGTCCTCCCTCTCTCCCATGTTGGCTCCCCCTCTCCCCCCACCTCTCCCCTCTGCTAATGAGCAGGGTAATTACGGTTGGCCGAGGCCAAAGGGAGAGGGGGAGGCAGAGGAGGAGAAGACAAAATAGGAGGAGAGGAGGAGGAGACTCTGCCTAGTCTAGCCTGGTGCTCCAGATAGCATTAGTTCTCTCCCCTTCTCTCCCTTTCTCTCTCTGACACATAGCCCTACGCTTAATTAAACATGCCTCAGAGGGACGCAGAGAGAGAGAGACCCGCACAGACTGGAGCGAGAGAGAGAGAAAGTGAGTTCGCGTTGGCAAAGAGTTAGTGGAAGGGAGAGGGAAAAGTGAGGGTGATGCAAATGCAGAGAGAGAGGCAGATAAGAAGCTGGTGATGGAGTGTAAGAAAGGGGGAGGTGGGGAGGCTGAGGGGAAAGGTGGGGAGATATGGCGAGGAGGGTGGAAGGGTGCATGGTTAGTGAGCCAGAGAGGGGGAGAGAGATGGAGATAGAACGAGGTTGCTGGAGGGGGTTCGGAGCGAGGTAAGAGAGCTGAAGATGAGGACATCCTCAGAAGAGAAGACAAGTGAGGTCTGATGTAGAGAAAAAAAAAAAGAATTAAAGACCGGTGGGGAGAGCAAGGGGAATGGGATTACTATAATATATGAAAATAATAGCAAAGAGGCTCCCGTGAGACTGTGGAGTGCCCGCTCCAGAGAAACCAAAGTAGTGAAAATGGTGCCTCGAAATAATATATCTGGATCCTCGTTTCACAACAGAAAGCGAGACGACAACAAGACCACAATCTGAAGCCATGCCTGCACCACAGAGGCTGATGAGTTTACAACCCCAAAGTGTGTCACGCTGGCGTCGCTTAGTGCTGCATCAATTGGAGTCTGAAACATACACTTATAGATGTGTCCAGCAGGTTCAACAAGTCCTATATACGCTATTAAATGATGCAATATAGTATTTGTCCATGCCCCAATTGGCAGGACAGCGTGGCTCCCGAGGCCGTCTGAAATCACTGTTGAGGAATATATCTGTTTGATGGCGTAACAATGCTGCTGGACAAAATGAGAGGTTTAGGGAAACACAATGGTTTGAGGTGAAATACATACGAAGAGGAGCTCCTTCATCTTCTTTGGTAACAATAGTTGACCCATCCATCCACCCCGAGGTGTCAACAATACAACGTCTCTGTTGGCTCCTGTCGTCTCTTGGCCTCTGTGACTTGAACACATGTGCTGTGTGGTTTTTGGAGCACTTCTCCTGGTTTTGACACATCATCCAGATCCATAAGAGCGGCCAGGATGTGCTAATCTCTTTGGAAGAGCTGGTGTTGTTTATCGATGCTCATTTACATAGCAACAATGATTAAAGTTGCCGCCATTGTGTATTTGGCTCACACTGAAAACAACAACAGGTGCAGGTGTTTTGATGTTGTGATGTTACATTTTAAAGTGGCTTTTATGCACTAGTGGAGATTTTAGCCTAAAGGTGGGGGTCAAGTGGTTGAGAAGTTGTAGGGTCCTCCTCCTGCGGACCATAAATATTCATACAATATAGCCATTACTGCCTCTGAGCATCACTGTGTAAGTATTCTGACTGCAACAAGAGTCAAAACCTATTTTTTTTCCAAAGAGCGTATTCACTCTCCTCACCCACAAAGGTGTACTCCCAAAAAAGGGTAAAAAAAAAAAAAAGGTGCAAATATAAAATTCAAAAGACTCCTTTCATAAAGAGAATGAGCGACAACAAGCTGCAGACCCATGCCAATTAGTGGGCTTTGCTGTTGTGAATAATAAACTAGGCTAATAATGGCTCAATTATGAATGTGTAATCACATTAAGGGGACATGGAGACTGGTTTCAACCTGGTAATGATGACATGCAATTAGAGCGCAACTGTTATCTCCAGGATCATATCAATAATTCATCACCACACACATTTTGCGTTGCCCAAAGATGACATCCAATGATTAATAACTCGATACACGTGTCTATCTGTTCTCCAGACGCTGACAGTTGATGCCACATAATTGGACAGAACTGTTCCCCCAGTTTTTTTTTTTTTTTTAGGAAGGACCGAAAAAAGGAGATGGAAGAAAACACACACACATACACACACGCACCTTAGCTTGAGATTTAATTAGCTGAGTATCAGTTGCCAAGCAGTTGCTGCTAATATTAACAAACACATACTTAACCTATATGAACGTTAGAGAGTCAAAGTAAAGCAGAGTCAGGAAACGCTCTTATAGGCACATAGGGATTCAAACAGTCTGATATATAGATCTAAACGTCTGGCTTCCATACAGCGAAACTGGAGACACGGTGCATGAAACTGTCTGACTCAGCTAGATCACAGGTTGTGGCCACACGCAGCTGTCAGCTTCCACTTAAAGAGATTTATTTACCGTGTTTTTTTTGTCCCATGGCCATGTTACGTAAGTTTATCTTCTAAAAACTATAACCACAGATGATGAGTCAAGTTTTGTCGTCTGAGGGGTAAAATGATTCTTTGCCGAGGCCCAGGGTATAAAAAAATAAGGAAAACAACAATCAAAGAGCCAAAGCATTTACTCCCACATACTGGAAGAAAAAAAAAAAGAAAGAAGAAGAAGAAGAAGAAAAAAAAAACGTTGTCAGTACAGCTTCCTCAGAGGGGAATAAAAACTTTTTCAAAGTTTAATTACAGAGCAGGAGCATTGTCATCGAGAGTCAACTGCCAGCCACAACATCTGGCTCTGTTGAAAGCGCTGCAGCCTGCGCGCCGCTACGAGCGACAGCAGATTTTCTCAGTGGTCCGCCTCATTGGTGAAACAGGCAGAACAAATGAAAGAGACTAACACTTTCAGGTCCTCAGCATGGAGCAGACAAAAAAAAAAAAAAAACAGCCCCAAAATACAGGGAAGAAGTGGTGAAACATAGATGGAGGGAGAGTGAACAGCCTGAGACAGACTTAACGTGGTCTCCGTTATTCGCTGCAAGTGGCTTTGGAGTGCGTTGTACTTTTAAACTTTAATGAATGCAGCCCTTAAGTCATGATGTAATGAGATCAAGAGAAGAAAAATAACAGAGGATTCCCAAAGAGGAGGAGAGGGAGACAGAGAGGGGTGGGGTAGGGTGGGGTGGAGGGGGAGCCAGCAAGAAAAGAAATGCTGTGTCATTATTGTTGACTCAGCATCCATTGTATAAACACACCCGAATCAAACTGTGCTCACGCTGTCCGGTATAAGCACATACCCGGCTTCAATTCACTGTTAAATTTACTATTGATTCACCTGAACCGCTGCCTGCACACAGCTCACGGCAAAAAAAAAAAAAAAAAAAGGATTTGTATATCAAAGTTCTGTTTGCAGGATTTTGCAATCACCAATCCTGAGTGCTTAGCTGTTTCCTGGAAAAAATAAATAAATAAATAAATAAGTACAACTGTGTGGATACTATGCGCAGAGACAGGCAGTTACCAAGACTGAGGGGATGGAGAACACAGTGCCATCTGCAGAAGCCCATACTTAAAGTAGAAACATTATTCGCTCAGAGGGAGGTAAGCTTAAAAAGAGAAGCAGCTGTCTTTGACTTTAAGGAAGAGTCAACATCAGCATTGCCTTTATAAGATGAACTAAATAAATAAATAAATATAAACACCATGACTGAGCGATGCAGATATTTTTTTTTCTCTCTCTCTTGAACTGGCTGAACTGTCATTTATTAGCTGCAGTCCACATTGACTTATATTATTATTTTGGACCAGCGCCTAGACCGAGATGCTGTTATTTAGATGTATTGCTAAGTACTAATGTACAGTAGCTCCAGTGGAAAACTTGCTAAACAGCAGATGCCTTTTGTTGATGTGATGTTATAATTGGTTAAGTGTCGGGAGGCAGATGCGGCGCGCATGCAGTAACGACACGTCACGTCATCCTGTTTGACGTATCGATGCAGAATGTTGGTCACCGTGTTTGCATCACTAGCGTCAGTGCTTCGTGTCGTGTTAGCTTGTTTGGGATGAACAGAGCTGCTACTGGTGACCGGGATTCAGAGGGATCGCTGGAAAATGCAATTGAAAAATGGAAAAGCTTCACCTTCCCGCTCGCAAAGATGTCTCCAAAATCAATAAAAAGATAAGCAGGAATCTGGGAGATTAGAATTTAAAAATGTTCAGAGGTGAAGAAGTAGACGTTTTAATTATTAGTGTGCGGAGAGAGCTGTTCACAGCAGCCATTAAATGAGAAAATATACACTAGGTAGCTTACCGCTAAGTGCTCCTGCAAGAGCTGTGTCGAACTTTTAAGTCCTTTACTGCCCAGGAAGATGTGTTACTGTAACGTAAATGAATTATTGGTTGGACTGGATCCTCGCCAAAGACAACCTTGCTGTGGAACATGATTGTTAATTAGGTCTAGATGTGCTTAAGGGCTAACAAAACTGCACAAGCACCACATCTCCAACATCCAGCTGAGCATACACCGCTACTACAACTTCATCCTCGCTTCCTTGAGTAACTTTACACGCGCACGTCTCTGACTAACCATCTCAAAATGCTCTTGCCCTTTAGCATTAAAAGCTGTTCGTGCACAGCCTCGGTTTTTAAGCCATCTTTCATAAAACGCTGATATTCTGTTTTGCAGCCGGTGGGGAATTCATTTGTCTGTTTAATTTCACAGGTGCCCTTAACGCACCGATCAACAACAGGCGCCCGTTTGTGCACCAGGCGGCACCATCTGTGTGCGGGGAGTGCCAATGGCCCCGAAGTCTTCGCTCTTTGCCACCAAGCACTAAAACTCCATTAAGAAGCCTGGGTCCATGCATCTTTGGCCATCATTTATTTGGCATAAGCAATTAAAAAGCCCTCCCCCTCCTCTGCCCGCCCCCACCCAAAGATAGCATGTGTGGCTGAGGCTATGTCTCCTCTCTTAATCACTGGTAGTAATTAGCTACTGCAAGCAGTATGATTAGGTATCAGGGCTGGAGCAGTTGTCACAGCCAGTTCACGTCTGGGGTGACAAAAGGAGACGGAAGAAGAGGAAGAAGAAGAAAAAAAGAAAAAAGAGGATCATCGCTGTAACAGAGAATCTGGGCGAGTTAGAATCCTGTCCAAAAACGTTACAAGGTTGTCCCACGAGGGGCATAATCCATCAAAGTGATTTTTCTTCTCTCTCTTTCTCCCACCCCCTCCTGTTCCGCCCCCCTGTCTTCTTTGCAATGTAATCATTTTCCTCTCACGGGGTGTGACATTCATAAAGGATGCTGGTGCAGGTGCCGCGTCTTGCCAAAGTTTGGGATGAGTTTTAGAGGTGTACTTACAGTGTAGGATTGCCAGAGGTGAGTTACAATGCTCCTCAGAAGACTTACCCTTCCAAGTGTCCTTCTTGACTAGTTTCTTTTTGCCCTCATGCTCTTCTTCTTTCCAAACCTTTTGTCCTGTCCAGCATTGATCCATTACCTTAAAATACTCTAACAGACGGGAGCCTTGGGCTGCGCCGCCTTTAGAGGACCATGTTCTCCGCACCTCCAGGATTTAAATTCACTCTGAGCATATTTAACTTCAGAGCCACTCGATTATTTAAGTAAGAAGAACCAGGGCTAATAATGAACTAGAAGCTGGACAAAATAGTTTAAAACAATCAGATCCTGATCCCAGAGTCTCTAAGTCTACTCCAAACAAGCCATTAAATCCAGGACGCTAGACTTCAATCACATTTTGTGACATCACACATCTGTCATCCAGCCAGGCTCTAATAAAAGGCAGTAATTCAGCTTCTTCTGAGTGAGTCTGTGTTTTATTTTCTTAGGTAGAGAGTTTGTTCCTCCCTGGAGCTGCAGCTCCTCAGTCCCTTTAACGCCTTTGGTTTCCAGCAAAATATCCTCTATGCAAAGTTCCCAGGGAGCCTCAGTGGAAAAGGTTGTTTACTCATAGTCCTCACATATATGCTAACAAGCTGTCTGAACATACAAACCTTATTATCACACAAACCTTGTGACTCAGCCTGGCCGCTGCTCTTTTCCCGCCTTTGCAGATTCCTATTTCAGTAAATGACGTCGCAAGTTCTCATTCTGTTGACGTGCGAGTGCGGCGCATGTCATAGTGCTTTGTCGAATGTGTAGACAGAGTTAAAACACACACACACACACAGGCGCGTGCGTAAAAGAGCGGTACGGGAAAGGGATGGAAAACAAACATCATCTGACAAGTTTGTGGCACATTTGGTTCAGACAGTGTGATAGAGAGAAAGGGAAAGAGAGAAAGAGTGAACTCTGTCAGAGCAATTGTTCTTCCATGTGGAAAGGTGACAAAAGAAAAGTGTGAAGGGGTTCACCAGAGAGAAGAGGAGGAAAGGGGAGAGAAGAATGGAGCAAGAGGAAGAGACGAGAGGGAAAAGGTTGTAAGAGAGGCTGCAAGAGAGAGAGAGAGAAGGATAGACTTTGGTTGTGAGCCAGCCGGATGTTCAGATCCGTCTTAAAACAATACTCACATGGCTCACGGTGTGTACTGAGAGTGGTCTTTCCTTATAGCATGAATATACTGTGAATAAAACAAACAAAAAACTCTCTCCTGGTAGTTGTGTCTACTGTAGGTTTGCTGTCAGTGTTGGGACTAAAAAAAAAAGCACTCTAAAGCCAATTGGCAGCATTTGGTTCATCAATAAAAGGGATAGTTCACCCAAAATTCAAATTTCACTCATTATCTACTCACCCTCATGTCGACTAAGAGCTGTGAGAATTTTCAGAGTCCTCCATTCCTTCTCTGAGTTACGGGGGGGTCCATGCAGCAGTATTTGTCCATACAATGGTCGTCAATGGACACCAACTTTCTTCATCCAAAAAGACACACCAAAAAACATCCAAATACCTCCATACTGCTCGTCCGTAATGTCCCTCTTGTATTGAAGCCCCGACATAAGAAATTGTTCTGAAAAAAAAGTCTATATTTTAAGCTTGTTCGTAGCGGAAGCTCCCAGTGTCTTGGTTCACTGCTCTTCCTGTGTCAGTGCAAATCTTGCGTGATTTGTACTGACCGGCGGAATAATTTCTCATGACGGGGTTTCAATACAAGAGGGACATTACAGACGAGCAGCATGGAGGTATTTTGATGTTTTTTGGTGTGTCTTTTTGGATAAAGAAAGTTGGTGTCCATTGACAACCATTATATGGACAAATACTGCTGTGCGGACATGAGGGTGAGTAGATAATGAGTGAAATTTGAATTTTGGGTGAACTATCCCTTTAACTGCATTTACCAAAACTTTCTGTCTCTCTATATAAAATATATAAAACATTAGGTCTGCTGGCCGGAGTCGATGTGGCAGCTCAGGCGCTAGTGAAGCCCTCTTGCACACAGACTGTGTGGACAAACACACTCTTTCTGCCTCTGCCCTCCACCAAACACTCCCCATCCACACACACACACAGTGTATCACAAAGAGAAATGCCTAAGTGGGTGAGTCAGACCGATGCTCTTTCCTGTGTCTCGCACACATAAACACTCACCCAGCAGAGGCGAAGGCGAGCGGCAGAGCTCCCGCCAGGTTATATGGAGGGACAGAGTGTTCTGAGTTACAGCACAGTGCAGCCACTCTCCACGGCAGCACCATACAGAGTCCATAAAGCATGATGGATGGCCTATCATCATTTACCTCTTTGGTGACTTCTCAATGCTGTCACACCCCACCAAGCACATGCAAGAGAGGTGAGACACACCAAAACAGACAGGCAAGCAAAGGCAGGGAGTAAAATGATGAGAAGAAGAAGAAGAAGAAGAAAAAGAAAAAAAATAGCAATGCAGACAAAATGATGCTAAAAGGAGGATTAGAGAGAGTGACAGAGGGAGGGAGGAAGTGAAGGAGAGGAAAGACAGAGAGATGGATGAGGGAGCATCTTTGATGTTTTCTAGAATTAATGCACACTCGGTCACATAGGCAAACAGTCGCTCGTGCACGCACACACATACACGCGCTCGCTATCACAAAAGAACTGAACCATCCCCTGTCCCCTCTCTCCTTTGATGACAGCACCCCACACACGTAGAGGCTGTATTTAGAGCATGCAAAATCTACTGTCTCCTCCACTCTTCTCTCCTCCTCTGCTCTCCATGCCACAGCAGAGGGAGGGAGGGAGGAAGAGAAGGAGGGAGGGAGGGAGGCGGAGAGAGACAGAGACAGAGAGCGAGGGACAGACGCAGCAAAAGGAAAAGAATGAGGACCAGATGCGGCGAGATGACACACTGATAGTTTACATGTCAGAGTGGGTGAGATATCAACAACGCGAGCGAGAAAAGAGTAAAGCAAGGAAAAGTGGAGTATGTGTGTGTGTGTGAGTGTGTGTGAGTCTGTCAGGGGAGGGAGTCTGTGGCTGGAACAGTAAATAACTTGCATGAGAATGAGTGCAGCCGGGGAGCCAGAGGGGGCACAGGGCTCCGAGTCGGTACTACAGTGGAAAGTAAAGAACGCTCTGCATTGTGATGAGGCTGGATTTGAGGTCTTGTGCTATTTTAACCTTCTGAACCTGAGGCGGTCTTTCACTCACTTGTGTTTCGGCCACATATGCCATTTACTGTACTGTAGTATTGCTTTTTTTTTAAGGAAACTCCAGCGATTTAGTGTTGCAACTTCCACGGAGAAGCAGGGGAGATCGGATGGATGCCTTGTTCTCATCTGGTCAGACCTTCTCCATCTGTCAATAAATGTACGAGCTTTTGGTTATGAATACGATGATGTCACTGTGGGTTATTTTTTCGGAAAAGCTCCTTCATTTTTTGTTTTTTTTGTTTGTTGTGTTGTGTTTACAGCTGTTTCACTAGTCGAGACAGGTTTACTCTGCATAACAAAGGGAACAGTTAAGACACAGTTACAAAGGTTGTTGATAGTACATAAGCTTCCAGGAAGGATTTCTTGTCTTAAAAAATTGGAAATTGCGTAATCACAATTTTTTTTCAAGGAAAGAGAAATTCAAGATACATAAACTTAGATAGAAGTGATGCAACTTCTACATAGTTAAAGGACACACCGAGTGAAAAATAGAGTATTTCAGCGCTGTGTCCACAGTATTGAAGGAGCCCATGCTGCTAGTCGGCGCTCGCAGTGACTTCACCCTCAGATTGAATCCAGTATTTTGATCTGATTTTGAAGGAAAAACTCCCCGCAGTGACGCCGTGGTACAGAACATTGAAAGAACGATGTTTCAATACAAACAGAAAGATAGCAAGCCTGAAAGAGAGAGGGAGGGAGAGAGGAAGGAAGGAAGAGAAAGAGGGAAAGAGGGAAGAGAGGGAGAACGAAAGACTACATCTCTGGGCAGTGCCTATTGATCGCCCGCCCGGCACACATCACCACAACTTTCACAAATTGCTATTGAGAAGTGACCTGTAATGCAATTACTGGCCAATCCGGGGCCTTGGCTGCCATCAATTATTAAAAGCTGCCTGAGTCGTGGCCCGCTATACCGCCTCAGCTGGCGCGTTGTGTCATTATCACATCTGCCGGCCACCAGCTCGCCAGCTGCTACAGCCGAGTCTGGAATAAGATTTGCGAGCGCCACTTCCCACTCCCGTCCCGACGTATCAGATGATGCGGGCGAAACAAACAGAAATTGAAATCACCATATTATATATTCCAAAGGCTCCAGTGAAGGTGAGGTGGCGAAGGTCACAAAATAAAATGGGTTGTGTTTTTTTTTTTTTCTTGGCACAAATCTACTGAGGCATGAGAAGAGTCAACCCCCTTTGTGAAAACTGTGGGGTGAGTTTTTGCTTTATAGGAACTTTTAGAAGTAGAAAAACAACATTAATATTGCAGCACGGATCACCACTGGGTCCTCGCTTTAAAAACATTCATGGCAGCTACAAAATCAATGGCTACTGTTTCTACCTGCTCAGTCTCACTGTCTTCTAATCATTCCCTATATATATATATTCCCACTTTACCACACTGTTAGCTCTTCTGTAATCACTTATACATTCCTTGAATAGTTTCTGCCATCAGGGTTATGATGAAAGAAGACAGAGAAAACAGCAATGCAAGCATTGCATGATAATGGCCCTTTGCTTTGAACTGACACAATAATTTTTCTTTTAGTTGTTCTCATTATAAAAGCCCTTGTTCAAACTGGGCTCGCTACTTTTTTTTTTCTCTGCAGCCATTGTGAAATAATTTATTTGTTATATAGCATAACACCAAAGGAGAAGAGAAGAGGCATGGCATGTACGTAGAAAGCAACTTTAACATAAATTTTAAAACACTTTATTTTACATGTTTTATTCCGAAGTTCTATAAAGCCACTTGGGAAAAATAAGCTCTACCTAATGTTCATTGCTTCAATAAAGCATCTTAAAGAGACTTCTAATAAAATCATCTGTGTTGCTAATGTGAAAAAGGGCTTAAAGTTTTCTCAGTGAACTCATTTCACACAAGCAGCTTTGCCGAGCTGAAGCTCTTTAGTCGAAAAACCAAAAACATTGCATTAATAGAAAGAACTTACAAGTAATATAAAAAGATAGCTACAAGAGGCCAGTTAAGCCTCAGGAAAAAAAAAAAAAAAAATGAAACCGCTGAATGAAAATGTTCTCTGGTGTTTCAAACCGTCTGCCTTGTCCCGCACTGACAACCAAGGGAGAGACATGGGAGTAGAGCGGCGTAGTCAAGCTGCACTAATGCATGACAGAAAGAAAAGGTATACAGTATGGGCCATAATATTCTCCAACGATCAATAAAAACAGCACTCTAATAGATAAATTATATTGTAGGTGTGACTGATTTATTACATTTTATTGTTTTCAGTTATCTGTTCTCTGTTCCTCGACGTTTAATGTGCACGGTAAATTAACTGAACAGGCTACAATAAAAAGATCAGACAACGCTGCACTTATACTGTTGTGGAAAGACCGTACTGTACTTGTACTGTACTGTATGTGCGCAGGGGGCTCGAGCTGCACATGGGGAAGACAAGTCGATATAGCAGTGTGACACACAGCTATTCAGAAAAAAAAAAAACCTGGACTGGCAGGATATTTCAAAGCAGCTGGAGTCAGGCGGACTCAATACGGCGGCAGCAGCAGGGGGTAAAAGTTTGACAACGGCAGAATGACTATCATATCCAGCTTATGGAGATGCTTAAATCTCTGAACTATACGCACGACCAGGGCTGAAGCCAGACACACACTGGTTGTGATGCTATTAGATTTTTCTTTTTTCTTTTTTTTGAGAATAGATCCAGCAGCAGCAGCAGCAGCAGCAGTCCATGCTCCTGTCCTCTCCCCTGTGACAGTCAGAGCCACTGCTGGGTTTATATCAGTAAGGAAGTGCAGGGCTTTTGGGGGTTTATGAAACAACCCCAATCATCAAGAATTGGATGGATGACTTCTCAGCACTTGAACAATAATGTGGCCATCAGAGAAAAGTTTCTGTCAAAACAGTGAAGAAACTGCCTGGAAATTACTTGAGTTTTTTTTTTTTCTACTGCTCTTTTCTTCTTCTTCTTTTTTTTTTTAATATCACTTTCCATGCTGGCGTATACATGGAGGACTCCGAAAGTGCCAGTAGTGACATTAACACTTTTAAAGGCTCAGTGGAGTGTGGGCCAACTGAGAATGAAGACTCATCTGCGCGATGTTCGCCTATGCTTTTGCAGATCAATACACGCCTCAAGGAAAAGGACAAGTTGATTTGAGGCTGTGACAATAGCTATGGACGCTGAAAAGAGCGATAGCACCTCTGGAATTTCTGAAGTGGGGACACGCTTTTAGAGCGAATACAAAAACATTTGGATCACCCAATAATGGCACTTACCAGAGGTGTTTTGAATTGCTCGCACAGTTCAATCCATTCCTTTAGAGAGCACATCACACTTTTTCGCTCTGCTGGCTGAGGACTTCGTCTTCTCTGTCAGCAACACATTGTCATAGGATTATTTTTGAAAGGGGGGGAGGAGGGGTAATATGAGTTATTTCTAATGATAATAACCATAAATGCATCACGACTTGACCAAACTCATGTCCCAATGGAGAGTGATAACTGGGCATTTTGCTAAATTATGATTATTTTTTAATACACAATGGGGAGTCTTGGCCAAAACTCCAAACTCTCCTTTTTAAAAAATGAGATTAACATCAAAAACAGGCTTTACAGCTCTGCAGACACCGCATGCTCTACAGTACCGCTCAGTTGTATAAAGGCATGTAATTTCACATATGGATTGTCAGGGTATTGACCCGGTGGGCTGCATGCACCACTTCTGAAATTTGTTGGATTACTGGACTGGAGGGAGCTGCTGCCTCCAAACAGATGAATCTCTCTCATTTGTACAATCTGCTCAAACTCCACTTGGCATTGGGAGGTTGTAAAATCAGGCCTCGAGCCCAATGATAATGGGAGTGTTCAGACTTTATATGACAAAAGATGGTGTGGAGGCTTGTAATGATCTTTGTTACAATTACGGCGCTGTTCATGACTCACTCCTTAAAGGGTTTTAATGAAGATAATGCGGCATGCCCGGAAGTATACGGACACCCAGACATGTCCTAAATAGAGCTGCAACAATTAATCGAACAATAATCGATTATTAACTTAATCGTGAACTATTTTTGATAATCTAATAATCGGTTTGAGTAGATTTTTAAGAAAAAAAAAGTCCAAATTCTCTGATTTCAGCTTCTTTAATGTGAATATTTCTGGTTTATTTGTTCTTTTATGACAATAAACTGAGCATCTCTTTGGTTTGTGGACAAAACGAGACATTTGAGGATGTCGTCTTGTGGTTTGGGAAACACTGATGGATATTTTTCACCATTTTATTGACCAAACAACTAATCGTTTACATAGTCAACAGATTAATCGATGATGACAATAATCGTTATTTGCAGCCCTATAGTCCTAAAGTGTAATTTTGGGGATATTCTCTATGTTTTCAAGATTTTCCAATGTGGACGTTGTGGTTGTTATGTGAGAATTATGCTGGAAATAACCTATTTTCGAATGATGTTGTCTGAACACAGTGGAAGACAAAGTGCTCATAGCTGGGGTGAAGAGGTGGCATCACAGAGCGGGACTAGACAAATGAATCATTCAAAGTTATTCATAGTGTTGCTCTTGTTTACACTCATGAAAAAAATGACCGAGTGCTTGAGAGAGAAGCTCAAACTTTCTTCAGGATAACTTTCTTCTTTTCTTTTATCTAAGTTTTCCTTCATCTCATTCTAGAGGTTTCTTAAGCATATGTGGCGCAGATTGTAAAACCGCTTGAGGCAAATTTGTGATTCATAATGAATAACGGACTGTGAGTTTTATAGAAAGTTACAGAAATTTGCAGACACAACCCCCCCTCCCAAAACTCTGACATTGGAAAAGTGTGGCAGGACAGGGCTTTCTAATGCTATTCAACTATCCAACAAGCGTTTCAGCTGGATTAAACTGACAGCTTAAGCCCATATGGTCAGGGCACTATGTGGTGCAGGGCATAAATCAATCAATTAATCAATCAAACCAAAAACCCTGGGCGTTAATCTGCTGCTGTGACAGTCTCCCCTCTTCTCGGAAGGGCTTTCCACAAGATTTTAGACGCTGGCTGTAGGGATTTGCTCCCATTCAGCCGCAAGAGCATTAGTGAGGAAGGTCACTGATGCTGGGCGATAAAGCCCGGCTGACTGTCGCTGCAATTCATCCAAAAGGTGTTTGATGGGGTTGAGGTCGGGGATCTGTGCCGTCTAGTCGAGATCTTCCAACACCAAACTGGTGAAAAACCCTTTCAATGACTCTTTGGTACAAACAAACAGAGCCGAGTTGTAGCTGGTGAGAGGATTTCTTTTTTATATTTGTGCCCAGATTTCTTTGACCTGCGTTTTTATTTCCCCAGATAAACCCAGTGACTCCTGTCAGGTAAAGAAAACATGACCAAGCAGTGATGTATATGGCTGGATGGTGTGTTATGATGATATTCAGTCAGTCAGAGAAGAGACATTTGTGTTTCCAGAGCCGACACCCCCTCCTCTTGTGGTCCAGCAGCCAAAAATAAGAAATGGCTCTTGGAAAGCAGCAGAGCCATAAGATCCACCTCAGTCCCCTAAAAGAGCCGTAGTTCCCATCACTAGTCTGAAATATCACTGCGAGCTGTATCATTAAGACGTCCCATAACTGGAAGTGAGGGGTGAAACCCAAGACAAGAAAGACCTCAGCCCAAAGGTTCACAAAAGTATCCGAGTGGAGGCAGATAATACTCAAATATGTGATCCGGTGTGACTGAGGCCCGTTATGGGCCGTTAGGAGGAAGAGAGGGGGCGAAAAAAAGGCTGAAGAAAATTAATGAACTATGATGAGCTTAACAACAAACAGGAATCTGTGTTTAACTCTGAATTTATTACAAACACCACTTTCAGAGAGTCTTTCTGGCTGTTGTGGAGACTCATTTGAATTTTTATTGCAGACTTATGACCTGCCAGATTCAAGCTGCATACCGCCGCACTTAACACTAGAACAGCCAACATTCCATGTATACCTAGAACCGCCAAGAGGTCATTTTGACCTCCATTCACTCTAATGCAAAAATGCTAAATGGACTGCATTTATGTTGCCATGTATATTATAAACCCAGCCAGACACACAGTTCAAAACACTTTATAGTAATGCTTCACATTCATATACATACACATATTTTACAAAAAATAACAAAAGTGGTTGCTAGGCAACCAATATAGACGACTCTTTATTTTTCTATTTTCGAACAGTGTGTGTATGTAAAAATTTTCAAAATTGTTTCAAATTTTTTGAATTCATGTCCATTTCCCATGAGAGCAAGGGATTGTCATTGTTATGTTCAATGTTTATGAGTAATATTAGTTTTTTATCTGTTTGACCTGTTTTAACTGTTTGACAACTTTCTAGTATCTGAACTCGTGTTGTGTTGTGGGATGAGGTCAAAATGACAAACTAACTAAATAACTAACTATAACTAACTAACTGGCAAACTGAGTGACTAAATGAACATTATTTAGCCCAGATTGCAATTATTGGAAAATCAATTTTATACATGTTTATATACACACACTATTCGAACAGTAGAAAAATAAAGAGTCATCTATATTGGTTGCCTAGCAACCACTATTGTTATTTTTGGTAAAGTATGTGTGTGTATATGAATGTCAAGTATTACCATAAAGTGTTTTGAACTGTGTGTCTGTCTGGGTTTATAATATATATGGCTACATAAATGCAGTCCATTTAGCATTTTTGCATTAGAGTGAATGGAGGTCAAAATGACCTCTTGGCGGTTCTAGGTAAAACCTCTCTTTTCTTCGCTCTCTTTTATATCAGAATCACGAAAACGCATAAGATGATGTAGAACACACTTTTAGGAAAAGTCACCAACTGGGAGACCTAGGGTTTTTACGCAAACAGAGTTACGCGCATTTTAAGAAGCGAGAGAGGTCAAAATGACCTCACGGCGGTTCTAGTGTTAAAAGCTTTGCTCCTCTTTGGACACTGGATAGTGTTTATTCTTTTGTTGCACTGACTACTGTCAGTACCCGCTATAGTCCTCCTCCTCCTCCTCCTCCTCCTACATCCTTCCTTCCTTCCTTCCTTCCACGCGCAAGACTGAAATAAGCTGCTCATTAGGCGCTCACAAAAATCTGTATGTTTTGCTGGAGCTCATATGCGCGTCGATGCTGGAGTCGTTTTGGGCTGAATGTAGCTTGTGCATCACTCCGGTATTCTGTCAATGAGTGTGGATTCATTAATTGGAGCGCAATATGTGGCAAACGGTTTTCTTTTTCAATAAGGGTGATTAGGATAGTTGATGAGGTGATGGCGTGGGGAGAAGAAGGGGATGTTTTAGCTCCTAGGCCTGCAGCATTATTCATGTGGACGTGCAGCTATTGCCTGCTGCACACTGCACCACTAATCTAAATCTACAAAGAAGGAGTGAATGGCGGTACTAGCGCACGCTTAGGATGGGGTGGGGGGGGGGGGGGGGGGGGTGCAAATCATAACTGAGCACCATCAAAACTCCCCCACCACCACCACCACCAAACACCCCTTCACCCACTTCACCTGGGGAGCCTGGCAGTTATCGACCAATGAGGGCGACTTATTGAGAAAAAGCTGCCATGAAACTGGGTCGCAGGAGCCAATCAATGCCATGGATTTCTTGCCCTGGCATTATCTCAACTGAGAGGAGGGAGGTGGGGTTGGTAGGGTGTGGAGGGATGGAGGGGAGGGGGGGGGGGTTGGAAAAAGAAACAGACACAAATCAGTCAGTATGGGCGCACCTCGACTGTACCTCTCCTCCCACTCCCTCCATCCACTCGCTCGCTCTCTCCCTGCCTTCATCAGCCCCTTCCTCTCTCCTCCCTCCTGCTATTCATTTGCTTCCCCATCTTTTCTGGTGTTTGTTTGCCCCTGGGCTGAAAACTCTGTGTGTGTTTGTGCTCCATTATGTGTGTGTGTGTGTGTGTATATGTGTGTGTGTGAAAGCTCTCTGAAATGACGCATTGATTCACAGTGTTCTATATTTTCTCATCTGGCTCACTATTACAGTGCGAGTCAATCGACGCCGTATTTCTCTCTCGCTCTCTCTCGCTCCTTCTCTCTTTTACTTTCTCCCTATTCCTCTCCACCTCCCTCTCCCCTCTCCCTCTCCCTCCCTCTTTCTGACTATCAGAGTATCATGTTGTTGAATGGAAGTGTTTACGAGGAGTGTTGTATTGCCGTTACCAGAGCAGGGTTTGGCGTGTGA
Source organism: Decapterus maruadsi (assembly GCA_030347415.2). Lineage (NCBI taxonomy): Eukaryota > Metazoa > Chordata > Actinopteri > Carangiformes > Carangidae > Decapterus > Decapterus maruadsi. The sequence continues at coordinate 7,318,125 of CM064896.1, read as the reverse complement.
GAGGCTGTGTCATGAGTATCACTGGTAGGTTTTGTACCTGTGCATGCTTGTGTTTATTTATACGCAAAAAAAAAAAAACTTGGAACATGGCTGCAAGTATTCAAGAGTGCATGCTCCTGTTGTGCACTGTGTGGGGGCATACGGTGCTGGCTGCTGAGGCCTATACTGTATATATCCAACAGTATGTTTGAGTGAATGCCAGACCTCTCTTATTTTTTTATTTCTTATTTTTGTGTGTGAAAGTATTTATATGTGTGCAGGAGGACTTGCTTGTGGGCATTTGCACCTTGTGCTGCTAGCTCGAGCTCTGCAACTCCACCCTGTGACCCAGATGAACACACATACAACCACATACACGTGCACACACACACACAAAAAAAAAAACACACACATCCTCCCACTCATGAGGATTTTTTGCCAGAATCAATAGAGGCTTTTTAATGCCTCTTGCTGTAGTACGAGTCTGAAACTGGAGCGTGGGATCACAAATATGGCAGTCAGGGGCCCCGACATTTGGGACGTGCCCCATTTCAGGGCCCGTCTCACATCACCATCCCCGTATGACCCCCTCCACCCCCCGTATATTCACCTCAGTAACCGTGGACTTCAAAAAAAAAGAAACTTTTTTGACATCATTATTATGGTTTTGTTTTGTGTGTGTTTCCAGGAGGAATTATGAAACAGGCATGAGCATCTTTTTTGTAATAGTTTGTTGCAGGTTTACTTCTGCAGGTTGAAAACTGCACTTGAGTTTTTTTTTCATAAAAGCTGGAGAGAAGAAGAAGAAGAAGAAGAAAAAAAAATCTTTTCACAAGTTCTTGCCAGAAACGGATCCACACTGATTCACCTTTCCAGAGATGCTATACAAAATAGGAGGCTATTGAAAAATATTACAGGAAAAGCTCTGTTTTCTATGAAAGAAAACAGAGCTGTTCTGCTGCCAAATTGCTTTACAAATGCGAGTGTAGGCTTTCTGCACCGGCTAAATATACACTGTTGGAAAAGTACAATAATACTGGTCTGGACTTGATACTCAGAACTAGAGGTCAGAGTAAAAAAAAATGCACACACATGAGACATTCATACTTTTTCCTGAACACTTTTTCTTCTCATCATCCATACCTAATGGTTGATCCTGGTCCTGTGCTGCTCCGTCATCCAATGCTCTGGTCTGTCTTTGTTTTGTGTTTGTTTATCACTCAAATGTAGCTCTTGAACGTTTTTTATTGTCCTCAAACAATGCGGTGACACTGCTTCCAGTGCCAGGATGGTTGATTTAATTACGTTAGCAGATACTTATTTTCTATCAGCATAATCCTGTGCACCTGTAGTTCCACTATAATGGAACGAGGGATGTGGAAACAATTCATCTATCAATGTCAGTGTCACTTTAACATCACTTGTCGCTTGTTTACCCAAAATCTCTGCTGGCTCTGCACGCGCAGACAGACACATACACACACATGGATGCACACATACTCCCTCGAACGCGTGCACACACACACACACATACAGCAGCCCCTGTTAGTACTTAGTCTGAGCTACACCAACAGCCTACAGCCATGCTTACAGGGCATTTCCACTAGGAAGCCAAATCCCCTCTTCTCTCGGCTCACCTGGCAGCGAAAGAAAAAAAAAAAGACAGCAGAAAACTTTTAAATGTAAGGGTTTCGGGAACAACTTTGATGATAAAAAGCGCATCAGGACGCAAAGTGAAGGGGAAAGAGGCTTTAAGGGGAGAAAAAAAAAGGGATTTCATTTGCAGGGTTTTGGTTGTGTTGGCCGGTGAGAGGGGGGATTGATAGAGGATGGAGGAAGGAAGGAGAGAGAGAAGAAGGTGGGTGAAAAAGAAAAAAAAAGACATAGGAAAGAGGGTGTAGTCGTGCACCATAAAACGTCCCGCTGCCTTTCCCAGGGCCAAGTCCTCGCTCTGTTTCTAATGAACTCATTTATTCTGTTTTGCTGGCTTTACCTCCACCAGCAACAAAAGACAGCCTCCTGGTCTGCCTCTGTGAATGCACTGCTTCAGGGTTTGTTGAGCATCTAGGTCTGTCCTATGGCATTACCTTTGTTTACTTAACGCTCACCATCGATCAAATGCAAACCTGAGACTGTCCTCCACTGGCAAAGGCATTGCTAATTAGCATTTCCTTCTAAAACAACGTTGATTGCAAGTGACTGATTAAATTTATTTGCCGTAGATGCATTACTATGTAGTGTGTGAAGCCAAATACAGTCTCTTTCCCTTAAAGATTTAAAGACAGAGTCCTTAAAGAAAAAAAAAAAAAAAAAAGGCTGTTTTTGTGCCCGTATATTCTGGTCCGTGTCAAACAATAGCAACAAAGGCAAAACATCAATCGGCAGCACATTTTGTGTGAACACAAAATCGCATTCTGGTTTTGGCCAAATATTTAATCTCTCCTCTCTCCCCCTCTCTCGTATCTCTGCGCGTCTCTGTCTCCCCCCCCTCCCTCTTTCTTTCTAAATAATATGCCACTGGGAAGTAGGAAAAAAAAAATGGAGAGCACGGATCCCCACTCCTCCGCTCTTCTCGGCTGCACGTCTGTGATGTCATAATCACTCACATCAAAGGCTGTGCGCTCAACACGGCGACTGTCAGCTTCCCTGGAGGCGTCATTAAAAACGAACAGAGCAAACTGAGCCAGGCCTGACAGAGACGCATCAAAACTTCCTCGCGCGCACATACGCACACACGGTGCATGGCGGCGAGCGTGCACGAGAGCGTTTCCTGTGCACGCTGGATGCATGTGCATTCAGGTGCATGCACCCTTTAAGCACATGCATACTCACCGATATGCATCGCAGGGAACACACACGTGCGCACACACACAAATATGTAATCATTGAATCATAGTCACACAAAGAAAATGCTCACGATTCATATAATCCTTTGTGTGCACGCGCGCGCACACGGAAATACTGACAATTGAATATATTCCTCTTCTCTGTGACAATGTCACAACTCCCTCGTTCTAGCATGCATGAATAGGAGCGGAGCATTAAGAACAAGACACTCGTTGCTTCCAGCTGCATGTGAGCGGCGACATCCACAGCGGCAGCATCTGTCGTGAAGATGTGCCGTCGTGATGTACATCCATGATGCACACTCATGTTGTTGCCAGTCCGGGGCATAATGCAGAGCGTGCACATAAATGTACAAATAGCCTACATCCACCCGCCCACCCGCTTTTCATCCCTCCCTGTCTATATCTCTCACACAACTTGCCCACACACATGCACACACGCGCACACAGAGAGGCACACACTCATTTACACAAACTGGAGGAAGGCCTATAAATAGTAAGCCTATGATGCGATGCTGTGTGTGGTTTCTCCCTATGGGTTTGTGTGTGTGACAGTCAAAGTGAGGAGCGCGGGAGGGAATGAAAGGGGGATGGGGGGTGGGGGTGGTGGTGTCAGTTGGGGAGGGGGGTTGGCGGAGGAAGAGTAGGGATATTTAAGAGGAAGACGGGCTGTGCTGTGCTCGTGTGTGGTGTACAGCTGGTGACAAACAGCACATGACAGGCATGGCGAAGACGGTGGGTCCCCTTTGATTTAAAATAAATATACATCATTATGCCTTTAAAGAGGATATCTGGGCTTGCGAGTGCGTGTATAAATATATATATATGTGTGTGTGTGTGACTCCAAGATGTATGTGTATAAGAGCTCTGCTTGTGGGTCGACATGTACGACTTACCCCTGGAAGGGTCTTCTGCTCGTGCAATGCATTCTGGGCTTTCAGGGCCGACTCTCTGGCACAGTAGGTAAGGAAGGCACAACCTGAAATACAGAGAGACAGAGAGAGAGAGAAAAGGAGAAAATTATGTTACGTGAACTGGGGGACGGAGAAGGAGATATAGTAGTGATGGGAGGAGGGGGCTGCAACAACAATCATCAGCAAAAAGCCCAAAAAAACAAACCACCACGCACACACATACACGCAGAAACACACAGAGTGAGCCTGCAGCCATAGCTCTGAAACTCTGTCTACATGGCCGCACTGGGAATTCGCTCGTGTTTGTGTGTGTGCCTGCGAGTGTTTGTGCACAACGAACAGCATTTCAGCAACTGAACAAACTGAACATTCCTGTGTACACAAACGCAGTCCATCCATACGCATGCAGAAAAGAAAAAAAAGGGGGAGGGAGTGAGTGAAAGTGGGACCGAAATTTGTGGCTTTGGAGATTTGTGCATTCGGTTGCGGGGGGACGGGTGGGGGGGGGGGGGATCCACACTCCACAACCCGCAGAAGACATCGAATGTGACGGCGTTTTCTCCCTGGCAGTCTGAAATAGCAGTTATCCATTCGTCCATCGCACTCCTCTGGCTGCTGTGACAGGGATAGACATTTCCCTGACAGCTTCTCTCTCTCTCGTGCACTCTCGCACTCACCCCCTCTCCCTCCCCTACCCCTCCCCTCCCCTCCACCCTTCATTTCCTCCGTCTCCCAGCTCCATATGTTCCAAGACTACCCACAATCCTCGGTTTTGTTAGCACCTGGGCTGACATGTGGGGGTGGAAAGAAGATGGAGACGCAGGAGGCAAGGCAGGAGAAGAGGAAGAAGAAGAAGAAGAAGAAGCCGCGGGGAACGTGTAAGCTGTTCCCTCGCCACCCCCCTGTTGACAGCGAGGCACACGCCACTGTCAGAGAGCTGACAAACTGTCAATCTGCAGATCAAGGCTAATGATTCATGTGCTTGACAGTTTAATAAAACACTTACAAAGACAATTGCACAATAGGCGGCGGTGACATGGTTCAATTTCAGGAGAATCTTTTTTTTTTTTTTCCTTATGCTAAATACGCAGGTGTTTCGCTTGTTTGCTCTGCTGCAGAGTCGAGGAAAGGTTAACGAAATGAAAACTATTCATTTAAACTGAATTCAATTAAATCCAGTGGAAGAAAAAAAAAAAAACGCACACAAAGAACAATTAGTCTCTGGGTTTGTACAAAGATAAAATTATTAGGCGACATTTGAAGCATTTGAAAAAGAGGTCTTTTAGTGAACAGCGAGGAAGCCATAAACATCACAGCAGCAAGAAAAAAAAAAAACCTCCTAAAGCTCTGGCTTTTGACTCTTTCTTTTTTTTTCTTTTCTGAATTACAGACATGCAGACAGTGACAAACTGTCCCCTGCTGCCATGCAACTAACACGAGCACAAAGAGACAAAAGAACCACAGTTTGTTCTGAAAACATCAAGGACTCGTATTAGATGATTATCATAGACCCCTCCCCCGGAAAAAAAAACAACCAGAAACCCAGTGCAGTTTATAAAAAGCCCCCCTACCCTCCCCCAGTTGTGCTTCACTTTGTTCTTTTTGCATACTGGGGGCTATTTACTGTGGAGGGCAGCACCATGTACTGTATGTAGAAGCAGCATGCCTCCCGTCCTCTCGGCTCTGTGTCTTTAACCCTGGGTCGTCCTGATGGCGGGACGCTGGGGAGCTCCGCCTGTTGGTGTTTTTAATTAACGGGCCTCTCTCTCATTAGGCGAAGTGGGAGCTGGCCGCTGACAGCTTGGCTACCTCCTCATCCTCTCCGGGCCTGTCGTGTTAACGCTACATGCAGGCGCCGTCCCACAGGAAGCACACGCAAGCCTCTGATTCACACGCCTGACACTCAACTCGGAGACACCCACTGCACCCAGTATATTCAGGGCTGGTGGAAGGATCCAGATCCAGCAATAACACAATGCAGAAACACTCTGGAAGTATCGTGCTCACTATGCAGGCAAATGTCAACGCTATATAAGCATTTATTAGATATTTGCACTGACGCATTATTGTGCACAGCGTTTTAATGGCAAGACACAGGTGATGTTGTATGAATTATAACTAATAGATATCATGAAATTCCCCTGGCGGATTGCTTATTTGTATTACATGTTGTTCTTTTTAAATGTTTAAATATGCAAGAGTCACACCTGATTAAATATTTACTCATTTGCATGAATTTCAGAAACAGAAATCTACAATTCTTATTTCATTTTGTGAGAGCCAAAGATTTTTAGCCACACACAAAAAAAGTCTATCGATTTCACTGTGTGTGATTTTTTTTTTTTTTTAGGAACGATTAACTATGCAAATCAGGCAGTGAAAGACATGAACAAAGAAACTTCATGATATAAGGTTTGGTGTATGTGCAGTAGGTGTTAGTAAAGTCGGTTGGTTACTGGCTCAGAGTAAGAAAAAAAGAAGAAAAAGAAAAATCTCATTTTGAGAAAAATGGGCTTTTAAGATATATTTATGATTGATGAAACTACTATTAATAGAAAAAAAAAGTCCATAAAATGGAAGTGGTCACATTTGTGCAGCAGAGACAGAGCTCCACATTGATACCTGTGATAACATGGTGCGGATAATGACTGCAGTGCTGCACGTTGTAGTAGATACTGTAGTATCAAGGTGAAATCTATAGACACAAATGCGTGTACCTTAGATGTGTTGTGTACTGTCCACCCATCTGGAAGAAAGTACAGAGGCAGAGCTGCCCCAAGATCTCAGAACTGCAAAATGCTGACACTGACTGAACATTATCAGGAAATGTCGACTGACTGAATTTATTTTTCTATTATATCCAATCAAGCCAGACAATATTTGCTCACGAGTTAACAAATGTGCTCAGGAGCTTGAGGGGTTAAGTTTAACTATAAAGAGTGACATGTTTACTGTGTTGACACTTAACAAGACCCCAGCATTTGAATCAACCAGCGTCCCTGTCCTCTCCCTGAAACCAAAACACAGTGTGCCACACACCCCGCACTTCCTACATACATAAGTAAGTCTATTCAATTTATTTTTTGATACAAGACACAGCGATTCTTGAGTACGACCTCTTGGAGTGGCAGAGGATGAACAGTACTACTGGCCTCGCTGCTCATTTACTCACTAATTTCAATGCACTCGCGTTTGCGGCACATGACGATAAGCTATTACAGCTGGGGTCATCCCTTGTTGACTTCCATCCCTTCTATTTAAAATGCTGACTGTGCACTCGAGTCCAGCCTGGGACCTTTGTCACATGTCATTCCCCATCTTTCTCTGCCCTCGTTTCAATTCAGCTCAGTGCTGCACACCATCTAATGAAGGCACAAAGAAAAAAAAATCATATATATGGTTATATTTTTCTGTGGCACAGTCTTTCAATAAAATTTATTTCTAACTCTTAATTAAAATCTATGTAATATTAAAAAAATCTGAAATGTAACATGTAATTCTAGCTGTCAAATGCAGAGGTGTTAAAAAAAAAAGAAAAAGCGAATACTTGTGTCTGAGCATATGTGACGTAAAGCACAAGAGCTTGAAAAATGTGTTTAATTTCAGCACTTCTGTACGTTCCACCACTTTACAGCATGTTCACACATGTATGGAGAGGGAAAGCACACAGATGCTAACACATACGACCTCACACACACACACACACATAAATACACAGTCTCACATACACACACACACACACACATGGAAAGTGACAGTCAACAAACGTTCAATTTATCATCATTGTCACAAGTCAGATGCTGGCAGCAGCTCTAGTATCTGACGAAGACCCATATTGGCCCAGGAGAGAGAGATAAGCTGTTTGTTTCTGCTGTCAATGCTGCCAATTTGGTTTCCCATCACTTCAAATTCAAATCAACAGCAGCGCAGAGGGGATCTGAGAGAATGTGCGTGTGTGTGCAAGAGAGAAAGACAGAGAGAGAGAGAGAGGGAGAGGGCGGCAGAGAGAAAGAAGGGCAAGGGAGCAAAAAGAAAGGGGGAGGAGAACAGCAGAGAGGAAAAGCAGAGCAGCGAGGGATGCTCGGTAAGACAGGGAGAGAGAGGGAGAGAGAGTAGATAAGATCACCTAGCTTCTGTGAACACCATCCCCCTGTGTCCTACACTCGCTTCTTATCTCAACCGCTGCAGACACCCTAAAGGGACACACACCCACCGAGAGAGAGGGAGAGGGAAAAAGAGAAAGAGTGAGAGACAGAGAGAGAGAGAGAGAGAGAGAGAGAGACAGGGAGAGAGGAATATGGGGAAGTAAAAGAGAAGATGAAAGAGAGCGGCGAGGGAATGGTGGAGAGACTCACTAGTGAGGGGAGAAGAAAAGACACAAGCTTCAGTGGTGAAATCCACCAACTGTCACTAGTCCTGGTTGAAATGACAGCTGTGTTGGACCACATAGAGCTTTGACCTTGTTAACTATGGGAAACCTTGACTTGATGATCTGTCTCAGATGTAGTTTTCCTCCCCTCCGACAAGCCGGCTTGCTGGAATACACTCTCTATCTATCTATACAGCGTTCACATTTTTGATATCTACACAGCCTGCAGCTGGAAACAATGCTGATGAGCACAGTGAGAGAGCAAAAAACACCAAACAGCTCATTTGTCTCGACTGGAAAGATGCAAAAAAAAAAAAAAAAAATACTACACAGTGCAGAGGATTTAATGTAGAGTCTGAGCCTCTGTGACATACATAAAGTCGTGTGAACCACTGTTATTATAGAAACACCAGTCTTGTTTTTTTGCTTTTTGTTACCATATGTAGCTATGAGCAGTCAATCAAATACTAAAACCTCTTATCATATTTAATTAAATCCAAGATTATTCTTCCGCCTAAAGACAGTTAAATTTAAAGATTTTTAATCCCAACATGCATTTGTAATTTGTGTGCAATCGCTCAATGTGAGTTCTTCTGCAGGTCATTAAAACTCTCTAATTCCCAGAAACAATCCAGAGACCAGGACCTCTGTGACCTCAGCTGCAGCTACGGCCTCTCTCGATGGAGACACTCCCATCTTCAAATTCTCCTCTGAAACTCATTATGGTTCCACTAAAAGTAAAACTACTAATGCATTCCTCAATCGGCGCTTTGCAGCATTGCTGGACATATGAATTACTTTTTTTACTAGCGTGCGTTGCCTGACGCCACCCAAGACTAGAAAGCTCGGGGACAATGTTATTGCACAGAATTCTCTAATTATCTTGTGCCATTAATTCAGGGATTGTAAAAGGCTGACATAAAAAGTTCCCTCCTCTCTCTCTATCCTTTTTATTCCCAGCCACAGATGGGGAGAAACTCCCAGTGATCATTTAAATATTTCAGAACATCTTGGTAAGAGCCTAAAAAGAGTCAATAGCATTAAAAAGCTTTATCCACAGCACAGCTGAAATTCCACGCTGCAGAGCCCTGGAACTCTGCCTCGAAAAACTTTGGCATGTAACTTTGTTTGAGGCTGTCCAATTTCAGTCAGTCAATAGAAATCTCCACGTCTCCCCCTTACCTTAGTTCTGTTAACACTTATCTCCGCCTGAAAGGGTTTACCAAGGACAGCCTTTGCTCAATAAACAGAGGAATGTTTTTTTTCTCCTTTTTAAAAGATTGACCTTAAGACAAGAACGTTTCTAACTGGATTTTTGTGAGTGCTAAGGCTTAGATAACGCTTTTCCATTCACTCTTGAAACGGGTCAGAGTAAAAGACGAAAATTTTTGACCTATTGTGTTCAGAGAAATAGCCCATAAAGCCTCGGTCTTTTTAGTCGTATATGGCGAGAATGAGTACCACTGAGTGCCAAAGAGGAATACTAATCAGTGCTGTATTAACAGAGTTTCTGATTCGAGAGTGATACTGTTGCCCTTGTGCTTCTGTAACTGGGACACTCAATACTAGACACGTGATTGTTACTCTTCAGCTTCTGATTCGAAACGCCATAAAAGTTGCATTGCAGAAAAAACTCCTCTTGAGAAAATCAGGCATTCACATTCATTGCAGCCACGATCCTTCAAGGCTTTTGAATCTACATAATCTACTGAATGTCTGACCACCCTTTTGATTATAGTGCTAATACTTATATTCATATTGAAATATCCTGGATGAATTCAAATTATGGATTGCTTTAAGTTACTATATATATTCCCCACTGCATTTGGTGTCAATGTAAAAAAGGAAAAAATGCAGACAAGCCCCCCAGTAATTCAATGAAGTGAGCAGCAGTCGCTCATATCCCCTTCACCTTTGCTGACCTTTCAGATCATTACTCACCATGGAGAAAAGAGACAGAGGATAGAGGCTATTTTAGGGGACACGGCCAAGGTCTCCGGGAACAGTCCAACTTTCTCCCCGTATCATCTTAAAATCTTTAATTGGCAGCTGTAACCCCTGATTAAATAAAAAAGCACTTTGAAGCTAGGAGAACAGTACTGTACTCTGTGTGAACACAGAGAGAGAGAGAGAGAGAGAAAGAGGAGGGAGAAAAAAAAAAACTTCAATTACTGTTCAGAGTCCACATCAAGCTTTTTTTCATTGTGTAAAACAGGCCTTAAAAATTCAGGAGCTGTTTCAGGGACTAATGAATGCTGGTCTTGAGTATGATATTATTTCAGCGGAGTGAGGCAGAACTAAGGGGCAGTATTATGAAAGAGGAGGTGAATTCATTTATAATGGAGCGTAATAGCAGTCCCAGCTCTCCTATAGGCGACTCTATGCAGATCCCTTAGTCCGTCTGTTCAGGGGAACAAGACAGATCTGTAATATAGAAACATGCACTACGACGGCCACCGAGGAAAAGACAGAGCAAAAGTTAATAATCAGGTGACGAATGAAACTCAAAGGGACAGCGCTGCTGCTACCGTACTTTTTTTTTTTTTATCCCAGTCTTAAAAGCACAGGGCATAGCAATTTAGAACAACGGCGGCTGCAGTTGTAACTAAATTATGCTCTGAGACGAGGATATGAAGATCATCAAATAAAAGTTATTATAATGTATCCTGGGTGAAAACTGAGTTCTGACTGACTGGGAGGTGTCAAATAAATTTTAATAACTGGGCATTTCCTGCAGAATTGCTATATCATCTTTCCATATTAATGTGCTCTGAGGGTTTGAATGGTACCGCTCAGCAACACAATGAAAAATAACCTGGATAAATTGCTTGAAAATTGCCCCAAAATGTGTGGGCAACTATTGCGGGAATGAAAATCACCTTATTTATGAGCATAAAACTTTGAAAATCACTGATTACCTACATGCATATTAAACTGAAAACTCCTATATCTAACAGACAACAGCACCTTCAGGAGGCTGGGAAGAAGAAAACAAAGTAAAAGACCAGAAGAGTTGGATGTGGGCAACCTCCAACATTAAAATGCATGCACTAATCCCGAGATTACAGGTATTAATAGCAAATGCATGCATGCTAAAAATTTTCTCACACACTTTGATGCACTCTCACATTACATCCATTGATAGACTATGACTGCAATTATATCATTTTATTGAAAAGAAAGAATGAAAACCTCCAAATGGTGTTCATGTGTATGTATGTGCTTTGTGCATGTGTGCGTGTGTGTTTGAGTGTGTGAGCGAGAGAGAGAGAGTCCCCGAAGATAACAAGTCCCATCTCTGGTCCTGCTTCCCAGAGTGGCCGTCTCTAAGCTGTGCTAATCGATTGGCGAAGGAGGAAAAAGGGCCAGCTTTAATGTGTTGCATGTGAAGGATTTACTGGAGAGCAGAGCCACTGAATCAATGGAGTAGAAAATGCATCATTAGGACAGTGTCGCTCCCGGTACCCCCCCATCCCCCCCCTCCAAACACACACTCACACACCACGCCATGCATGCTGCCCCCTCACACGCACATGCACACACAGACACACGGACATAACCCCCCTCCATGGTCCTTCGAAGGACAGAAACACTGGAGCTTCCATGCGATGCTTCAGCTCTCGTGCAACAAAGTGAAATACCTCAACACATTTAAATTGTGCTTGAAAACACACTTCCAGCAACACACTCTTGTCAAAAGCTCCCCTGACACACGCACATACCGAACACACACGGACACACACACACGGTGTCCAGGTCTGTACCCAATATCCCAGACAGACCAATGATCTCACTCCCGTCCTACCTCAGCCATTTTGTCAGGAAATGTTTGGGAGACCCAAATTTAGCTTTTGAAGATATGAATTATTAAACGTAGAACGACTCCTAAGAAGAACCAAAAGTCTGCACCATTATGTCTGAGGTCGGACACGCTGGGAAATGTATTGATGCTGACTAATATAATAATGTATGACAGATAGCGGATGGGAGGGTTTTTTTTGGGGAGGATTTTTGTGCCCAAATTACAACAGTTCAGTGTTTCGTTTGGGAACTTTCTACCCGTCAGAGTGGAAAAACCTCTGAAACAGTGTTTATACTATCATGGGACACCAAAGCTCTCCCCTGAAAACCAAACTACACAGCACTTTAATGCTGAATGCCTTGCTTCATCCCTTAAGTGATTTGGGCAGCTCTCATGTACATCAAGCCTCTAAAGGACAGAATATACCCGGCGTCCGTCCAGTATCTCTAAAGACGCTCATATATGTTTGACAAGTCTGGATCCGTGGCTTTATGTCAATGTCAGCGTTTCACACCAACACTGAAAGTCGTGTGGCTTGTGTGTAGCGGGCTGGAAAGTTAGGGGTGCTGAGGTGGGGGGTTGTGAGTGGACATGTGGCGTGTTTGACTTTCATGCATGAGGCTGGAATTCACCTCTGGTCACTGACCCGAGTTAAAAAAAACGTTGGCACTGGACATAAAAAAGTGTTTTTCGAGGAGGCGCGTTTTTCATTAGAAACAAGGAAATTGCAGAGGTGGAAAAAAAAAATACAAAATGCAACAGAGTGCAATGAAAACAGACATTGCAATTAAATCATGATATAAACTACGAGAGCTGAACATTCACTGAGGCTTCAGAGTCACTGGAGGGAGATGAAAACTTCAGATCTAATTGAACCAGGAAATTAATACATAAAACGAGCACACACGCTGAAGTTCTACTAAAGACGGACGGATGGATGGATGGATGGATGGAAGAAGGATGGATGGATGTTAGGAACATAGTGTCAACAGTCAGGCAAAGCCGATTAATCAGAAATCTGTCTGCAGATGAATCATGTATCACTAAGGAGACAAAGTGCTTTACTTCTGTCATGGGAGTGGTCCCATGTCTCGTCCCCCTGGTAAAACACTTACAGGATAAACACTCCCATTAATATTCCTCTGTGCACCTCTCCTCCTCTCCGCTCTCCACTCTCCTCTCTTCTCCTTTCCTCTCCCTGTCCTATTATCCGGCCTCGGCGGACATCCTGTCCTGTCCCGTCCGCCTTGCCAACCTGCAAGATGGAGATGAGAGGACGATCCAAACGCAGAAGGGGGAACATGAATCATTACACTTCCTGTTGTTGCACGCCGTCCGGGGAAGGAAGAGAGAGGACGCCCCCGGGGCTCCGATTGATTCCGGAGACTTAATTGGGTTTATTAGCCAAGATGTTGGGCCCCGCGAGGGGGCTCCCAGAGGCGGCCGAGCCCCCCCCCCACACACCCCCACCATCTCCATTCCCACTCTTCTGAAGGAGAAAGCCTGCGTAATTGTTTTCCCTCCATCTTCTGTGTCATTGTCAGATGGGTCCTGCGGGATTATTAGCAACCCCAGGTCCCTCAATAATTCATCCAGAGCTATTTATACACAGATGGAGAGTCCTCTAAAGTCTCCCCCAGTGAGCTTATCTGACGCTTAGACAGACAGACAGAGGGAGAGAAAGCGATAGAGAGGAACAGTGCTACAAAGGGAAAAGCGAGAGAGAGAGAGATAGACAGAGAGAAAATAGGAGGGACATACAAGAAGAGTGAGACGGATGGAGAGAGGCGATCACAGAGAGGAATGGAAAGACGAGCAACGTAAGACTGACAGTGTATGAAGCGGCGAGAGTGAGGAGGGAGAGCGGCAGCTTTTACGTAGACACAATGACAGCGTTTCTGGTGTGCATTGAGTTTCAAGGTGAAACTCTCTCATCTGCTTTGCCAAAGTGAACAAAAGCACCGTCCCGGGAATAGCATACCCTCACACAACACACATTAATGGCTTTTAATCTTCCCCCCTTTTTCCTCCATTTAACACAATTAAGATGTTTGCAAAGCTAACATGGACCACTAGTCGCTATAGGAAGGACAGATGAAAGACATCCAGGGATTTCCATATGCAAAGTAAACACAGTTATCCGTCCTTTCTAACGTGTCAATGCGTAAGACCAACAAAACAGCAGCCAGCCATTTCTTAAATCACCTAATCATTCACTAACATAACATTAACACATTAGCATATTAACATTAGCGTGTTAAGTAGCTTCTAATCCCAAACAGATAGTGTTTGGGCTACAGAGGGGCTGCGTGACTGCATGCTTTTAATAGCTTTGGAGATACCTGTGTCTTTCTCCCTGCCTCCGAATCGAGGGGACATTTTGTTGTCGTCAGGCTAATGAAGCCTTTGGCGCACAAAGTTGATTTTCAAAGTCCCTTTGTTGGCTCTCCAGCCACAGATAATTATATATATTCATCCCCTTTGGCAGTCACTTTTATCCAGCTCATTTAGAAAGCTTGGCTTCCTCTTGGACAAATTGGGACATTGAAAGGAAGATTGGAGTGATAGTTTTTACATTTTGCATCGATGGCACATTAATCAGGGCAACTATAGCTATGGGAAAAGATTCACTTAAACACCCTGTGAGAAGCGGGCCATTTGTCTGTTGCAAGTAGTATCACAAAAGTTATGTCATTATCTAAAATGCATTCTTTCTGCCTGCATAAAAGAGGCTTGTGCTGTAAATCCATAAAGCTTTGCTCTGAAACTTAACTGCAGATTCATTTGCAGACCGCATAATAAATCACCAGCAAATACGTTTATTTACAGGTTAAAGTGAAGTTTGTTTGGTTTTTTACAGATCAGTCCATTGAAGGACACTGAGGAGCTTAGTTTTAAATGGAAACTTTGTTATAATCTGAATTGACAGCAAATGTTTTTCCCCCTTTTTATTAGTTTAAAAGTTGAATATTCAATATTAAAATGTTGCAACTCTTTGTTTATTCAGTTTTGACTTTCAACTCAGTTTTAATTGAAGTATTTTGTGATGTTGGAAACTCCTATTTTTCTACAACTTGTGGTTTGTGAAATGAACTTTTGTTTCTGTGGGTAAAGCCCATGCCAAATTAATTGCTACTGCCCACTGTGTCCTGATGGTATTGATGAACGATCCATAGAGGAGCGCGTTGTTTTCTCTCTCTCTGCCCTACACACACACACACACACACACACACACGCACGCTGCTGTTGCTCCGGGGAAAGCTAAGCTTATCAACTAGCCAATGCTCACACTCTCACGCATGCGCGCACACACAGACTTCTCTGTCTCTATCTATAAACCCCATGAAATCATTCCACACCAAGTGAGGCGGGGTATGTATAGGTTTGGCCAGGATTCCCATCTCCTGTTCTGTGATTAAAGGACCAAACTAATAGGCTCTGTCTCGTTGGGAACCTGCATGGGGCTGGGAGAGACCTCAGAAGCCATTAAATTGCAAATCTGTAATAATTTGCTGAAGGCTTTCTGTCCAGATCATTCCCTGGGCTGATTTGTGCATTGAGGTAGCGCTCTGAATGGCCAAGCACAAACCCAGCTGAGCCCACCGGCTGGCCAGCCAAGTTAGTCTACTGGAGGGCACACTCCAGATTCACTCACAGCCATATTTACTTTACAAGAAACCACAGTGCAAACTTGTGCGGTGCCCTTTTCATTTAATTTGTGCCCACAATCTGCAAAAAATTAGAGCCTGATTTATGAAGGCAGCAGCTAATCATGAGGCTGGTCCTCTGAGTGAAGCAGAGCTTCAAAGGCACAAAAAGGTGCAGACAGTCTGCAGGGTATTTTATCAGCTCAGAAGAGAAATCAAAAAATGTTGTAATGTTGAAATAAATATAATATTTATCAAAATGGACATCCTAAAGCAGTTCATTAATCTGCAATAACCTCATAATAACTTATTTATTTATAGTTACTTTATTGTTTATACTGCCTGAATGTAAAGGTGTTATATAAACCTCAGAGGAAATTAAACAATCAAGTACAAGGAAATGTATAAAAGAAGAAAGTGCTGATATAAAAAATGAAGGCGCTGCAATCTACGTGTGGTATCAAAAAGAGCGCAGTCAGCACAGAGCATCAGCAGCTCAGTCAGTGCCAGTCAAGTGAAGTTTAATAACCACAGCACAACTCCCTTTTGTGCCTTTATTTTGGAGTAAATACAATAAATATATATGATTAGAAATTGAAATTTGTCTGAAACTTGTTGCCTTCTGATCTCGTTTTGGTGACATGTTTATTATACACCTGTGAGAGTTTGAACCTGTTGTTGGAGGAGGAGGTAGAGAAGATGATCCTCACATGCTGCACAAATCACACTTATATTATAAGTCATATGTGCGAACGCCTCAGCAAAGCAACATAAAACCTTATCTTCTCAATCAGCCTTTCACTACGAGCAGCCAAGTTGGGACGGTTTTGATGATTTCTCATGAGAGATTTCTGTGTTTGTACCTTTATCTGCTTTCTTTGTACCGATTTGAAGATGGAAAAAGAAAAAGAAAAGTGATCATATACAGTATTTCTGTGCACAAACTCAACATTCATTGCTGTCCTATGTTTCCAGTTCAATGACATCACATCTAACACGACCACAGTCCTGACAAAGTAGATGAGCTTTCGACCGTTATACTCAAAATAACTAAACAAAACTTCTCATTTAGTTGTGAATATTGAGTTTTATATAAAACTACAATGTTTGACATCAAGTTTTCTGGGGTCCTTGTTGTGAATCACATGACTGCTGTCTTTGTAAATCTGGCTCTCAGTGACACTGATGCAAACACACACACACATGAAGAAACAAACACACCTTCTGTACAGTGCACTCTAGTGTTAAGGTGATTGCCTGATTGAACCTGACTTCAGAAGGACAACGGTTTGTTAAGACCACAACCTGAAGCTTCGGTATCACCCAGAATGCATCACAGGTTTTCAGCCTCCCAGCAGCAGCCTGTGTCTGTAACACTGTACAAACTGCAGGAGCTAACATAAAGCGTGCACACACACACACACACACACACCAAACTGACAAATATACAGTACAGTAAGACCTGTCCCATTAACATGTTGTCAGGGATCCTGCTAATATGGAGGGCACTTGCTTATTTACCCCCGGGGTGGCTGGGAGCTGCAGGGGTCTAATTCTGCTACCATCCCAGGAAGGTCATTGTCCCTTCTCGAGCCATGATGGCCACAGAGTAGTGCTTAAATCTGGCAAAACGCAGCCTATAAATTACAGCAGAGGACAGAGGGGTCAGAGCCTGGCATGGAACTGGGCCAGAAGCTATCAATCTGCCGGGGCCAGCGAGGGCGACATCTGTCTCTGGGACTCCCTCACTCTTTCTACTCCTCCTCGCTCTGTCTGTCTGTCGTTTTCCTTTCCTTGCTTTTCAGTCTTCAGCCTTTCAGCCCCCTTTTCCCTTTTTCCTTTTTGCTCACACTCTTTGCCTGTCATTGAACAATCTCTCTGTGCCTCCATTTTTAGTCTGCACCTGTCTGAACAATCTCTGCTCTCTTTCTTTATATTGCTCTGCCTCTTGATATTCTCTCTCTGTCTTTGTGTGAAACCCCTCCCGCCCCCCCCTCCCCAGCACCACCACCACCACCACCCGAACTCTCCTCCATGGATCTCCCTCGCCTCTTTTCACGCATTCTCTTACATCATCCGTGTTTCAACATCTCTCTAATTCTCCTTCCCTCTCTCTCTCTCTCGCTCCCCCCACCCCCCCTCTCTCCCTCTCTCTCTCTCTGTCTTGAGCTCCTTGTCGTTTTACGCACTCTTGCACCATCTCCCTCTGCAGCGATATGTTTTGGTCTATGTGCTCTCCAACCAGCGGTATAGGATAAAACCTTGATGTACTTTCTCTCAATGTGAGGCCAATATGTTTTGAATGGTAAAATCACGAGCAAAATACACAAATCTACGCGGTTTGGGGAGTTGAAAACGGAACAGATATAGACTAATGGGAGGTCAAAGACAAATACAAGCTGATTAGCTGCCTTAAGTCATTCCATACAAATTAAAACAATTATAACATCTCTCTGAACTGAATTGCTAACGTCAGATTTTCCTCTCATATCACAAGGGGGAAAAGTCGCCGTTTAAATATAGGATGCTGACTCTGTCAAGTCAAAACTTGTCAAACTTAATCTACAACAAACATTTCTTTTTGGTTGACGCTGCTGCTAGAACATCTTGCACTACATTTGCCAACCCAAACCCTCGAAAACTTCTGCATGACTTATTAATCTTCCTTCATTTTCTGAATCAAACTTGGCCTTGAATAATTGAGAGGGATCTTTGAAAAGCCCTAACCTCCATTCCCACCTTCCTTTTACAAGTCAACGTGGTGCATTTTTAATTGGGGGACATGAAATAGGCATGAAGGGAGATGGGAAGAAAGTGAATTGAATCAGGGACACTCAAACCTGGCAGTCACTGCACAGCTTAGGAGTATGTGTGCATATATACAGAAGGCTAAATATGCGTCTGGCCTTGACAAGTCACACATGCTCAACAGTCTTTGACGTGCTTTCTGTCTGGGACAAATAGTACACGACTCATGTAATCCCTGCTTTAGAGTATCCCAGCAGGCAGACCCAGATACGCCACTTCGAGTTATGTTTAGCAATTTGGTTGAGAATAAACATCAATTCAACTTTCTATGAACCATAAATCTCCAAAGCCGAATGGTTTGTTTAGTGTATATGAGGCAATTTTGTCCGGGCTAAAAAGGTAATTGAAAGCACATGTATCATTTGTTGTGAAAATGGTGAATTATTGGTGCAATATCTATCTGCAATGTAATAATGATGTACTTTTTCGGTAACATAATACAAAGCTTGACCTTGAGAGAAATACCAGAAAGAAGATAATATATATTGTATTAATATATATTTGTATATTATTATATTAGATGCTGTTTGAAATGAATACAAAACATTTCTAGTAGAAAATGTGAGGAGACTCGAAAGCTTGCTGGATGTGCATTAACGAGCCACTGCCACGATCAGCTGTGACAAAGTTTGGTGCTATTTTTCATATTGCTGCTGTGTCATGCTGCTATTTCCTCATGGGAAGCCTCTGCAGTCGGGCTGCAACTGGACCTGAGTCCATGTGCATACTGAGGGCTTGAGCCAGGACCTTAAATATAAATATTACTATTAATCAGTAAAGTAGGCAGCTCAGGCTGGTATTCATATGATATGAACATGCAGCACAACATGCACGAAAAAAACAACAACACAAGTATGAACACATATGACAAACATACAGATTAGATGTATACACATCCCTTCAAATGTGCACATACACTGTACACACACAGATACTGGACATGGATATTATAATGTTCCCTATCATAATGCCTCCTGACTGTGCAAAGCTTGATAAAAGGAGCCAGTAGCTCTAATCCAAAAGGCAAAACACCAATTTTCAAGTTCACACAGAAGAGAGTCATAACCTTTCGACTGTTGAACAAAGGAAATAACGTTTAAGCCTTTTTATGCGAATAATTACATATAGAGCGTGGTGCCTGCAAAAATGCGCAGATAAGAAAATCCTAGAAATGGAACAAAATACAACATATGGAGAGTTAAAGAGGAAAAGAGACAGAAATCGTATCTAGTTCACTGTAGCAGATGTTGTTATGGAAGTATAGTACTACTGTATAAGTAAAACCACATTAACATAAATATATTTATTATCCTCCATGCTCACTTAAAAAATAAATAAATAACTAAAAACCCACATCAAGCTAAAAAAGAGAGAGCGAGAGAAAAAAAAAAGGGCTGTTCAGTACGGGAAGGACCATTATTAGAAATCCAGCCTCAAATAATGGCAACCATCAGTAGAACAAAAGTAAGACCGAAAAACAACATGTAAGACTTTCCAACATTTCAAAGCTATTGCATTCCCCCATCTCTACAACCAGCCACCGGTACTTGAAGCAGGGGGGCGTGGAAGTGGTATTAAGGGTAGCTAAAAGATTGAAGAGGCCCAAAGCGTCAAGTTTTTAAAAATTTAACAGAAAGCACAATAATACTTAGCTGATGCAAGAGCCTTGAAAACAGAAAATATTTACCTCTCCAAGGAGCATTTGTCAAAAAAGGATTTTTTTTTTTTCATCCTCTCAAAGAATACTACGGCAAGGGCAACGGGCACGGCAAGCGGAAAGCAAGACCAAGGAAAAAAAAGAAAGAAAAAGAAAAAAGGGGGGGGGAGCCCAGTGCAAGTCGTTTAGCCTCTCTTTATGGAAAACAAAAGGCCAAATGTTGATGAAACATTTAAGGCAGACTTTCTTTTAACCCAGCTCTGGGCTATCAGCCGAGGAGTTTCAAAACAGTGTCAAAACACAAGAGAGCTTTTTCATTGTACATATAATTTTTTTCTTTTTTTTTTTTAATTGTTGAACAGATTATGATCACCTTTGTATTTAATGCATCAGACTCTTAATATCCATGTTTGTTCATGGGCCAGCAGAGAAAAAACAACACACACCAACTGTAGAGTGATAGAAAAATCTATCTATCTACGTATCTACGTATCTATCTATCTATCTATCTATCTATCTATCTATCTATCTATCTATCTATCTATCTATCTATCTATCTATCTATCTATCTATCTATCTATCTATCTATCTATGTGTGAAACTAGTTGACATCAGCAGCCTCTCTGACCGACAGCCACAAATCTTCAGTGTTGTGCTTATCCACAGGTCAGCACTGCCATCCACAGTGAGCCATGACATTGCCATGTGGAACCATTATCTACACACTAACACATATAGGACAGATGCTGACTAGACTGTTTTGTTGTATGGAGCGAGACGTGTGTGTGTGTGCAATGCATGTGTGTGTGTGTGTGCTTCTGAACTATACCAGTGCAAAAAGTTTTCTGTCAAGTTAACACAAATGACAACATAGAGTATTTGGAGATACACACTGTGCACTTTTGACTATGTGCACTAAGCTTGCGATGACTGAGAGGTTGTGGCGTTGAGTGTCAGCTACTTTTAGTCAGTCTGTAGGAGGCCAGTTGAGATGAATGGGTAGGTACAGCCATCCCTTTACATTATCTCCGGCTCTCTATGTATGTAAAGGTCAGTGGTTTTAACGAGAGGAGCGGGCGAGGTCAGAGGAGCCAGAGGACTCCACCTCCCTGACAGCCATCATGACTCCCAACCTGCTGTTAGCATGCTAATCCTCGCAAGACTTCCACCAGCAACTCCCTCCTTTTTGGCTCGTAGCGGTCATCTCTCACTGTGACTAACTGGCTCCCTGCTCGGCCATCAGCCGGCCCCCATCTGACAGTCCCCTCCAATAATAATGGACAACAGAAGCAGTGCTGCCTTGACAACGGTCCTCCTGACAAATTAGGCTCACTGTACTCCCCTGCTCTGGCTCCGCCTCTTGTTTCCCTCTTGTTGCTTGGCAGTTCTGGGCTGTGCCAGGACATTGGGGGGGTGGCGGCGGCGGCGGTGGCGGGTACGACGGCGGTGGTCGAGTGTATACTTTAAGAAGCGACCTCCTCGATGCGACCCGTGTTGCCTTTTCTCCCTGACAAAACCCTCAAAATCGATTGCGATGTGCGTCTTCATACAAACGGGGCACAATGTGGGGCCTGAGCGTGCATTTAGAGCTGAGCTGAGTGGAGGATTCTGGGCCAGGGGAGGAGAGGAGGAGCACATAAAAACACACACACACACACACTCACACACACTCATAGAAGCACACACACTCATCCCAAACTGAATGCGAGAGGAGGAGAGAGAAGGATCCCACGGTGAGGATGATGCAACTGGAGTGAAATTTTTCGGCCGGAACGCATGCTGCATTAACGCAGACCTGCAGGACGAAAAAAACACACCCTCCCCTTCTTTCTTTCTTTGTTCAAAGCCAAATTTGGTTTTATCTTTCCCCTCTCTTAATTTTGCTTTTTTTTTTTTTTCCCGCAGACGGTACTTCTCTAATGGCAACCTGTAACACCTAATTGCCTGCAATAAAACACAGCAGGAGTGTTTCATGTTTTTGGCATCATGACTTCCTGGACTCACCAAACACGATAAGCTCAATGATCTGTTCTGAACCAGCTTCCCTCTGACATATTCAGTTTAAAAGGGGCTGAAATATCAAAACCATAGGCATTCAGAGGAAACCATAACTCCCTTTATGACCCACACAGATTATAGCCCCCATCTGTAGCATAAGCCATCTGCAGTATGGGTAGATTTAAACAGGATTGCTGTTGGTCATTACGCCGTTTCCACTTGTTTGATTCGTAACATATTGAACCCTTATACGATCATATAACCCTCTTCTCAAGTATCGTTACTAAATTATAAACATTTTTTAACAGCGAATGTTTCATCATTAATCACCACAGCTCCTCTCGTGCAGTGGACCGGACCGGTGGTGTCCACACTGTCAGCGAGGAAAGCAGATGAGCTGAACTGAGTACCTGTGACATTTTGCTTACATCACTTGCCAGGTCAAAATGGACCACTTGGCCCAAATCTGGACAAAGTTTCAACACCTGCTTTGACTTTGAGTAACTCTCTGGCTTTTGCAGCTGCTTCAACTCACTGAGAGAGCTGTTGCTAATGTATTTAGTTTGGCCAAGGACAAACATATTACTCACATTAAATTACCACCAAATGAAACAACAGCAGTAAAACAAACTTGGTGACACTCGCATTTGCATTTGCTTGCGAAAAAAACAAAGATGTAAGACAATAAAGGTTTGGCTTACGAAACCCAAATACTGCCTGCAGATGTGACAGCGGTAAACAATAGATAACACCTTCGGTTATTAAATGTCTTCCCCGTATCATCACAGCTCAATTGCAACAGTGATCATTACATGGAATCAGGCTGATGAATAGCGCTAGTAATCATATCTACACCTTCTCTTCTTGAATAGATCCCCCACCTCCCATGCTGCATAGCCAGGGAGAGGAGAAAGAGAAAGGGCTGGCTCTTTGTGCTAGCCGTGCCTCTCAGCCCCGTTGTGCTTGGTGGAAGCAGCAGCAGCAGCAGCAGCAGCAGCAGCCGGTGACCATTATAAATGGCCTCTATTAGCATGACTCGGTCGCAGAGGGGAGAGAAATAAAATCATTGGGAGAATGTAGGCCTGCACTGGTGTCCCTGCGCCCACTCCCAGCCTCTGCAGACCCCCAGTCCCATGCTCCCCTCCTCCCCTTCATTCCAAGGGGACAGAATCCTAAAGACTAGATTACTAGTGATACATGGAGTCATTATGGGGAGGGTTATGGCAATAGTATCACAGGCACAGCTGACAATGGCTATAATAGGGGTCTCTTTCTTCAGGGGGTAGCATTACCATAGCAAAGGCTGTTTCTTTGGGCTTGTTGATGTACAGCAGGACACGATGAGGGCCTTTTATTACCTGCCGCAGAGAAAGAGCTCTGTATTATCTAGCAGAAAACCATGCTTATTTCTTTGTAAAAGTGCCATGTCTCGTTGGGTAAAGTTAAACGAACACAATGGTGTCCCAGATAAGGTATTACGACGTGAGCGATGGCAATTACCAACAATGTGCAATTTGAAAGAACACAGGTAGAACAAAATTGTAAAGGAAATGGCAGTCAATCATTTACAATCTCCGGCTCGAGCTGAAAGCGTTGTCGTTCTACCCCACAGCCGCTCACACAGAACATGACGCACTGTCACCGCAAAGGCAAAAAATATCAATGTAAGAACAAGAGCACGAGTGAAATGTGTTTGATCACAAGATTGTCATCAACATTAATGGTTAAGATGCATTTAATTGGCTTTAATATTACAAGAGAGAAAAATAGACGGAGGCTAAATTACTTTTCTTCCAGATATTTGTATATTTCTTTTGTGACTGTGTGTTTACTCGTCTCCAACTCCGTGCCGTGATAGGGTGCTCTACCTGTTTCATGTAATGCTGTGCAGTCTTCAATAAAACCAGTGTGACGGCAGTGTACACAGTCACTCACTTTGCCCGTTATTTGTGGAACGCGTTGTCTTTTTACTGCTAATTTGGGAATCTTCTATACGGAAACCTCAGGAAGGTGTTAGGAGTCTGTGGAGGGAACGCGGCCTTCAAACAGCTTGCAGTGAGCCAATGAGCTGGTGAGCCGGGGAGTAGCTAGTGCCTCCAGCTAGTTAAAATATGAGCGCAGCGGGGGCTTGCTAATGAAAGCGGGGGCCCAGCCCGGGAAGCAGGGCCGTATATTGCGGTGAGGAGACAGTTCTTAGAATCAGCTGGCGAGCCGTGCCTATAGTTCTGGGCCCACTGGTGATTAACCGTCCAACAGGGAGTCGCTACTACAGCTGGGCTATTAATAAGAGATAACCCCCCCCCCTTTCTCTTCTTTCCTTCTTCCCCTCTTTGGTTTTCCCCCATGCCTGCAGACAGTCTCCACCCTCTGGAATTATTTGTATAGCATAATCATTTCCTGACACATGGTGCATGTCACACATTGTTTACATGGAACGGACGGGGGGGCTTTAAAGGGAGAGAGGATTGCGGGGGGATGGGAGTGGGTTGTGGTCCCCAAAAAGTGATAGCTCATTCTTAATGTACTTTGCTCCCCTGGGAGATGCCCTGCAGGTACAGCAGATCAATTAGTGACCTCTCATTAGATGGTGATTTGCTGAAAATGACCCTTCCCTTGGGAGTAGAAAATAAAATAGAAGGTTAAAGCACCACCATTCCTGTTGCACCAAAAGTGCAAGGCTGGTCGTTAATATTACACCAGAAGGCCACGTGACATGATCACAGCAGAAGTTTATGATAATTTGCTGGCAGCAGCACTGTAACAAAGAGATCAACTCTGTCAGTCAGCGCGACTCTAGGAAGAAGTGGGGGGGAAAAAATAATAAACCAGCACAATAAATAAACTGCACAGGGTTATAAAGTTAAAGACATATTAGAATATTTTCCCCGTGCTTTATAGTCAATCTTTCATTTTCAAAGAGGAATAAATGTGATGACCAACAACTGAAGACCTTAAAAAGCTGAAAGGCTGTGCAAGAAGTACAATACATTCATAGGCCTACTCCCTCTGTGTTGCACACGTGCGTACACACGTGCACGCGCGGCACCCCCTCACCACCACCACCGCACCCCCACCCCCTCTCCCTCCCTCTCCCTCTCTCTTTTACACACATACACACACGCGCACACACACACACAGAGTGAGAGAGTTACGGGCAACAGAGTGTACTGTGCTGCGGGCAATCAAACACAGCCTCCCCGCTATTGCAACGTGAAAATGCGAGGTTAATGGCCTGGATTTAGCTCTGTAGTGAATGAAAGCACGTTTACAACCGCCGGACTAGATGTGTGAATACTCCCGTGCACACTGCCCAAACAGGAACATTGCTCGCTCTAATATCAGCCTACATATATTCATGCCGTCGTGACTGCCGATTCGTGACATTCTCATGCTTGGATGTTTGCTCAATAAGCTACAAAAAAAAGAAAAAAAAGATGAAAATTTCAGAGCCAATGACAAGACTGAGAGAAAAAAAAAATCCTTTTTGGTGTCACAAATGCGACAACAACATCCTACATAAAGTCATTCAGGCTTCAGCTCTACAGAAAATGACACAATTTGGCAACAATCGTGCAGTTCTACCAGTCATCATGCATGATTTAGGATCCTCGCTCTCAACAATGTGTGTGACAGATTTCACACTGACAAAAACAAGTAGAGCCATAGTTGTCTCAGGGAACATGGGCATAACCCACCTTTGTGCATGCCCGTGAATCGGTCCTTGAGCACTGTGAGCTCGTAGATCTTGCCGAACTCCTCGAAGAGGGGCCGGAGGTCCTTCTCGTCCAGGTTGCGGGGGATCTGACCGATGAAGAGTTTGATGGCATCGTGGTCCTTCATGGGGATGGTGGCCGGGCAGCCCGCCGGGCTGTGGCTGTGGCTTAATCCGTTCACGAGCCCGTTCGTGCTGGCGGAGACCACACCGACACCGTGCACCGTGCCGTCCACCTGCCCGTTGGTTAAAGTTGCCATCTTCGGACCGGCCAGTGAGTTGGGATGGGTACAACAGCAGCAGATGGTGATGGTGGAGAATCGTTTACGTTGAAGAAAAAAAAAAAAAGCTGGTGGAAGTCTTGGTCAAAATTTGGTTCCGAGACCAAGCCGTGCCAGAGCTGATTCCGCTCTCGTCCTATCAAAGCCAATATTTACATTGATGTGAAAACACATGTAGCATTTGGCGAAGACGCATATCAAAAGCGCACAATGCCGTTGGTCCCGATGGAGGCTTTGATTCCTTATATTTATGTCCTACCCAATAACTCGTTCATTGATTTCATAAAAGAGAGACAGAGAGAAAGAGAGAGATAGAGAAGGGGGAGGGAGAAAGAGAGAGAAGAGAGAGAGAGTGAGAGAGAGAGACCAAGAGCGTTCACTGTCTATTTACACCCACGTTCCCTCGTCCCAGCTTCTTGGCACCCTTTTATTTTTTTGCATTGAGGAGTCGGTATGGGTGTCTTCTCGGTTTAAACGGACAGGACCGGTTCAATCTCTGACCGAGCAGTGGGGAGGTTTGAAGGAAGGGGGTCCGTTATAAACCAAGCATATGTCAAAGCCAGCGTTTTCTTTTCCCCCCTTTCTTACGCGAGGAGCGAGTGGTACATTCCACCGAGGGGAGAGGGTCTATAAATAGAGAAATATAGAGAATACGGTCCTTTGTGCTCCTATACTCAGAGCAAATAACCACACATTGACGAAGTCAAGAATTTATTACTTCGTGACTGACATGCACACTATTCTTATTAATTGTAATAAGCTGTAAAACTGTCTCTACGACGATTTACACCTGACATGTTTCGATTCATGTAAAAATAAGCATTGTGCAGCAGCTGGGGTGCGATTGAAAATGTGGCAGCTCTCTGGAGCTTTGATTTTGTGCTTAAACCACATTTCATGTCATCTTCTAGTTCCTCATCCTCGACGGCGGCGGCAGCAGCAGCAGAGTCGCAGCATCCTCGGCTCGCGCCTGGACGGTGGACAGCTCCGTGGTGCTGAAATGCGGGTCCCACAGGCGAAACTAAAACATACTGATGGGGCGATTCCCTCTGACGGCTCCACCGCTCCTTATTGTTAAGAACAAACACACGTTTTGCAACGGTGAGGCGATATATTATTAGCTTCCTCTGCCATTTCCAAAGGCATGTGGATTAGACGATTTGATTTTCAGCAAAAGGGGAAGTCTGTGAGCACCGCCGAGTGGCGTAGAGAGGGGGCACACGGAACGGGGAGAAAAAATCACACAAGAGTGGGACAAACTGTCAAGATGCACCGAAATCCACATTCAAGCGATGTTGGTAGACCTTTAGGTTTCTCCAGGTGATGCGGTCGTCACAAAGGCAAACAAAAACACACAGGAAAAACCTAAACGTCGAAAGAAATAGCGTCATAAAAAAATAACTCAGGGCCTTACAAAAATACAGATATGCACTGCAAAAGTATACAAAAAACTATTTCTACTTCATTTGGAAGGGCATCCTGATTCAGCTTGTTATAGGCCTGTAGGCATCAACCAAATGTTTCTAAATCAATTAGAGAGTGGCCAGTCTGATTAATTTAGCAGCACTTGATTTATGAAAATCTGAGTTTGAGTGAGTTGGGTATTGATATTAAATAGCACTCAGAGTGGAAGGTCTAAAGCACTTATACATAAATTAAAAGCACGTTTGCATCTGTGACTGACCCACATGGTGACAGATAAAAAGAAACTATAGGGGGTGGGGGGGTCATTTCTGCTTTCTTAGGCTCATCATATCATATTGTTAGCATCACTGGGGCAGATAAGACTCCCAAAGGCAACATGAGTTTGTCTTAACCCAAATCTCAGAGTACACCAACCTGAGGGTGGAGATGGAGTGACAGTAGGTTTCAACATTTCCCGTCAAACTGGGTATAATTTATATTGACAGAAACATCTTCTTGTATAAGATCAACACTAGAATAGGAGCTGCACAGATCATTGGCTATTTCCATTGACTATTGGCTATACTGGTGTATTCATTTAAACCAACATTTATCCCCCAGTCCCCAAAGGAAAACAGTTACTGCAATCCCCGAGGTCATGGCAATTTGTAAATGATAACAGCGGAGATATTCCTACTGACTTTGATGAATGCCATTTAAACAGCAACAAAGTAGCCTGTGGAAACTGAATCAGTGACTTGGCAATGCTGCAGTCCTTTTTAATAGCTAATGTGGAAAACATAAATGAATAGTTCTCTTGTACTTTGTCATGCAGGTTAACTTATGATCGCTCATAGAAATCACACAAATTGACGGTAAATAAATATCTATATTGATCCAGAGTGTGTAGAACAGAGGAACTCACACACACACACACACACAAATGTGTAAGACTATGCTGAGAAGCAGCAATACAATCCCTATGATAATATAACATTATATTCATAATAGACCGAAGGATAAAATGTAAGGTATACGGGCCACGAGACACTGAACTATGTTCAAGTGATGAGCAAAATGAAATGGTATAGCCCGCTCCAGTTATGCTTCAGTGTCTCCAGTTAAACCATGCACCCTGAAGGCCTCATAGTATAGCACAGACATCCAAGGCTCATAATGTTGACCTATTTGTTTTCATTTTTGGCTATGAGGCACACCCCCCCTCTGCCGAGACATTAGCCAACCATTAAATAACAAAAGCGACACACTCGGCGCCTCTCTCACCTCTTTCTGCTCTTCCGCCAGCTAAATGGCCCGGTAATGTCATCCCGTTCTCACGGCATGACCGGGCCCCAGCGGGGCGGGGTGTTTGGGGGTGGTGGGGCTTGGCTTTCTTTGGCATGACACCGTGCTCTGCTCTCCAAGCTTTCCCTCGGGGCCACACTCCATTCACCACAGCAGCCTTGCCTGCGCTCACGCCTGACTTACCTCCAGCAATATTTTTTAATACAAGGGTGAAATGGGAGGGCACAAATCATAGTAATTATGTTCAGTGGGTACTGCCGTGATGATTATGTAAGGTATGGCGCCAGGATGGTTCCCTCACGGTCTGTCTCGTCACACAACCTACCTGTGAGCCACTTTGAAATGTTTTCAGTGTCGCCCAGAGTGAAATGGCTTCGGTGACTGAGCCCATCGGGCTGATAATAATAATAATACGCAAATTAACGAGCAAGACGTGTAACAGTGTGTCTCTTCGCTCCCAAAATGCTACTTATTTCAATCCGTTTGGGTATACTCAAATATGACGGTGCAGCTCTTGCAAATCATTTGTGCCCACTGCACAAGTGTGCTGAGAGCAATACTCAAGGCTCCCAGTCAGTCAACTACTTTCATATTTATCCTCTCTTTCTGTAAACTCCAATACATTCCCCCCAAAAACATCAGTTTGATGCAATCAAATGATTTCATTTCTGCAAATATAAATAATTATCTAGTTTCCAAAGCTCATCTGTGAAATAAATCAAGGCTGGACTTTATTAATATTTACAACCATATTAGTGACTAGACTGCAATTGTAAGACATGCAGCATCAAAAGGTTTTTATAAAGCAAAAGTAGCTGTGAGAGAGATGTGTCTCTGTCCTTGGTGCTGAAACTAACATACAGCCATGATAACACATGCATGCCTCTGTCCATGGTGCTGAATTTAATACAGGGCAACATTAACAAGCATGTCTTTCAAAGGCAAGCAGGCAGCCTGTATGGATTCCCAGTAACACTTTAGAAAATCTCAAGTCCCTATGGACAAAGTGTAAGTGACCACACATGGACACCCTGCTTTTCTCCAAATATTCCACAGAGCCCATCAAAAAGAGGTCACTTCACCCACCTCCTTATCCACCCCACCCCAAATGATCCTTTGCAATCACACAGCAAAGGAGGCCTATTTTGCCCTTGGAATATTGCTCCCTTGCTTGTCATGGCTTCAATTTTCAGTTTCGGCACTGTAAACGGTTGCAGCAAGGCAAATAAATGAAAAGGGAAATGAAATTCTGGGTGGCCAAGTTACACAAATAGATTGATAATCTGCATGGGGCACCATAAAGAGCTCTGACGTTTTCAATATTACCTATTCTGCATAGTAATGTCTTTTCTCACCTCTCCTTCATATGGGACAAAGTTCTAAATCTCCTGTAGCCTTGGGACACCCAGGCCGTATATCACCTTCCAGTAATTTAGTGGGAAGAGCACAAAGGAATGAGGAAATGGCAGGTGCATGACTAAATGCTGAGAAAGTTTAGAGGGACGAGGAGGGCAGGAAGGCTCCCTTTAACTTGATTAGCACCAATTTGTTAGAGATTTGAGGGGACGTGCCAAGAAGAAGAAAATACTGCAGTAATTTAAAGCGCGTGCATGCTGCCTTATAAAAGGCACACATCATTCTCGACATATACTGCGTAGCATAATGATTGTAACTGTATCGCATGTGGAATTATCATATCCATTATGCAAAGATGTTTGTTCATGAAAGCATTAATAAGCAGGGACATACGAATATAGCGAAACCAAAACAAACATCGCTAGTAATGGGGAAATGAAATATTTCTTGATTTCCTGAGGAAAAAAAAACATTTTATTGGGTCATGTGTGGAATGAACAGTTTTACAATGGAAGTTTGTTGACACTGGGATGAAAAGCAGTGTATTATCTCCCCTTTGGCAAAAACAAACAAAGCCACAAATGCATTCAGCAATGCATTAGAACCATTAAAATAATTTGTAAAATATCCTTCCAGCAGATCTGTGGACTAAACATGTCTTATAGCCTTTGTTCAGTTTAATACACGCAGACGATGATAGTGGAGGAAATTATAGGCTTGATAAAATTAGCATGCATGTATAGGTCCATAAAGTATTCCTCAACACATTTAACATACTGTGTAATTTTATGCAAGGCATCACACTTGAGTGGACAGAGGAGGAAATACAAATAACTTTCTGCAGTTGTACAAACCAAATTTCTTTTTTAACCAAATTTAAATGGTGCTGCAGTGCAGGAAATTAACAGGCATACAATCCCTATTCCTCTGTAAGAATTGGAAATTTGCTGCATTACACATGTTGCCAAAAAATTCCTGAAACGAGCACACAGCTGAGCCCAAGTTGCTATGGATTTCATTGAAATAAAAGCCTGTTGATTTGTGAATTGCAGAGTCTCCTGGGAATCTCATTCTGTGGAGCAATGAGGTGTGTCTCTCTCTTGCCCCTGCGGTTATACCTGGGCTGCATTGGAAAGAGATTAGTGCTGTGACATTTGACATGGGTGGGCGTCTCTGCTTGTGCCGAATGCCGGCTGCACAGATCAGCCATGCTGACAGCTCCTCTCCTTGACTGACTCGCTGCCCGGAAAACACAAGCCTCTTGACAAACACCAGCTTCTTGACAACATCACACATACACTCACGTGCGCTGTGCACATATGAATACAGCTCCGGGCGCACAGATGCATCCACACGCGCTCTGCACTTTCACACTCTGAAACATGACATGAAAATTAACCTAATTCTGTTACTATTCCACTGTGACTATAAAAGTGTATAGCTGTGTCTGATGGCGTGAGTCATCTAGTCAATCATTCAGGACAGAAAATCTCCTCGATGTCTGGCCGCCGTCTGAATCATGTAGCACCAAAAATCCTATTTCCACTACAACAGATCAATTCCGCAGAGAGGTCACGAGGTGAGCTGAACCCTGACCCCTGGCTTTGTTGGCGCACACTGATGATACTCTGAGGGCTTGACCTGGTTGTCAGGGTGATGTGACACCTTCATTCTAGATAGGCAGCCATTT
The DNA here is from genome assembly GCA_030347415.2 of Decapterus maruadsi. Classification (NCBI taxonomy): domain Eukaryota; kingdom Metazoa; phylum Chordata; class Actinopteri; order Carangiformes; family Carangidae; genus Decapterus; species Decapterus maruadsi. The sequence continues at coordinate 7,286,357 of CM064896.1, read as the reverse complement.
TGGGGCCTGGGTTTTTGACTGCACGGTGTCATTAATTGCTCGGGGGAGGAAAGTGGGACTCGCAGGGGGGGTGGGATAACACCTGGCTCTCTGGTGGTTTACCCCCGGGCCAAAAAATGTCTAGAGTATGGCTGAGGTGTAGTGAATTTATGTGTGTGTCTCTCTCTGTGTGTGTGACCACTGGAAGCATGTGTTCATTCATGTGTATGTGTATATTACATTTTTGAGCACTGGAATTCACATGTCTGATGGTTGCCAGACAAGTGGAGCCCACATGCAAAAGCAAATATGAGCTTGTCTTTGTTCATGTGACCCAGAAATTCCATCAGCTTTGTCAAGCTGACATTTTATTTACTAACGCCCTTCTACACAGAAACACACACATGCATCTGAAGCTGTGGTGCTGTGACAGGTTTACCGATACGTTACACGCTGAAGGCTGGTAGCCTCTCTACTGATCCACATGTCCAGGACATTAATGGATAACCACCGCTGATTTATAGGTAACATTTTAACAGAAGTACCCCTTTAAGCAGCATCAAATATTAAAGAAATGCTTAAAAACACATTATGCTGTAGTTATATGCAGTAAGTAGATATAAGTGTTTATTAATGTATTTGTGAACAACTACATCTCCCCCTTTGGGCACCAGTGGAGCCCGGTGTCTACTCAGATAATTACTGACATTACAGTTGTTATACTACAAAATATGTCCTTATAGGAGAGGCTGTAATGGTTGACAAACACTACACACTATTAAACATGTTAGGGGCCTATCATTATTAACTATCTTATAGGTATGATCCTATATTTTTTCATTATAACAACATTTTTCCTATTAATTGTCAACAGCCAGTGTTTACTTTAATTCCCTTACTCAACTGGCTTTTGAATTGCACACCAGTGCCCACCCACAACCCCATTATATTACAACAAGTTGAGTTTTTTTTTTGTTAAACTCTAGAAATAAAGTGCTAAATAACTATTAGCTAGTTGCAGACTGGTGATTTGCTCCATCAGCCGGTTGCTCAAACTTCCACCTGCAAATCAGACGGAGCCGAACTCTTCCAGATCATCACATTAAGGTAAAACGCTACCACTGTCTTTATTATGGGTTAGAGTATGAATGAATATGTTTAATTAACGAACTGTTATGCTTTCTGAGCGTCCGCAGCCACATCCCACTCCATGGAGCTCCTTAAACATGCATTTCGTAATGGAAACAACCTGAAAATGAACCACTGAATATCAATGAACCACAGGGTCTGGCAAGTCTTCAGCCCCATGCTATACTTGATGACAGCAAAACAAGATCTTTTAATTGTTTTCCTCAAAGCCCTCTCCTCACAGAAGGCTGTGAGACTTTGGTTTGGCTGAAGTTCTTCACAATACCGTCCCAGTGAGCAGTCTAATTATAGCTGCTAAGGGGGAGTGATAGTGAATATTGACGGTGCAGTTAAATCCCTGGCACAGAGAAGAGCCTGTGATTGCAATATAATAATTTGGCATTTGGCGAGACAAAAGAGGCCCGCATAGAGATATGTTTCAAGTCTTAGACAGAAAAATGACAACAAAAGAAATAATGGTGTAATTGAGGTGAGTTCTTGCAGAGTTTGGTGTGTGTGTGTGTTTCCGGGGCCTCCGTGGTTTGCTCCTGAGTGATGTGTGGAGTCTTATCGGCTTGGGAGAGGAAGTATGTGTTACATTTTTTGTCTGATAATGACAGATGAATGGAGGCAGACAGACAAAAGGATGACAGAATGATGGAAGGGATTGCTAGATAAACAGACAGGTGGAGCGATAGATAGATAGATCAGTTTTACTGTACTGCCTGGCAGCGAAGTTTGAATGTGCTTAGGAGTATGTCTTTCACAGTGTAGGAATGATTGTCAGTGTGTAGGCACTGTGAATAGAATATCGAGCCTGGATGAGCACATTTGTGGTGATTGTTCAAGCTCACAAACACACACACACACACAGAGGCATGCACATCCACAGGCGCACACTCACACTGCGCTGTACGCATGGTTGCTCCTTAAGTTCAATTAGCATGAGAATGCTTTTTGATGAGATAGAAAGCAGTAAATGTGCGGAGAGTGAGCGGAATGGAGGGAAGACTTGTCTGTCTTCCCTTCTGCCTGTATTCCTGCTCTGCTTGTCATCTTTCCTGCCAGGTACAGACAGACATTAAAGCGCTTCGACGTCTGGCTTGGCCGCTAATTTGTGTTTAGCATGCCTCTCTGAACTTCAACATCTTGCCCACTCTGTTCCTACTACTCTTTTGCTCAGCAGCACGTGGACTCGCGGGGACAAATTAAACAGTATTTGTGCAAAAGAGCCATACGCGGCATCGAAATCCATCAGCCAACAAGTCTGAACAAGGCCGTAGCGTCTGCCCCCAGCTTCTGGCAGACACAAACATGAAGGGGCTTCCTGGCAACAGCTTTGCTCAGGTAGGGAAAGGTCATTAATAATGAATACAAAATCAGCATCTGAAAAAGGTTACCGTTTTCAAACGCTGCACTCTCTTCCTTGTACCTCTCCCGTAGCATTTATTATAGCCTTTTCACTTTCCTTTCACTGTCACCTCTTTTGTCAGTGAAAATATGAGCTATGGCTTTGCTCTGGTTCTGTAGGGGGCAGGAAGGGAGATGAGAGGAAAATGGTAGCATAGTGTGATTCATTCATACACGGATCAAGTGTGATGGCTCTGGGAGTGGTGCTGGGTTACTTGGTTTTCTAGGGCCCAATGTCATTGTGTGAGGTTTTTCATAAAATGTAATGCAGTCCTAAAATCATGGAAAGGTGTGTATGTATATGTATATACACACACAGACACACACACGTAGGGAGAAAGAGAGGAGCTGTAGTGGAAACATTTCATAATGGAGGTGAGAAAGGAAGAGAATGAAAAAGAGAAAGCTGCTCCTCTCTATCTTTGTCAGGAGGTGGATGTACATTATACAGTTTGTCTCCCCTTTTGATAGAGAAAATATGACTCATTCTACAGCTGGTGATGCCGAACACACGTGGCCCACACGGAGCACTTCTACAAAGACGCACATGCATATATACATTGTAAAGCGGAGCGACGCCGTGGATACAGCTCCCACATTGTGTTGTTGGATAAAGGCAATGGAAAAGAAGTAAGGAGTGTAACAAACAGACAGTCAGAGAGGCTTTTGAGGAGAGGGGAAGGAGAGCCTTGAAGTATGCGAGCGTTCAAAAAAAAAGGCAGACAAGAGCGCGAGTACGCTTGCTCCCTCCTCCCCTTGTCTCCGTACTTGTACTCATGCTGAAGCGAGGGTGCATGATGAAAACCGTGACATATTTTGCCATTTTGTTCGTAAATTCGCTGCCTAATCTTCAAATACATCACCCACTGTTCGGTGGAAATGTTGCACTCTCGTTCACAGCTTCCCATGATCCTCGTGGAGGACTCCTGGAGGACACTGTGGTGTCATGCTGTGAGGCTGTGGCCACATATGTGTGCACCACATGGTTCCCCTGAGGGAACCGTCTGATTGGATATGGGTGCTGGAGCCTGTCGCCTATCTGTGAACTCTCCTTTAATCTGGATATAGTAAGCCCACAGGGAAAGACACATCACAGGGCCTAGGTTCAGTGTTGCCTTCACACTATCTTTCTTTCCAACTCACTCATGCAGCTGACAAGAAAAAAATGTATTGGGAGCACTGTGTTATAAACTGTAACACTTATATACTGACTGTATTGACTTTTAAAGTGGTGTGCATGAACAGACCAAGTTCGATCAGCTCTACGGGAGCTGCCAACATACAGAAGGTGCATCTACAGAAACATAGTTGGAGCTTTCCCAGTTTACATTTCTACAGATCTGATACATTTGGCGTGATTACAAGGAATACATCATTCGAGTAAAATATTGCGTGAGAAATCTGATTTTCTCCTTATTTATGTCTTACTGCTAAAAGAGAGAAATGTATGACGAGGTGCTGTTGTTAATTATCCACCTAGACCTCATTACTGAAGTGTTGAGAATCATTGGGAGGTAGGAAAGTTAACAGGGGTGATGCTGCCAGGAGATGTTTCCAAGGCAACTTCAATCCTACAAAAATGCACATCCACAATCTGAAAGGAGAATGTTTTTGTTAGGAGGAAAAAAAAGAAAGAAAAGAAAATGAAGCTATTTTTAAATGAAGTTTGCTAAGCCAAGGTTGAGAGACAATATTAATATAAAAAGTTCAAAATTATAGAATTCCTGAAGTTTTAATTTGCACTAGATTGTGAGTGCGGATGATATGCGTGAATTTGCATGCATGCGTGCACACATGCACTCCTGCACTCACACACACACGCCTGCCTAATGGACACAGGTGCATCGGCCTGACTCTCGCTGGGTGACCTCTCCCTTTATGTTAGAACCTCATGTCATGCAGAGGCACAGACAACACTTCCCTGGGTGGATCGATCTCCTCTACACCGCAGTACTCTGCTCTCCTGTCTCAAACACAAAGGGAATGCACCTGCCTGGAAGTGTGGCTCTGACACAAAGCCTGCAGGGAACCAGATGTCTCTGAGGCGTGTTGTGGAATTGATGCCTCCACTCCCATTCATTTATATCCAACAAGAACAGAAACATGATCCAAATGGATCTGAGAATGATGCTTATGAGTCTTCACAATAATATCTAGCAGGCGGATGCTGAACACTTCCATGACTAAATTTGTTTTAGCGTGTTTTCATAGGACATGAAAGCACAACATCAAGTTCAACATTATTGTCAGCTTTTAGTGCAACCATGCTACGATGATGTGGTCGTATCGTGTTTCATTTTCATCCATCATTACCAAAAAAAAAAGAAAGAAATCAAAATTATTGACTGCAAGATAACTTTTAAGCTTTAAACTGAATGAAATGCATTTGCATCAGTAATTTATAAACCAATTATATCCTACTTAAAGGGCCTGCTGGTCTGAAATGTATCCCAGCATGCACTGGACAAGAGACAGGGCTGACTCTGGGAAGGATAGAAAGTAGGGCTGTGAAAAACACAAGCACAATTTTAGTTGACGATTAATCACCCACGATGTGGAGAACAGTGATGAAAATATGACATTTCTGTTAGTTTCATCCAGCTGTTTTTACAGATGAATGGAAACAATTTTGACGATTATGCAAAAATAATTGCGGTCACCTCAAATAATTGCGATCAGGCAATTATGTAATAATCGTGACAGGCCTAGTAGAAAGAAAGACAAATTTAGTCACGTCTTCATTATAAATGGGCAATTTAATTTTAGGTTTTAGTTTACAATCCTCTTAACCTGCATGTGTCTGTACTGTGGGAGGGAAGTGAGAGCACCCAAAGGAAACCCTCTCTGCAGTAACAGCAGTAAAACTGTCCCTTACGCATTATCAGAATAATGTAGTAAGTATTGAATGAGAACAATGTAGTAAGTGTCGTTACCACTGATGAATCAGTGCTTTAACAGCATTTCATTCTTGTAACTGATCGTACTCACTTTAGGCTTATTTTAATTAGTTTAAAGACTGTTAAATAGTTATAAAAGCTATAAAATACAGCGCATTAACTCATCTTAAGTTTTAAATTCTTAATCTGTGACATTAAAGCTGTGTAATTAAAATGAAATAATACGATAGTGTATAAAAAACAGCAATACTGTACTTGAGGAAAGTGCAAGTACTGTAGCACTTGAGTAAATATGCGGAGCGACTGTCCACCACATGAACACACGAACAGTCCAAGACCTTTTCGGTGTGTGGTGATAATGTTAACCACTAAGCCTCTGTGCCACCCAGCTGCGATACCTAAGCACTGTATAATTACCATAACAAATGAGGACACTGTCGATATGATAATTGAGTTTCTTTCTACAACAAAGACCACATTCCCCCATAAGCCTTATCCCATCCTGTCACTGGCTGCCGCTATTGTTAAACACGCCGAAAGTTTTCTCCTGTCAAACTTTCACTCGTTCGGGGCGCATCAGAGGCTCTGACAGCTTTAACCATAGAGGCCTGCCAGTTTTCTCTCTGTGATGGACTTGCTTGTTTGTGGTGATTTATTGGTGATCAAAATTAACATGGCAATGATTTATCGATGTTACATTTTCTTTGACTTTAGAACGAGCTGCCTCATTTTCGTCGGCGGCGAGGACGGTTCGGTGAGCAGGGCTGACCTGAAGAAGCTACAGATTGTCATTAGACATTGAACATTAACATCATGTTTGTTGTAATTCCTCATGTGAAGGTAGAATTAGGCAAGCTAATGTGGTAATCAACAAAACATCATTAGCTGAATGATGATATGTCATATGGAATATTTACATCAATCTCTATTACCCATGTTAAATGAAGCAAAACTAAGAAAGCACGGGGATAACGGCTCACTATTTTGATTGAGAAATAATACGATTGACCTCCGTCGCAGAGGCAGACAGACCAAAAGAGACAGGTAAAGACAAAGAAACGAGGACGAGGTAAAGACACGTGCACGCGCACACACACACACACGCACACAGTGGTGTCTTTAATCCTCCTCCTTCCCTCCCATTTCCTGTTTTTAGGGAACACACAGTCACAGCCGCTCTATCCTCCAGCAGGAATACAGACGAGACAAAGAAGCCGATGCGAGGGGGCTCATCACGTCAGCGAGGCAGAGAAAAGACACTAAAGAGAGACTAAAGGAAACTAAAAACTACTCCTCTCCTGGTATGAACAACAAATCCTTGAAACCCACCACCAAAAAATTGCCCCATTGCCGGCTGTCTGGTCTCAGGCCGAGGAAGGATTAATGTTCTCCCCATTAATAAAATTACAAAGGAAGCGAATGAACATAATATCCGAGACTACAGCCTGTGAAATGGCCCCCTCACTGCCCTCCTAGGGTAGAGCTGTTTTATGTCCAAACTAATCCCACCACCACCACTACCACCGCCCCCGCCCCAGCCCCCGCCACCACCGCCGTCCTCTGTTCCAACACATTTCAAATCCAAACCCAAACGTCAATAGTCATTTCAGCCACAGACAGGGAAGAATGAGAAGTGTATGCGTGTGCGTGCCTGTGTGTGTGTTTAGAGGTGGGTGGATGTGTGTGTGGGAGGGAGGGATGGAGGGAAGGAGGGAGAGGAGGGAGAGGGGGGGCTAGTTGTACCATGACGGACGTGTGGAACAACAAATGAACAATGCCTGGAGCAATATCAAAGATGTCGATGGGAGGAGATTTGAATGGCGTGTCGGTAGAGACGTTGATTATTACTCATGTCAATTGTTGAGACGATGAGTAGTGCTCTGGGGCATCTGTCTCTCTCCTTCCTCCGTTCCCTCTCTTCTCTCTCTCTCGCTGTTTTTCTTGTCATATCCAGGAGTTTCAAGGTAATGAACGCCTTTCGTTCTGTTGTCTGATGTAATTGAATAATGGGTGATGTATACATGTCGTGTAGCGTGAAAGTGACACAAAGAAAATCTAAACCGCAACGGCCTGGGTTCACTTTGTCACGGGCAAAGAGAGAGAGGGAGAAACACACCAGATCCGATTTGTCCCGGGAAACCTGTTAAAGGGATAGTTCACCCAAAATTCAAATTTCACTCATTATTTACTCACCCTCATGTCGACTCAGAGCTGTGAGAGTCCTCCGTTCCTTCTCTGAATCAAATACCTCCATACTGCTCATCTGTAATGTCCCTCTTGAAGCCCCGACATGAGAAATGGTGTGTCTTTTTGGACAAAGAAACCTGGTGTCCATTGACAATCATTATATGAAATTTGAATTTTGGGTGAACTATCCCTTTAAAAAGTCGGTGCAACAAACTCAGTGAAAGAAACAAAACCAACAATGAAGTTATCCTATTAACAATTATTATCTGTGCTGCTGAATTCATATAGCACCTACTGATGTACACAACTATAAAAACACACCTGAGAGTAACACTGACATAATTATATACAGTACTGCAATACAAACAAGTAGGCCTATCATTTATATTATTTATTATGATACCTTACATTCTCACCAAAGTAGCCTATAGCAGCCCTGGAAAATGTAAGTGTCCAGTGCAGGTTCCAGTTGTTGAAGGATACCTAACTTTTTCTTTTTTTTTCTTTGGGAATCAATGTGTTTTGATGTGTTGATTTATGTCTTTAATAGGAACAAATGGGCTTGGGGGCTGACTGCCACTGATATAGTAAGATATCATAAAGTCTTGAAATCGACTAAACCATTGCTGGTTTTGGTCTTTTCATGGCATTTTTGAAAAAAAAAAATGAAAAAAAAAGCACCAGACTTATCCTTGATTTACACTTGAATGGGATTTTTTTTTGTCCTCTTGCAGACAGCACTACACAACAAGCTGGAAAAACACTATGTTGGGGAACATGCTTATTGCCTCAACATGCCTTTACCTGCCTTCCCCTGTTTAGTATTCCCCCCTTTTTTTTTGCTTTGTTTTGTTCTCCACCAATGCCTAGGAAATACACCCAGTGTCGCACCACTGTTCACCAGCTACTCATTAACTTTGTCTGTCACTTGGGACGGAGCAGGTCACACACAGCTGGCTTATCAGAGCCTCTTTTTTTTTTCTCTGCGGAAAGCAGCTGCGGCTGAACACTATGCTAATGAGACTGGTGAGAGTGAATCAAACCAGTAAAGCTGAGAGATGTAAAACCAAACCAGTGAGTTAGAGGATCATAAAATGGTCCGTAGAGCTTAGGTGAACAATAGAGTCTGGGGGATTATTCTTTGTGGGTTTGTCTCAAATGGTGACTCCTTTCAAATCACAGTAATCATTTGATCAATTATTAATATAAAAATATTGATGGCAGCAGATTACCCATGCACATTTACTGTATTATACCCATCTTCTAGCGGCCGTATCTTGTTAATAATATAATACTAAGACAGGCATACAGAAAAAAAATGTCATCAAAAAATAAATGGGCATATTGAGACAAAGATGAGAACATAAGCTGACAGGCAGCGAAAGGAAAACAGACACTTCAACAGACAGAGAAGACAACAGACAGACAGATGGACAGTGATGTGACTGGTAGAACGAGTGATACACAAGCTGGTAGATGTGGACAGGAAAACAGACTGGCGGATAAAGAGACAGCCAAGCATACAGTAAGATGACAGGTAGGAACACATGCGAGAAAGACACAGGGGCAGATATACAGTGATCGAGGAATACACACATGTGGGTAGACAAGCATAAAGACAGACAGGGAGACAGAGAGAGAGACAGACATATAGTTGTGGGATCCAGGCAGGCATGTTTAAAAAAAATAATAAAAAAAACTGGCTGTCTGACAGGCTCACATTAAGACACTCTGAGAGAGCTGTGCATGACCAGGTCAGGACCCCAGTGGCACGTGATGAGGAAGACGGTCGGTCAGCGGTGCTACGAAGACTGTGAAGTTCCAGATGGCGAGACTAGCAGACAAACAGAAAGGGAGCGCGAGACAGACATTGTTGTAAATGGGCAGGTGGAGAGCACACACACACACACACACACTGAGAGGGCACACATAGCAGCAGGCAGACAGGCAGGACCAGGAATGAGCCTGGGCAGGAGATAAGATTCCTGGGTGGCTTTGCCATGGGCACCGGTCTGCAGAGCACAGCAGCCTGGGGCAGAGGGAGGAGCAGGGGGAGGTGGCGGGCGCGGGGGCAGAGGGGGGAAGCGTGGATGGCGTTATCAAGCTGGTGCAGGGGCTGGGCTGGGCAAATGGGCAGTTTGGGAATCCCACTTCTACCACTCTCCCTCCCTCCCTTCCTTCCTCCCTCTGTGACCCAGCCACGGTGCTAAGACAGAAAAAAAAAAGAAAGAAAGAAAACGTAAGAAAGAAACGGTGTTTACGTGTGAGTTCATGGGCGTGTATCCGTTTCTGGGTGATACTGTCTACAGGTGAGTGAGGGACATAATGTTCCTTTATCACTTTATTCAAAATAGCTGCTTTTGTGTGCGTGCGTGTGTCAGCCTGACAAGCACAGAGAGAAAAGCAAGCGACTACACACAAAGAGGTGCAGGCTGTGTGAACACACTGTATCTTTGATAATGATGGCGCTCCGTGGGTGGGGATGTTTACAAAATAATATCCATGAAGTTAGAGGCTGATCTATTTGAATCTGAAAGGAGCCCCGTGAAACTAAATATACACATACATTCGTATACGTTCTGCTCTCGTGTGAGCTACTGTGAGCAATCATGTGTCTTTGCGGTCTGAATAAGTATCTCCCAGCGTGCAGCGCGGTGCATGTGTATGTATGTGTCTGTGTTCACAGCAGGTTCTGATCTACTCACTATATGTGAAGGTCTAAATAACATGCAGCACGCCGCCTCACACCAACAGCCCTGCACAGGCAGCGCTGCAGCACAACCCATCGTCTGAACCTGTACACAAGAGCGTCAGGCAACATAACGAGGAAAGTTGGAATGAAAGTCACGACTAACTCTGACATCCAAACCTACATTATGTTTTCATTCTTCTGTGTTTTTTGTTTGCAGAATATCTGGAAAATGATTTATCCAAATTTAATTTAAAATTTGGGAAATTGAGGTCACAGCTGAAGAAAAATTGGATATGCTATTGGTGCAGATAGTGCCACCATGTGGAAATTCACTGGATGAGGCACATTCATTTGCAACACAAATGCATTTTGTTTTTACTCAAAACTGCTGAACTGTGGGGGGATACAGTGAGGTGAAGAGGTAAAATAAATTAAACTTTGTCCAAATTTGAGTCTTACACAATGCGGCCGAGGGAGTTCAGTGCACAACAAGGCTGACAAAGCACGAGCGAATGAGGTAAACAACGTCACATATGAAGAATTTGAACAAAACAATGAGATAAATAACAAACAATAGATAAGTAGAATAGAAAAAACACATTTGCCAGTTTTAAAGCTTCTAGTTTAAGCTGCGGTGCATTAACACACGGTCATTTTGCATGTGCTTGACGGTTGACGACGCTGAACTGCTGCAGAGAAGCGTGCTCACGCTGCTGCTAGCTCCTTCTCTTCGCCACTCGACTGTTGGATTTCTATTTACCCTCTTAAGAAATATGCAGAGACAATTCTCTTGATCACGCAATGCACCTGCGAGGCGTGAGATCACACGATGCATTTGCACACTCTGACGTGCAGCACCAACATGAAAACCGACCACAGCTGCCATGTCCATGCCATGCATCTTGGATATGGATAGTAAATGCGTAAAATATGGATCGTAAATGTGTAAAATATCCAGCTTTTTTTTTTTCCCCACCACTGCTCCATAAACTAAACTCAATTCACCTCCATTGTGTTGGAGTCTAATGACCCTTTGAATAAATTTAGGCAGAAGAAAAGATGATACAACATCCAAAATGTACAGACCCAGTGGTTCCTCTTGGCATTTTAATTACATTTAATTTTGAGTCCACATCTAAAAATAGGAACCACTGCCCCACGGCAAGATCTACAATAACCTTTTCTCATTATTAGACCTATGACTTAATGCATTAATTATTTCAATTCAGTGATTAGATTTTGAGCAATAATGCTACCACTGCAAAAAATACTGAAACTCACTTTCATCATCAACGTGACATGCAACACAGAAATGCAGTGACGCTCCAGAGGAAATGAGATTCGGACTTTTGTTGAAAAATAAAAAATGTTACAGCGGCTTTGATGGCGATGAACTCATCCTGAGCACATTCACTTTGTTCCCAATAATTTCCCTGTGTAAACGTGGAATCTGTGGGCAGCAGATAACCTGTTTGCTGTGCAGAAACGCATTTAGCTGCATGTGTGAGCTGGCCACAGATATTTTAATGAAGTCAAAGAAGAAGGAGCCAAATTTCTACTTTTGTTTGGTCAGCGTGAGACAGCATCTGAAAGCCGATGTTGGGGCCAAAAGTGTGAGAGTTGACAATTCCGCGCTCGGACATGGTGCCATTTGGACGTCAGGTGGAAGAGCTGAGCTCCGGCGGGCTCCAGCTCAATTACAACTCTGCCTGGGGACACCGAGATAAATGGGCTGAAGGCAACACATAGACTTCATCAATTTTCGCTGTGATTATCTCGGTTTGCATACATCCAAACTATTAGATGCTAAAAGAAAAACTCACAGGAATGAAAAACAATCTAACAAACTAACACCGACCTTCTGTTAGGCTTGTATCTTTGTATTGGGATATGTTCAATTAAATGTGAATAGTTAATGTAATATATGTATGAAAATAATTTGGGGTTTCAGACAGAGTGGGGTAGGGGTCCTTTCCCCATCTATCTCCTTTTTTCCCCCCATGTCTCAATCTAGCAGTGATAAAAGAGAGCCTCCTGTGCCAGACACATGGCCAATTACAAATTAGCCAGTTTGTCGGGGGGAAAATCGTAATCAGGCTTCAAGAGGTGGAGGCCCTTGAAGATTAATTGGAAATGGGCCCCCGGTAAATGTCAATGGCAATCAAGGGTTTGTACAGCTCTGATTGACTCTATACACAGACCCCTCTACCCAGGATAAGCTTTCTCTAGCCGTGACATTGCTGGCACCACTCCCTCACCCTCTCCATCTCCGCTGAAAAGCGAGAGAGGACAGGCACAAAAGAGGCAAGGAAAAATGGAGTTGTGAGACAGCGATGGAATACCAAGGGAGGTAAGAAAAGAGGAACGTTTGACATTTCCAACCTCCCGGTGTGTTCATGTTTAGGAGCTTTGGTTTTGATTTGAAAGGGGGCCGTGCAGACGCACAAACACCAAAGAAGCAATTTTCCATGGTGGGACCAGAGCCCATGTGAAAGTCATCATGAAGGCGTCTTTCTCTACTTTCAAATATAAGCTTGCAAGTTTGTTTTTTTTTTTTGCTTTGTATTTCCATATCATTCTTCTGTCTGTGATTCAATTTCATGCGATTCACAACTCACATTTTTCTCTTTGATGGTACATGATGTCAGTGAACTTATTTAATGTCTCACTAGTCACATATATACAAATGAAACCCCGACACCTCCGTTATGCCACTGCTGTGCCACTCTATCGTCTGGGGAGATTAAAGTTTGTTGCAAACTAATTTGTTTAACTTGCCTGTTTGCGTAGAAGTCAGACCCTCATCTTCGCTGTGACACATGCGCATTATCCTGAATTATTCTCAATCAGGAGATATGACTCTGAGTTCGAGGGCTAAACAATTGTTGAGAAAGTGGAGATTGCAGAGACGCACATGTATAATCAATATTAAAGGTGGAAGCCTACTAATTTTAACACACAACACTTAGAGAATGGAAGTTATTTCTAATTAAAAGAAGCTGCTCGATGAGGGTTTTTCATGGCAAGCAGCTGATGACTGTTTTGCCGTCTGTTAACTGCTATAGTTGTAACCACATGAGGTTGACTTTTAATGATTCCTACTGATTGCATAGCCCACTTAACCCTATTATATATATTCATTAAAGTGCCCTTATTAATCACTTGCGTTAGCTAATAATGAATCATAATAGCCCAAATGTCTTCAGTCTCCTGTGTTAGCTACATGACAACTCAGATCCAGTTTGAAACTTTTGAATATGCTATTCAGAAATTAAATTTCACATGTCAAAGTAACATGTCTCTTTCAAATATGAAAGCCCACACACACCATAACTCAAATTCAAGTGACCATCAAATCAAATGAAACTTAGGAGTCAATGCTTCACACTCAATTCTTCACACTAGCCTATATGAAAAACAAGTCTATATTGGTTGGATGCGTTGCAGCCCAAAACTTCTGGTTCCCCTCAAATAACCAAAATAAAACAGCAGTACCTGATTTAGAAGAAGAGCAGGATGGAGACAGGTATCCAGGTGGATGCAGCCATGGTCTCTGCAGCCAGGTGAACCAGGTGAGGAGCAAAGATGCAAGATGGCGGACCACCGAGCAGACTTCCAGTATAGTCCAGGAAAACGAAACGCATTGCCTCTATACAAACTAATTTTAACAGTATGCTTTAGGTTCAAGGTTTCCGCGTCAGAAACAATAACCTAAACCCGCGTCTCTGGTGTCAGCTCTGTTGACTGGCATGCGGCTAATGTGAATGCTAACGAGGCATGTTTGTTATGCTAACGTTAATGAGCAACTCTGCAACACACTTTGAATAAAAGTATCTTCGGTTGCTCACAAAAGTACTATGTGTTGCGTGCGTACATATCTGCTACAGACTGACAAAAATACAAACAGCACTCTTGTTTACATTATCTTTTTCACACACGTTTTTCCGCCTCGCGGTCCGTCAAGCTAACTAACAACAGACGCTCACTTCCGGTTTTTCGCCCACTTTCCCTCCACTTCCTTTTTACGACTCTTCAAAATAAAACAATATTTATAACACCACTTCTGTAAACAAAAACAAATCAAAACATGGAATAACATTTTAACCATAATTATGATGAAAGTTATATAATATATAATTAGGATATTATTAGGCCTATTTTTAACCTGGTTACATTTGTATTCAAACATAGCCATGTTGTAAAAAAAAAAAAAGAAAAGAAAAAAAGTAGCATTTTATTGAATCACAATTGCTCCCATTCTTAAAATAGTAAGCTCAGATCATTCTCAAAATCCAGACTCCTTCACATACCGACCACCCTTAGTCACAAAATACCCCAAACCAATGCAACGATTATCGTAAACAAGTGAGTCTCACCCCTCTGGGGTTGGTGCATTACACCAAACCTGGGTGTCACCCTCACAGAGCTACCTGAGTCATCCACCGTTTTCAGACTAGCAAGCTTGGTATACACGAACTGATGAAGCCACTTGGATAAGGAGTGAAACATCTTCAAAGACAAAAACTAAATCCAGTCGACTTGATTGTAGGCTAACCAATGCATTTAGCTATTTAATGACATATTAACCTTTAGGGGCTTGTTAGCCTATAGGTTAGCAGGCCAGATAGTGATGGCATATATTAAGGCAGAGTAGCCTATGTCAATTTCCATAAACCTTTTTGGTTTTCAGAAAACATTTCCCTCTTAACTCTTTTCACAACTACCCTAAGTATAAGAAAAATAAAAAGTATAAATCTACAGGTGGGGGGAGGAAGCCAAAGATTGACCTGCTGTTTGCTAAGATGTGACTGGACTGTAATTGCTCGGCAGTTGCATATGTGATGATGGTTAATTTCCTTCTGTCAAATGCTTCTGGAAAAGAAAAAAAAAAAAAGCATGTAAAAAAAAAACATCCTTCAATTAAATTTGCTTAAGCTGTAATAATGTAATGTCACTGATTTTGAGCCAAGTGTTTTCATTCCCCATTGAGTATGAATAAACTTCCTTTTTAATTGGCCTGAAAAGCAGTTATAACTCCCCCATCTCTCTTATAAATGTCACAGTGGTGACATTATTGCACATTAGTCATCCACAAGCTTCCAAAATGTTTTTAAAAAAACTTTTTCACAGAGATGTCTTTGATGTCTGAAGAGACGGTTGTCAGTACGGGATGCTGGGGGAGAATTGTCCTCACTGTCAGAGCAACCTGTCTTCCATGCTTTGGGATTTTCACCTGCAAAGAGCCAAAGAGCCGGTGCGACAGCGAATCGAAACATGACAGGTCAGCCTGGGTTGGATGGCATCTCGCTTCTCCCGCCAAAGCCGTACTGTAGTGACAAACGCTATCAATATATTGACTGAATGTCAAAAAGTTGGAAAACAGGATTTTCTTACACAACCCACTCTTGTCACACGCGATCCCTCCACAGTACATTTAATTCCACCGCTAACCCCCCCTTCGTCTCCTCACACCCTTGCAAATTTCTGTTACTGAGGCAGAAAACACCCGCTTTAGTCGATTAGATGCCTCCACTGACAGGAAGAGCAAAGTCAACTGAGCGTTGAGGCAAGATGACTAATGAGGAGGGAGTGACAGAGGAGGAGACTGAGTGTTACATCAATTATTTCATCGATACTGGCAGTTCATCAACCCGAACAAACATTAGTTGTTACTAAACAAGATTTTCAGCTTTAGCATTGGAAGGGGGAGCGAGATACCTTAACCAGTCTGTGACCCTTTCGACAAGATGAAAAGAGGATCATACGTTTACCATAGTTTGAGGCTGTTTACATGTATTTTTAACCATGCCATGGTATCTATGTTCAGATCACAGCATAGTCATGTCCCTAGAGGAGCACACAGTTCTCTTTCATGACTGCAGCTTGACAGGGAAATGGAGGGGGGAAAGCAGCAGAAACAAAACAAAAAATAAAAAAAATGGGGTTCCAGTTTTTTCCAGTGAGAAACTCAAAATACCCCAGGTACTAATGAGGACAGACGTTGTTCCTGCTTCCTCCTTCTTTGAAACATACTGAATATTTTTGGGATGTTTGAACTGAGCTTAGGTCAGAGGGTTCAGCAGTCTGGATCTCATATTTACTATCATACACAAACTATGTACACAAACCATGTAGTATAAAGGAGCAAGACGCTGTGAAAACCAAGAGCAAAATCATGTTTTTATTTTTATGTTTTTAGATACAAAGTGCGGAAAAAATAAAAAAAGGAAGTAGCTTGAGAAAATGAGCCAGGATGAGGATGTAAACATGCTGCATGAGCTGCACCGAGCTGCATTTCATTGGCTCCGCAGAGGGACGACAGTGTATGAAACACAGACACAGAGGTGGTTAGGTCAGTTATCACAATGACATCTGCGCAGAGGAACTACAAAGCACTAAGTAGCAGAAGCCTGCAGACTGACATAGCATTCACAGTATAATTCATGCAGAAGTGACACACAGATGGATCCCACCTCTGCCACCAATTTAGAGGACAGACATTTCTCTGAATGCGAGGGCAGGGGAGCTTGTAAGAGAATGTTGATTTGCTGTGCTGACAAAAGTAAAGAGCTGTGTGCTTCCCTGTCAACAACAGCAGCATTTTGTTCTTGGTTTAATACCTTTGGCGAGGATGATAGAAAAAATAAAAAATAAAATCCTGGACTTGTACACCACATACACACACACACAAAAAAAAACAAGAGTCAATCTCATCATGTTGATTTGGGCAGGACATAGTCCAAAAGCAGATGGCAAACGAATATTTTGAGACTGTGTTTCCTTTCATATTCTGGATGGGCTTCACTGTCTGATTTGTAAGCCAGTGCCAGCGACAACTGCATTTTAGAAGCGCTGCCAGATATATTACAAGGAGGAACTGGAGCAGAACAGCTCTCTGGCAATGCACCATGGACATTATGCAAAAACCATAAGAGAACATATTAGCTAGTCTATCGGTTCCCCTCAGAGATGCCTCCACCAAATTGTCTCAGAAGTCGCAGTGAGCTCCCACTGAGCCGAGGAATGGGTGAATTTAAATCAGGGTGACAGAGCAGCCTTTCTGACATTTCATATTACTCTTCCCGTTTTCCAAATGTATAGGTCTTGTGTTCCAAACAAAATACTGTATAAGGACCAACGCGGTATATCTCTTAATTCGCGATCACAAGTAGATACCATGCACTTGATCATCACAAATATGCCTTGATGAAGATGCATTCAATCTGAAAAACCCATAGTAGCTCATTGCAACACATTCGGTGTAATGTCCCATAACACTTGACGTGCACATCTCCAACAGAGCATTTGAGCACAAGTCAGAATGGTTGGAGCAGCAACATTGACGATGGCATATATTCCCAGTAATAGCCTTGATGTTTGTTTTTAAAGAGGCTGTGGCACTGCATGCCATTATAGGGCTAATGATGTACGATTGTCATCTCACACATTGCAGAGTTAATTGGGCCTCTGTGATCATGCCTAATGGCTTTACCAGGGAATTATTGACACAATGATGTGGGCCGACGTGCTACAGGTAGGTGAATAAATAAATAAGCAAGCCCCCACAACCCCCACCGCTTTCTCCCCAGACGCGAAGCTCGTCAATCTTGGCAACTGCCTCTGGAGCACCCCAGTCAGTTAACATTTTAGAAAATGGCTGCCCATTAATAATAAAGGCATATTAACATAAGTGAATTCTGCTGCGGTGTGGGATTCAGTGGAACAGTTATTAAAGTCCAATTTGGCCCCATTAATAATGCATCCACCTTTGACTTTCTGATATCCAGATTATGTGGTATTACTGTGGCTATACATTATTTATTAACCACTTTCAATTGGGGACCTTGATGACTTCTAATTGGTAGGTGGTGGTGCCATTAAGTTATCCCTGATGAGACTTGTCAATCAAGATGCATTGTCTCGACCCCAGTGTCCAACAGACTACACATACACACATGCGTACACACGCGCACAGTCAGAGCCAGGTGCCAACAGTGCCAACAGTGCCACAGTGCGGGACGGGGGCATAGAGCTCCACCTCACAACCCTGCCGAGACTCAGAGGTCTGACTCCTGTCCATCACGGCCATTTGAAGTGTTGCAGAGGGGCGGCTAAACAGCATGGGGCCTGCTGTTAGAGAGGCCTGGCTTTAAAAGTTAATGGCTCCTGTACTATGCTGAATGACACTGGAAGGGTGAGCGATTGTCATGCCACCGCTCTCTGGGGGCCTTTTGTCAGTCAGTCACTCAGAAAGACAGACAGTGGCACATGCGCAGCCATACAGAAACACCCAGGGACGTAATGCATGTACTCTATACTCTCTATATACAAAAGGACAAGCACGTACATGCAAGCAGAAACATACAGAAATGCATAATAGATATTTGTGCATATGCAAACACATCACACTGAAGAAACAACACGGCTGTCAGCTTGCAAAGCCAGCATGGCGTAACTTTTCTGATGACACATAATGTGCTGTACAAACGCCAAGACAATGACAGCACATCCCGCTCAACTTCAGGCTATTACAGTCATGCTGAATAGCATGTCATTCTGTCCAGCATGTTGAGATTTTATTGCATGGTAGATCAGCCCAAACTAATTTGAAACTGAATGACAATCACTTGCTGAGGAACGTTTCCCGCTGCACAGAAATGGCTGAGTAACAATTTGTGCACAGCAGAGTAAAGAGAAAAAGGAAAAACGAGTGTGAATGAATTCTGCTCCCCTGAGTGCTGGCAAGAAATGGAATCAAGATAAAAAAAAAAAAGGGGGAGGAAGTGAGATATCTCGTTAAATACACTGGAATTGGATACACACAGCAGCCCCACACAAAAGCGACCCCCCACCGCATGCACACACCCACCCACATATACCCACGAATAAACACACACCTACACCCCACTCGTCCATATACAGAACTAGCTGAGCACAGGATTTCAGGCTGCACACACACACACGACCAAAAAACTCAAGTGATGCCCACATTTCGGTGCAAATAAACACAATCTTTAGGAAGCTACCTGGGTTTTATTAATTGATATTTAATCAGAGCTCCATGGGGGGAGATTTTCTGGCAAATAGAAGGGACCTCATGTTGAATCTGGCAAGCGCTACATCCCAAGAGCTGCAGTAGCACCAGCTGTGCGTGACTCAGAGATATTCAGCGGCTCTGTTAACAAGGATGGATACGGTGCAAAGTGTACATGAACTGGGGTTTTAAGGCCACGTGGATCACTATATCAGGTGTCTCTGTGCCTGTGACCACTAGACATGATGGTCACCTGCATCCTGAGTGATACATTTAATCAATGCAGAAATCAACCATAGTGGAAGTGGGGCACACTGATTATTCTAAAGGTAATGAATCAGTAAATTAATATTCTGGGCAGGTTAGCTGAACCTTAGACTTTCTCTGCTGTATTACTTTGCTAACTGAGCTTTAACACTCACTTTATGAGGGACACCTGTTATTTTGGAAATGGTTGCTTGTTTCATGTTAGTATATCTGCTGCATGTCTGTATAAAAAGTATGAATGAATGCGTGAATACCGCGCGTGTTCTCGTTTACAAGGCAGGTGTTTAAGTCTTGTCAAATTAATGATGCACTTAACATTTTCATATATTTATAGTATGATTAATGACTGTTTTTCATGTTGAATTAATTATTAACTAATAGTTTGTTAAGGTCTTATGAGTGACATTATTATAAAATGTTAGCATTAATATTCATGTCCACTGAATATTCATGTCCATCCATGTCCATCAGTATGCCTGCTAGGCGCCAGTAGAAGGCCAGCACTTATAATTGGCAATCTTTTCCTCTTGGTTGACAGTACAGAAGAGTCATTTCCTTGCATTCGAATCTGTGAGTCGCACAAAGCCGGCTTGTCAACTTTCCACTTCATTACAGGTCAAGCAATAGACTCATTTCTCTCAGGCGCGTCGCTCCCATAATTGTTTTCTACCTCTCCTTTCGTAGCCAATTTACATGTGCTTCCTTGCTGAGTGTAAAAGAGACAGAGAATGGAAAGATGAAAATGCTCCTGCTTTTCACTTCCACTCACCGTCCATTAACGGCTTGACACATGGAACGCAAAAAGTAATATGAATTTTGTTCCCCTTTCTGTAGCATTTGCTTTGAGGCATATGATACAGTATGCTGAACTGAGCTGAGAATTCGATAGGAAATTATGGTGTAGAACAGAGAAGAATGGGATGAAAGCAAAGTGGGGAGAAGGTATAGGGTGTGTGCTGCAATATGTCGAGAAATAGGTGGCTGTGTGCCTCAGTACCTATCACAAGTATTCCTACACAAAGAGGACTCTATATACTGCAAAATACAGATGCACTACAATAAACAGAAATAAGACATAATTGGAAAAAATGGACATGAAACTGAACTGAAGAAATCACCAAACAGGCAACTAAGGAAAAGTTAGGATACATAAACAAATACAAAACTACAGCAAATTGTTGCTGTATTTAGTTCCAGTCATGACTCACAATCACAAGGTCTCATGTTAAAAAGCATACAGCTAAATACAAATATTAATCACGCTATAGCTTTGTATGCCCTTGGCCTGCGACTTATCAACACATTCATTCACTTTTAAAAGAATACCACGGTCGAATGACAAATTGAAGTGATTTAATAAAAAAAGGAATAATTCCATCTGCTGGTTCTGTGATAAAAAAAAGTCTAAAAAAGACTATAAAAGGGGAGATTGAGGCAACACAGTGTGATTCAAGTTAGATGTGATATATTGCAACTATAAACCAAAACACACCACTCACCTGCAAAATGGAAACGGCCCCCAATGCACCCATATGGGCTGCCACTGGGCAACCCTACACAGAGGATCCACTTTTATTAAAGCATTATTAAAATATTCCAAACCAGCCGTGTTAACAAACACTAATGAAATCTAATTATTTGGAGCTTCACAGAAAATAAGACAAATTGTGGCAGTTAAACTGGAGCACAGCATAAAAGTAAAATTACAAGTTCACCAGCCCCGCGGCTTATACACACATTTCAAAATAACAACCATATTTAGGCTTGCACAACCAAGGCAGCAACAGATCTGCGTGTCCTCAAGGCTCTGCTGCAAACTTCAAATCACTGTGGAAAAAAAAAAATACAACTATCAGCAACCCGATGCTTAATGTCGACCAAAATTTAATACTATATTCCCATGCCCTTTAAATCACAATACCTTCTTTTGTTTTGTTGTTGTTTTTGGCTGCTCTGGGACCGATGCACTCTCTGTTCCACACTCATGATCAGTTTTTAGATATTTTGGAAAAGTAAGAATGTTACTGAGCTTTGAATATGAATTACAAACTAAACCTTAAATATGAGAAATAGCATCAGCTTCACTGTTTGAACAATATGAAAACCCCACAGGTTGTTTAAAAGCAGGATCACATCACTGTATTCATGTGAGCGGAATAATAGACCTCATGATTGATTATAGGTTCGGATTTCACCTGTTGGTCTTTGCTCAGAATCATACACTATGTACTTGTTTTTATTTCTTAGAGGGAGACGGCATGGCACAGACTCACTTCTATTCTCTGGTGACCTGTCTGAAAACTCAACCATAACTGCACACCTAACCCTGAGCCTTACAGCATCAGTATTCAGAAGTGCAAGTGCTTGTCAGCTTCAGCTGCTTCTTCATTCTTCACACGATCACTTTTTGCATGTGCAAATGAGTGCAGCTCCATGAATGCCTTTGAGTATGCCAAGCGGACGGGCTCTATTATCAGTTTCTCTTCAAAACTACTGTTGTGGTGATCCGGACCTGCTGCTGACCTTACTTTCTGATACTGCCCCCACAGAGACGCATGCATTCATTCCTGAGGATGTGTGCAGCCACACTACCAGTGAATAGCCCTGATGAGCATATAATCACGCAGACAAAAGCAGTATCAGTGGTCCAGGCCGGCATCATTTGTTTTTGAGCATAAGCTGGCCTTGAATTCAACTTCACCCCAAACTACACCCAAAACTTTCTTCACCTTTGGTTGGTTTGGTAGGTCAGCAGCAGAGTTTTGTCTTCGAGTTGTGATATTTCAAACGCACACACACTGGCTTCATTTATCCGTTATGTCACATCAGTGATGTATGTTTCTTTTCTTCGTCAGAATCTTTTCTTGCTCTGAATTTTCTCTCACCATTTTGAAATAATGTTCTCGACGCTTATACAGCCTTGTACCATTCCCTGCGTCTCGCTCTCTCTCTCCTGTGTCTGCCTTTATGAATCCTCATCCATCTAAAGGCGTAGTGCTGCGATAATCGTGCCCCCTCTCTCCTGTAAATCTCTCTCATCCTCTTTCCATCCCACACTCCTTTTCTGTGTCTCAGAAACCCCATTTCTTGACGCCAACTGGCAGCGGCAAGCGAAGACAAGTTTCTCTTATGTCACCCTACGCACAGACTGCACGATAATGCAAATTCACCACGACAACAATTTAGCATCGTTACCGTAAATGTTCGACATGTTCCCAAACAGTCCCCGTCGTGAGTGGCGCCGCAATTACACAAAGAAAGGAGCTGACAAACCGAAATGCGAGCAAGCCTTCCCTCTGGATTGCATCAGACCTGCATCGGGGCCTCTTAAACCAAATTTGGCAAAGCATCTAATCAACATTCGACGTAGTAGCACATGTGTGCATTTAGGAACACTTTGACCAAATGATTGCTGGAAGGTGTGAAAGGATTAAAAAACCTTTACCGCTTGCTATTGCTGGTTCATTCTTCCTGTCTGCAAAAGGCAGACTGATACTTGTGGTATCAAAGCTATTTTTTCAGCCTTTTTGAAGTCTGACTTTTGCATGTTTCCTGAATGCATTTCAACGG
The DNA here is from genome assembly GCA_030347415.2 of Decapterus maruadsi. Taxonomy (NCBI): domain Eukaryota; kingdom Metazoa; phylum Chordata; class Actinopteri; order Carangiformes; family Carangidae; genus Decapterus; species Decapterus maruadsi. Next base: position 7,263,193 of record CM064896.1, on the reverse strand, counting down.
TGTTTTATGCATTTTATCATTGACAAGCATGTGCAAGCCTCTTTTATTGCACATGCCTGCTGTTTTGGTAAAGTTGTAACAAACTAGTGTTATCAAACAAGTGATGGAAGCTTTTCATTTTCCATTTCACCCGACGACGAGACTGTTTTTCTGGCTGCACTGCGGAGAGACCTTCACAAGGCCGAGCTTTTAATTGCTTCTTTGCAGGGGGCTCGTCTTTACAGTGCCTCACATCCTTTCTTCTGGAGAAAAAAAAGGAGAGAAATCTTAGAAACAGCAGCAAAAAGGATTTCTGCCTACGCTTGATCTCCCCTGTGGAGTTTGTCAAACAAAAGAAGATCCTTTAATTTGGTCACAACAGGGGCCTTCTGCATGCAGAAATTCTGGCAAGAAAAGTCAGTGCTCCCCCTAATGTCCCAGATGAGTTTTCTGACCCCATAAAGTTCATGAACATGACTATGAATATCTTGTAGTCAACAGTGTCTTTTGTAACAATGTCACCTGCTCTTCTTTATTTTAATGATCTGATACAAGAAAGGGAAACCTGAGGAATATTTCTTCTGTGTATTTCACCAGGCCTACCGTATCATAAGAGCACTGCTGGATTTCTTCTTCTCCGCGCTGCAAGACTCACATCTGCACCATGGTCTTCAGTAAGTCTCCATGGGAACTGGCACACAGGAAATTGTTTCTCATAACCAGAGCACCTAAGGTGAGAGGGGCTCAAGAGATGTAAAAAAAAAAAGAAAAAAGAAGAAGCTCAAAATAGTGCTTTGTGATGCAGGAGCTACTGACAATCTGTGTGGTCTCCGTGATGCAACGCACCGTGTAATGTGACAGTTTTACCCTTAAACTGATGAGTTATAAATCTATCATGTTCCTCACATGTGGCCCTGTGCCATCTGCTGCAGCAGTATATCCTCGTTGTGTGAAATAGTGAGTCTTTAAACTTTTAGGGAAAATTGCTTTTTAAGAGAGTCTGAGTTTAAATTTCATCGGGAATGAGAGCAGAGTGACAGGTAATTAAATGCTGCACATATGCACCACAATACATTGAACTGAATCTGAGGAACTTCAATGAATAAACGACACATACAGAACAGCTATAATTTGACGTTGCTGAGCTGAATGTATGTGGCTTCCTGTTCAGTACAAAGTGTTAACAGCTCAATACAGCAGTGGAAAATAAAGCTTTTTTCAATCAAATCATTTTTTTTCTACATCACATCAATGCTCATAGGACTTCTGCACTATTCATATGCACACTTTATATATATACAGTGTGAACAGGGACTGTGTGATTTTGCTATAGTTGGTGTGTGGGTGTACGCAGGAGCATTTTCTTAGCGCTCTTTATTTAAGAGAGCAGAATGTCATCTCTACCTGTCTCCGTGTGCGTATAAATCTTCAGTAAAGGAGATTTATCACGCTCCCACGTGCCCTTTTCTCTTTTTAAAGTGGTCTGAGGTGTTTTGAGAGAACCAGAGGGCTGAGTGATCTGTTTGCCCGGCCGGGGCTGCAGCTCTGTGGGGAGCTGGAGATCTCACTGTCCCTGGAGAATCTTGATCCCCCCCCGCACCTCCCCACCTCCTCTCATCCATCTCCAGGTGCACTCGTGTGCTCGCTTGTTCAAAGCTCCTCTCTTGCTGCGCTGAAAGCCAAGTAGATCTCTGGATAGTCCAACTCTGGGGCATGCCTTTGCCATATGAGGCTTAAAGGTTTGATGTGGTGTTGAGAGACGGTAATTCAAGGGGTTACCTAACTGAAATAATAAGCAATAAGAACCCGTGTGAGATACCTTCAAAGTGTGATGAGTAAATCACCTACCTACTGTATCTCAACCCACCTGACAATATAGTGCAGCACAACCCCTGTAGTTCTGTTGTATAAACTGTAGAAGTATTGCTTCATTGACACCACATACTCCAAATCAGCGTTTTACACGTAATGTAAATTATTTATTATCTATATTTTGCCATTTTTTCTGTCTATTTCAACAGGCCATCCGTGACTCTCGTGAAAAGTTTGTGTAATATCAGAAGTAACTTACAGTCTGGTTATTATTGCTATATGCATAACAGCGATTTGCAATTCTGTCTGTGTGTGTTTGTTTGCAACCCCACAATCTTTCTACAAACCACCCAGCAAGTAGAAGCGCCTGTGGGGTGTGAGTTTACAACCTGGAAATCACTGGTGTAGAGTGCACTTCAAGCCCCTTACATAATGCTATATAGTACATGCATACTGTATATTGTGTTGGGAAGATAACAAATACCAGGAGTATAGCCACAACAGCAGCATTAATCATAACATTTGAAAAAACAAAAAGCATTTCATGCATTTGGTCTTTGTACAATACTTTTCAGCTAATAGTCATTTGAGAGCCTAATCTACAACAAGAGTCTTAGCCGGCTGGTGGTATCTTTCAGAAACAGCTGGGGGGATTTAGATCTTTATGACAATGAAAATGTATGAGGACAGGAGGTGCAATATAAATTCTGGTATGATGCTCGCCGTACTTGATGGACAATTTGTGGCGCTTCGGAGACAAACGGAGACAAATGACGGTTGCCTGTTGATTTTTGTAGGCTGGACTGCCCGAGGAATCTGCCTGAGCACTGCTCATTCTGTCATCTCTGGCAATGAGAATGAATGTCAGACATTATGCTTGATCAGCTATGACCACTATATTTGCCCCCAGGAAGTGTTGACGAATACTTAAATCACACGCTTTGACTGAGTCTGCATCTCTGCTCCTCAAAAATCTCTCTTTTCTCCTCATCCCCGTCGCTCTCGTTTCTCATTCCTCCTCTCTCTCCCCCCTTCCCCTCTTTTCTCGCTGCCGTCTCTCTCTTCATCTGAGAATATGATTTGTCATGGTGACTGAGAGAGGAGATAGAAAAAAATGTTTACTTCAGGAAAAAAAATGTCTCTAACGTGTCTTAATGTATTCTTTTAAAAGAATTGACGCAGTGGCACGGAAAAAGATTAATTTATCACGCCATCAAGCACAGGAACAGCTGCAGAGAAAGATGGGTGTAAATTGCGAGTCGCTGACAATGCCTGCGTTACAGATGGATTTCTCTGTCTGCGTTTCATATTGAGATGCGGGGTGTGTGAGGGGAGGGGAAGGGAGGGATGGAAGAGAAAAGGGGTTAGGGAGAAAAAAAAAAAAGCAATTTTGTCAGCTCTCGTCCAAACTTTGTGACGGGGGTAATTTTGATCCATTAGCTCTCAGCTGCTCGCCTTGGCCAATTTTCCATCTTTCTCACTTTCACAAGATCTGCCCCAGGGAGAAATACCTTTGGCCCTAATGGAATCTGTTTTCAATGCAAAATGTGCATGGATACATATCTGTCGGATGCTCTCCTCTCCCACTAACCCATTCTGTTGTTTAAGTCAGTGTGAAATTGTATGCAGGTGTGTGGATTGTTAACAGAAAATCAGTCTGCTCATTCTTCCACCCGAGTTAAAAGTTTTTATGGCGAATTCAGGAGAAGTTGGAGCACACGCCGCTCCAACAGTGAATCTCCGTAGAAAAGCCTGAAAGATGGGCAAGAGGCCAAAGAGAGAGCCACCCCCACAAAAACCGGGATTGCGAGATGACAGATCAAAGGGAAGTGGGGGAGAGAAGAGGGTGAAATGCTGGAGAGCCACCTTCACAATCGCATCACTGGCTCAGGGAGCGTAGCAGCGTTTAAGGTGCTATTTGTAATATCTTTGTCCCTCGGCCCACACGATGGAAAACAGATGCAAATGCAGCTACAATTCAATACAGTGTTTTTTTTTCTCTTAAGCAATTAATTCATCTGTTTCTATTTTGATGAATATGTCTTTTTTGCCAGATGAGATTGTGTGAGCGCAAAGCTCACAATGCAAATATTGCGACCACAAAATGCACATTATTAATGCTTGAAATTATCAGGATTATAAAGCATGACCAGAACGCTCTCTGTTTGAAGAGAGTCACCATTGCGGTAACCAGATTTGTTTTAAATGCTACGAGGGCTCCATTTAAATGGTAATTTGACTGCTCTTATACACATTCACCCATTCAAACGCTGCACATTCTACCACAAGCGTATATTCACACGCCGATGTTACATCAGGGCCAATGCAGAGATCAAGGGCACTTTAGCACACAGGCTAGAAAGAACTGGGAATCAAACTGGCGACCTTCCCATTAGTGGATATCATATTCTCAGAGTCACTGCCCCTTTATTTCTTGCCTTCGACAGTTATCACAGAATCATTCTTGCCTATAGCATTGTTCTTGCAGCAGCTTCTCCAGGCCAAACCTCTTCAGCGGCGCAAGATTATATGGCCTCAATCACAGAGGCAGAGTGCTCTCTCAGACCACAGCTCAGGGCTGACTTCCTGTCGCACCTTCCAGGAGGGAGCAGGGCCTCTGTTAACAGAAGAATGTTTTCTGAAAGAGGGATTACTCTACTGTATATTGCTCCATCTCTCCCTCCACACAGCCTCCTCCAGCTCCACGGACTGACCACCCGCGTGGCTGCGGACCTGTGGACCTGTTCCCGAGATTTCTTCGCCTCAGATTAGAAATGCCAATTATGTCTTATCAAGACCGAAGGTCAATAAAATATTGAAGCAACAGTGTTTACTCCGATTAAGCCTCCAAGTGCCAGATAGAGATTATGGGACAGTTCAAATTCTAGTTTGGCCAGAAATAGGGGCACTGTTGAATTATGGATCACACAGCGAGCCTCTGGGAATGCAAAGAATAGATAGGAAGGTAATCCCAGAATGCTGAGGGCCCTGAGAGGGAAGAGAGAGACAAGAGCTGATAGGAGAAGAAGTAAGAAAAAAGAAAAAAAATCTGTGGCCGGACGAGAGTTAGGCATCTTCATGTACTTCCAGCTCTAAACTTACTGTCTGTGAACTAACTGCTTCTCTAGAAAGCCTGTATTCATTTGCACTCTGCAATATACAGTGTGCTCAGTTTCAGGTCGCTGAAGCTCAATTTCATTTACATTGGAGACAACAAATATTGCATATTCATATTTAACATCACACAATCACACTGGCACTGCACCCGGGCGTCAGGGATGAGTTTGCATTGGGATTGTTTCCATGTAGCTATAAAAAAGTAAGTAAAAGGTAAAGAAGCTGATTCAATAAAGAAAATATATTGTCAGCTGGCAATCTTTCCTACTTCAAACATAATTCAATTCCTCCTATGAAAGGAGATACCACTTTTAATTAAATTTGTTTTAGCTTTCTTTGAAGGTGCAATAGGTGACAGACCTCAATTATAATGTACTAATTAAAAAAAACATAAATAAATAAATATATGAACATGGTGGGGAGAAGGGAGAAAGTGTGTAACTCATAAAGCTTGTGAAGTTCCTGCTATCTCATCATTCCCATTAAAAGAAGGGAGAGCAGCTAAAATTGAAAGTGACGGTGGAGTCTTTAGGAGGTGGCCTGTGATTTCCAAATTATCATATTTTCCGAGTCAATAATAAAAAGCTTATGATAGTGCTAGCTATGCTGACAGGCTTTAATAAGATAGGGTCGCTGGAGCGCGGCAGACTGAGGGCCAAGCAGTTCTGTGTGTTTGTGTATATATCTGAATGTGTGTGTGTGTGTGTGGTGCACCTGAGAGAGAGAGACTGTGCAAGAATGTGTGTTTCTGTCCAAGCATAGTGTCTTATTTTGTGCACATAATGTAAGTGTATGTGTGCGTGCGTGCGCATCATGTACAGTATGTGTGAGTCATGTGTCAGAGGGAGCACTGGCGTCTACAAACAGGCTGTCAGTTCAAACTAAGAAAATGTAAAAAAAAAAAAAAAAAAAAAAAAACCCAGACAGAAAATATAAATCACAACTGTGACTCAGACCCAATCCAGGGATTCCTGTGGCTGTATTTCTGTACCATCGTTGTTTACGAGATGTTTATCATGCACAACGCTGAGAAAAACCTCACAAATTCTTCAGAGTTTACAAGAGCTTGTGTTCGGTGACGTAGTGTCATAGTTTACTGGGTTATTTCAGCAGCAATCATTTGAACAAATGCAACCCTCACGACCATAAAACACTCATATTATTCCCTAATAACATTGTCAGACTTGTATTATTTTTTTATTGGCACGCTATATAGTTATTCTAGAGCACAAATTCTAACCTAGCCCACTCAGCTCGTGGAAACGTACATAGCTTGATTGCTAATGAGAGGAACCCCGCTGTTTGATGTGTAGTCTAATGTGGGACTGAAACAACCTGAGTATGATGAAAGTTTTGCACATTCTGAACACTTAGAAAATAGTCTGCCTGCTCACATCGCTGCATGACTGTGAGCAGCCGTGCACTAATGCCACATACTGTATGATACATGAGCCGCGGTGTCTGGGGACCTCATTGATACCATATTAGAAGAAAAAATAAAAACTAACAGGTCCATTGGGCACAAGTGTAAGATCCTTCATTAGGGCACTGCTCATTGATTTCCCTGTTGGTAATCTCACACTGATGAAGTGAGTGGGTACAAATATTCATGGCCCAGTGATTACCTTGACCCCATCCCACCCACAGCCATTAAGATGTGGGGGTGGAAGGGGGCTGCTAGGTAGGGGAAATTGTCTCTGGGGAGGTCAAGAGGAAAGGTTGTTGGTTGGTGGTGATGGTGGTGGTGGTGGTGGTGGTGGTGTGGGGTGGCGCTCCAGAGGTTTCAGGCACGTGGGGCAAGTGTGTGTGTGTGTGTGTTGTTTGGTCACTGTGGTGGAGATGAGATGGAGAGACAAGCAGAGAGGTGATCAATGCCTGTTGAGTGCTTGTCCAGAATCTAACACACACACACACACACACACACACACACAAAGATACAACCATGATTAACACAAGCACTCTGGCCTGGTTGTCGAGGGAAACAAGGCTTCCCCCACACATGCACGAACACAAGTTCATTAGCCACATCCCAGTGCAGCGTCTAACAAGAAGGGTCAGATATGTTGATTGTGTCAGAAAGTCAACCACATCATCATGCTCTTAAAAAAGAAAAGAAAAGAAAAAAAAGACCTTGTGCACGCATTTATTCACTCTGCAAGTCAGCCTGGAAACCAATGGACAAATTTTTGCCCTTAACTAGGGAGCCAATCACAGAACGGGGGAGGAGGCAGCAAGATGATGACGACTGTGACTTAGCTTGTCGATCCAACATGGCGGCAGACACGTTAGAAAGTGTTTTAAAGCAGATATCAGAGATCTGGTCGTTTTGGCTAATGCTGCGTTCCAGGCAGGCTTTTGAAACCGTAAGTTACGGCTTCAAGTCACGACTACGACTTTGTAGCGTTCCAGGCAACCTGTAACTCGTGTTTTTACCGTCCTGTTGCCTGTGAAAGTTCACTATAACGGCCTCTCGTAACTTCCGACCCGTGAACTCGTACCAGATCGAACTGGTACGACTTCACAGGTCGGAAAAACACAAGTTACGAGTTTCCTTGAATGCACCATGAGTTAGCAGCCCCCGCCCTCGTCATGCATCTATTGGTCCTCGTCCCTACGTTACCACATTCACGCGCACCCCTTGGCTGCACACACAGCCCTTCATGCCGTTCTCTCTCCTCATTGGATAACACTTGTATCCCACAAGGAATGTTTTCTCCTCGGTTACAGAAGAGCAGAGTGACGGAGAGACTCGTGTTTCGGCTGAAACACTCCATGTAAGTGATTGCTGACGGAAAATAGGACTATTTAGGACTTATATTAACAAAAACATTCCGCTGATATCTGCTTTAAGGAGCAAGGTTTAGCGTTTTTTACCTCATCGTATTTCTGTTCCTCTACATACGTCATCGGGTATGATTGACACGATTGGCTATAAGCTACGTACAGATGCATTTGATAGACATTCGTGGGAGCCAATAAACAGCTCTGGGCTTTTGTAAACCACGCCTAAATACAAAAAATGAGGTCTGGTGTTAGCCAGGCTACTGCAAGATAACTCCAACTGTCTTCTGCATATTCCCACCCAAATCACCTGATGACATCCACTTTGCCTTTTTTTTTTTTTTGCTCATTGCATTAACATAAATTTATTGGCATCTTCTCACAATCTGACTCATGTGGTTGAGGCTCCTTTACATCTGTATGTGAGAGAGGCTCATTAGAATGGCCCTGCCACTCGGTGACAGCCACAGGAGCCTGTTATGAAAAGCAGGCACTGCCCTGTCCTTTCCAATAACCTTTCCTCGGAAGGAAGAAGACAAGGAGAGACAAAACAGGTAAAGAAAAGAGAAAGACAGCTTGGAAAGTAAAGAGAGAAAAAGTGGAAAAGGTGAATCAAAAAGATGCAAAGTGCCATAGGATGGTCCAACAGTGAGGGACAGCACAGCTCGACAAATTACTTTGCCTTTTTTTTTTTTTTGTTTAGTCAGTTTAGAGGTGGATGGAGGCGGGTTGGAGGTAGAGTGTGGGTAACGGTCGGTGGCATTATCGCCTACATGCCTGACAGGGAGGTCTGAGTCTAAAGCCCTCTCTCATTAGATATGCGAGCACATTAGTGGGGACGGCTGTCTTGCTAAAGGTCAGGGTTGGAGGATGCTGGGACGACGGCGAAGCGCGAAGCGATGAGTGTCCAACCTTCGGTCTCACCTCTTTGAACTTCAATCATTTTGGCCTGGGCTTAATAGGTCCCTGGGGAGGATCAGAAGCAGAAAAGGCATGGGGAGGGGAGGGGAGCCTTAATGGGACATCACGCCACCTTGACATTTTAATTAAGACTCCCAGCCATTAGCATGCCAGAAGTTGGACGGTTAGAATGGTGCATATGTAAAAACGAATGACATAATGCCGTTATTTGTTGAGTTGGTGTGTGACACACATGAATCTGTGGGGCGACATGATGAACATATAAGAACTGAAGGATGTAAAGTAATGCTCCTGATCCACAACAGTACTATATACATTGTATAGTCATGAGTCAAGTCTGTGTATGTTGCATAATCTAGAGACATGCTCTTATATTACAGTACGACTGAGGTCTGCTACAATTCTTCTCCTTAATTGTGCATCATTGTTCTGGTGTTTCCCTTTCAATTTTCCAGCATTAAACTGAACCGAGTTCATGAATACTTGATGAGAACACACAGTTTAAAACCTTACTACACTGCAGCTCTGGCATGCACTGCTCCTCAGTACTGCTGCACAGTGGAGACGCTATAATTTGTTGTTATAAGTGATGACTTTTTTGTTTCAGGCAAATAATGTGCTTAATTAAAACTCCCTCTTTTAGGTATTATTGCTGTAAACAGCATGCACGTGGCATCACTGCACCGGGAAGCTGTGACTGCAGTGGTTATGCAATCAATATATATGCAAAGATAGATTTAAAGAACAGAGATAACATATCAAGTTTTACTTTCTCAACCAAATGTAACCATGGTATCATTGCTGCATTTATTAAAGAATAAGGTAAATAAGTGGGAGTGTAATAATGACTCAGTACAACTGTAACTATTCTATCAATGGTAGATGCTAAATTAAGTGAATGCCACCAAAACTAATTAACATCTGGTTGAAAAATATTAATTAAGTCAGGTTACTGTAGTGTCTGTATCTGTTTAAAAAAATGATTATTTCATTGTTTCTAATTGGCTGAACATGTTAAAATGTTTTTTCTCTCAATTTAAGTGTTGCATTTGCTCTAATTAATATTTTTACAATGACAAAGGATCGCATAACTGTGTGTTCATCGTGTCAAACCCCAAAATAACTTTCTCTTTCTTCTCTTCAGTGCTTTCCGGGGGCTTTTAACTCGTTTTGGTTTCACTGCAGAAGGCAGCTGTTTGTTCACTGCCTGCCCATCACCAAACAGCAGACAAGGTGAACCTGGTAAAGTTAGCAGGTAAAAAGAGATGTTTCCCTCAGTGGCCAGTGGAGACCAAAACTGAGCTAAAAGGAGGATCTATGGTGGACTTACAACAGTCAAGATAGACACAAATGCTCTTATTGATCCATGTTTCCTCCTGTATATGTAGCAGTATGCAGTTCTACTTTACAAAATATAAACAGTGTGTTTACAGCTTTTTTTAGTTCTGCCCTTCGTGGCCAAAAATCAGAAATGTCAGGTTCAATTCATGTAAATTTGACAGCTTCCGTGCATTCTACACATTTTAGATTAATATTTTTCTAAAAGTCCAATGCTTATGACTACCCTCAAGTCACAACAATTACTCAAAGTTAATACTGCACAGCAAAAACACCAAAGTTTATGTAGCAGTTAACTTACTGAGAGTTTATTCCTCCACAGGCTTTCAGTTCTGTTGTGTATATTACTCAAAAAATCAAATGTGCGTGTAAATAAAATAATATATTGAAGAAAAACCCAACAACTAAAGATGGGTTTTGATTAGCTACATCTGAAACAACATTGAAAGCGACAGAATGTAAACACACCCAGCCTCACAAATACACACGTGAGCATTATACGCACAGTCTCCATATTGTTTTTTCTTACCTCCAAATTACAGTCGGCCGATGTGATGATGATCTTAATGGACTTCTCTCTATAGCCTCGAATTTGACAAATCCCATCTTGAGCTATGAAGAAAGAAGGCACTATCGATCTATGGGGCCACCTAATTCATCACAGCGCCTGAAGTTCCTCAAAAAAAATATTTGACCAAGGGGGTTATTCAATACTATTTTCTTCCTGGGTCCACAGAATGAAACTGCTCTTCTTCTGCAAAAAAAAAAAAAAGTGAATGATGACAGGTGTCGGGAGAGGATGAGATTTGCGACAGAAACTCTCTCTGTTGCCTTTCACTTCTGCAAGCTTCATTGACAACATGAAAAGTCTCTGAGCTCTCTAACCAATGATTTACAGACCAGAACAGCACAGATGTCCCCAGTCTCCTTTTACTTGTCTACTGCACTGGAATAGTGCACTCTATGGAGGCGCCGCCGCTTCTTCTGAATACCAGCAGCCACTGTATAAAACTGGCCCGTGGGGACATCAACCAGAATTATCCACCAGTTAACTCAATAACGAATTAAGTCGTCAGCCAAACAGCCTCAGTGCATGCCATCATATCATTCTGGTCACCACATATGAGCTCTGTCGCAGGCCTACAGATGGCATAGCACATGTTTAATTGTGTTTTGTTACCTTCATCTCATACAGGGTCTTGTCCTCTGAGAGGGTCCAGGTCTCCATATACTCCCACAACAGACCAGACAAACGTAGCAATCTTTATAAGTGCAGAGGGAAACCATTGTAAAGGCACTGACCCTGTAGAGAACAGGGCACTAATAGCAGTACCTCTTAAGCCAAATGCAATAGCAACTGACAAGCCTTATTCCAAAGTGCACGGGGAACTGACTCCTGTAGCCTACAATATACTGTATCTCAAGTGTATAGCAAAGCATGAAGACACAAAAGGTATGTGCTGTGTGCAGACTAGAGAGGATACTTTGAAAAGTAAGTGAAAACAACTAGTCAGTGTTTTTCCTCCACTCATCAAACTGGCTCCATCAGCTCTCCTGACCAGCACAACGTGACCTTAATGATGACTGAGGGATCTCATTTGACATGAAGGTGCGAGAAACTAGGACGGGTTAAAGCATCCATTGCTGGTCAGTGGACAGATAACACACTGACGACTAGACGACAGTTCTGCCTTCTTTTTTAGTGAGATTTAGGCTTCATTCTACACACTGTGCAACCATTTTCCCCGATAAGAACTTTGGTAACACTTTATAATAAGTACACAGTATAAAGCATTGATTAAGCATGACTGAATTCTTCATCTATATGAGCATGAATACTCATTAATATGTAAAGTTAGTGCTTATCTACGATGAGTAAAACATTTTAAACAGTGTATTCATGTGTTATAAATGATAAATTCAGTATTTAAAGCTCAACTAATGCTTAATAGTGTGTATTTATTATAAAGTGTTGCCAGAACTTTAAGTGAAATGGGACAAATATTAATTTTAAGGGGAATTATGCAGCATTTTTATCTTAATTAAACAGCTTCTGAGTAATTGTGATGGTTTAATGACTTATTATGGGCAGAATGGAGGCTCTCTGCCTTCCACCTACTGTCTCTTGGCCAAAAACCAACCTTGGAAGATCAGCGCCTCATGGTGTCCAAGCTCTCATCTCAGCAGCACCTTGACACAATGTAATTTAAACGCAACGTAATCAGTAATCTCTCTAAAGTGACTTCTAGAGCACTTGTACAGGTCCCCTTTAAATAGCGGTAGGATGAAAAATGTTATATTCATATTAGTAAGAGTACACAAGATGAAATTGAACATAATGAAACTCTCAAGCAGTGGTCTGTGATGAATATAATATATAACTAATATGACAGTCAGGTTAGATATTGCTTTAGAGAGATTAGATATCATATGACTAGAATAACTGCCTAGCCTAATATCTTTATTAAAACTGGTATTGTGCCAAAAATACATATGTAACACTAGTGACAAGAGTGAGAAAGTAAATGTGATCTCGAAAATCAAACAGCACTGCCTTACAAAGCCTGGAGAAAGCTTTCGCTGAATCCTAACAAGACAATGTTTTTAAAATGATGAGGTGCTCAAATTCTAGCGTGCAGCGCGTAGCAGATACCCATTTACCTTAAAATACTGACAGAAAACCCCGGGAATATGATTTTCAGAAAGACTGATCAAAGAAATCCTCTATGGGAAAGCCCACAAAAGCTAGTCAAACAGAGGCTAGAGGGTGCTGGCTGTCTATAAATGACTGCGTTATAGAATGGAAAGCACTTCACCGCAGAAATGAACCTGACAGCTGTTACCACCTCACTTATGAGCCAGCTACTGTATACAGCTTTAACCACAAGCTCTCAGCTATGGCTCAGAGCCACACATCTTAAAACTTCCATTTGCGAAATGTGTTTTTCAGCATGGAATATTAAAATTTGAGTTTAAAGCCAAGTTCCTCTGTCTTATGGTGAGTCTTCAGCACAGCCCAGGGGATGTCATTTAAAAGTTAGGCATAACTGGTGTTTGACGATATTCTGGGAAGACATCCATTTGAAGGTTTGGCCATAGGATCTGACACACAACCTACTGAAAAAGAGGAAACAAAATCAAGGACACAAGTAGTACTGCTGCTTCAAATTGGATGCTATAGAGTGGATTATCTGTTCACTTTCTAATAAAAGATCAGTATTAAGTCAAATCACATCAGCTGTTCAACAGGATTGTTTTGGTTCACTGTACTTTGTGCCAACAATTAGTCACGAAAACTCAGCTCCACTGATTTAAACTTAGTTTGAGCTACAGTCTTACCACTCTGAATAGCTCTATATACCTTCCTGGATCCTCTCTGTGGGCTGTTTTAATGCTGTGGATATATTCTCAGGGTTTCTCCTGGCGTCGGAGGATTGATCTACACCAGTGGGAGGCTACTTTGTTTCCTTGCCGAGTGTTAAGCTATCAGCGTAATGATGAACCTGTGACAGGAGCTGCAGCAAACAGCCCCTGCGCAGAGACTTATGATGCCAGCCATTAACGGATCGGCAACACAGGCGCGGGGAGATAAGTCCCTGGGGTGAGGTCCTGTGGCACATACAGAGAGAACACCCTTTTTTTTTAAAATTCCTTTTTGCTTTCACACTGACATACCCATCTTTTCCCTTTTGCATTTCTATTCTCTCTGTAGCCCGTGGAGTAGGCAAACCCTCCTACTATACTGAGGTTTTGAGCAAAAAAAAGGAAAAGGAGTACATTTTTTATTTTTGTCCCCTCACCTAAAAGCTAGGTCGCTGATATATCACCTCCGTTACACATTAAATTCCTACTTCTGATAGTATGTCACACTGCTTATTTCATCTCTGAAATAAGTGCCTTATGTTGCACACAAAAGTCATTCAGTGCGTTAGCATCTACCACATGTCAGCTGTCACTGAATAGATATAGTCTTTTGGCACAACACTGTATGTGTCAGTGACAGTAAAGGGCATTGATAAGTCTTATTTATATGACTTATCTATGCCCTTTACTGTCCTATAAATAAGTGATAATACTGTAATAAATGTATTTGACAAATGATGCTATAATTATTGTTTTAATAAGTTTTCATTAATTTACCAGACATGTTGGGACATCTATTTCTCATCTCATCATTTAATTATTTATTTTTTTAAAGATAAACACATCGGCAAATACATTTTTCTCCCTCCTTCCTTTCAAAGGATGAACACATTATAAAAATATTTTTCATGGAAATTGTGATCATAGACTTCATTTTTTGCTTGAATGTGTTTAGCAAAGGAGAGGAGAAAATCCACCTAAAATCCCATGCACAAAGTGCACACTGTTAATTACTATACTGTAGTTAAAGTAACCTCAGCATGCAGCGAGTAATCTGCGGGTGTCAAAATGGTCAACATGACTTTTTGACTTGCATTAATAACAGAGTCTATTAGTCTAACACATTTCAGGGATTTGGGCAGTCATCCACTGGAGCGGCTAATTGTATTGTTTTATCCCAAAGTTAAGGACCAAAATACCGAACTAATACAGTACATCCACACTACTTCAGCCAAGTCAATTTCATTTTTTAAATAGAGAGCTTATGTTTGAAGTAGTTCATATTAATAACTGGCAAACAAACTTACCACTGATAGGTTCTTAACAAAGTTTGCAAGAAATTGCTGTGTAGAATGTAAAGCTAAGTAAATCTATCATCTCAAGGTTTCATCAAAGTTTAGGGAGAGATTTAGTATTCATAATGAAAGCAATTTGGAAGAGCACTTCACCTACGGCAAAACAGAATGGGACTTATAATCCTGAGCATCAGAGCTGAACGTCTCAACTAGTGCGGGCTCCATGTAAATGGGCTTAATCAAAAGCTTTACATCTGCCGGTGTCATAATTCCAATGGAAGGTCATTACTAGTTTGGGGAGCAGCTGAGCATTTCTCCATTAAAAAAAAAAGGGGAAAAAACTAATTAGTTTGCACAACAAAAAAACAAAGGGCTAAAACATGGCTGCACTGCGGGCTATCTCGCAGATAACTCTCTTAGCCAGACACGTTTCGTAATTAGTTTTTCCCCTCCACTGGGATATTCAATAACCTGCAGTTGGAGTGATGGAAGAAGAGATAGTGATACTTATCTCAAATGTTTTCTCACCACAAAAAAATAATCCTGTCATTCAAAAGGAGAGGATTAAAACTAGAAAGACCGCTCATGTTTTCATTTTTTTTTTTTTTTTTCACTGGTAAACAGGTTTTGAGGGAGGGACACTCCCTTGTGGATTTAGCAGCGAATGTTTATTCCACTCCAGTTCATTTTTTGTCTCCCTGCAGTCCTCCCTCAAACTTTTGGCTTGTTTGGAAGTAAACAAAATAGCATTAACGACATGAAATAATGAACTGAAACGATAAATGACTTAAATGAGGCCAGGGACAGGCGTTTAAGAGATCCATTCATGAGGCGCTGCAGTGTTTTTCCACATTTTACTGCGTTCAACTGAGGGACTTGAACACCCAATTGTCCAGAAACTGTTTTATATGTAGATTTTCCTGAAGTTATCTTCTGTCTTTTAGTTCTTTCAGTCCACACTGGTCATTTCTGGCAAGACAAATTCTAAAAATGGCTTAATTTCCTCTCTTCTGAAATATAAAGACAACAGCCCTCATCAGTGCAAACCTTTCTGTCAGACTGTGACGTGGCCCTGGGGGGCCCCGAACACTGGCCACTGGCTCCGTGGCGCTGATGGACAGATATGTCGGTGCATTCACATGTCCAGAGTCGGGGAGATGTGATTATTTCTGACAGCTTGTTTGTTCTCATTCCACCTGGCTGGAGCCAACCCTCTGAGCCCCACCACAGGACAAAGCTGCTACTATGCAAGCAGCAGAACTACACCTTAATAAACCATTCTCATGCACTTCATCCACTTGTCAGCCGTGGATTAATGGACTGTCCAGCTTTAAAACTATGCATTGTTGACCCCAGTGAACTGAGCATTTATTCTAAACAATAGACTACTCCAAATCTTCTCATTTTACATCAGAAACAGCAATAATGGTCTGTATTTATCTCCGATGAAGAGAGTGTGATTATTAGATGGCAGACCTTTATATTTAACATTCAGCCTCCACATTTCCACATCTACTCTGATGCACTTTAGTGTTTTTGCTGTTTGCTATAAATGCAAATTCTCCCATGTTTATGTGTCATCATGATAAATCCAACATCATTTACACTTTGGCAGCATTGTTTTCATCAGTGCAACAAAAGAGTCACAGCATACAGTACTCTGTTGTTCTGAGTTTCCCTCTAGCTTTAGGCTGAATGAGGACATTTTGAAAAAAGCCTCCAACTTTCCTGTGGTGCAACCTGCAACCAGTCTGACCTGAATGTGATTCTGATTTTAGGTGAATTTATAATGAAATATTTGCCGGCTTTGCCACCCCCTATGTTAGCATGCTTACTGTATATACTAGTCTGTATCCCTGCGGGCCATTAGCATGTCAGCATAACTGCACAGCCTCACAAAGCCACTAGAACGCAGACTATTGCTTCAACATACTGCTGTTTTCAGTCAGGTATATTTAGTTCTTTCTCTCAAATTAATTGCTGTTAATAAACCTCAACACTCCTTGTAGACAGTTCACATTAAAAGCCTACTATTACTTTTGACAGCAAATTCCTTTGTCCAAGCTTTTTTTTTTTCACTTCTCAGTCACTGAGGCTCAAGCTTAAGTGGTTATCATAGGAAAGGATTCAGACATACTGCCCCTGCTGCCTGCAAACACTTACAACAAGGCTTAAAAAAAAAACCTAATGACCAAAGCAGCTTTAAGGAGTTTTTAAGCACCACAGAACATGAATCTTTTGGAAACTGTCATTACTTTTAACTACAGTTCTGGCCGGACTTTGGAAATCATTGGACTGTTTTTAAGAAATGGATTCGGTGCCTTGTGCAGCCATGTGGTGACATAATGAGTATGTTTGTGCGATGACTGATGCGTCTGTTTTTATGATCCTGCCTGCTATGCATCTCCACAAAGTGCTTGGCTGTTTACAGAGACATCAAACCAAATCAATAGGCTGTGAATGGACAGGTCACTAAACACTCACTCCCTCATTAAGACAACCAGCTCATATTTTAGATGCAAACATGGGCTCACACCCACACTGCAAATATACCACTCTAGAAAAGGAGGCAGACAAAACACACACACACACACACACACCCCTAACCCCTTTTCAGTATTCTTGCTGGAAAGCTACATTTTAAGTAGTTTTAAATAAAACATCCACTGTTCGTCTCCTCGCACGCCCCTAGGTATGACAAATCAGATGTCTTACTCTATAAATGAATTCAAGGAAATGTTTCATGCCATGTTGTTGGAAGCATGAAATATGTGAATGATCATTCTGCAGGAAGCTCAGAGAGCACCATGGAAACCTGAAAAAAAAAACATGAAAGTGTGTGAAGGACACAGCTTCAGCTGAGCTATTCAAAAAGTATTTTAAGGCCTTTGCGTTATTCTTCAGAGGTTTGGATGAGCTCGGCTAAATGTAGCAGTTTTTCGGAGGGACTCTTTAGCCTTCTGGTGAAGCTCCATTATGAGAGAAGTTGCTGCGTTGCAAACTTAATCGACTCGAAAAACATGCACATAAGAAAGTGTGTACACACCTATGCGCACATCCGCTGTTCAAAGCCACCGTAGAGAGGATAGGCAGACTTTTGAAGATGGCCCCCCCTGAGTTGCAGACCACTCTCCACTCATGCACATTCACAAAGCATATCATTAAACATAATAGGGTTTTTATCACCGACTGTCAAGAAATACCGCTGCATTTGCATTCAAATTTAATTTGCCATACTGGAGCTCATGCATCCAGCAAATCTTCCTGTATACCCTCCCCCTTGTGTTACACACCTATACCCACACACACACACACAAGTACACACATACGCACACACACGTGCAAACGCACGCACGGGTCCTATGGTGATGATTTTTAATACCATCATAAACAGCAAAGATGTTGCATTAAGTCACTATATTTTAGCCTCACAAATCCGTGGTGTTGGATGTTCCTTGCTGCTGTTCTTCCTTCTATAATGTGTATAGATGCAAGCTTGAGTTATCATTAATGCATGGCATATGAAATTGATTGCTGATATTTATATTAAGTAATTGGAAATACTGAATTCCTCACTGAAAAAAAAACAAAAAACAAAACGCTTACAGCATTCATGTAGATCCAACAATTATGCAGAAGTGAATTTTAGTCCTGCTGCACAGGCAATTTGATTTAGCCTGATCTCTGGAAACACCACGCTGTCAGAACAAATCATGATATAAATAACTGAAAAAAGAATTCAGCTCCGTGTAAATGCATTTTTACATTTTGTCCTGCAATCTCGAACAAATGCACTCCTTTACATTGGATAAATGGAGCTATTGTGAAAGAGTGAGACTTCTTGCTCCTCTGCCGCTCTGTCTCTTTTCTTGTCTCTTTTCACCTGGAGTAATGCAGACTCCATTTCACAGACAAAATATCCTCTGTAGAAGCTGTCAAAGTGTTTACCCACAGGCCTGAGTCTCTGTCTGAGGCCTGACATCTAATATAGAGAACTGGCCTGCAGCGCCCACCGCCTTCCCTGCCAAACATCCACACCGAGAATGTGAGAGCGAGAGAGAGGGAGAGAGAGAGAGGGAGTGAGAGTGAGAGCGAGGGCGGACGGGTGGGGGCGGGTGGGTGTGATGAGGTGAAACGGGGAGAAGGGGGTGGGGGCGGGGGCAGATGGGACGAACTGCTGGGCCAAGAGGCGAGAGAGAAGGAGAGAGAAGAAGAGGAGAGGAGGTTAGAGGACAGGAGGAAGAGAGAGGTGAAATGAGTGGCAGAGAATGAGAATGAGTGAGTTGAAATTCCCAGTGGCCTTCTCTTAGTGGAAAAGCATAACTAAACAACACAAACCCTAGAGTGTGTCTTCGCAGACAGAGAAGGAAGAACCTCCCGTGGGTGCACTGACATGCCTTATATGTCACCGGTGGCACTTTGTTGGCACAAAACAAAACAAAACAACAAAAAGTCCCCAAACACACCCAAACAGGATAGCTAACAGAAAGAAAATATCTTGAAATTTCACTCTTAATAGTGAAACCAATATACGTTCATGAATTGGTTCAGTCGAATTTCTTTAATTTATTTACGGCCTTGTCAGCCTTGTCAAAGAGATGGAATATCCGGCCTTTAAAATCAAATCAACTTTCCAGGCGAAACGCTGTTTTTTCCTCAGGTGTTTATGCAATAAATGCAATAAATGTGCTACTTTATCACTTTATTGTACCTTTGGAGTGTGGAGGGTGGCGAAAGGTACATGTTTTACAACCTACGAGGAAGACATTTCTATAAAATGGGAGCTGCCTCTTGAGCACCATCAAGTTTTACTATCATCTTTAGCTTGCACAAGGAGAGCAGAACCTAAACGGTGGCTGCCTCTCCCTCTCAAACATACAGTCACAGAAACACGCGTCGTCCACGTGCTCTTTAATGCAGCCGGATGTTATACTGTATGTATGCACACACACAAACACACTTACACACACGTTCACACATGCACACATCAGCTGCACAATGGGGGACCTCAATCCAATTAGCTTGATTATTAATTAAAGTGTGCACACAGAGGAGAGCTGGCACTGGTGAAGGCAGCCCAAAGGGGGAGTCTGCTGTGAGGGCTTTGAACTCAGTGTAGCAGTAGGTGATTAGGCTGCATGGACAACACACCTATATGCATGCTCTGTGCACACGGAAGCATGCACACGCACACACATGCACACACGGAGATACATGCCCAGTGCATGCATACTGTACTGTACACGTGATGTATGGATAGACTACACGGGCTGCACTCTACATTTCAATGTTTTGTTTCTCTGCATGGACATTATTCTCTTTATACTCACATCCATACAGAGCTGTTCTCAATGCAAGCATCACTCTCATTCATATAATATGCATCTGTGTTGTATTGTAAGTGCACTCAATCTCTTGCTGTGCCTCTCTCCGGCGGCGCATGATACCCTGAATGAGAAAGGAAGAAAAGGGAGAAATATTGCCGGGGAAAGATGAAAAACTTCTCACCAGAATACTTACCTAAACAGACAAGAGCAGCTGCAGCCAACTGTTGGTGTGAAATTCCCAGAAATTACGAGGATACGGCTGATTTCATCTGAGTAATGTGACTTTTGTGGAAATTGAAATTTAATGTTTTGGGTTCTTATGGTATTGCACTGATAAATGGTCAGATTTTAAATTGTTATGATAGAAATATGAGTACTCCTAAAGGGTATATAATGTTACGTAAACTCAAACCTACACATTCAAGATTCATTGTTGTGACTTCTTCTTTGGCACCCTCTTAAATCCTCTCCCTAGAGCTGTAACAAAACATTAGTAGGACTCTTGCTGAGTTGATACGTCAGACATCTATTATTCTTATACAGTCGGTCCAGATTCCCTTAGTTTTAACTCACCTTCACATGAAACATAAGGCTACGTGGCGTGCATGTACTGACCCTCCATTACCGAAAGACAGATGAGTCAATAAATGATCCTTCCTCACAGAGCTGGGCTTCTTGTATTATGTGATTTGAAACATCACTGTCCTTTAAATTGTGATAAATGTTGCGTGCTCATAAAGAAATTCTGGATCTTCATTCAGTGCACATAGTTTTGAAACCTGCGTCAAACCTACTGCATAAACTATTCCTGCTGATGTGATTACACCTGGTGCTCCATCAGATATATTTTATGGTGCACAGCTCATAGTTTAATGTTCTTTGATAATATTCTGCCATGGATCAGTGCATCACAGACAGTATTTAACTTATCCCTTAAACTCTGAGCTTTTAAAAACATGTTTATATATGATACAGAGGTAACTGATCTAAGAGATATAATCACCGCTCTTGTTCTATCCCCTTCAAACTGACGCACCGTTCACTGTCCACGACGGCATAATAAAGCATGTAGTGTCTTATCTCAGGTCTCCAGAGCTCATGTTTTGTTCTGGTATGCCACAGAAATTGATCTAATGTCACAGATCCTCCAGCTGGCCTTAATTTCATGTTAACCATATACTATTTTAAAAGGTCCTTGTTAAGTGTTAGATATTACTGCATGTGATGAGGATGGGGCAATGAAACGCAGCCTTGGAGGCAAGGCTCCTCTCATCGTTTCATCCGCGCCGTTGAATTAATGTGTTCTGCTGACCCCCTGACCCGCTGATTTACATTGCATCTCAAAGACACGGCTTGTAATAAAACGTCAGCCGACGTATCCGCTTTCTCCTGGCTAAGCGGCTGATGTGATACACAGTGTGCAGAGCTCCAACAGGGACATTTAATGAAAATGAGCAAGCGGGGAGAAAAATGGGAGAAAACCTTTCTGAAATTAATCGAGGACCTCTATTAAAGAAACAAAGGTGGTGGGAAAAAAAAGATCATAATTGAAATCCCACACAGAGGGCTTCTCTTTTCTTTACCCTTTCTAAGGCAGAACTTTCT
Organism: Decapterus maruadsi; assembly: GCA_030347415.2. Taxonomy (NCBI): domain Eukaryota; kingdom Metazoa; phylum Chordata; class Actinopteri; order Carangiformes; family Carangidae; genus Decapterus; species Decapterus maruadsi. Next base: position 7,241,655 of record CM064896.1, on the reverse strand, counting down.
CCGCTAACTTTTTGATGTCGTACTCACCGATGAACGGAGAAGGAGCTCGGCGTTACACAGATACCTCTTCCCCTTCCCCTCAGAGTGTTCTGCGCAAACTGAGTGATTTGACAAGACACACACCGGAGATGACAGATGCTCATCTGCAAGCATCTGATAAGCACCTCCAACAGGAGCCAAGCCAAAGACATCCGAACACAAGGTGCAGCTGCAGGGGAAAATCAACCCAAATGTAAACAGATTTTTAAAATCCAGAAAACTGAATTGATGTGAAAATGCGACAAATAAATACATCATAATTATCAATATTGGAAGGTACATGCTGCGAAGGGGTTGCAGCAGGGCTGGCCTGTGGCAAAGTATAGGCAACAGCCCACAGCCCTGCACTTTCCTGGAGGCTCCCTCCCACCCACAAAGCCTTATTTTGTTTTCTCCCCTGCTGCAGACTCGCTTATGTTTCCAAGGGTTGTAGTGCTGAAACTATAGTTCAATATTTAACAATGTCCAGCTCCACATGCTTGCGAAGAGAGAATTCTAGAAAGAGCTTCAGAAAGAAGTGGACACAGTATAGTCTGAATGCACTTTCTTTTCATCTTGGATTTTCTTTCTATCCACTGTTGTGTATTTTTCAGTTCTTATACATTTTGACCCTGTCCACGTGTGCAGCGTATAAACATTTTTAAGGGTGTTGATCTACGTTATACTTTAAAATGACAGAAAAGTGTTAGATAAAGCAGCCAGGTTTGTTTCCTGAATGGTGAACTCATGCACAACCATGATATCACAAGTTAACATAAACACAACTGATAAGAAGTCCCCACATTAACTCATCATTTGCAGCCAAAGGCTTCACACCTGCCTGTTTAAATTCAACATTGCACCACATTCAACAATTGTGCTTTTAGGAACCTATTTCAGTTTGGTCCAGTTTTAGCAGGAATTTGGGTCAGCAACATCTTGGTACGTTTTGAAGGCAGGTTGTTTTACATAATCTGGCCGACACAGAGAATTCAGCACATTCTGTCAGCAGTGCTGCTTCTCTGTTCGCCTTCATTTTCTTACACCAGCTCAGACACAGTCTGAAAATCATGGAGGAAAGGTTTACTCGCGAAATAAAACGAATGAGATAAACTTGTTTTCCATTTAATAATAGCATTTTACGATCTGAGATTTTCAAACATGCTGTATTGTGTATTTTGCACTGGCTACAATGCAGCTGATATCTCTGAGGTAGAGAGGTGATTAAACTTTTCACCTGGAATATGTCTGATATGTCTGAGGAGTCCTGATCTGTCTGCCTCTATCACAGCCTGATCACATCACTGACTTCCTGCCTGCTGATTGGTTCTGTTGTTGCTTCAGTTGGCAACGAGTTGTTGACAGGAACAAACAGTCGACATCTGAGCCCCCAGAACAAATCTGAAACAAGGGAGTGAGAATCAGAAGTATTGAAACAAGCTTAAAAAAGCATGAAAGCAACTAATTTTAAAAAAAAGTTGGTGAAGAAAAGTGAGTTGAGTTAGTTTCATATAAATCTGCATCTGGCTGAGTAAGCATGATGAATGAATAGAGTAATAAATCTAAAAAAGTATATCCATAATCTGGACAGGCTCATATAAAACTTTCAGATACTGTCGAGTATGAAGATCTGTTACAGGTGAGCCTTTTGTTCTTTTCAGTGTTTGCGATCCACTCTTATTCTCCCTCCAACACCTTTTTTTAAGTGCCCATAGGTTGCAAACTCCACGCGCCTTGTCACAGGCAGGACGCCCTAACTCATTAGAAGTGTGCCACATGGACTATATTCTCAAAGATAAACAACATACCAGAGGCTTCTTATCTTTCATTTACAATAGATCGCTGGACCTAAAAGCTAATGGAAGTCTAACAGTGAAAGCTAAGTGGGAGAAACATTTGGACATTTGTTTTACAGATGGTGAATAGGAATCAATATGTAGAGACGCGCAGCCTTTTTTTTTTTCTTACAATAGCCGCCATGAGCTTCTTCATGTAACTTACTTCACCCCAGAGAGGCCCCGCAGGATGAACAATGCTGCTTCTAAATTGCGTCCTAGATGTAAAGAAGAAACAGGGCTGGGACTACCTGAAACTAGACCGCTACCGGGCCTCTATCAGAGACACAATCAAGAAGATCATGCGAGCCGATATACCCTGCTTAACCAGACTCATTTTGCTAAGGGACCAATCAGTATTGTCCCAGGACATGCAGGCTCGAGCCACAATTCATTAAAATGGCCCCAACTGCCGGTAATAAAGGCTGTGCCATGACATGGAAGGATGGCGACCCTCCGTTCTTTACCTCCTGGTTCAGAGATATAGCCTCACTATAGGTCTGTGAAAAAATAATGTTTATACTTTGTTATTATGGTTTAAAGGGAAGCTGTCACATCGCTGTTATGGATGTTTTGACAGTGGTTAATGTTGCCTACATTATTAAAAGCATTGTTACCATTAACAAAGGCTATAATCCTGGATCCTGGATCCTGGATCCTGGATCGTACTTTCCAACTCTGTCCTCAGTCCAAGTTCAATATGCTCTGCACTGCCAGCACTGAACATAAATCATGGATTCTACCTTTACTAGGATGATAAACGTTTCCATGTGGCAAAATACTAACATATGAAAATGCAAACACATGCTTCCGCGCAGAGTTTATGTTCATTTCGACAAAAGGTCTCTGACACTGCTGAACCTGTCGTAACTTAGCCGGTTGTGAAGCTGTCACTCCAGTGGTCAGTAGTTTACTTTGACCAATAAGATCCATCATTTCTCTCGTCTAATGAACTCACTTATGTCTTCCACCTTTGATATCACTAAGCAAGAATTAAGTGACTGTGTCTCCATGACTGAAGAGAATCATTTTTCTTAGCTGCTTAATGGCCTGAGCAGATTTCTTTGTTGTTTTGAAGAATAGCGGTTTGGTCAGAGGTTCAGGCGTCCATGTCCAGAAAAATCTACATATCCATAAATCAAAACATAACTCTTTGAAAACAAGTGAACAACTCTATGCACTGTAAATCTCTGCGTGGTTGAAGCCAAACACTTTCATTAAGGTTTAATTGCTGCTCAAATTTTCTGGTTATGTTCAATTTTAGTGCCTTTTTAGAAGACAATTATAGTTTAACTTTTTAAGTGTCTTTCAAAAAATATCAATGTAAAGACAAGCTTCATCAATCAGGTTAGGGAAGTTGGAATAGGTACATCCTGAGAGACAAAACCAAAGGCTTATTGCGATACATTGCATTCTTAATTAATCTCTTAAGTAAGTTTAATAACAATGGCCAAAGGTATTTTACTGAGCTGATTTTTTCTTTAAGGCCCCCGTGCTTTTTTTAGAAAAGGTGTGAGGAGTGAGTGTGTTTGCTGGTTGCTGAGTGGGGGAGTAAATAAGGCTGGATAACAGCTTCTGTCTGTGTGTCTCTTTCACTTTGTAAACGATGTGACTGAGGCTTGGGCGGGACCCCGGATCCCAAGGTTGAGGGGGTGTCTGTTGATTGGTGTAGACGTTTCCTATACAAGGACCGCCACCTGCTCCATTTACCCGCACACACACACAGATATATTTACCAACACACACAAATATGCATGCACGCGCACAGACACATTTATACACTGAGACACTGACGCACGCACAAACGCACACAGTCCTCTGGGGACAGGTGGCATTGACCATACGTGGGCGATGCAGCGACCACAGAAGTGATTCTTTACTGCCACCTTCCTATCTGATTCTCCAGGATAACCTTTGTAGAGCAAGGACACGGAAAGACAGAGACATCGTCTGACAACATCAACTTCTCCTAGACGTCTGAGGTGAATAGGGGAGCTTTTTCGTGCACCTGAGCTCTGTGCCGTTTCCCAAAATGGGCTATTTTTCCTTCTCTTTGAGATGCCCGGTTTACATTTTACATCAGGTCCTATTTTCTTTTTAAGTGACTGTTATTTATTTCTGTAAGAGAAATGTATAAAAAAGAGTTGGAGAAATTGCAAGCTGTGTTGATTCATGTGTAAAAATCCACAACATGTTGTCCGACAGTGATGGTAAAAGCAGCTTCTAGTGACGCGGCTTTGCACTCCCAACAACTTTTTTTCTTTTTTCTTTTTTGTCTCCAACACGTCTAGAGCCTGTCTCGTCTAAAGGGTAAGACCAAGGCCATTTTCAACATTTCAGACATTTAAATGGCCAAGGCTGAAAATTGAGTTTGTTGAAAGTGCATAATGGGAATCTGTTAGGGAGGAAAGAAAATGGGTAGAAGGGAATGCCATTCTGGAGGAAAATATCACCTGTGATATGGCATTTGAATAAGAATTCAATGCATTATACAACTTTTGAATTATCTCACTCTTTGAATAAAGGAAAAGTGACATGACCTAAGCCTCTCTACACATTGCATACCTTCAAATAATCAATACTTACATTGTACTTCACTGAAGCCTGAAATTATTGCACATGCTGTAAAAGGCCAAGATGTGACAGGAGGGTTTTGGAAAGAACAAACATGTGAAAAAAAGAATAAATGTCAGTGAAATTTACATAATTTAAAAGAAACCACAGGAAGTTTCCTGTCATTTTCTTCGTTATTTGTATTTCGACATAATACACTTTCACTTGAAATGAAACTATAAATTGCACTATATTGACGAATTCCATCTGAACAAGAAAAAAAATAAACTACACATAGTGGGAAATGGCATAATGACAGAATTAAAATACAACACAAGTCTTTATGATGATTGCAGAAGTAGTGAGAGTGTGCTGCAATGTGACAATAATACATAATAGAACTGCCAGTAGCATTTATTTCATGCTGTGTTTAATTCTGCAGGAATAATGATAAAAGGAAACAATCAAAATGTGTGTGAACACAATAAAGAGAGCGATGGAATGGGCTATTGCTCTCCCACAGGGATTGATTGAGCCCTAACTGGGGGTTGGCTGAATAAATCACACCCCTATCTACAGTAGCTTATGACCTGCAGTACACCCACCAGCTTCTCCTCTGAACAACCTCCCAGTTTCTCTCTCTCTGTGTGTGTGAGCAGCTGGTGCCCAGATTTGTTTTAGCAGTGGTGATTTACAATATTAAGAAAAATGCCTGAATTGAAATTCGTGAAATTTGGAGAAAATCAATAATTATTAAAATAAAATTGTGTCTTTTTTTGTTGTTGTTGCTTTGTTTCTTCTTTCCATTTTAAAGGTAATAAATCATTAAGTAATAATCAGCAGCTCATTTGCATTTTCTTCTTCGTCTGCCCATTTTGTCCTGTTTGTTGTAAATTATTGTGGTCAGCACCTTCTTGCAGCAGAAAACACAACTTTCAGCTGTGTCAGGTCAGGACATCCTTTGAAAACCTTTTTTTTTTGTTTTTGTTTTTCGCTGAAAAGTGTTACAAACAACAAACAATGGTCCTTATCTGTAGACTGCAGGTGAACAGGTAAAAAATTTTGAGCGAAAGCGTAATTATGTTCATTAATGTTGTCAACATATTTCTTAATTAAAACTGTCATTTGTATTTTTAAGATGTGGTTTTCTTTGTGTGCAGTGTGTGTGTGTTTGTGTTCATGATGTGTTTGTGTGCATGTTCACACGGATTTTTAGCAAGTTGAAAAGTTGTCCACATTTGTATGTTAATGTCTGTCTCCACATCTCACCATGTTTTTATGCACACATTAACCTGTGTTTGTGCATGTATATAGTGTGTTCATGTGTGTGTGCGTGCATATGCATTTGTCTGTGTATTTGCAAGTGTCCATGCGCGTGTGTGTCCTCCTCCATTTCTATGGAAATCAAATGCGGCAGCAGCCACAAGTTTACACATTCCCCCTGTTTTGACTCCATTCAATCAACTGTGTGCATAATTACCCCGGTGCCATATGATAATCTATTGGGACCCAAATATTGCAGTTTGACAAATCCTTCATTTGTATTCAGTCGCTACACAAAGCATCAATCGTGCTTTAGCACACACACACACACACACACACACTGCCCACCAGCCCCCACCCTTGCTCCCCACACACACACACACACCACCCGATCAACCACGCCCCTCCCTACTCCCCAGAAACACAGAGCAGTGTGGAACCGAAAGCTGGCTGATTAGAACAGCAAGACATGCTGGGATCTGGGTTTGTCATTAATATTTCCCTCTTCCAGATGGTACCACCTACAATGCAAAAAGATATCACCACTGGGCCAGCAGACAGGGAGGGGCCTTGTTTTGGAGGGAAGGACAAAATTAAGCGAAAAACACAGAGCTGAATTAAACATCTTTTTTTTTTTTTCTCTCTCCCTGAAGATGGAAAGCCAGATGACAGCTGGTGGATACTGCGTCTTACTTCATACACTTGTGATATTTCAACAGTTTTCTCCCCACTTTATTTATTGTTCAGGCACACTTTTCATCCAGAAAGACATTCATCATGCGACAATTAAGTTAGCGGTATTTATCTGTTTAGATTAGACTCCTAGATGATTCGGTTTTCTTAATCCTCCAAAATTATGTGCACATCTTTGTCAACGCACACGCATGCCACAGCACAAATCCCCACAATCCCACACTGCCTGAGGGTGACTGTTTGAACCAGTGACATTTTGAGGCTTATTACATGCTCACAACACAACGCGGCACAACAAACAAGAAGACCAATTTCAGTTTTCTCTCTTCCTCTTCTGCCCCCTCACTGTCATTTCCTCTCCTCTTTCATTCTGTTTGGGATTGAGGACGAGGGCTGGGGAAGGATGGCTGCAGTAAACAAGGGCGGGGAGAGAAAGAGAGATTAGCACCAGCTAATAATCCCCTCTTTCAGCACGTGCAGCTTCATATTTCCAAATTAAAGTCGAGCGCAAGAAAAAGGGGGGGCTTATAAAACATTAAACGTCCTCTGGCTCCATCGCGGTGTGCACATCCCGCCCCTCCCAGCTCTGCCCTGGGGGCCTGCAGAGTACGGTGGGATTTGCAGTGCTGGAGTAAACTAAAGCCATACATCACCCAACTGATCAGGCCCTGGGAGAGAGGCCCGGACCAATCATTTTGAGGTTAAACAATGTAATTTGGATCTTGTAAGTGCAATTTATTTTGCCCGTCAGACACAGGCATTGAAACATTTTCTCTCAGTTTTTTTTCCCTCTCCCTCTGCGTTAGATAAAAGGAGGATGCTATTTGTGAGAGAGGGAGCAGGTCCATCAGAGGTGAGACATCAGCGGCCATTTGCTCATGAAAGAGAGAAGAGTAGGAAATAAAGAATGACTGAGTACCTCAAATAAACAGCAGGGCTCTTCATTTCGTGATGATTTAAAAAGCACTGTCTATCCACCGAGTTGGATTTCTAAACACGATATTTGCATTCGCTATACCATTAAAAGCCGAATGTGAACAAGGTGGACAATTTGTTAGGCAATTTTGTATAATGCAATACAAAAACTAAGCCATGCCAGCAGCTATGTGAGGCTGCTAATGTTGTTAATTTCACTATGCACTAATTAGCATTGAACACAAAGTCCAGCTGGAGTTCACAGGAATGCCATTAGTATTTAGAAACACACAGAGAGAAATAGTGGGGCAGGTTGATTTTTAACCTGTTGAGAAATCAGAGGTGTTATTACAAATTATCCGCAGACAGCATGTGGAGTGGACAGCCCGATGGGAGCACTGGGATGCTTCCTGCTGGCCCGAGGGTCATATTGTCTTGCGCTGTGCACAGCCAACTTGACCAGTGATAATATAACAAACAGGAACGAGATGACAGACCCATTGCATCACCTTTTCTGTGTGCGAGGGAAACCGCACTAAACTGTGTCCACAACATTGCTGCTGTGTTGCTGCGACTGCCAGCCCTGCCCTTCCAACACTGTGACTGCTTTGATAATAGCCAATACTAATATAAAAACAGCTCATATACAGTATATGTTTAAATATGTATTTATAATATAATTATATATAATTTTCCATATTGGTTTTTCAGTCAGAATTTTTAGTATCTCTTAATCATCACTGTAACTTCTCCTGCAGACTCTCAGCTGGTACCTGTTATAAACAGAGTTTGCCTACAGATATACTAGTGGTCTGGTGGTTTGCGTGAGCAGGGTGGCCTGAATTACTGTTACAGTCCGCCCCTGTCCTGTCCTGTCCTGTCTATATCAAATTTAATGACAACCCATACAGTAGCTGTTGACACATTTCACTTAAAACCACAAATGCCAACTTCAGAAAAGGTCAGGAGATGTTCACAGTCATTAGGATCCATCCTGCGGGGAACATGAACGTCTGTGCAAAATTCCTTCAAAATCTATTAGATAGTTGGATGTTTCTGGAAGGCAAAGGTGGAGCGGGGGACTTTTCTAGACAGCATGGCTGAAAAGAATGAGGGCAGAGGTTTGTTCTTTTATAAAAGTTACTGTGCATATAAAGCAAAAGCATATCAAGTAGCGAGTGGTATGGAGCATGTAAATGAAGAAGTCTTGAATCGACTAAGGGCTGTTAAGGAAAACTAAGAATCAATAAATATTTGATGGTTTTCTTACATACACTGGATGTAAGTGTGCTAAGATAGCACATTGCACACTCTGCATGTAACAGCTAAAGTGGACAAAAAGCTCATTGATTTTCCTTCAGGCTACAGACAAACCTTGTTAAGTAAGGTCAGGAACTTTGCCATTTGAACTCTTTGATACGCTTGTTTTCCAGGCCATGATACACACACACATAAATACACATATACTTCCTCTCCTGTACTGGTTCTCAAACTTCTCCAAGGTCAAAGCCATGGCCGAATAGGTCTTCTCTTGTAACCACAACCAAAGTGTACAAGTGCTAATGACAAAAATATCAGCCATTATCTCCACAGGGACATAAAGGGTTGTCTCAACAAGAATGGGATTACATACCCTCTGAATCACTGTAGGAGATTTGCTGACCACGAGACCCAAAGCCAGTTTAATGTCCCCTCTAGTGAGAGCTGTTATCCTCTCCTCGTGAACATATATTTTGGTTATGTCTCTTAATGTGTGCTGGGGTTGATGCTGGTCAGGAAATCTCCTGCAGTTTAGAGGATTAGACGCTACAAAGTGCCGCTGGTGGAAAGAAAGAGCTAGCCATTTGAGTGATACAAGTGAATTAAGAGATTAAGATGGTTTAAAAAGACTGATTACAAAACCATAGGGGTTTAGGAATAGAGAGACAAACCTTGAGATGGAATAAATCCCTTGTTCTTTTCTCTAACACGCTAGCTATTATGGAGCCTCACACCAAAAACAACACTAAATCCACCAAAACCTTTTGAACCGATGTGTCTGGGGATTTACCGCTGATGGGACACTTACACAAAAATGACCCAATCAAGATTGCTATCAATGTCTTTTCCAGCCTTTCTATTCATTATCAAGGTGATTTATTAACAATAGTAATTCTCAACAACCACTGGATGGATTGAAATTACGTTTTATATACAAATACTCTTGGTCCCCTGAAGATAAATCCTAAATAATTTGTTCATGCCACCAGGAAAATGAATACGTTCCCATGAGCGTCCGACTCCCCCTTGATATAGCATTAACAGATACCTCCTGAAATCTGCATGTTTTTACATTCAGATTAGTCCATCCATTATTTTATCACTTAACCTTTGAGGGTCACAGAGGGGCGAAGACAATTTCAGCTGACATCGGCCAAGCTGCGGATTATACGACCTGGACAGATCCCTGGATCACACGACTTAAATTTCCATCATACCGTGCGAGTTAATAGTTAATAGGCTACTACACTGAAAGGTTACAATAATCTCCAAAATGTGTAAATAATGCGCACACATCACAAATTTGATTCTATTGCTCTGGACCAAATTTACAGAGGATATACTGTGTGTTTGGACAGTAATAAATCAAACACATGGTGCTGCAGGGATCTTTAAGTGGCAGCTCAAACACTGTTCTCAAAGCAAACAAGAACTTCTCATCACTTCCCGTCTGTGGCCATATTGCCACACTGAAAACTGCTAATATGAAGAGCAACAGTAAACTTTAGCCAACGCCACACTGCCAGAGATTATTCTGGAACAAATCGATCCAAAAGTAGCCTGCCAGCCAGTGCAACTGTGGAAAAGTGTTGAGAAGAAGAACAAACGGAATGAATAAGAAAATGGAAAAAAAAAAAAAAATGGAGAACAGATAGGGGGGAGATAGAAAGTGCTGGCCACTGCAAAGTCTCCAAACAAAGAGGATATGTGAGGCGTGTACCTCAAGCCTTTTTCCCTTACAAGAAGAGCCAGTAAGCACTTTTCTCTGCACTGAAAAGCTAGCTCTCGCTCTTCGTGTCACATCAGCAGTTTTTTAGCGAAGCTCACAAGCACCATATCCAGGTGAGGGGTGTATGTTAAGGATTTCTTCCTTTCCCCTATCAGTCTCTTTCACTCTTACACTCCTCGTCCTCACCCCACCCCCGCCTCCCTGCTTCTCTCATCCTCTGCCAATATGTCTCTCCCTTGTTCTCCCCCTCTTCCTTCTTGCACTTTACAATTCTCTTTCTGTCTCCCTCAAGATGTTTCAAAGCCCATATCACTCCTTTCAGTCTCTTCATCTCCCCCTTTTTTTGCAATCCCCTTTCCCCCAAATTCTCTCATTCTACAGTGTGTGTGCATATGTCTGAGCCCACTACTTTACATTTCAAGTCTACATTTACCCATCGTCCTCTCATGGTATCCAATCAGCAGCTAAAAAAAGATGGTGGCGTTGTACCTGTGTGCTTTGGGCGTTCCTCAGATGCTAGCCATCTATAGTGATGGATATGGATAGCACCAATGCTATCCTTATGGATCATAAAATGTCACCACATGTGGAATAACTGTGTCATTATCTTATTCTGTTATTAAAGATTTATATTTCTTCTTTTTTTCTAATCCTTTTGTCGCAATTTAATGGGTAATCACATTGTGGAAATCTTGTTTACTGATGAAGGACAAACAGAATATGAGCAAATGACTTTAAGCACACACTTAGACAAACACATTCACACATACTGGTAGCAGGGATGTGGACACATGCAAATACTCTCTCTCTCACACACACACGCACGCACAAAGGTCCCTGGGTGGTTGAATAGCAGAGCTATTCATGCGACTGGAACACCCCCGACTGTGAACACCACTTTCCCTAGAAAGTGAAGCTGGGGCACAAATCACATTTTCTGCACAATTAAAGCAGGGTTGTGGCTAAGTGTATCAGAGCCTTGCTCTCTGCAGGAGCCCAGGGAGTCGGCAGCCCCCCACCCCCCATAATGGCAATGTGATGAAGATGGTTTCTCTGTAATTAGTTTCTGAAAGTTCTCATTCAGCAAGCGAGGCCACAGACCAAGCGGCAGAAAAAAGGCCACTTTGTTCTGCAACCCTGCACTTAGTGGACTGCACGAGCCTTCTTTGAAAGGAGGTTGATGACAAATTGTATTGGACATTTGTGTCTGTAAAAATGTATCAAGTGAAGACTGAATGCTTGCACTTTTTTTACTTTTTACACTTATCAGTGTTTTAATCAAAATGGCTTTCCAGTCCGCTTCTTGACAAGAAAATCAGTACACCTTGAACATAGTTATTTTAAGTCTCCTGTTCATTTTGTCGTGTACGTCCTGTAATACAGAGAAAAACCCACAGAAATATCTAAGTAACATATGAATTAAAGCTGACCCATTGCAATGAAGGGAAATATGTATAGTGAATAATGATTAGCCTTAGTGGAATACATATTAACATCACAGTCTTTTTGGGTGCACGTGACACAAGAGTCTTGAAAGTAGTAAATGTGCAACCTGTTACTTTGAGCAAAGTGAATCTGAAGAGAACTTTTACTTTCACTTACAGCAATGAAATGCAACACAATTTGGTTGCATTATCCAATAACCCTGTCCGCTACTGTTACAGTCTGCAAGCAGAGACGATTTATGAATTCAAAGTTTGAGTGTTTTAACACGTGTAAATCAAACTGTGATAGACTCCATTTAGGGGCTAAAGTGCAATCAAGAGGAAGAAGCCCATAATCAGTCAGTAAAATAGCCCTGTTTTCTTTATCATCACAGCTCTGGTTTCTAAAAGGAGCCTTGATGCTGATGGTGGTGAGCGGATATTTGTCAGTAGCCGGAGACAGGGAGATAAAGGAACAGATTGTGGCACTATGATTGGTGTTTTGTCTCCTGTGTGGATAAGAGAAACAGAGCAGAATGTTTTAAGTTTGCTTGATTTGATGATGCGAACCAAAATGGGTCTTTTTGAGCATTATACCTTGGTTTTGATGACAGAAAGTTGTATCATAACTCATTAAAAAGATTCTTCAGCAGCAGAAAAACTTTGGAGCTCTGTAGTTGATACGGTATATTTTCATTTGTATAGATGAGTTCGGAAGTGTTAGATTGTGCTGACCCAATGAACATCAGGAATCATTTTAAGGTGCTGTTTGCCTTCACTTCAGAGACAATGCATGCAACTTTTACCTTACAGAACTATTTGCAGATCATTATTGTCTTCAGTTCAAACCGACACTACTTTGTACTTTACAGAAAACATTTCTGAGCTGACAAATTAAAAGGGAATCTCATACATCTTCAGACAGCATACTCAGATCAACACAGCCACTCAACATGTGCTGCTGGCGATTGTGATGCCAATGCCACCAGCTGCTTGATGAATGTCCCATGTTGCCAACTGTCTGACAACGGGCCAGTGAAGCCATCACCAACAATATGCATGATGAGTGTAGCTTACTAAGATAATTAAGGTAGCAGCGCTCTTTGTAAGCGAGCATGGATGAGGTTTCCAGTCTGATTTAAGATGCTGGATGACTGATGTCATTGGACATTGAAGGGCTGCACTAAGTTCGTGAAGCACTTTGCTTGATGTATTATTGCCTATCAGATCTGTTGGAGAGCAAAGGAAAAAAAAAAAAGGAAAGAGTCTGATATCATCTGTATTTATTGCCTTTGTGTTGCAGGTGAATGCTTGGAATCCAACTGAGGCGGCAGCTGATAGGAAGTCATTATCATCTCTGTTGTGTCTAAATACACAGAAACATTGAAACTGATGCTCAGCAAACTCATAATGATTTATATTTGTGTTTATACAACAGACTGAATCTTCCAGCAAAGACAGACCATGTGATTACACCCCTTGAGATGGGAATGCTACAGGTCTAATTGGCAGCAGTCAATAAAGACTGAGGGATAACATGGGATTCTGCAGTTCAACTGAGAACATATAGGGCTTATTATGAAGCTATACAGCATGCGAAGTGGTATAAGCAAGAGAAACATGATTATTACAGAACTTACTTAAAGCAACATGTGCAGACACTTACAGCCAAACAATAGTCTTGGCATCAGCTTTACAGATAAGCGGCTGGTTTTTGCCTCAGAGAGACAATCAGGCACAGAGGCAGCCGTTTTGGGGAAAAACTAAGTGCACAGATTAGTGATTGACTCCTCACTCCTGTGGGTGAAAGAGGGGGGATTGGACAGGTACAAACTTCTGTGATTGGACACTACAAACCAAGAGAGAGTTGCCCTTTATCTGTAAACTGACCAACAAAGCGAAGGCAGGGAATGTACAATGAGAGGCCCAGAGGTGTAGCTTAACCGATTAGAAGATGACACCAAGCAGATAATCGTTATTTAATTTTGCTTATTGCCTGAGTATGATTATATTGATCTTTGGATTCGAGTTGACCGCGAATCTTAATCTTTTATGGCACATAAAATATTCATAAAAAGAGAAGGGATTGATATTTTAGAAAGAATTGTACAGGAACAGAGGGGAGAATTTAAAAAATATAAATAATTTTAGCACATTTTGCAGCTATAATGGATATTTTAACTTAGAATGTGTCACTTTCATCGTGTCCCTGTGATGAGACCTGGGCTCATGTGAGAGGTAAAGTTACCACCAAGAATGCATTGTCGAAAGCTGCAGCAATATATGCTTGAGTCCAATTTGGTTCTCAATATGACATCTGTGAAGGGGGAGATTAGAGCATGAATCACAAATACTTCCCGCTGCCGCCCGGGGTAGCCCTGAGGAAAATGCATGTGACCCAAGCATGAGGAATTCTCAGGAGCTGTCAGCCGAGATCAAACTCATTTGCAGACCACAAGCTTCGGCGTGCAAACATGGACATGATGGCTGAGATTGGATTGCTGCTCCCTCTTCTCCTTTCCTTATCTACTCGGTAAAGATTTAGAATTCACAACTGCGGAAGCAATGAAAGCCACAGATAATAAAAATCACTAATTATAAAAACTGTATGCACATTGTTACATATGAAAAAAAATATATGTTCCTTCTTGTTTATAATGAGGTTATGGTCCTCTTTTACCACTGTGCCCTCATTAAGAACATTCAAAGTATAATGGAATAAAGAGACCAGGTTTATATTCCCCTTTGTTATGATGACCTCCATGTTTATTTAAGCTTCTGCCCTATTAGCTGCAACCCCGATGACCCAAGAAGAGCCATACACACAAATATGTATGCACGCATTCCTCTTTTGTCATCACGGACAAATAAAGAAATCCACTGGACTGTGTAAATCTACATACAGCATGTGCCTCTGCATTTGTGTGTTTATTCCTTTTAGCTCCACTTGGTCTCTGTGGATGTGTTTGCATGGTACCATCCTACGTCTTCATGCACCACGGGGAGGCCGCAGTTTCTAACCTCTTTACTTTTTAATATTCTCTCATTTCTACCAAGCTAAATCATGTCCTGTATATCCACCTATTCCGAGCGCACACAGCCGCTACGAGGCACACAAGTCCGCCCGGAGAGGATACACAACACACAGCCATGATGGACGGTGTCATAAAGTTGTGACCAAGGCTGTTCTTGAGGCCTGGAGTGGAGATGGTGAGGAGAATGTATGTGACTAGGGAAACTATGATGGCAACACATTGAGAGAGAGAGTAAAAGAGAGTGGGAGAGGGAAGAAGAGGAGCCGTGGCAGAGAGTGTGGGGCTGGTTAGAGCCCGAGGGTTTGGTGATAATCTCAACGCACACTGAGCCCAGAGCGTGGAGCTGGTGGCCCTGGGTTTGAGCCGCTGCTGTGCCTGTCACGTTTCCGCCACCTCCCAGCAGAAATAACCAGCGCTGGCAGAGCTGGTGGCCGGATGCAAGGAGGTGCCAGTGGCTATAACAGCAGATATATCGCTTATGAGATCAGATGTCTGCAGGGCTAGAGGAGCCATGAGAGACTGTGAATGAGAGAGAGAGAGAGAGAAAGAGAGAGAGAAAGAGAGATACAGCATTCGCATCAGGAGGAAATTGCTTTGCTGCCACCAGCCCTTCGGTGGTAAACACAGCGAGTTAGTGTGTGTGGCAGAGAGTGGGTATAATTGTCTTGACATGGACATTGTTTCGATGGACAGAGGGAGTGAGGAGTGAGAAAGGAGGAAAGTAGGGGGGAGTAAGGGGTGGCTGTGAAGTATGGATTCAGGAAATTGGCATGGCGTTCACACAGTGCCTGGGTAAAAGTGACTCAACGGCAAGGGGAGAAAATTGTTTATGAAGCTTTCCATCCCCGAATCTAAACTGAACAGTGCGGGGGGAGGGAGGGAGGAAGAGAGGGAGGGAGGGGGGGGAGCAGATGGGAGAGAAAGAGAGAAAATTGGATGGGAAAGTGTCTTGGGGAGAAGGAGTTGAATAAGAAGGCAGCAAGTGGAATATATGGATTAGAAATTAGATATAGCCCAGAATGGACTGTGAATTTACTGCAGCCTATAGGCTAAAACTACACCAACACAGGACTGTTTTTTTTCTTCCCCTTCCCCTTTTCTCACTTCAGAACCTATGGTTATGCACATAACATTATACACTCTCATAATAATTACTACTATAATTCACAAGCTCAACCATTCAGGCTGAAATTTATGGCACCATCATTTACGGTTACATAAAATGACATTGTATAAAAATGCAATTGTGCAGTATAGGGGCCATTTTGCAACGTGAGAGCCACATTACCTTGGTGACAAACATAATGCTACTCTGTGGCACTGAACCTTGCTGATAAACTGGAACTAAAGAAGATGGTATCGTATTCAAGCAGGAGAAAAAACTTGAAATATTCAGTGTTAATGACTGTTGATACGAATTATGGAGTATATACTGTATTTGTTATTCAAGCTACAAACTGAAAGAACCTTTGAATGTGAATATGAATTTGGTCACTTTTTGCATGAACTAAATCAAAAAATTTGAATTTTCATATGAAACATTTTCAGTAGAAGCCCTCGGCTGAGGTTGATTTGTTAATTTCCACATGTGCAGGCACTATGCTGATGGATTTGATCTGAAACAGCTGTGTCACTGCTCATCAATCACACGCTCAAAGAGAAGCCTCCCTGTCATAGCGCTGCATGTGTACCTGTGCACGCATCCACTTTCTTCCTCCCCCTACTCTCTGCCATCCCCGGATTGTAAAAAAAAAAAAAAAAAAAAAAACCCCAAAAAAAGCAGCCGTGCCAGTTCTGACTGTCTTGAAGGGAACTGGTTAACCAGTGTGCCGGTTTTCCCTTTAGCTGTGGCACGGGGGCCGTGGGGGCTGTGGGGAGATAATCCTGGGCACCGCTGAGTGGAGCAGGCATCAGACACATAGGGAGGAGTGGATTACCCCGACTGGTGGAGATAGCAACAAGCTGGAGGGTTGGGGGTGTGTGTGTGTGTGTGTGTGCGTGTGTGTGTGGGGGGGGGACTGTGGCCCAGATAAGAGTGCAGGAAAAGGAGCAGGGGATAAGACAGGGGAAGAGGAGGAGTCCAGTATTGAGGTGGTAAGCAGAAAGTGGGAGATGAGGATCTGGTGAATAGACCCTGTGGAGGAGGAATGGATTTAGTGAGATATAGCATTTTTCTGTGCGTTTTGTTTTCACTCTTATCTCAGATGCTGAAAACACTTTGGAAGACCTGAATGGAGTTACCGTTCATTTAACTCTTTGATGGTATTAAATGTAATCATTTTCACTAGTTTATTCAAAACTTTAGATGGTCAAACAAACTTCCCTATAGTACATACCGTATGCTTTTTACTTTACCACTAGGCCTTGCTAACCACCGATATATAACGATAGTGATAATAATAATGATGATAATATGAATAAAATAACAATAACGTCAGTTCAGTTCAACTCAATATGCACCATTTTATACCTCAGCTTTTAGAGTTTGTCAATATTCTTTATATCATTCACAGCAAAACCAAATATCGATCATCTCAGTTCTGTGGAAATTGCTACAATGTGATTCATTGATTCAGTTTGCGTTACTGATGCGAAAAATTGGCCTTTAAATGCCATCTCTATTTGACAGGTCTTGGTGTTACCAATATTACTTTAACTATGTGCCTTTATTACACCTCCTCCTACATGTATATGATGTCCCTGCTGTACTCAGTCTTTTATAACCGTGCCATTAGTCTTGTAAAAGCATCATGAGCTATTCTTTACCAGAGAGCTACATTTTGTGTGTGTGTCTCTCTTGAACTCTACTGACCTTAGACAAGCAGCATTTAGAGTGTATTCATAAAACTATGAGTCACTGTCTAGTTATCACTAATGTCTCCTTCAGGCACTCAAAAGACCAAGCCACAAATGTTTTAAAAAAATTAAATTAATTAATTAAATGCAAAACTCAGCTTAGATTGTTTAATTAAAATACAGTTTTCAAATATACCGACTGCAATTTATTAGTATGTTGACAATAAATAAGACTAAACGTTCCCTCTGTTGTTATTTAACAACACACTGAGCCACAATGGACAATAAGGAGTTAACCTACAACCTTCTCCCTCCTTTATACATCATTGATCTTTTCACACTAATTAAAGCATAGGCAGAACTACTTAACCAAGCTAACGAGAACAGGCAAATTCAGCCTTCCTAGCACTGGGAGACCATGGCAATGAAGTACTCTCAACCTGTGTAGAGATAAAGTGAATTTGTGTGGTCTCTGTGTGAGAGAGAGAGAGTGAGAGGGAAAGAGAGCTGAAAATAATTAACCACAATTCAAGTTAAAAAAAACAAAAAAAAACATGAATGAAAGCTATCAAATGTATTAATTCATTTATTTGTCTAAGTAGTATTAGTTTTCTTAATTAAAGACATAGTTTGATATTTTGGAAATCTGCTGTTTACTCCTTTCATAGTGAGATCAAAAAAATAATATCTTAGTTTAACAAGTTTTAATTGCACTGTGAGGTTATCTGGCAAATAACCTGCCTTTAAATGAACTGACTGATTTCCACCATTGTTCAGCCAACTCCTGTGTCACTTCACTGCAAACAGGTTCTGCTAGATGGATGTTTACAGCAGGCGAAGGTGTTCAGCATAGAACATTTGTCAAACAAACTGCGTATAAACTTGGTACAAGACCGGACCAGGTACTGATGCCACCTGGAGGCTTACAGGGCTACACCTCTTATCGTGAACAGTCTACAGAGATGCTCTAGCTTCATTAAAGTGAAATGGAGCAATGCTTCCAGTTCGCCGAGTCCCTCACCTCTATTGTTGCAAATTAGCTATATTCATTAGATATCTAAACAAAAGACACACACAAAGAAGAGTGAGCAGGAGAGTTGGAGGGAGAAAAAGAGCTCCTCGGACACTGCCAAATAGATCTGGGCCGATGTTGATGGCTTTATACTGTTATTGTGCTGTAACTTCCGTTCATACACTCTTAACCAAACCCTACATCAAATGTCACATGAATAAAATCATAAACAATGCAATGATAGAAGTATAGGCCATATTTATGTAACAACCCTTATGGAATAAGAATGAAAATAATCATATTACATTTCTGAGAACTTGTATTATTGATCTTAACTCCCTTACTCCTATCTATAACCACTTCTGACAACTAATGAAAGCAACATGTAAAACAACCCTGTCACTCTACCATCACATAAAGACATTTATGTGAAAAGCACTCCTCTATATGGACTTCTGCTGCGTAAACTTTTAAAATAAAGCAGTCAAATATGTACTGTGGCGCTAACATCTGGGATGTCATTGTTCAGTTGATGTCTCCATTTGTTGGTGTGTTTGTTGGAGCCCATTGGTGATCCTCAAGGAAAACAATTCTGTACTCACTGTGCTTTTGGAAACGTAGAAAGTTCAAACCATCTGTCGAGCTGAGCGAATAGAAGAAGCACGTTCTGGTTCGTGTCCAAAAACACCGGTTTCTCTGGCAAGTCCTCCTGAGCACCTCTGCTGGCGACGTCGGAAGAACACTACGAATAAAATTCACAAACTCTTATTATCTTCATGCCTGTAAGCCATAAATGTTCATATCATTTCCCTTTTCAGGTTTCATACTCGGTAGATGAACGTCTTTCCATGCACATATAGTCAACTAACAAATTTAGCTCATTTAGCAACATTACTGACTGAAAACCACTTTATACATGTCTCACTCACCCATTTCACAGGTTACCCATAATCATAAACCCCCTCGATGAACTGCAGTAATTTATTTAATGTACAAAATCGTGTTTAACAGTATTTTTTTCCATCCAAATCTCTTCCATCAGGTTTTAGTTCTGCCCTCCATCTGGTAGGTTACAATGTTCAATCAATCAATCAATCAATCATTCAATCAATGTCTATTGCAGACAACTGGTCCATATCGACAAAAAATAACTTGACACTGATTGGTTGCTAATGAGTTATTGACACCTGGTTAACCAATAACCTAACAAAAAAGTTCAAAGCAGAGAAATTTCTTCACTCCACGGATATTATGCTCCAAAATGTTTCTGTTTGTCTGGTTTTGTCACGTAAAACTGCTGCGATGTGAGAAATGTCAGAGCATGTGAGAATTAACCAAATGGTAGGTATGTCAGGCAGCTGACATGATGTTTTACAGGAAACTGTGTGTTTACTTTTGTTAATATTGCAGCTTGTGTTGAACAGAAAATCAAATTAACCACTTGGCTTGATTAGTTAAATGATGCTGATTTATTTCCATTCTTTCTTTAGTGAATGATTAGGCTACTTTTACAATGGGACAAAATGAAAGTATTGAAAATGTGGTGGCATGTTGTGCCAAGTGTACATAATGAGAGCAATTGTCTGGACCTCAGACCCTTAGCTTTCAAAGTGCACGCGGCCCCTTGAACAACATTGTTGAATAGCCCTGATTTAAGTAGCCTATTTGTTGACTCTTAGAGAGGGCAGGTGTAAAATCAGGACTTGACCATAGGTGGTCCAATTATAAACTATTGTATAGGTTTTACTATACAATATCACACAGGCGAGCCATAACAGACCTGATATGTTACAATATTAACATGTTAACAAGTGATAGTGAAGGTGACACAAACAGGAGTTGTTTTATACACCGTCAGTGTACGATCTGCAGGGAATTCAGGTCAGCATGCACCAGCTGTGGCGCATGCAGACCAGTAATGCATTTCAGCCACTTAAAAATGCCATTAAACAGAACTTTCTTTTGGCTCTGAGTTTTCTCAACCATTGAACTTCTGTTTAGAAGCAGAAGTTGTTTTGTAACAGAGTCCCACTCACGGCAGCAGTAACAGTCCAATTCTGTGGGCACAGGTTCACAGTTCACTCTGAGATTGGACTCTTTCTTGGACTCCAACTTCTGCTACAGAAGTTTCCCCTCTCTCTGTTTCACTTGTTGTCTCCATGCTTAATATTTAATTGTTGTGGTCATAATTTTATGATCACAGTCATAATTACTAATTTTTATTCTCTTGTGTGTGATGTCTTTTTTTTAAAAAAACCCACTGAGACTCCTACTCAAGCAGCTAATCTGTGGCGTAATACCAGGAGTGGCGTAGGTGCACTTATACGTAGGAATACACGAGTTAAATGGTTGAGAAAATGTAGTGCCAAGTGATAGGTGTGCAGAGAGAAATATAGAAATTCAGCGTCCACTTGATTTGATACTGGCTTTTTAAAAATTTTAGATGGTAGGCTTTTTTCTTTTTAATACTGCGGGTCCCACCACAGCTGTACATTGCTAAGCTTCTAGCCGATAATCCTGCCTACATCTTCAAATTGGCACTAAGCTTTAAAATTGATGGACAGTAAAGAAAACAAATAGGTATTTGTCCTAGTTGTTGAATCTTCCTGTATGGTTTTATTAAAAATAAATACACATTTGCCACTTTTAGTTGTTTGCAGAAGAGTTACAATGTTGTCCGCGCCCTCATCAAAAATATGTGTCAGTGTTTTTGAACATCTGGGCAAAGGAATAGCAACATGGACAGAGGCAGCTGGATAAGTTTAGGTGTAAAACCTCAACGTGCTCTCATCCATTACACTCCTCTATTCAGTAATTCTTAGATCAATTAGAAAAAAGTGAAAGCACAGGCGAAGCAGGGAGCAGCTGAAACGTAACCAGTAACTCATCTGGTGATGCTCACCTAGGGGCATCTGCTAGCCGGGGTAAAATCCCCATACTATGAGGAGTCATGATCAATAATGCATCGGCGTGGATGTGAGGGACGCCGCTCAAAGGCATTTGCTTATCTCAGATGCCAGTTACTGCTTTCATCCCGGAGACATGCCGCGCTCGTGTGTGCGGGGGAGAGTGTGTGTGGGGAGGTCGAGAGAATGCAGTATTTACACACTTCCCATCATGTGTTATTTATTTCACACCTTGATGTTTTCATCTACCCTGTGCCTCTGAGGAAATCAGCACTCATAAAGCAAGAATCAACACAGGACCACAGGACTTTTAAGTCACTCATGCAACTGTCTGTGCTCCTTTTTATCTGTTGTCATAGTTACAGGATCTAATTGCACTGAGCATTTGCTCAACTAAATGCTCAACTTTGCCCAGAGAGGTCAAATAAGAAAATAAAAGACCGGCTGTGACAATAATGAAGTGGTGTATTGTGCTCAGTGGAACAAACCAACAGGTCAGTGCAGTCTCTCAGCAGCTGCGGTTTGGCTTTACTCTCAGTAATCTGAAGTGATCTGACACACAAAAACGCTTTTGTGTGTGCCTGTGTGTGTGTGTGTGTTTTCTTTGTTATTACAGCATACTGACCGGTGTAATTGCTGAGATCTGAATATACAGTGACACACCTGGACACATATTCACAACAGAGCCCAGCAGGGCAAGCAAATGAGCAGGAACACAATCTGACAGGTTGTGAACAGATTCACAGCACTGCCATGTTATCTCCACCTAATTATTTGAAGGCTAAAATGAGGACTAAACTCCTAAAATGAAATTCACCAGATCTCTATAAAACACATGTACCAGCTATGGAAAAAGGAAAAACATATAGGTCCATATGTTTTCTTCATGTGTTTTTCTATGTCCTTCTATAGTGAAAGTAAGTATACCTTCTCCAACATTTTATTTATACTTGTTTGGGAGTCACACAGAGAAACAAATCACCTGGCCAGCTGCTGAGTGAAGTAGTAGGGGAGCAATCAAAGAAGAGATGCAGAAACTATTTCAGCTGCATTTTCAATAGAGTGAGGAAATTGCCAATGCGGCGACTGTGCCAGTATATAAGTTACCAGTGTGAGGGGAGGGAAAGCATTCTGCTAGCTGTGTAAAGACTTTGAGAAACAATGTCTAATCACTTGTGTGTATATAGGCTAACAATTTATGTGGTTGCTTTCAGGAAATGTTTTGATCAACTGTTGATTATTCAAGTGATGTAGAGCACTAGAAGACAAACGTCGTGCTGTATACCTGACATTCATTCGTCATTATGCTCCATTTGTTAATCCCACAGAGTCAGTGAGAAATAAATACAGTAAATTATATGTTGGCTCACACGCATACAGGGGTGTAAGATGATGAGAACAGCTTGAAATTGTATTCATGTGCAACGTTAATGCTCCGTTTTTTGAGTTAGTACACCTTCCCACTGCCAAACTACAAAAACAAACAAATTCACACACTCACAGACACACAAAACAAAACAAAAGACAAATGCACCCTCTTCTGCCCTGAAGCCAAAATGTCCAAAAAGTTGAAGTGTTTTTGAGGAAGACGGTGAACCTCAAGAACCAGACCATTGCATGGCAGCTCACCCACCACTGGGGTGTGTGAGAGTGTGTGTGTGTGGTTGTAAGGCATGATAAAGTGCTTTGTTAAGTGCTTTGCACTGCTCTCAGGCACTATATAAGTGCAGTCCATTTACCATTTACCTGTTAGGAGTGTCTACCAATCACTGTAATCTGAATGGAACTTCAGGAAAATGTTACTCATTATTTTAATCGGTCAGGTTTGGGTCGAGGCCAGAAGAGGCGATAAAAGAGCCAGTAACAAACAACATCACAGGTGAGGTATTCAGACTGGAGAGTTTTCTTTTTTTCTCCTGACAAAAGAACCCTGCCAGCCTGGACTGACACTTGGCTTGTTAATGCCTTCATGGTTTGTTGCCTATAAGCAGTGCAGGCCCGAGGAAAAAGTAGATTAAGAGCCCAATTACACCGGGTATTAACATGTGATCTGTAGCTGGATACGTTATCTGTGTAATGGCATCCGTTACCCAGATAACATATAGCAGGTGTACATAAAGCCTATGTGGCGGCTCAGGGCTCTGCAAACTGTTGTTATGTTGCAGCACTTAGGCAGATGGCGGAAGTTGTTGGGAAAACAAAATGGGTCAATGAAAAAGATGCACTGCACATCTCCTAATGTTTATGCTGGGTTTTCGCTCACGTTTCATTTGTTAAAATGAATTAAAATTCAAAATATTAACATAATAATTTAATAAACTCTAAAAGCTCCTGCAGCCTTGAAAGCTTAATGATCCAGTCATGGTTTTTGGAGGCTGAGCTGTGTTACAGTGTTAGCGAGATGCAGCGTTGCACAGATGTTGCTGCACTGATCAAGTTTAAAATTCAAAGGTTTTGACTCGACTGAACACAAAATATTTTATTTGGAACCGCTGCCAAACAGATTTCTTCTGACTCATCTCTAGTTTCTGTCAGATACGTTTTTTTTTTTTCCAGCGCCTCCGCCCTTGCAGTAACTGAGGAATAAATGTCAGATCATAAATACGGAGCACATGCAAGTTTGATTCTTTATTGTATAGATAACTGACAGTATGTGGCATTGACTCTTGGATAACCTTGTAGATTTGTTCAATAACATTTGTCATTTATGTGTTGTACGAGCACCTGAGACACAAACATACCTTTATTTAATCATAGCCCGATGTGAAACATGGATATCGTATATTTCCTTTTCCTTATGAATAAACCATTCGCCTCACGTCAGGAAACAGCTTCCTCAAACAGGACTTTAAATATTGACTTGAAAAGTTGCAGCGCTGTATAGTTTGAAAATGTTGGCGAAACTCATTTAGTCATTCAGACATGACCAGGCCTTTAACCCCAACCACAGAACGACGACCATTTCTTTAACAACCTGATTTGCATGTGATATTATCATCTTCCTTTACAACAAAGAGACAAGTCGAGACAAAGAGTGATGAACATATGCTACACAGTGCAGTCATCATTTACACTATAGCTGATAAATATATTCATTGATAATGATGTAATGTGTATGTAGAGCTTCAAATGAATAAAAAGGAGGAAGACAGCAGCCGACAAAAAAAAGAAGGATGGAGGCGAAGAGGAGTGAAGGGAGGCGAGAGCTCAGAGGGGAAGAAGAGAGATGACAGATAGATTTAAATAAATCATTGCACCTGTAAGGCCTCCACACACTGCTGTTCACTGTTTACACTGCTGGTTCATTTAGACTTATATACTTGCCTCCATTGAAGTGCTTTTTTAAAAATTTGCCTGCAAAATCCAACACGCTGCCGTTTTGTCACCGGATCCTGACTGTGTCTTTGCTTTTTTTGATGATGCTTGTGACTGCCCCTCTTATTGTGAAAGCAAAGCATCACGTCTGAAATTGGATTTTCACATAGGTGGTCCGCTATCAGTATTTTCACGCAACACATGCACCGACATCCACACACCACCAGCCGCTGTCCGCTGTGGAAAACCCCCTCCTGGATCAGCAAAGTAGAAACACTTTTGGGTAATGCTCCTATTGGACCGGTTCCCCCGTGGCTCCTGCTTCCTGCCCTCACCTCGCTCTGAACTGGTTAATCACATCTCTTAAAGCCAGGCCCAATGAGCCTGGCAGACCGCCCCTGGGGTCCTGCCCGCAGCTCAGAGAATACACACAGGCCTTCATGTTGCGCTGCTTGTGTGTTAAAGTGTCTGCTACATGTATGAGTGTGCGCGCTGTGTTGTGTGTGTGTGTGTGTGTCTGTGGGTTTACGTGTCGGGCTGCTGTGGACAGGATGTGGGGCTGCATGTCGTATTTCGTTTGCCTTGGCCAATGGATAACCTTGCACGCTGTCACACATGCATTCGCACAAGCATTTACACACATACATACACATGCGCATGATTTCATTGCATCCCCTTGGCAATGTTTGGTGAATCAAAACCAAGGTCAGCCAGAGTTCATTGTGCACACAAGCACCCAAAGGACTCAGACAAAACTACACAAACACGCATACACACACACATTTTTTGCCCATTATTTCCATATTTCTACTTGGTCTAAGAGTTTGCAGCCCCTGCAGTCAAATTTCTTAGATGCTGTTCAGCCACAGAGAATAGAGTTTTCACTCTGTTAACTGTATTTTGTATTCAAAGAAATTCATGGGGTGGAGACGGCTGCTCGACTAATGCTCACAAGCAACATAAAGAAAACGATGTAAAATATTCATGCTGCTAAAATAAGGATGGGAGGTACAGTGTAAGCAAATCAGCTAACTTTATTTGCTTTTGGGGCTCGCCTCTGCAAAAGTTTAACTTGATAGCTTGTCTCTATATGCTTAATTGTGCCAGTTAAGTTATGTTAAGTTTCTGGTGTATTAAAAAAAACACAGAGCACAGAGGGGAAGACACAATTTGTATCTGACACTGAGGAAAATGCAAACTTAGCAAAGCATAAACAAAAAGAGGCTTAAAACGCTTAAAGAAATGAGAAGACCAGAAAAAACAACTTATTGAGAAAACAAGCAGCAGAGAATCAGCCAAAGCGAAGGAAAGAGAATGTGGAAGCGCATTGATCAGCGTGGATTCAAGAACAAGCCCGGCTTGCTGGCTCAGTGTGACGTGGGCCTGGGCCCAAATCAGTCAGACAACACCTTTGAAATTCTCAATAGCTTCCTTGTGAATCAGCCGTCCCCCCTTTCACGGCTGCCTGGAGCAGATAACAGGCTCAACTCTGTTAACAATCTCACCTAATAGACTTCTCCCCTGTCAATCACGTTTCAAAATACCAATACAGCCCAGGAGCTCACTCATTCATTCACTCACACATGCAGGGACGCACACACACAAACACACACCCACGCACGCACGCACGCACGAGATACTCGCTCACACATTTGCTTCTCACTTTCTACCTTCTTCGTCTGTCTTTCACTCCCGGGTCAGCTGTCCTTTGAGTCCACTCCACCTGTTCTTGAATTTATTCAGTCAAAAGGACTTGGACAAGTACATGTGAAAGTCCCTCGCAGAACTTTTTCTCCTCAAAGCTGCACAAAACCTTACACAGTCATCTTGTATAACTGTACACAACAGCACAGCTGACCTATTCTAAAATATTGTTTGTGCATATGTACAGTACGTGCTTCTTCGAAATAATGCTTCCTTCATCATCCCACCGACAACATTTTCAGGTACAGTAAATCCCATTCACTGGCAAGCATTAGCGAGGCAGTAAAGCTATACCCCATGCTTTGTAGAATTTTTTTTTTGTTTAAATATAATACATGCGTCTCCCTATCAAATGTTCTGTTGTTATTTAAAGCAGCTTCATACAATACCACAATATCATGTGTCTGCATGGCAGAATACTGAAGGAACAATAGGACGCAACAAAGAAAATAGCAAAATATATGATGCAATTAAATGCAATGCAATGTGATTCAGTAACATGATATGACATGATATGATACAAAGTGATACGGCACCAACATGATACAGTGCAATGTGTGATACAGTGTGATACAATCTGATTACTGGTCCATATAGGCACTGCATGCACAAACAAAGACGGCAATCTAATTTTCTTTGATTAAATGTATGCCTCCCACAGAGGGAAGCAGAGCATACAATTGTTTCTGTGTGTGTATGTGTGAGGAGGTTAGTTTACTCCTCTTGGTGTTTCAAAGGGTGCAAAGCCCCGCTTGCCTTTTCTATCAGCTGGCGCAGTTCTACAGTACCCACACTGCTACGACAGACGGGGCTGGTTTCAAACTGTGCCAGATCCACACACGCTGTGCCACCCTCTGCCCCACCAAACTGCAGAGACCCCGGTGCCCCAGGTGTGCAACTGCGCATTAAGTAGAATTTGGATTAGGGGGCACCGCTGGGGGTATATCCAGGTACCCCCTCATGAAGCACCCCTTGCATTTTGTTTGCATAATAAGCACAGTTACTTCAAGCAAGGTTTTTTCTTCCTGGTGGGTGAGAAGGACAGCACAGTTGTTAAAAAGCCGTGGCCTTAATGCCAAAATCCCTGCGGCACAGTGGCGAAGTAACCAAAGAAGCGGCTGTAACATCCACCAAAAGCTTTTAACAATAATAATCGAGGCTGGAAACTAGAATTTTGCTTGTTGCAATTCATTGTTTCTGTTCCATGAACATTACGTGAAGAAGGCTGAAATTGGTCTCTCTCCTTAGCTTCCCTCTTGCGAAACACAGGAGGCCTTCATATTGATTGTGGGGCTGTTTTTTAGTACTCAGTGAAGCTTGAATGGAGGGATTTAAAAATGTATCTTTCTGCTTTTGAAACCATTCTTAGGGGAAAAACTCTACTTCACTTTGATATCTCCAAACTCAATTTCTTTTATAGCTGCTTTCCCGCACACAATAGCAAGACTCCGACTTTTATATGACAGAATAAACTAGCTACCCTGAATACAAGCCTGTAACATGAGGAGGAACACCTGAGAACATGATTTACATCGTTTTCAAAACACTTGACAGAAAAGAAAATAAGGTCAAGGAGAATAAGCGCATCGGAGTCAGATAATTGGACTTGCACTATGAGTTTCCAACATGCCCACGTCAGTCAGAAACACTTCAAAGTTTCTTGTCATAAACTGAGTCAGTGACTGATCAATGAAATAAACCACCGCAGCTGACTGAACATCAATATATTGCCTGGTTAGAAAATGTTTAAAAGTTTGAACAAGTGCTCACACAATCAAAACCAAGAGGTTGTTTGCTCAAAAGAGTCACAAAATCAATTTGAAGAGCCGAAGTTGATGTTTTGCTGCTCATCAGATTCAGGCTGTATTTGTACGTGATTTGCACATTTACACATCGCTGAAGTGAAGTCACATGGTAGATGCTGCAAATTCCAACAGCCGGCATTGTTGCTGCAGCGCTGGGTTCGATGGGAGACACATTTGTTTTAGCAGTGTAGTTTCTCATTAACACTATTATAAATTATGGCACCATCGTAGAGTAAAATTTGTGTTTGAACAAAAAACTGCTACTACTGTACAAAAAACTCTTAAAACCACTGCCTTATGAGCTCCATGACTCTCACTTGACACCGTGGTGTGAATCATGCACTGAAGTTAAATGCCAGTGAACGCCACATCACTCAGTGGAAGTACTGTAGGTGCAGTCATTTCTTTTTCTAAAGTTCTCACCAAGATGACAGACATGTATCCCACAGGATGTCAGCTACAGTATTTCTGTTCAATATAACTGAATGAGTGCATAATATGCTACGACATGGTGTGTTAAATGGGATACGTAGAGTAGAGGTCAACGGGTACCAAAAGACACAGGTAGAGGGGAAAGCAAGAATATGACCAGTTTATTTATGTAATATTATATTCTATATATCTGAGACTGATGTCCATCTCAACTTCCATGTGCCATTGTACCATTTGAAGAGCCTATTACATACTGTACCAGCTCTTTTGTCCAGAGTGCATGTCTCAGTATGTTATAATTCCCTTTGTACAGTAAGATGAAACTTTGCTGCTGCCAGTTTATCTAAAGGTAAAGCTGAATACATAGGAAACACATATTTTATTGGACAGTTTAACAAGTGCACTGCCTCCGTAGACTGAGACTCCACAGATCTACCACCACATTTCAATAAAAATATATAGATGAATGAAAATGACCAGAGGCAGAGCGGTCTATGTCAGATTTCTGCTTCATTCTTAAAATTATATCACAGATTTCGGATAACAGATGACTTTTACCAAACTCACTTGTCAATAAGATTTTTTGTTTCCCCCCCAGTAAAGTCTATGTAGTTATCCAGCTTGAACCCATAAATTCCCCATACTGTCCCAGGGCACTTTCAGCGTAGCAAACTGGATTTTTTTTCCAGCATCAATGGGCAGACACAAAGAACGGCTCAGTGAACTTGATCAGATAAGGTGTTTTTTCCTCAATTAAGGCATATAATGAGACATAAAGAAATACAATAAGTATGATTTCTCTTCCAGACAGACAGTCAATGTTTGTACTAGTAAGTGTAATGTTTCATTTAAACTCTCAATCTCTGCAAAATCTTGTTATGTCGGCCTCTGTGTTAATGGAATTTGCATTTATTGTTTTGCATCAGCTGTGTATTTGTACCTAGAGTGCATTTCCCTTAATCTTTGTGCTTTCACTGCTGCATGTGCTTTGTCCTCGGGGGCCACCGTACATTAGCCACACAAAATTTTACAAAAACAATGCAGATACTACAATCTCCAGCCACACACACACACACACACCCAAGCAGGCTGATGCACGTTTACACACTGATGCACACAAATATCCACACACACACACACACACACACACACACACACACACACACACACACACACACACACACACAAAACAATCCCCTGCACCCTCTCTCTCTCTCTCTCTCTCTCTCTCTCTCTGTCTCTCTCTCTCTTTTCTGGCAGTTTTGCGTCAGTGCTAAGACCACAGGGACGGTTGACATTTCACTCTGGCTCCGTTTCCATTCCCTGTGATCACAGCCATGCTGCCTCGCCTCCCTTAAAGGTCACCGTTGTTGTTTGTCAAAATCCCAACAAAAACACACCATGCAATGCTCTGTGTGTGTATGTGTGTATGTGTGTGTGTGCGTGCGTGCATGCATGTATGTGTGAGCAGAAAAAGAGGTAAAGTTTGTGTGTTTAACTTATAGGATCTCACAACAAGGGTTGTCAGTCAAATCAAATCAATTTTCTCTCAACTTAATGCTGGACTGTGTGTGTTTGTGTGAGAGAAAGAGCTGCAGGTACACCTGTTTATGTTTTGTGTTATTTTTCGAGTTGTTCAAATCAGCTCAAATCTTTTTATCAGTGTCATATTAGAACAATGAATTCATCTTTTGTGTTATAAATATGATTTCCAAAGCAAATGTTACAGCTATAACGCTGCATAAGACAATGTTGAACTGCTGGTGTACATCTAAGAAACGTGATTGGGTTACTCAAAAAGCAGAAAAGGAGTTGAATCAAATTAAATTAAATTACATTAAAATGAAGAGTGTCTTTTGGCTTCCAGGTGTGTTTGCATTTCCTTTCATGGTGAGCAACTGAACTGACAGCGACCGATAAATAGCAGATAGGCAATTTGCAGCATGTGGATGCAACTGATTACACATAAAGTGTATTAGGATCACCTCGCAAAAACTAATGCTGTCTAGTACAACAGTTTGGAAAATGTACAGTAGTATTATTTATTGTTGTTGAGAGGATTTGCTTTGGCAGTTGGAGGATGTATGTGTGTTCTGTTGTTGAAGCGTACTGCTGAGAGGTGTTTTTGTTATTTAGCTTCTGTAAATGTGACAAAAGAGTAGACACACCAGGACACCTTAGTGGGTGTCACAGATTTTATGTACAGTATGAAATTAAAAGTATGAATCAAGCAGCAGCTGTTTCTTAGTGACAAAAAAAGCAAAGACAACACAAACTTTAGGCTATGTGGCAGCAGTGACAAACAAAGTCTCATCACTGTATTGCAAGCTAGGAAACACAGTTCATGCCGTACAATATTGCACACACCTGTCTGGATTATAGACTGATGACACCATTTTGCATCTGCATGAGCTAGAACCAGTTGACACTAACCAGTATGCAAATGTGACACAAAGACGAACCCAAACTGTTTATTATTGCAACCTCAATTTAGCTCAATGACCATACAAGGTCTAGTCATGCACTGTTTTGACCTATAGTCTTGTTTCTTGTTAATGTTGAGCATGAAGTACACTCAATTGATCAACGCCAGTGTCAGGGGACATGCAACGTGTGTAGTAACATGATCATCTGCAGCACCCAGACTAAAGTAACAGCTGTTTGGTTTCAAATCACTAATTACTCTTAGCAAAGGCTATGCAGTGCAAAGAAAAAAAAGTAAGTACAACTATTATTTGCTTTTCTAGTGTGGACATGGTGTCTAGAGACCAAAAGATTTTTACAAAATACAAAATATGAGTGAATGTCCCTTAAATTTAACAATAGGCTACACTGTGGATGTTTTACCCGTAGATTGGAGCACATTTATGCAGTACAGCTCTCCTGCTTCTAGATAAAGAGATGAAAATATAGCAAGTGTCTGTTTCATAAAAGGCTATGAACATTTGACCATACTTTTCCACAAGATTAATTAGTTTGTTTATTCCAGTCTGCAACTGTGTTTGCTGTTCTAATGATTATTGTCTAAATGGGTGGAGGTTATTGGTGTTAACATATTGTTTATGTTGTGTGTTATTGCAGCTTAAACCCTACTGCACATGTTAACTTAATATGGAGGAAAGATACAGAAAAATCTGATTTAGGAGTTGTTGCTCAGTTAATATGAAATGTGTGTATTCACTGTGATTAATGAATATTGTCTTTTCTAAATTCCAACTTCAGAATATATCATATCCTTTGGAGTTAAAGTGGTATTCCGGCGTAAGTTTAACCCATGGTCCAACGCACCGTAACACTGAGTTAGACCCCCCCCCCCCCTCCTCGAGAGATGAAGTCTGCTAACCACTAGCTTCTCTAATTAGCAACATTAGCAATAACCGCACCATAACAAACAGCGCAGTATACGGATCCACGCGCAACGGACCAAACAGCCACTTACAGCCACAAATAATGCTCAGAACAGCACCAAACATCATCAACAGTACAAACAGGGTCCCAGCACATAATACGAGGCATCAAACGTCTGTTAGCTTAGCCTGGTTTCTATTGAAATGAGACGAAAACAACTCACCCACTCTGCTCCAGTTGTACGCTATGCAGTAACTTTCCGTGTCCAGCACAGAGTCCAGGCACTGACTACCCAGTCCGTGGCCGACCGGCAGCAAACACATCTGGTTTCAGGCACTGACCACTTGATTCCCCGAGGTCCAGCATTTAGACTCCACCGGCTCTCTCCCTCTGTCGCTTTTGCCTCCATTTCCAGGACGTAGCCTCCACCGCAGCGCTCCCTCTTTCACTTTTCTCCTCCATTTCCTTCAGCTTGTCTTCAGCAAACTGATAGTGGCGCCCATCGAAATTAAACCCTGAACCCTGTTTGTAATGTTGATGACGTTTTGTGCTGTTGAGCATTATTTGTGGCTACAAGTGGCTGTTTTATCGGTTGCGCGTGGATCCGTATACTGTGCTGTTTGTTATGGTGCGACCATTGCTAAAGTTGCTACAACTAGAGAAGCTAGCGGTTAGCAGACTTCATCTCTTGAGGGGGGTCTGTCACTTTAAATAATCATGTACCACTCCCTGTGCCCTTCTAAAATAAGATTTGTAGGAATTTGTACTCCATGCTTGTTTCAAATATTCCTCCAAAATCAAGTATAGAGACATTTACAATATAAACAGAAAGTGAAACTTTTAACAATAATAATAATTTTCTTTGAAAGGGGACATTACAAAAAAGAAATAAATGAATGAAAAGTACACGGAGCGAAGCAAAAACACTAGAAACAGAATCAGTTTCTTGCAAATAAATGATGATGGTTGAGAGATTTAATTAATACTTTTTGGAGTAGTGGTAAATTAGTTTGCATTTCTAATAGCACTCTATCTTTTTGCAGGGGTTCCTGCTGTGTGC
Source organism: Decapterus maruadsi (assembly GCA_030347415.2). Lineage (NCBI taxonomy): Eukaryota > Metazoa > Chordata > Actinopteri > Carangiformes > Carangidae > Decapterus > Decapterus maruadsi. The sequence continues at coordinate 7,208,552 of CM064896.1, read as the reverse complement.
TCAGTTGTAGTAGCCTTAGGCATTTAGGATCTGGGTAACATAGGCCTACTTTTTTTTTTTTTCTCCTGCATACTTTCTCCTCAAACCTGGGGGGAAATAGGAAATACCAGTCTAATATGACTTTATATTCCCTGGTATTTAATGTTCAACATTTCTCATCCAACACAAAGGGAGGGTCTTTATTTGATTTAAGGTATTTGGGATGTTGTCAAAAGTATGATATTGTTTGTGTGGAGAATGTTCTCGTTAGAACTGCCATGCACAATCACATTTCCTTCCAACACTATGATTTAAGCCCAATGATGATTGCACATGGTTTTTTCTTGCAGAGAGAGGGAGAGAGAGAAAGAGAGAGAGAGGAAGACAACTCAGCCCAAATTGCCTTTAAAAAAAATGAAGAAGGAAAAAAAAAACAATTCAGATGAATGATTGACACAGTAACCAATTCATCACAATGAGAGATGGCGGAAGGTATCTGACAACCAAAAACACTGAAAGTAAACACACTGCGTTTGCACACAGACACTGACGTACTCGAGTGCAGAAATACACGCGCGCGCGGACACACACCCAAACATGAAAGTAGTTCAATAGCTATTACAGTGTAGCTTTGCAGGAATTTGTATCAAATGATTGGTGGGATCTGCTGCAAGCAACAAAAAAAAAGAAAGAGTTGCAGCTGCTGTGGTTGTGTGCGATTGTGTGATAGGCTATGTGTGTTTGTGTTTGTTCACGCATGTAGCAGCAATTTTGTGTGTCTCTTTGAACGTGCAAGTGCCCTCCATCTCTCCTCCCCCTCTGTCGCTCACGTCCATAGCCATTAGTGAGGCGGCCGTTGAGGCTGCCTTGTTTTGACAGATGCTCACTCTGTCCAAATGCATCTCTGAGGATGTTATGGCGCTTGTCACACTCCCCCCCCTCCCTTTCTCTTTCTCTCCCTCTCTATTTCCTCCCCTCTCTTCTTTACTCAGTCTCACTAGTCTTTTTGGTCCATGCATGGCTTCCAATACACTGTATTCGATCCACTCTTGGCACAAGTATTAATAATACTATTCAGTGCCTGCATGCATTTACACCCGCTGTCTTTATGCCTTGTCCCTTCAGTGGTGACAAGTCAAGTTTAACACTGGGAGCACTGAGCACCTCCCAGTGGCTCCCGCAGTGGCTGCTGGGAGCCACTGGATCTCTCGAGGGTGGGGTTTCAAAGTTGTAGGAGGAGGAAGAGGGTGGAGATGAGATGAGGCCATTCAAAGACCGACTTCAGTCATGATGTCACACCCCTCCCTAACCTATAAGGACTCGATGATGTCTCAAAGTGAGCTTGGGGACTCCCAGGGTCTTTGAAGATGTTACTGTGGGCCACTAGCAACAAAGGGAATAATTTATCCTCACTATAATTCATCCATCCAAAAGTAGAACAATGACTATGTATGACTATTTCGGTCATGGGGTTCAAACTGTCCTAAGTAATTTGTGTTAGTTTTGGGTCCTTGATGTAAACAAGTTTGAGAACCACTGGTTGAGACACATTGCGACAAGCAAATTTGGGATGAAAAGTAAAAATACAGGCATGAAATTCACAAATTATTTCAGTGGGGGTGATGGATACACTTGATGAAAAGATTGCCTTTTGAACTGACTGCAACACTGGGGCGGTTTGCCCTGATTACAGCAAATCCAAGTGAATGTTTAATTTTAGTCTGGAGTTTCATAGTTAAAAAATATTATTAAAATTATGTTTTTTTCTGCCTAAAGGTTTCTTTCAGAATCCGAAAATCATTCATGACAGCAAACCAGTTGCAAAACAACATTCATTTACACTCCAAGATAGATAATTTCTCCATCAGATTTCCAGCTATACGCCACACATTTGTACCACACCCCAGGAATTACATTAAGGTTGTGTGGTTCATGCAATCACACAAATGCACAAATATCCAAGTCAAACTCCCCATGGCTTATAGATCCATGCTTATGACCCTTTCCATCATTCAGCCTTCTCTCCCACTAAATCATGCATGCAAGTCTAAAAACATGCCAGTTGCCCCATACACATGCATCAATTTATGTGTTTGCCCTGGAGGGAGCAGAATGTGTTTGGAGGGAAGTTTGTTAGAAGTCAGCCTTAACCTGTACCCTCTTCGGTCCATGTATCTCTTCTACATGCTTCTAGCCAGGCGAAGGTGACCTTGCCCTGAGGACTGAGAGCCACAGAGCTGCATCTTCTCCCCGCCGCCCTCCCAGCCGCGGCTTCACCGTGGTGACTTAAGAGAGGGGAGAGGATGTCTGTGACTTTCTCTCTGAGTGCCTCTGTGAGTGTGAGAGTGTGTGTGTAAATAAGAGTTGGCCAGGCTTCAGGAGGACTGAATCACACCGTCTGGGCTCTTCACTGGATGGACAGGGCTTGGCTTAGGGCTGAGAGGGTCCTTTACGCCTCAACACACACTCTCCCAGGTCTGTACACTCTTCTCGATCCACCTCACAAATGGTGGTGTGATGAAAGGAGACATGCCAATACATCCAAGATTTCAGAGAGAGAGAGAGGGAGAGGGAGAGAGAGGAAAAGTAGGAGAAGAGATGAAAGTGAAAAATGTCTAAGAATGCATGTGCGTGTGTGTGTGTCTGTGTGTGTACAAGATTGTATGTGCACAACGAGACAGGAATTGCAAACATTGTACTCCAGACAGTGAGTACAAGGGAACAATGAATCACCTTGAGGACAAGTGGGTGAAAATAAAGAGAGATAGAAGCTGAAGTGACTCCATGTCCACAGTTAACGGTGTATTTTCCTCCACCTTGCCAAGGAAGTGACTGTTAGACCAAGCGCGGACCGAGGGATGGGGACGGTGTGGGGAATAAGGGGTGGAGGGAGCAAAAATGAAAAGGTTGGGGTCAACTTCATCTCTGCGCTCATATTCTCCACTCTATCTCACCTCAATCTGGCCAATACAGACTCAGACCTGGCCCCGGAAAGTTTTCCCATTCAGATTCCAAAAAACCAATCTGGTGAACTCCATTTCCGTTTCCCTGCAGCTGACCGCAAATAGTTCTCGCGGGCAGTTGAGTTCAATGTGTCGCATCAAAACACTGTTTACAGAAGCCCCTGAAAGGCTTTTTTTTTCTCCGTTGGGGCCCTGCTTTCTTAACACCCGTGTCCCTATCTGAACCATGTGCTGTCAGTAGGGATATTAGATGTAATATGAGCATTACACTGGGGAAGTGTAGTTGTTAAACCACATCCTCAGAGAGAGAAGACTGAAGTTTATATTACAAGGACATATGAGTTGTTCTCCTTCTCTTGTACCTCAGAGGCAACACCGATGGAAACAGGCTTTTTTTTGCGTTTTTGCTCAAAAATGAGAAGATACAGTACATTTTTTCCCATATAAATACTGTATGATAGTTACTACAGTAGCAACAATACTAAGCTAGGTTAGCTTAGCAAAAGCCTGTCCATATCCAAAGGAAATAGTCCATAAGCAACCTTACTAATTAACTCTCCATAGCTAATTTGTTTAATTATATAATTAAACAAATTATATGGTAGTATCAATATCCACCGGCTTACAGTCAGAAAACTAATTAACATCACTCACAGAATATAATAGAACAACCAAGATGTGGTATAAAAAAAGTAGAGGAAACATAACACAAAGAGAGATACACAAAAAACACACAAAAGAGCATGAAAAGAGATACACGCATCAAACGGACCAGAGAAAAACAGAACATATGAAAGAGAAATGAAAAGTTAACGGTTAGCAACATACAGCCACACTCAGGGATATATACTTCTATTTCGTCTGTCTACCTCCTGGCCTTTCCCAGAATGCTTTGCTGTGATGGGTGACTTTATCCGCATTCCAATCCCAGCACACGCCTCTCGGAGGAGCGGCGATGTCACTGGAACATAGAGGAATAGAAATCAAATCTGTTTGAACTGAGAGTGAGCGAGGGAGAGCGCGCCAGAGGACAAGGCAGTGATAACGGATAAAAGAGGAGGGGGAGTAAAAGAATGATATTTGAATTATGTAACTCAGCTCAGGGATGATTTGGACGATTCCACCGTTGACACCAACATCATTTCTCATTACCTGAGAGCTGTGTGTGCCCGGCGCTTTGCCTTGTCCCGTGAGTCATCTCACACTCCGCTATCAGAGAGCGAGAGAGAGAGAGAGACGGAGAAAAGGAGCAGAAGGAGGTGAGATGTTTGGGAGACGAGGGACAGGAAGGCTGAAAACACACATTTGTTCAAACCAGAAACATATAAAGCAGGGTGTTCGCATACTTAAATTGCTACAGAAGATTGACTGTGTTCACAGGTATTTTACATACTGTACTGTACCCTGCCTCGTACACACATCAACCGGCTGCACATAAAAGACAGAGTATTATGCATGCGTGTGTAATAGGGTTGTAAACGATAAACCGATGCGACCGGATATTCGGTTTAACAAGTGAGAGATTCGGCTGTATCGGTAGCAGCCTCCTGAATCGATACAAATTAGCCATGAATTCTTAGATGAATCGGTTGTAGCGTCATGAATCGGTTATCGCTATGGGCTAGAGTGCCTAGCCGTTAGCGGTCTCTTTAATAACTCATAAATCAATCAGCAGGCCAAATAAAAACTATTTTTTTCAGCGAATATCTTAGTTACAACACGATTCGCTAACTGGAGTAGTTTCATGTTGTATCCGATGACAGGAGGGAGGGGGGGTTAACAGATGACGCCCTGATGTTAGCTTTGCTGCTGCTGTTAGTAGCACACTCCCCATCCAGGAGCTGCTCCTGTGTCTGCTGCTGCTACAGTCAGAAAACCTGCTCCAAACTGCGGGTGTTGAACACCGGACCCGACGTGGAAGCATAGACTTTTGATAACTCTAAACCCGGCTGAAAAAAAGCAGCCGTGATCGCCGTGACGATGACGACAACTACGTTTTGACGGCAATGTTGTGAGACGAGCGTTAGCTGCTGTTAGCCACTGCCTGTAGCTCAGCTTGTTAGCTTCATCAGAGACATGGCTGATAAACAAACGGAGCGATAATCTTTTATACAGTCTATGCTCTGTATGCGCTGGTCTTGTTGCTACGGTAACCTCGCTCTGACACAGCAAGGAGTTGGTGCTGAACCTAGAACTGGTGCTAAGCAGCACTGGCTCTGAACAGCACCTGAACCAGCTGGGTGGAAAAGGGGTCGCATGGCTAATTTACATAAACTCTTACAGATACTGGTCCATGTCTAAATATAAATACATTGACATGTGATCTTGTTATTCTTTTTTCCTTTTTTTTATTTCTTTTTTGCCAGTGCTTTAAAGCAACAATGCTTGGAGATATGTGGTCTTTTATATATTTGAAAAGAAAATATTGTGCTGTAGAATGGTAGTCACTTTCATAGAATTGGCTTCTTGATCTACAACAGATATTAACCGAAAATCGAATCGTCCTACACTGAATCGAATCGAATCGAATCGGTCTGTAATAAAAGGGTATCGTTTTTGAATCGAATCGTTATCTGTGTATCTAGATTCGAATCGAATCGTTTATCACAAAGAGATGTGCAACCCTAGTGTGTAACATCACTGAAGTATGTCCCTGCAGAACGGATGCATCATTGTCTCACCTGCTTTGTGTTGATTTCAGACAAAAAAGTACAGAGGAGAACCCTTTTTTTATTCTAAACTGTGCACGTGCCCACACATTTTGCCGTCAGGATGATGTTAATGGGTTGAAATCAATGCCCAATCAATATCTCCTGAGAATTCGACTTGGGATAAATTGCACTGTATAACTTTGAGCGACTGGTGATGAATGTTCCAGATTTTCCAACTGGCATTTAGCAGAAGCTATACGTGAAAGACCGGATAGCAAAATGGATGCTGCTCCTAATAAAAAAGGAAAGGCTCCCTGCACGCTGTAGAGGAGACATTATCCAAAGTCAACCCTATAATGGTACTGATGTTCAGCCTCTTTGTTTGAGCTGTTTTAGTTGTCAGTGTGACAAAGCAACGCCACATAAACAGAAATATATCATCGCTGGATAAATAGTTCCAAAATGTGCTCAGTTATGAACTGATTTAATAAGTACTGTTACCTGTAGTCTCCAGCATTAAGGCTAAAAAAAAGAAAACAGCCTTACAATAAAGGGTAACACCTCCAATTTTTACACATCACAGCTCGTTGGCAGGTGTTAATGTGTACACCTGCATATGTGAAAAAAGCTCTAAAGCCTTAAGTGGCTCCAGAGGGGCGGATCTGAGTCAACATTATTTGTGGGTGTAGACTGAAAGTTTGAGAATGGAGGTTATAGGAAGGCTACTTCAGCTGCTGAATCTCTGACAGAGCTGTCTGCAGTCGAGTTGATTTGTGGGTAATATAGCCAGGTTTTGACAAGGAAAAAGGAAAAAAAAAGACTTAGTGACACTTGTTTGTAAGGTAATGTTAGGTAAGCCACTGCAGCACAGTTACATATGAAAGTAATGTGGCAGCAGGATTGTATGCTTAAATATATTTGACTGGCATATTTGCATTGTGTTTTGACAGAATATGCGCCAGGTCATTCATTTTAATCCAGGATGTCCCTGCATTAAAATGAATGAGGGGGAGTCTCATTGTCTTCCAAAATGCGGATTTACTGATTGTTTTACCACCAAAATTTGCACTGTATATTATAGTGTATCCAATTTGCATATTGTGATCTTGAATAGCCATATTGTTTTAAGTTCTCAAAAACCAGCCACAAAGCATGTTTTCATGTGATCTCTGAGTTCTGTAATTATGTCACATGTATTCTTTAATCCATTACTCCTCATTTCTAGCCATTACCCTTGTGTTAGACATCATTAAACAAAAAATAAGAGGCACCATTAGCTGTTGCTCCTCAGCTTTGTTGTGTTTAGTGGCCTTTGAAGGGCAGTAGTGATACATCACGAGCTCAGTGGGCTGATTTTAAATGAAAGCATGTTCGGCAACATATCACTGCGATGACATTCTCGAGGCTTTTTGTGTTGAAGACTGTTGAAGGTTTTGTTTTAGGCTGGGAATTGTTAGAGTTGTGGACAAGGGAGTTTTCTCTTCCCAGCACACACACTTACACTCAACATGCTTGACTTGTGCCAGTCTTCTCCTCTGCACTGTGTCTGTGTGGGGGTGGTTGGTTGGTTGGTGCATGGCACATTGCTTAAAATAGACATTCGCTCTCTTTGCAAGAGGAGGTTGACAAAGGAGTGAGCGGGAATGAAAGCACATCAGGGAGCGAGAGAGTGTGACAGAGAGAGAAAGACAAAGAAAGAAAGAAAAAGAAAGAAAGAAAGAAAGAAAGAAATCTACCTCTGCACCAAACTAGTACTCAAAGGAAACAAACACACACATCTGTGTGAGGTTTGAAATGGAGCCGGAGAAGGATAATGAATATTTCAGGTGAGGGGAATGAGGCAGTTTTCCAGGAAAGTAAATGGGGACAGGTGCAGCGGCGGCAGCAGCAGAGATGTAGCACAGATGACAGGCACAAAGCCACAACCCATGATACTGTACTTGTTCAATCGGATGTAAAAGGAACATCTGTACAATATCTATAGATTAGAATCCAGTCAGCATCGACAGGCTGAACAGACCAGATATCATATCAGCTTTTCACCAAATCCTTACTCTGATTATATAGCTCCCATAGTGAATCTCAACTAAAAAAGACAACATGAAACAGTTATTTAAATGTGTCTTACTGTGATCATCACTGGCACCAACGTGGACAATTTTTTTTTCTTTTTGTAAAAGATATCAGACATGTAAGGTAAAACACGATTAATCACATGCTACATATTGACATCAAAGACTGGTTGGGTCTTTGTCAGATGGAGCTCAACTTGAGATGACTTTGAAAGAAAGAGAAAAAAAAAAGTGAAAATGAATCACGCTTTACTCTGGATGGATGTTAGCACATTCCGTCATTGTTAATCTCAACTCGCCAACGCCTGAAGTTGAGCAGTCAGCAGAATGGAGCTGGCTTGTGTGTCATCTCTCTCTCTCTATCCCCCCCTCCTCCCCCAGCGGCACACATCTTCCTAGTGCTTAAGATAAGTGACAAGACATCAGAGCCAAAGAAGTGCTTTAATGCCAAGAGAAAACTCTGTGCCCGTGCGTGGGTGGACGCCTTGTTGAGTGTGTGCATGCGCATGTGTGTGTATACACATGTGTTACCACGGGGGGTTGAGTATTCAGATGCATACTACATCACTCTATCTCAGTGTGAGTGTACACATGTTTGCCTCTACTGTACATTTCTGCACAAATACCAGTGTGTGTGTGTGTGTGTGTGTGTGTGTGTGTGTGCCCCTTTCTTCTTGGTAAGGTTATCCATCACTCCAAGCATCAGATGACATCACCACCGACCCCCATCCTGCAACTCTTACCCTTCCACCCACCCCACATTCTCCACTCTGATGGGTTGGCCGGGTGCCAGGACCAACCTTCCTCCTCCTCCTCCTCCTCCTCCTCTTTCTCCTCCTCCTCCTCCTCCTCCTCCTTTCCTCCTGTCCTGCATTTAACTCAACTGTGCTGCTGTAGCAAGAAGTGCTGAATCATCACCACTGGCCACAGTATATACAAGGCTGACACGGGTCAGGTGTGGGGTGGAGTAGTCCGTGCCTGTGCGGGTGCATACCTACTGCATATATGAGGTGGTGGATCTGTAATCAATACAGTGACAACCCCCTCCACCCCCCCCCCGCCCCCATACTCTTGTAAGGCCGTAGCTGCGTTAATGAACTGTGATCCACAGGGGGTACATTATGACAGCCACTAACTTTATTATTAAGATCCCCACTGCAGCCCAGGGAGAGAATTGTGGCTTAAAGTGAACCCTTAATGGACGCGCTTTTTTTTTTTTTTTCCATTCCCCTAGTAATGTGAACTTATGTTCTGGACAGTGGGTCTTAATTGCCAATCAATGTAAGGGGAGGTGTTGTGAACACTGGGAGGGATTTTTCTCTTTTTTAATCCTGCACTGAGTTCAGCTTGCGACCACTGGACCTTGATGGAAGAACCCACTAACCTCCGGGAGTAAAAAAAAAAAAAAAACGTTATTACTTTTCTTCTATTTGAGCCATAACACACTTCCACACATAACGTGAGTTGAGCGCAGTGATATGTCACCACATAAAGGCTCTAAAACAAAGCCTACCCAGAAAACTAAACCCTTAAATCATGGTCTCTGTGTCACAATTACACTGGCATGATAGAAAACATATTTCAGAGACAATGTTGCTGTAAATCTCAGTAACATGCAGTGACACTGCCTGTGTTGCCAGGTGATGGTGAAGCTACACAACAGACATTTGCGGCTGACTGCTACTTATAAATAGTTACTGTCCTGTTTTCAGGTTCTTTTCTGCAATTATATACTGACATACCACTACTATTCATTTGTCATTGTGTTGTATATCTTGCATATATCATAATTATATTCATGTCTGCCCTGTGTTATTAATAATCACTCCGTTTATGGTTATATGTCAAAATGCACTTTGCTGCATTGTTACTTATTGTGCAAAATAACATCAGCATGAAATCTAATCGCACTGAATCTAATACAGTACAGTAGAATAGTTCAAGTGCAGCATGTTTGTATAAACAATGCTATTGCTAATGCACCAGATATAATGCTGTATCTTTATAGCTTTATTTCACTTTAGCCAAGTCGCTATAATAAGTAAATTTAGGCATTGTTGTATTCTTAAAAAATAAATCCTCTAGCAACTCAATTAAGCACCACATTATCTTTTCTCCAAATAACAGGTATATGTTTTAACTCAATAGTGAGTGTTTGGAAAGTGCTGAGCTAGACCCATTCTCTGTCCCTTATTTTCTCTTACAAATATTACCAAATACAAAACACTTTAATTTGAATTATATAATCTGTGACTAATGCTTTCCTTTCTTGTGGAATATTAATAATGCATTTGCATTTTGCCCTCCACAAATGGTGTTTAGGATTTTATGAATTCAAATTGAGTTGCAGGTTGTTGTTGTTTTTTTTTCGCCTTTTGCAAAGACCTTTTTCATAATTGGAGCAGATGTGACGATTTCCATATACTGTATATTATTATACACATATGATGCTGCACTTTCTCTTTTTAAATACCCAAGCACATAAATTAATGTGTTTATCAAAGCGGTGAGGGCTTCTCAGTTAAGCTGTCGCTGAAAAGAAGGATGTTAAGAGGCAGGAAACACACAGGGGGATATGACATTTCATTTATATGCAGAAATATGAGTCTAAATGTATTTCACCCAAAATACTCTGAACACTGCGTGCACAGCACTTATATCACTTTTTTTTTTTTAGATATTATGAGGTTCCTGACCTTATAGATATGGTTGTTTGAGAGAAAGTTTGCTTCCCTCTCATTTGGTATTCAGCAGTGTTGTTGGTGTTGTTCAGGTTGAAAATTTTAATTTGATGAGTGGCGACAAGGTGCTAACACCTTGCTGAAATGGGCTGTCCAAACAAGGTTTAAAATATCAAGCAGCATACACAATTGCTTACTGATTCCCACGTGTCCCCAATCATAATAGGGTGGTTGCATTCCATATTATGTTTATAATTACAACCGTCACGGCACATTAACTTAGTCACTGTTGATGAAATTAATATCAGAAAATAAGTATGGCCGTTGTAAAAGTGTAATGTAGGGTTTGCATTTGATTCAATGTACAGCATATTTCTGACTGACTTGGATGGATGGATTTTTCCCATCTTGTCTATGGAAAGTAAAACTGAGTTAATATACAGTAACTGCTCAGTGTGTGATTATAGATCTATATATCAGATTTGCTTGAGCCACACGAAATATTGCTTGTATACCTCCGAGATTCATCACAGACCTTATCCAACATGCACAAAAGTAGAAACCAGCACTGAGCCTGAAGTTGACTTGCTGATAGAGGTGTTTGTCTTTCCAGCCCATTACAGAAGAACCTGTTTGGAGAAATCTACTAGAAGCAAAACAATTTGTGAAGAACCTCATTTCATAACTTAATGGGCCATATCATTACATTGATTCTTGATTTGCTCACACACTGAACTGTTCTCTCATGGTTCAGTTGACATGATTGCACACAACAAAGAGAAAAATGTGGAATGTGGAAATGGTTTGCACTTGTCCATTGAAATGTGTTGCTGTCTATTCTGCTCACAATTTGTATTTCTACATGTAAACTCCATTCATCTGGTCATCCAGTGACATTCGCTGCAGTGTGATATAAAGGGCACTTATGTGATGCTTTAATGTGAATTTGTCCGATCTACAGTTTACACGTGTCCTGGCTTTTGCGTGTGCGTGCATGACCGTGTGCATAAAGTGTATGGTAGTCTACATATGTATACACATGTGCAAAATGACCTCAGTCAGTGGCGTCCAGCTGCCCCTGCAGCATGTTGCATGATGGGTGTGTGGAGTCAGTCTGGTCAGGAGAGCAGCAGCTGTTTTGCGGTCTGGTCTACTTCTTCAGAGGAAGCCATATGTGGGTATGACCGGCCAAGCTGTTCAGGGGTCACACAAGAATAAACCCTTCATACGGTCATAAGCAAACAGATACCACAGTCACTAAGGCGGCAAATTGTATACAATATCTTAAAGGTATGATATTTAAGAAGAATCACAATAATCTGGACTGTGCAGCCGTAAGCTTTGTTAATTAAAGATGGATTTTGCAGGGATTTTCTCGATATGTGTTCTTGCATTAAATCAAATGTTTCTATGAATTGTCAAACCTAGAGAACTGTAATCAAGGTAATGTTGTCTGTCAGTGGCATCATATCTCCTTTATGCATGTGTTAGTGTTGCAGTGGCTGAGCAAACGCTAGCGACAGCTCGGCTTCCAGCTGGTCCTGTATTAAACAGTGTCTCATTGCCACTCAGCAGGGAAAAAAAACAAAACAACTTTGCTAGTTATTTTCTACAAACTAACCACAAAATACAATGTGATACAGAGAACTATGAAAGTTTGAAAGAGAAAAGTTTTATTTGCAATGAAATGCCTGGTAGGATGCGTCTCTGGCTGTGCAAATTTATATGAATCTCAACAGTAAACAGGATCCCAATCATCAGTAACTGTTAGCTGGATTGTAGGGCATTAAAAGAAAAGAAACTGAACTTGCTTTTCTAATTAAAAATGTATGTGGCTAATGCAAATGCCAAAATGTAACAGTAAGCAAAGTTTAATGCTCAGTGAAGCCTATTATCTTCACAGTGTACACATAAAGCAAGTTAAAACAAGAAAAAAAACAACAACTAAACACTGAGTAGAGTCACAGCTTAGTTGTGGGGGTGTCATTTTGATGTTCTGCTAGGGATTAGACTATTTCATGTAAGTCCCATAGCAGTGAATGATTTATTAGTGGAACAGTATGTGACAGCCTTGCTTATCCTAAAAAGTCAGTGCTTCTATTGTGGTGCAATATTAAAATGCACTTCATAAAAGCCGCCACGTTAAAGGACTCTGAGAAAGAGGCAGAAAGCTCTGGACTCTACATTCCGGCAATAAAATCATCTCCTGCCTCAAGTCATTTCATAAAATGGCAGCGATAAAGAGATAGACTGCTCTTTATTGTTTTTAGATTGCGGGCACTTTGCGAACTCTCCTCGCCTGTGTCTAGAATAATGTAAATATTTCACAGCTATGTGCCTGCTAATACATAAAACAGATATATAAGTCCAATAAAGCTGCATAACTGTTTGTGCCTGGCTTCCCCTGAGGGGCCAAACACTTTAGCAGGAAGGAATATTCCCCCACTCGGCTGACAGAGAGGACACTGAGGCTTCCCTGATGAATGGCACACACCTGCTGGGCCTCGGAGAGCAACACGGAGTCACACAGCACCCGTTGTACCGTGAACGGCGTCTTTAGAAGTTACATAAAGTATTCCGGAAGTTCATAGCGGAGAATAAAGGACAGTATTATTCAAAAAAAAAAAAAAAATCGTTCTGTGCATTTCAATCAGGTCCTTGTCATATGTTAAACAGCTCGTGGACATGTAAACAAAAATGTTTTCAACTCTTTCCCTCAAGTTTGCTCCTTTCCAGCTGAGTTCAAATAGGTATAGCTGGAATATATGCAGACTCATGCTTGTAAACAAAAAGAGAAGGAAATGAGTTTATTGAACTCTTTATCAGTAAACGCTTTGTGGAGTTTGTTGCTCACACCACCAACTCATAACCAATGAGCAACAGGACAGACAAGGAAATTGTTGCATATTGCGGGCAGCATTGCGAATACGCAATCGCCCAGGACAACAAAAAAAGCCAATTTAAACAAATAGCTGCAATCAGAATGGATGCCATCTCTTGGCATTACTTTAAATGCCAGCAGCAGACAAGATACTCATTAGGAAGATGATGATGGAGGGGAGTATTCAGATGGACTTGTGGTGGAAACACAACAGCACACAAAAACAATGGGCCTAAATTGAGAGGGACGATTAGCATCATTATCAATGTCATTCATTTTGTTTTGTTTTGAAAACATGACAAGGACGATGAATTATGAATTTTCTGAACTGTTTTGAGAATTGTCAGGCATAAATCAAAGCAAGGATGAGCAGCAGGAAAGAGTGTGACAGTAGGCTATATTTGCATTGCTGACACATTTTGGTTTTTTTTATATAATTGGCTCAGAGTTTCATTCTGAGATGTTCTATCATTATGAATTTGTCTAAACTTGGCAAATTATCTTCAACTTCAGACACAATACTGCAAACGATGTTGTTAGTAATGCTGATGTGGAATTTAAATCCAGAAGATGCTACAGTACTTACTGGAAGAAAACAGGATTTGTTGTGTAAAATCCTTCAGCCCAGTATACTTGTAACACAGACATGATGTACAGTGAGGGTAGTTTGGACTTTACAGCCTTTCCCTGCATTCCATCAAAATGAGTCTGGGATGGAAAAAAAAAAAAAAGCGAAATTGCACAAAATAGACCCACTGTTCGCCTCATCTTTAAATCTAGGTCCTTGCTTGCTGTCTTAAACGATTACAGAGAAATGAAAACACGCATGGGGATTTACAGGCATAGGGCCTGACCTCTCATCCATTTTACCTACCACTGGGACCCATTGTGACCCTAAAATTGCCAATATTGAAGCTCAGTGGGGTGAGTAAGAATCGTGGAGGGGGGGCTAAAAGACGAGACAGCTACAGCTGTGCTCTGCTCCTGCCTCACAGAAACAGAAGAAGAGGGGGAAAAAATCATAATCTCACGCTGTCTGATGCAAGCTTAAATGCTCTATTGCTTTGCCGATCACGTTGCGCTCCCATCATCTTTCCCTGGCGTCTTCAAGACAAATCTGGGCTGCTGCCATGCACACACACGCAAAACACTATGCACGGCAACAACAGCAGCTGAGGCGTGATGAATGACGCTCTCGTCCCGACGGGTCCCTGTCGATGCATGTTCAAGTGGATGGGATTGAATTTAACCATAGAAATGACAGGCCATTCTTTTTTTGGGGCACGGGGCAGGCTACATGAATGGTTTGTGGCGACGAGGGGCTCGGTGATTGATGCCCCATGAGGAACAGCCAGTGAATCTGTGGAGAAAGACGAGGGAAAACCACCCTTGTCATAAATGTGAGCGTCTGGAGAATCCACTGGTTGTGGTACTTTTCCTGAACCTAGCCTTCCTTATCCCGCTTTCCCACCTGATCCCAGTTTGAAGGAGCTTATACCTCTCCTCTTCCAACTAAAATGGTCCTATTTATCACAGCCTGACATTTCTGTCATCAGTGGATGACAATGTTGTTGGATGAGACACTTGACTAAAGCTCCAGAGGGCTGCAAGGGGAAGATGCAGTTTCTTTTTTCAGTCTGCTGAAGTGAAGTGCAGTGTGCACTTCAAATTACATTTTTGTTCATAGTTTCATCTGACTACAGGCTCAGCCAAGCTCCACTTGTGCGCTTCCTGTTGATCTTTTGGTTTTGGCACATATCAGTTTGCAAAAATAATGGTGAAAGGTTTCCCTTTTCCTTTTTTTTTTTGCAGTTCATCATAGTTTCTACATGTTCATGTCAACAAATTAAGCAAATATTAGTTCCATTATTTCCTCCAAGCATTCAGTTTCATGTTTACTCTTCATTGCCAAAGCTGTAAACACTTACATATGTTGCAGCCTAGACATACTACATATTGTCCTATAATTTGCATTTTGATCATTTAGATGGCAGTGAGGCGAAACTCATTTAAAAAGTAAATACTTGCTATGTAAGTTATATTTCATTTTTTACATAATTCTCATTAATGTTATCAACAGGAGGTCAGAGTTAAGCATATGATGTCATCGGTCGGCGCAGATGAGTGATTCGAGTCATGTGGAGTCGTGTGTGAATGCTTCGTGCAAAAACTACAGTGGAACCGGGAAGAATAAAGAAGCTGAGCTATAAGACAGAGTCATGCCTGCTTGAGAGTGCAACATATACACAACATGCATGATGCAACATAAATGATAACACATAAAAGGGAAAGTCTGCACAAAGATCCCACCCTCCAGCTTGAAATTATATGGATTTTGAGGAAGAGGTGTAGCAATCAATTAACTGGAAAAGCTAGCAAACTCACAGTTTTCTGTTGTATGAATTCATTCACAATGCGAATGAACACATGTTAATCGTTGAAATCAGAGTTCAGCCAGGTGGTCTAAGAATCCAAATACATACTCGTACTGAAGAGCCCAACATTGCAGAAAACCTGTCTCAACAAATAACCCTTCTCATCACTGCAAACAATTACAAGTGGACCTGGCATCCCTGCATAGGGACTCCAGTGCTCACCAGGAAATGCTGAAGGCTCCAGAACAATGGAGGGGTTAAGAGGGTGAGACCCCAGGAAGGATTAGGAGCATGTTTTCCACTATCTTCACTTCTGCAGGCATCTCCACAGACCTCTCCCAGGCCCTGCAGCCCGCTCGAGCTTGGCTCCATCTTCTTATCCACTGAAGTCCTGGAAACAGCAAAAAAAAAGGGAAACATTCAGAGTTCCAGTTTCCAAATCACTTGGGCGAATGGGCAAAAACGCCTGATGCTGATGCCCACGAGTGTACGCCGCCCACATCTCTCACCCCCCTCACTCACACATATACACAACATATATATACATACAAAGAGAGAGAGTCTTACTAATTCACTAACATCATTGTAGTGAAGAAGAATGCAATTAAAAATGCTCTTGATAATTAACCCAGATCCATCTCCAACCCCATCTCTACTGATTATATAAACGGCCATTACCAGGGAGCTATGAATATTCATCAGTCGTGAGTGGTCTTAAGATGGTAGTCATTTTATCTTTTTGGGTGGGTGGAAATGGGGGTATAAAAAAAGTGGGGATGAGGTGGTGGTGGGGGGGTGGATTTGGCTGTGACTGATTACCACACAGTTGGGGAGAATGTAATCCATGACTGCAACTTCAAAGCGATTTTGCTGTTAATAAGCATTTTGTTGTCTATTTTGTCATTAAGTTTCACATTTCTTTATCTAGTTGTTTGTTGATTCCGTTTGAGGTCCTAAGTGTTTGCAGTACCAACAGTTAAGTATTAAATTAAATTAAATTAAATTTATGTAAATTAGATTCATGCATATTTGCTGCTGCAAAACAATAAGCCTCAAATACTTCCACTCATACAGTTTGCAGCAGACTGACATAGAAGACCATGCAGCATTTCCCACTGCCTCTATATGTTTACATACATTATTAACTTTCTCCACACAGGACCTACACACTCCAATTGAAATCTGTCAAGCTCAAAGTTGAGTTGAGGGAGCTGACAGAAATAGGTTTCAGTACATTATAAATGGGGGGGAAGATAATCAGTCTTGTGAATTGTGACCACATTGTGTCAATGCTGTGATCTTGCCATAAGACTTCAGCAGCAGCAAACAGAGCAGAACAGAGAGGAGAGAAGAGAACGAGAGTGGGAGCGAGGGGAGCCGGGGAAGGGAGAGTGAAAGAGGCGGAGAGAAACCTTTCATGATAAAAACTGCCCGCTCACAGTGCGATAAATTGGGAGATGACACAAGTCACAGCACAACAAAAGGGGAGAACATTGGATGGGGACCCTTCACTGAGAAATTGATGAGATCAAGCCTGAAAGAATTGTCTTTGTGAGCCGACACTGGGGCTTAGCTCCCAAAACACTCCAGGATTAAGACAACAGCCCACTGGAGGTGGAGTCGGCGTGAGCCCATTAGTCCCTCATGATTTCTCTGACACTTTTCTCACTCCTTTGAAGCCACTAATACCTTGTCTCATACTTGGTGTCGCTCTTTCATTGTACGGAGCAAATACATACAATAACAGATACAAATTGTAGTCACCGAGATACAAGGAAGGATCGGGTAGTTTATTTGAATGCCGGATTTGTCAGAAGCGTGATCCCGCCTGCCTCACCTGGCTCTGCATCTGAGAATTGGCATATTGAGCAGCTCAGCGCACATACACACTCCCCCATCTGATAAAATGTCTGATTTATATGAGATCAGTGGTCTCCTGCAGCAGCTCAATGCAGGCACTGACACTTGACGACTTTATGCAGAGTGCAGGTGCCCTTTCTTTTGATTTTCTTTTATCAATCAGAAAGGATTTTTGTACACAGAAAATCAAAACCCACGCTATCACATAGTGACATTTCCCCGGCCTATCGTCCTGACGGCATGTTGATGCACCTGCCTTTCAGCTGTTCACTAAACTGTGATGTAAGTGGCAGTGTTAGTTTCTGTGCTGCTGTCTGCTGGTACTGTGGCCCTTTTTGTTGTGGTAAATTAAAGAACAGAGGGTCTACAAGATCAGCAGTTTGGTACAATCAAGATAGTGCAAGAAGTTTTTAATCACAGTGCTCATTACTGAATGTTAGTCTGTTTTTAAAATGCAGATTACTTCAGCTTTGCTCTTGGACGCCTTTATCATCTAGCCAGTAGTATACTGTACAGAGCTGACAGGAAACGATACAGTAGGAGAAAATGGAGTGACACGCATGCAACAAAGGCACTGAACCAGACGCAAACTGGGGGATGTTGCAGTATATTTACAGTTAGTTGCCTCACCTTTCATAGCAGTGTGTGGAGCAGCATTGAGTTTGACTGAGTCTGACCTCCAATGATGTCAGGCTGTCTGTCACAACGAATCTGGACTGATTCACAGCTGAACAAACTTAACACCTTGGCTAAATAGGGTCTTGACCTGGAAATGCAGACTTGATATCGAGCCTGACCAATTGTCTCGTGTGCAAACCGCAGACAGGTTAAATGCTTGCTGACTGCTGGTCAGAGTTTATTCATTAAGAGATCCGCTGACCCACTTAAGGAATAAATCACTCACATTTGTGCTATGTCTCTGCTGCACATTAAAGTCTGTCAGAGGCGGGCGAGTAATATAGACACCAACAACCGCAACCAGCTGAACACACAAATCACTCACATCTGCACTATTTCTTTTTGCTCGGTTTGATAAAGCTGCATCACAGCTGAAGGGTTTGTTTAGTTTGAATTAAGATGTTGATTCAGCAACTGAGACACTAACCCCCGAGGCTATCACTGAAGGGCTCAATGAACAGAACAAAACGTACAGTTTTGCTCACACTATTAATTTGCATGTTACTCGGGAGCTCGTCTATAGAGGACAATGAATAAAAGAACAGCTAAGTTGGAGAATTTCTGAACTTAATGTGGTTGTTGTTGAATGTTGATCACTTAATCTCCTTTTCTCCCCTCTCTGTGGTTCATCAACAGTAGAAGTCATTTGAAGTCCGTATTCTGGTTTACTTTCTGTTCGGTTGTTTCTGACCTTGATTGGATTCACCTGCGCTTGGTCTAAATCAATGCAAGATTTCAGCTTCATCAAAGACACCAAATATGACAGACTCAGTTTAGAGGGAAATGATGCAAAGTCACCTTGAATATTTCAACTCACTGTAACAGAAATAAGAAGATTGCTCAGTCAGTGAAGGCATCACACTGTGTACAGTATCTTAAATAGTGATGAAAGAGAAGTGGTAGCAAAGTTTGCACAGTTGAATTTATGCAATAGTATAACAACTTGAATTTTATGTGCATAGAGTTTGGTGAGACTTTTTCTCATGTGTCTTATTATGGTGTGAGTTTAACCCCTGTGTTGACTTATGACGACTCTTGTGTAAAAGTTTAAACCACTCGGAGAGCCACATCATATACCCTGAGTTTCTTTTTCTTTTTTTTTTATTATTGAACTGGCAAAGAATCCAAGGATCTGGTTATGAAAACATTTTGAAAAGCAGTGAAGCATTAGATTCACAGCTGTGTGCAGAGAGAAGTTGTCAAGAGGTCAGTGTCTCCACCACATCATCATACACGCCGCATGGACAGAAAACCCCATCTGGTCCCCGAGACAAAGCAAAGGGTCAGCCTTTGGAGAGTTTGTTAAGAGATCACCTATATAATGATTCTCAGAAAAAAAGAAAGATAATTTCCACTTGAGGAAAAAAAAAAATTACAGTGTCGCTTGATTCACACATTTCAAAATTTGCACCTCTTCACACACAGAAGATTGTGGCTCTGACATGGATGACAGTGGAGTAAGTGGCCCGTTGTGATGTAGTACTGATCAAAGGAGGGTTTGTATAATATACTTTCTACAGTGTTATGTAGAAAGGCTTGAATCAGCATAAAACACCAGGCCCCATTAACGTGTTGGCTGATTTATGATCCATCAGACAGTTAATTAATTTGATGAGACACAGCAGAGTGTCACTATCAAGGAGGGTCATTCGAAACAGAGGACTACATTTTTTTTTTTTTTCCAAGGATAAAATTGTCAAGTGCTACTATGTAGAAATGTACTCCATTTTGGTCAAACATAACTGTGAGAGAGAGGGAGAGAGCAAGAGAGAGAGGGAGAAGACGAAGAAAAAAACACGGGGACAGGGATGACATCTTTAAAAAACACAATTAGATGGATGGGACAGTCTGTCAAATGTTCCTATTTTCATTCTCTCACAACACTTCCATCAAATTAATCAGCAGAAGAGGACAGTCATATTACACAGCGTCACTAACATTTCTGGGGCTGAGTGACAGTTTCAAAGAGGTAGATTAATTTTGTCAAAAAATATGATGGGGGTCTTGAAGCCATTGGAAGAGGAAATGAGGATGTCGGAGTCAATTTTTCTGCCAAATGGAGTGGCCATCATCTCAAGTTTCAATCTTGTTTCTCTCTGCATACATCTGTCATTGTCTTCTTTTTGGCTAATGAAAAGAAGAAGAGAAAAAAAAACAACGGTTGCAGAGTGGGCTTTTTCTTCTTTACTCAATTAATACACAAGCGATGAATGTGAAAATGTGGATCAGAACAACAGCGCGAAGCCTTCAGCCCTACAGTCAGCTGCTCTACATACGCTGTCATCCCTCACCGTCTCTCTTTCTCTCTCTCTCTCTCTCTCTCTGTGATTTATCTATCAGTCTGTGGTAGGATTGACTCTCTGCTGTACAGCAGGCCATTAAAGCCTGGGGGAGATTCACCTTGCCAGGCAGCTGGCTCAAATGAAAAGCTAAAAGAGCACATTAACTCATCAATATGAGGGCATGAAGATGAAAACAGTTGTCAAAGGCCTGCCAGAAATAACTGATCACATAATGCCGCTCTATTGTATGTAAGCGAGGTCACGAGGAGTCAAACAGCAGCTAAAGACACAAGGAAGTGAGAACACAGAGTCCTGGGAGGCTTTGATTGGCGCACTACGCTGAAAAGTCTGTGTGAAAATACAGCTGAGTGTGTCATCTTCAAAACAAGCTATTAATATGTCATGCAGCAAGCTGAGATTAGAGCAGTGCTTTTATTTAGTGTTGTCAGGGCCTTTGAAAGTCATTAGGCAGCACTTTCAGTAACCTTTCAAGCCAAGTTTTCATTTTTGGTTAAAACACTCTATCATTATGATTATTGTTATTATTATTCATTCACAAGTCTTGTTGTTGTGCGTTTAAAAACCAGGCATTGTGGCTCATCCCCTTTTTGATCCATGGCTATTTCATACAGCACAGATGGTGTAAAGTCAAATCACACAAACTAGTTCAAACAGTTTTTTTTGCCTTTTTTGTGCCCGAGTGTGGTCCTGCACACACACAAACACACACACAGACACACAAAGACATCTTCTGAATGGTGCTCTGTCGCTATGCAGCATGAAACACTGTGTGCAGAACACATTAGCGTTGGGTATCCTAGAGCGGGTGCATCACTCAATACCAGTCACAAACCATTTACCACATGGTGGGGGGAAGCTGCTTCCACTGCAGAGAGTCCCTCACACTGTCTCAAGTATCATCTCATGCCTCAACGCAAACGACTGTAAAGGCCTCCGTCTTCACGCGTAATTTCTGTTTATTTCACTCTTTTGCATTTTCCTCTTGTTATCAGTTGTGCCGAAAGCCATTCCAGCATCAATCAATTTACTTAATTGGGCCGCAATTGGAAAGCTCATATCTGTAACACGTGAAAATTTGATTTTATACCAGAACACATTAACTTATGTCATTTTTAGTTGCAATTACATGTGCATCACTAGGCAACAAACCCTGCAAACCTGCGGGGAAAAAAAAAACACCCACAGTCCTTTTCTGCATGTCAGCACTTTCATTTTCTCTCCTGTGCTTGTTAACAATGAACAAATTTCTCTTCAGAGTTTTTCTCTCCTGTGCTTCATAGAACCAGTAACTTTACAAGGACATCACGTCTCGTTATACATTACAGCACTCTGCCATGGCATGTATTTGCACATTAAATTACACATAATTTTTCATCCTCCAATATAAGTAAAGACAAAAAAAAAAGTGTGATGGCGCCATTAATTAACTGCATGATGGTTTAGTTTTTCCGAGTACACAGCCCGACTGATACACCCGCTGTCTATTAAATCCCCATCCTTATGGTTTTTGTTTTTTTCTTCAACTGAACAAATGTCAGATTAATTCTATAATGCACCACCAAGGCTTATCCGGCTACGCATGGAGTGGAGGTCATTTCTGCACACAATTACCTCAGAAATAAAGTAGACAGGGAAGAGAAATTTATTCTTAATGTAAATCACTCTTCCACTTCCAACTGAATGTATAATGGATTGTGTAACCTCAGTAATAATCCTGTTAAACAATTCCTAAGAACTTGGGGACAAAGGAGACTTCAGATAAGGGCTGTTTTAGGTATCTCTTCCTCAGGAAAATCCTCTGCGGGATTGAGGTGCGAGTGGGAATCATAATGAGTTGATAAATAAATAAGAAACCTTGAAATTTTGCCAGCGCCCGTGCTCAGAAAGACAGAAGGGGAAGAGGGGGAAAGAGACGGACAGAGAAGGGGAGGAAGACAGAGGAAGGGTGAGAAAGGGGGGAGAGAGGGAGGATTGGATGTAGAGGTAGAAGGAGGCCTGAGGCTAGGCTTCATCTTGTCAAAGTGAGACCTTAAACCAGGTCCTGAATTCTGTCAACATGATTCCTTCACAGTCTCGTTCCATTTCCATCTGGGGCCTGCTTCAGTGAGGAGGATAGGTGGCGTTTGGACGAGGAGGAGGAGGAGGGGGAAGGGGAGGGTGAGGGTGATGGGAGACCTGCGGTCTTCAGACGCTGACATTGACATTGGCTCCGGACCCATGAATCTGAGCCAGGAATCCGAAGCAACAGATGTGGGGAAACCGTTTTATGGGCCTGGTACTTTGCCTGTTCTGAACAATGCCAGACAGGCACTCAGATAAAAGACGGTTGATAGAAGACAGAGAGAGGCTTGTGAACCAGGTGCTGGGAGGCAGATTAACACATAAATGTATTTGTGGTTAAAGCTCTGAGGAGATGTTACATAACCACTGGCAACTTTATCAGCTGTTCCACCTCCTACAGGTCACAGGGAGACATTTAATTAGAGTTCCTAAACAAGGATAATGTTTTATCATTTTTAGATTATCTTAAAAATGTTTTTATTTATCTGTTTGTGCAGACATGGCTGATTGTACATCAAGATGAGGAGATGTTTTCCTGCCATGTGATGCGATGCACAGCACTGGAGAATGAAAGGCAGGGTTTAATACTGGTCTATAACAATCAATAATATGTTGTATTGGTGCTATTTGCTGTATTTATGCTGTTGTTGTGTTTGCTGCTCCATAACAACAATTTCTCTCCCATTTTGCAGAACTTTTGTATAGATAAAAAATTGGCGCCATGTTGACTAAATGAACTACATGTGAAACCAGTTCCTCTGGTTCACTTCTAATCCATCATATAGCCTATAAAAACTGTACGTCTGTGTCTGTGGCTGAGAACCTCGAGCAGCAACTGTTCGAGTATGGTAATTCTTCTCCTTCTCTTTTTGTGGCTTACAGTGGGCAAATATTTTCACGCACAGCTGAGTAAACTATTTAATCTTGTAAAAGCTGGTGGAGCATTTTTTTTTTTTTTTTTTAATTGTCAACAAATCCCATGAAAAGACCATTAACCAACAATGTCTGAGTCTCATTACTTTCCAACTCCACTACCTTATATCTTTAAAAACAGGTCATAAATATGTGGTTTTGTGGATGTATTTAGAGTTAGTGTACTTGTTGGGGACTATTTCCTTTTTTTTGTGTATGTGTATGTGGGTTTAATAAACTACAGAAAGAACAGGACACTGCGGTGTGTACTATTAGTTTTGGTCTTTTCATCGGATGTGTGGATAATAAGAAAAATATAAAACATCTCCAGAATGTAAATAACATTTGATCTATGTTTTTTATTTTTCTATAATAAGATGTCCAATTTTCTCCTAAATAACCTCAGGACCTGACAATATGTTGTGTTACACACCTCCACAGAGCAAAAATCTTCATTTGTCCATCCTTGCCCTTGTTTCCTTTGCTTGTTATATATTTTTTCATTTTCCCCTCACAGGAAATTGAGTTTATTTGTCTAATTTCGTTAGGCTTACTTTTAATCAGCATGTTAGCACTGAAAGCCTCCAATTTAAAAGTGCCCGTTTTGTAGAGAAATGCACACACACACATTTTGATGAGAAATTTTGTGGAGGAAACAGCAGAAAAAATTACATTTAAAACCTTAAACAAATATATCGTGTACTCGACTCCCAGTCTCTGTTAAAGAAGGAGGGAAGAGAGAAGCCTGGCAAGGTCTGATAAGGCTCTGTAACAGTAATAATAACTTTTTCATAAAGCTCATTAATTGAGAGTCTAGAGGTAATTGCTACGTTTCCTGCAGGCTGACTATGTTGTTAATGCTGACGACTGTCAAACTGACAAACAACAAGTTGTGGAATATGGATTTTCTTCCCTCACAGCGTGTGTTAATAACCCACCATCTGAGCATTGCCAAGGGAAACTGTCAAGATGGCATCAGTGATAAAATGTTAACATGTGACAAAACGCACCTGCCCGCGAGAAGAACAATTCAATTTGAAATTGAATTTGTACGACTATCACGAAAACCTTTTTCTTAATCCTCACCTGAGGGAAAGTAATATTGATTAAGAAGAAAAGAACAGAATGAAAGTTTTTTTTTTTTCCTTGACTTGGTTTCTGTCAGTGAGTTACAACACAGTCAAACTGAGGAGACTGACATGAGTTACACTAAATGACTGAACAGTGGTTCCCACATTTCATGAATCATCCTGATAGGACAGCAGGGACCGAGAGTGTAAAAGGTGAAGTCATATGTCATCTCTCCAAAGTAAAAAAAAGAAAGAAAGAAAGATAACCTGTTGCATGCTTGGCTGCACTGGTGAAGAGTTTAATCAAACAGCAAATTCAGATCAGAGTCAGTCAGTGATGAAACCTGTCAACCCCCCAAACCAGATTATATCGTAGGATACAGTCGACAGACAACTCATGTTTTTACAAATCATAGCTGTACATTATTCTAAGAGGGTGAATTGTCCACTAATCAGAGGGTTTGTGGTTTCATCCCTGGCTTCACCAGTCCACATGCCGAAGTGTCCTCCTTAGACAAAGCACTGAACTCTTAATTGCCCCCCGACGGCTGGTTCCATCAGTGTATGTGAGTGTGTATGGATGTGATGTACGAATAGGTGAATGTGACACGAGAGGTCGATAACACTAGAGAAGCATCTATATAAGTGCAGCACATTTTAATGGTTTAACATTAAACAGATCAGTCATATTTCCTTTCTTTCCTGTCTCCTATTACGTGCTGCACCGTGGGATTGTGAAGCTTGTGTTGTTGTTTAGTAAAGGTTTGTCATATCTACAGTATGTAAGCATTTTTTATAGACACAGTGTGAAAGGATGCTGGGCTATGAATCAAATGTCCCATGGAGCAAAACATGTGCTGTGAAGCTGGCAGCCTTACAGACAACCTTTATGCTGCCTCCTACAAACAAAGAGCAGGGATAGGTTTGCCAGGGTATGCAGCGTGTACTGCAGCTTATTAGGTCATCACAGAAATGGGGACAAATTGGAAAGAAGTCAGAGAGCAGAAAATCTTGATTTGTGGACAAAGTCCAGAGGCACATACTACAGGATCAAACAACAAAAACATATTATTACTGTTGCGGAGGACGGCAGGCGTCTGCTAATTCACATGTTTGCATGCAGCAACCATATGATCTCTTCTATCGCTTGTCTCCAGTGACATACACTCCGCTAATTAGGTCACCATCAGGGTCATCATCACCATCCCAAACACGGCTCCCGTCATCTCTATCATCATACAAACGCTGGCTGTCACCCGTGGATGCAGTGGGCATCAGGCGATGGAGGCGGCGCTGGTGCGTTCATGATGTCTGATGTGTGTTGATGAGTGATGCCGTCTGATGGCTGATGTTGGGTGAAGCGTACAGTAATGGGGAGACAGAGGTCAGAGAAACCATTACCACAGTGGAGGAGGAGGGGAAGGGGAAGAGAAAGTGGGAAGTACGCTGTTGTCTTCTCCAACGGTAGGGCGGGGCCACTGTCCTTCTGTCATGACTGAATGTCTCTGAGCTGGCTTTGCATTCATTATGGTAGAGCGACTGTCCTGACTCTCATCATAAATACATGACAGGAGTGGCATGGCATAAAATGTTGCTGTGTCTTTTGCAGAGGCAAAAGGGGAAGGGTACTCGTGTTTTATGGGGGAGATTTTGCCCCGTTTGCCTCTTTGTCCTCTCTGTCCTTTAACAGATCTGCGCTACCAAAGGTGAAGTGGAAGAAGCTGCCAGAAAACATGAGCCATGTCCGCGTTATTCAGCAAGTGAGGACATTAAACAAGGCACAAACTCACAAATGTATAAGAAGAATCACACACACGCGCGCGCACACACATTGCAATTCGTCTTTACTCTGATGAGGATCTGCTTAAATAAAGCTGCAAATTTGCATTCATTTTCTCAACTGACTCATCTGAGACATGAGTTGACCCCAATCCTGTCATGCAAATAACTCAAGCATGGGAATAATAATAGCTCTTCAGATGAGGTGGCACGTAATTACTGTGCCTGACCTCTCCTAGCAGTTACTGACTACCCCACAACATGCATGAAACCATTTAGTTTGTTCCATCTATCAACATGTGTCACTTTGTTGTCCTCATGACAAGGTTACCATAGCATTAAACCGACGCTCCTCCGCTAAGATGCCACGTATTGTTGCAAGGTTATAACTCAATGACAGTTGACGCCGATGGATCCCTCTTATTATGATGAGTTGGAACACCTTGATATCCGCTGCAACATTAGCACACCATCTGGAAGGCTAATGCGACGTCCTCTGGAGTCGTGGTTTTGGGCCCTTGCTGCGCACCGTCTTGTTGACTAATATCTCTTCGTGAAAAATAAAGAACAGAGGCATAGAGATGTGAAGGACGTGGAGGAGCAACGGCGGGAGGAAGAAGACCCTTAGATCTGAAACCGGGGATGACAAGGCAGGCAGCGGGTGGATTCATCACACAGCCAGGATGTCTTGTACCGACACTAATTTTAGGCCCAAAGCTGTGGGTAATGAACATATCCTGTGACAAATGGGGGAATCGTAACAGTTGAAGCGTTGTTGGGGACACATTTGCATTCCAGCAGACTGCCGTGACACCACCTGGTGTCTGGAGACGGCGGAACGTGCGAGGGGAGAGAGCATGTCCCCAGAAGCATGAATCACCGGCGTCCTCGCCCATCGCAGCTCGCCAGTCAGGGGCGTGTGGTTGCACATGCAGGCTGAAGAAGGAAAAAAAAAAACTTGCACTGATGACAAATGCACACGTGATTTATGAATCAGTCTCCCCTGAGAGCTTAAATGTAGATTGAAATGATTAGATGGCATTCAGACATAATCTGACCTGGTTGTCACTTTCATCACTGTGGTTTTGTCACAGACATTTTCTCATACACGCTGTGACAAATCCTGGCCCGCCCACCTCAAATTAGCTTAATTTTTCCTGATCCTCAGTGACACTGTGATTTGTGAATGGCTTCTTTTATTTGGCTTAACTTTGCAGAGTCTCTGGTTTGTCCTGAGGCTCAGCAATGGTGGAGTGATTGAGTCTTCCACAGCAACAAAGCCATAAAAGTCATGTCGTTTTTTAAAGTGGACTTGCTGCATCTAAATACCAGCAATTGTATTTCTCCTTCTCCATTTGTATATTTGGCATCCTCTCTAAATTACTATGACAAAAGAAAATGAAAGAAAAAAAACAACAACTGGGAAATGAAATGCACAAAGAAGCTTTATATTTTTTGGTAAACAACTCTAATGTTCTACAGTACGTCAGGTGCTGGCAGTGGTCACATCACTGACTTTATGCCACAACTGGGGAACGGGCTATAGTCCAATTAGAGTGCAGAGTGCACTTCAGCAGGCCAAGTGCCCAGATTGTATCAACAATTAGGCTCTGAAAGTGTGCACAATATGACAGGTCACCGTAGAGTGTCAATGTGAAATGTAATGAATTTCAATGGGATTATTCACAATCAGTGGAGTCACTCGCAGATTTGCAGATTTATTGGAGCACATCCACACATGTTTTAACGTCAACTTTCACACTCAAACTTGTGCTGCTGACTGATCTCAACCCTGCTGACCATTACAGGGGCAATTTGCATGTTTTATTTTTGAAACACAGCAAGTGTTAACATTAAAGGGGAACTATGCAAGTCTGGTTGCTTTTCCACTGTTTTGCTAACCCTCTCCCCTGGCCATGTGCATTTGTTTTCAACGAAGCCAACAAGAAAGCAATCCATGGAGCAGTGGATAATGTTACACATCATATACACGTATGATGTTACAATGTGTATATTTGTGCAGTCTTATCTGCCATAAACAAGATATTACAGGTTACGGTGGCGGTGCCACAGAAAGTGATCTTGCAATGTTGGTCAGAAGCCACAAGTCATTTTTTACCCATCACAATTACTCCGAAGCTGTTTAATTAAGGTAAAAATGTAGCATCGTTAGGCTAAAACATCTTGCATAGTTCCTCTTTAAGGACCGTTAAAAGTCCAGAGGAAACGTTGCATCATTAGCATAAAACTACATACTCTTACATGCGAACCTACAGGTGACAGATCAGATGATGCAATTTCTCTGCAATCACATTTTTGCTTCTAACCTCAGACTGTCTCGCCACTTTCTGATAGTGACTTGTAGCCTCATTTATGTCCTAAAGGTGTAGGAAAAGGAAAAGAAGGAAAAGCAGAAGGAGAAATCTGCAAAAGTTACGACAGGTCGCAACATGATGCACTGTATAAACCTGAAATGTAAGAGGAGAGCTATTGTGATGGACAAGCACTAGCCTGTTGCTGGCTAGTCAGCCCCATCAACTACAGAGGTTAATCATGGTGCCCATGTTTTTGTGCAAACATGTAGATTAATCTAATTGTAACATTTACTAGTGAGTCGGAGTCTTTAAGCTGAATGCTTTTAAAGACTCCTCAATGCAAGTGTTATTGTCTTTAGAGTGGGAAAATGGCCAGTTCCTGTTTTAGTATTAGGCTTATCATTGGATATTAAATGTTGACATTTTTCTAAAGAGGCTGGCACAACCGAACAAAATGAAGAAATACAGTATTTTATTAAGTGTTTTTTCTGTTGCAAAGAGCAAAACCACATTTCTGTGACATGATTATTATTTTCTGAGCTATTACAGTTCAGCTAATGCATACGTTTCCTCTCTCCGCCTGCCATTGTGATTACAGGTCTGTTGGTGGTCACATGTTGAAACTCCCCTCCATACAGGGTGCTGTCATTTCATCCTATTGAAACCAATGGCATGCTTGATCCAGGCCTCTTTTCATTTGCTCCCACAGATCCCCTTTTCTCACCCATTCAACCTTGATGGCTCCTTTCACACCAGTGTCTGTTCCCTGCCCCGGTAGCACAATGAACACCAGTCTGCCGCCCTGTCTCCCAGACAGACTTTTATCTGTTGAGAAGCCCACAGCTCGTGGAAAGGCTTTTGTTACCTATCTCCGAGGTGGCTGAATGGTTTCTTCCTTTGATTTGTACCTTGCCATTTTTCCCCTCACACCAGATATTTCTCTCTCACACTTGTCAGATGTGACAAAAGTAATCCTCTGTCCTGGCTGTTGGATACCTCGCTCCCTCCTACACAAAGTCCAACTTCCTGTAAGGGCATCTTTATCAAAAGTCAATCGTGAATAGAGGAAGTACAGATAAAACAGTCACAATCATATGCACGGCTTCACGTCCTGTGAAGACCGGGTTCGTTTGTATTAAAATGTTGGTTACAAAACCTGCTTGGTGTGAAAGTGTATCTTAAAGTCAATACAGCGGCGTGTTTTATCAAATTCAGCTGTGCGGCTCGAACTGAAAGTGGATGAGCCCATTTTAGTCCATGAAAGAATAACACAATGAATTCGAGAGCCAGTTCTGCCTGCGGTATAGAATGCTATATTTGAGGAATAGCGATGGCCTGTCTCAAAAAAAGCACCTCTGCAACCTTCATCACTTATAAAAGCCTCTCTTTCCTTACTCTACTGTTAAGAAAAAGCCGACAACAATCTTCTCCCAGCAGAGTGAGTGTCGGTGTCGGACAGGAATCAGCCTTTATATAGATTGTAATTGTTTCTCCCTGCTCATGCGTCTCTCTTCCCATCCATCTCTCTTTTTTCCCCGTTTCGGGCAGGTTTCAACCGCACAAGGTCATTGCTCTTAGGCAGTCGCAACTCGCCTTTATTGTTCCAGTGGGTCAGCGGGTCCGACACACATCACAGCTATTATTCCTCAGGAACAAATGGCCGTCCCATGCTTTGATCTATGGCCTTCCTTCTCAGACACTTCCATAATACCCTTGACAGGATTTCTTTTTTGTCCTGTTCCTGTTTTGGTGATGATCCATCTCTTTTTACCACCTGTTCTTTTCTAAAGTGCTATATCATTGGCGAGAGTGATTTATAATTGCAGATTTGATAGAGTAGGTGATGGTTGGCATATTTTTTGTGTAATAAATGTGGGTTATACGACGGTGAGTGTAAATTTAAGCCATTCCCGATAGAATGCTTTTGTTTTGTTTGTTTTTTTTTTATCTCCCAGATGTTGACAACAGTGCGCTGTGATTACATCCTGTCTGTATAGAAACTTTTTTTGCTGAAAGCTGGAGGTAAAGATGTCTCAGCTCGGCTACAGAGCCATGGCGCCGATACAGTGTTTGTATCTGTAAATGCACACACCGCCGCTCCAAGTGCAGAGTAGCAGTGAACGTGCGTAAATCATCTCTGTGTTTGAGAGAAAGAGCATTTCAGACTTTTTGAGGGCATATTTAACCTCTGGCCAAATTTCAGCCACATTCACCTACAACAGCAACATCAGCTTGTCCCTGATTAATGAGTTTCACGTGGCATTTTGAGCTACTCTCATCAGAAGTTCAACAGTACAGGATCATTTGAGTGACCCCCACTGCCCCTGTTTTGCATATGAATAAGAGGCTTATCATTTGTGGCATTGCAGGCTGGGAATGGGCACAGGCACATGCATGAGCAGGGGCAGCACGACACTGCCCAGAATGAATGATTTCTTTTTTAAAAACAAATTCTACATCTTCTGACGTTGATGCCAAGGTTGGAGACCTGCTTTAAAACACGGGGGGTCCCCTGTAACAAGCTTTGAGCTCATTACTAAAAAAAAAAAAAACAACCCAAAAAACATACCTACACCATGAATAATGGATGGCAGTTGGGGGCCTCTCATGCAACACTATTGTGCATAAGGTTTAATTACGCAGAACCAGTCAGCCTCAGTGATGGATGCACTGACAGGTGGGCTTAGTGACCCAGGCCGACAAAAGAAACACACACGCACACGCGTTTCCACTTACTTTCAATCCGATCCCAATACAAGCTGTAACATCAGTCATGAATGACAGAAAATTAAGTAAAGCCAACCCAGACCACCACATGTTTATTATGTTTGTGAATTTACTCTTATGCTTGTTTATTTTCACACTGTTGATGCTCATATTCACGCATGCATTTAAGCAAAAATTGTTCTTTTTTCACAGATAGCATGGAGAAAGAACAGGCTCCAGAATAAACAACAGTGAAATTAAGAAGTTAAAATATGTAGGGACATGCATGCGCTTCTGTCTCCAGGAGGCCTTGAATATTGAACACGAACACGTCTAAGTTCCCTTGTGCCATATGGGCATTTGTGTTGTTGTAAGACATACAAACCCACTATTATAGCACGAGTATTATCTAGTTGCACCTGAATTCCCTGCAGCCCATCCACATGCATAATAAATCCAGGAAATGTCAGCTGTGAGGCCTGAGGGAGAACCGTGCCATTTGTTTAAGCTCTAGCTTGTGATACAGCCTAGTGCCATTGATGTTTGGTTAGAAGTGAATGAATAAAGAATGTCGGCACTTGCATGTCAATCAGAGGTTTACCAGACCCTCAACATGGTGAGCTTTAAGCCAACATAAGTTTCTGGTAGACAATAAACCCCACCAAAATAATAATGATAATAATAACACAGACGGATGTTAAGCATTTTGATCAATGCAGCTTCTCATCATCTCACACACACGGCACCCGCGCACATTCATATTCCCATCTGCTAACATGTCACAACAGAGAGTGATTAGCAATTTCATTAACAGGAGCAATAAAGCAGAAGAAACCACACTAACAAAGCATTACCAAGATGTCCACTAAAAAAAATCCCCCTCATTTAAATATAATTCAGCAGCAAAGTGCGTGTTGATTTTCACTTCTGTTGTTTTAATAGACTTTCTGTTTAGCATCTGACAGCATATTGAAAGACTAGCTCGGAGCTTTTCCACTCTGTCCGTCTGACTGACTGTGGGTTTTTGGTTGCTGACTCCTGGAGGCCCAGAAGTTTCCACTGGCTTGTTTTTCATTCCCACAATCCCTTTCCCTGCTAGCCAAATCACTGAGCTATGACTACAGGCCTGGTTGAAAGTCCTTATCTGCTATCATTAAAGATGCATTTATTCCATTGCCTCAGGTGCTTGTGGGTGTGTGTGTGTTTGTGCGTGTGCGTCTATGTGTGTGTCTGTGTGCCTTCAAATGCCTTTTCCTTGTTTGCATGTGTGTGCAGAGTTGATGTATGTGTGTGAAAAGAGAGAAGGAGCGAAACAGAGGAAGGGGGTATAAATGTTTGTGTATGTATGTGTGGGTGGCTTCAGGGGGGGTCCTGTGTGTGGAAGTGGATAAGGCTTTTGTGTGTTTCTGTGCATCTGCCTGTGATGTGTGTGTATCCTCCAAGGTTAACACACTCCTCCCACACTAGGCTGATCTAAATAGAGACAGAGCCAGGGTAAATGGGGATCAGAAGTCAAGCGCTGGCAACCATGCTAAATTATCGGCGGAAATCAACGCTGTCCTCATTAATTACACAAAAGGCCGTTAGTCATTTCCACCCCCCCACCCCTCCTCCACCCCCCCACCAGCCCACCCTCCCAACGCCTCTCAAACTAACTGATGCTTCTCCATTGATTTTTTTCACTTTTTTTTTTTTTTTTTTTTTGCGAACCCATCCAGCATACCCACAAATTCCAGTATATTTCATACCCCTGCACATTGTCTCTCTCTCACACATACACACAAAAGAAAACTAAACAAGGGCATAGATGAAAGGAGAATCTGTCTTTGCCGCTGACATTGGAACAGAGCAACCAAAAGATAATGTAGTCTGTGAGTCACGCTCACCTTGAGTCCTCTCCGCCTTTCATTACAGCTTTCGTCTTCCACTAAAGGTAGCTGTGTTGTTATCTTCCCAACAATCACTTCAATAATTTATTGCAATGAAACTAAGAGAGGTGTGCTCTGCATATTGTTGTTGATAAGAGGTGAGGTGTCTTCATTCACCACAATGAAGAGCCGTGACAACGCTGTAAAGTGGATGTTCTTTTTACCTTTGCAGACACAAAGAGTCGCCATGTTTGTGAAAAAGGAGAAGACACGTACAGTAGCTCCGTTTGTTGCAGGAAACGTCTCATTTGAATTTCACAGTAGTACAGAGCAAACCCAAAAGTACAAAGTTTGACGATGTAATTTCAGCTTAATAAAAGTGTCATATTGAAGCATTCGCTTTTGTAACTTCCTCTGGCATATTTTGCAGATGATGCCAAGTGCAATGTGCAGTGTTTTTGTGTTGTTTCCTCACAGGGATAGTTCAACATCTTGGAAAGTACGGTTATTTGCTTTCTTGCCAGTTTTATGGAAAGATTAATACGAGTATTACGCTGTGCATAAAGTGTGACAGCAAAGCCAGAAGGCAATTAGCTTAGCTTAGCATAAAGACTGGAAACAGGTCGTCCGATTCCCCAAAAAGTTAAACAATCAACCTATTAGCACTTTTAAAGTTCACAGATTAACACATTGATGAACAAAAACTGCACAGAGTGACTTTCTGGGGTTATGTTGACACCACAAGCAAGAAAACAGCAAAGACTAGAAGTCACAGTATCTGCAGATTAACAAACAATGCACAACATGGTCATTAGTGAGCTTTAGATGTGCTGGTAGATATATGCGAGTCTACGCTAAACTAAGCTAATTGCCTCTCTAGCACCGCACTAAACACACTGATCTTCTCTTAACTATCAGCCAGAAAGCGAATAAGTGAATTTCCTTCTAATGACACGTTTATAATGCAAATGGATTTTTTCTTTCAAGTTTGCCGTCTCCCTGGTTTCGTTTAACAAAGATTGGGTGAGTTTAATGAAGGTTGGCAAATACAAGGAGTTTACCACCATCATCTTTAAAAGAGGACGGTCCAGTAGAGACAGCTGAACAAACATGGCGAATGCTTCACTTCGGCTTGGGAGACAAATTATGTTCTGTCATCTTTCATGTTCTCTGTTGGCTTATTTTTCTGTATGAATATACATAACCACACATCCATCCATCTGTGCCTCGATCAAGTTGCAACTTTAAAACCTTATCTCACACAAAAAACACAAAATATTGTTTAATACAAAAGAAGTTGTATTTTGCTCTTTGTAGGAGCACCACATCCAGGATTTCTAATTATAAAATAAGTAATAAACTTACTGTGGTTGGCAATATTTTCATGTAAGCCACATTCCTTTTTCTTCACGGGATGCATAATATAATAGACCATGTTAAAATTTAAACCACAAAATAGGAAAAAGTAAGACACGGAAAGGTTGTGCCTAAAAAATAATTCAACCGCACGCTGGCTCCTCTGTTGGAAGGAGTTAGTTGGGGTCTTAAAGAAAGCCATTCATTATTTCCCAGCTGAGGTGGATTACTCGTCGACGGGTGCTGTTTGACATTTACCGTATGCATTTCATTATTGGAACCGACCTGGAAATTAACGGCAGCTTCTCAGAGCCTCAGCGTCGACCCCCCCATGTGCAACTCACCAGAGCATTGACCCTCTCCTCGTCTCCCTCCTGACCTTTCAGTACTGCATTATTTAAGGCACACAAATCCCACACAGACCGCCACTGAATGCTAGGAAAAGGTATTGACAGAGACATATGGCTGCTGGTGGATAACATGCATAATTGAGGGGTAGGAAAACAGGTTATATCCCTGGCTGAGGTGTGTGAGTCAAAGACACCGACCTTGGTCTTCTGTGCCCACTGCTGTGGGAGTAGACGTCTGTTTGAACACCTAGCGCTAATTATTCAATCATGTCGAACTACACACTGTAAAAATCCCTGTACAATGGCCATATCTCATCTCAGGGAAATTCGACATAAATAGTTTAGCGCCAAAAAGGAAAAAAAAAATGCAGCAATGTTGAAGTGCATTTTTGACTTTGGTTTCAGAGGGCAATGTCACCCTACGATCCTGCTATCGTGTGTTTCGTTCACAAAGACGTCTGTGAAAATCTATTATATGACTGATCAAGGCAGATGTGATTGGCTAAAATGCACTAACTATACTTCTAATAGACAGAATAAAGACTGTCTGTGATTACCAAAAAGCTATAATGACTTTATAGTAAATAGGGCATCACAGTTTTTTTACGTTAAAGAGATTTGTTATTGTTTCTTTTCACATACATTCACAATGATTTATGACTGACACGATGACCCTCTTGCACTTACACAATGAAAGCCTGAGCGGCAATGTACTTACTTTATTTACCTACAGTACAGTACATATCTACTTATATTACTTTATTTACCAACATATCAGGAGCAACAAACACAAATGCACGTGATGCAGCTGTCTGCAGTGCATGGTCTCGGACCAGAGGACGACTTCCTCTCGGTGGCAGCACTTTGATGACTATCTGAAAAGTGTCACAAGGGGTCCAAAAAAGCAATTTAATAATTAACAAGAGTTTACAAGAAAACCAAAGAAAATAAATGATAGCGTGGTGGAGGAGGACAATGAGTCGACATTAACAATCAGGTCTGCCAGTGAATAACGAGCTCGCCCCCAACATTTTAATTAGCAGCCCGCCGGACGGCACAGTGATTAATGAACACTATTTGATTTCAGCGTTGCTCTGAATTAATAACAAATTGACATTTAATGAAAATTACTTACTGCACTTGGAATTAAAGCTGTTTCTTGCTCCTCTATTCACCATGTAATAATAATAATAAATACAAATGTTGTTATCCCCAATTGATCATAAACATGTGTTAAAAGAGATATCAGAGGTGATGGGATTGAATTATAGGAGGATTTTGCAAACAACATTAACGGCACCAATTATCTTTTCATAGCCTCTGCTCTGGGCTATGGGAGGACAAATTTCACTCAGCGGTTTTATGTATGTCTTCCATCACTCCATGGCTCAATTGGAAAACACAGCTCAGAGGTGACGAGGGGAAATCAAAGGGTTAAGACCTCTGAATGGGTTAAACCAAGTGCCTGCTACTGTAGATTTCCCGATAGTGCCTGTTCTTTTAACGGAGGAGGGGGGCGGTTGTTACAGGTTTGACAATTATTGTAACTTTCCATGCAAAGATGAGTCAGGCTGAGTTGAAATCTTTCTCTCAAGTTGCGTTTTTACCCCCTCTTGAATCTAACATCATCTCATTTCACATGTACAACCTACAGTAGTGCAAGTAGCAGATTTTCAGATAGTGTTCAGGTTCATTCCCATTTGTATGATTGATCTTCTTTCCCCGATTCTTGGAAACCGTGGTGGTGTAATTCAGCCAACAGGAGACCAGGGTTGAAGGCTATCCACATCGACACACATCCACCTCGGAGTATAGCCAGGTATAAGCACTTAGTTTTTTTTCTTCCAAATAGTATATGTTAACATAATTCTTTGTGAATATGTCCAGGGGCTTGGTTAAGATTTAGAAAAATATCCAAGTCTTGGTTTAATGATTCAAACCGTTTTGTTTCCCAAGTGTAAATATAACTTCTAAACTAACTTCTCGTTTTTGATGTCTGTATGACATCCACTCACCCTGGCTGATAATACACAGCCAAGAAAAATAAATGAAGTATATGTTATGTTTTCCCCAAAAACCTATTTCACAAAATATACGCCAACGCATCATATACAGTAGTCTTTTCTTTTGAAGCATATAATGCCAGTGGGGTTTACACTGTGGTACTTTTGACATGTAACTACTATAGTACAGAAACTATTACAAAAAAAGTGTTCGGTTAAGTCAGCCCGTGAGCAGCGTGCACTTTTAAATTTTAAAATCTCAACTTTTTTTTTTTTTACTCGCAGTGCTGCATTTGGCCGTTTGAACCTCTGGATACTCGTTTCTAGTCTCTTGCTTGAGATCAAACACTTCATTTGTCTTGGTGGGGGTTATGGCGCAGCGTCCACCCGGGTGAGTCTGTACCCTGAAGCATGGTGGCCACCTGTTGCCGCCTCAGCCCATGATGCCTTCGACACAAACATACTAGCCTGAGGTCCTTTTTTCACCCCAGCTCGCTCCCTCCCTCTCCTCCCTCCCCTGGCCCACCACGCCACACTTTATTTCTGAATGCAGAACTTAACTGACCACATGGAGCTCCAATCAATAATTTTTTGCTCTTCTGAAGATCAAAAGGGGCTTTTGTTTATGTGCATTTCAGTTCGCCCGGCTCTCCATTTGAGAAGCCCCCTCTGTGAGTACTGCTCCATGCAGAGTCCACCCCTGTTCATTTGTCTGTATGAATGTCTGTTCTCCTCTTTATTACTGCGCCCTCATGCTCGTGGTGTGCAGTGCACTCTTGTTTTGGACCGAGAAGATGGATCATTAGTTTTCGGTGCGTTCGTTGGGCCGATATAAGTGCGGTTGTGTGTAAGAGTTTCTTTGAGGTCCAGACTCATTTCACCTTCGCAGTGTATTTTGAGGATTCGTAGCTACTGTTATCAGCATTCTGAGCAGAAAACACGCCGGTCCCTTAATGGCGGCTACAAACGGCCAGGATATGTATGGCTTTTATAAGTGTTTGATAAACGCTTAGAGCTCAACAACAGAGGAGCCTGTGTTTCACTTCAGCTCAGGTTCCTTTCATCCCTTCGCTTTGTTTTTCCTTGTTAAAAAAAATTCCGCCCTGGATGATTTATGGGAATATT
The DNA here is from genome assembly GCA_030347415.2 of Decapterus maruadsi. Taxonomy (NCBI): domain Eukaryota; kingdom Metazoa; phylum Chordata; class Actinopteri; order Carangiformes; family Carangidae; genus Decapterus; species Decapterus maruadsi. Next base: position 7,170,564 of record CM064896.1, on the reverse strand, counting down.
GCTGTCTTGGATTTAGTTAGGCTTGGGTTTTGTGATACCTGCCTTGCTTATGAAATTACCAAAGATGTTGACTGAGATGGTATAATGATGATACATTTACCAATAATGCTTTTATCTAGAGAAGCAATATGCAGCTCCATGGCAGTGTGGGGACTGTCACAGCTGTTTCATATTAAGATGAGCATCTTGCAGATCTTCCTTTCAAATGAATACAATTTGCTTATTTATTTTGTAACAATTAAAAAGTAAAGTATTGCAGTTTTTTAATTTCCCTATTAAGTTGATGACATTTTTTCAATGTTCTGTCTTCAGATTAAGATTTTTTTTTTTACAGGGCATTTACAGTGATGAATAGGGTAGTCTCTAATGTATGTACAAAAAAAGTAGAAACAGTCAAAGTAACTGATGTTTCCCCCCTTTTATTCCACTGTTCTTCCAAAAAAAAACTTGATCACACCCCCTACAGTATGTGTGTGCGAACACTACACCCACGGATTTGTCAAAAAAACCCACCTTGGCCATTATATATATGACAGTGTGTCTGATATTTACAGTCATATTCTGTGTTGTTATAGGCTGAGTTTCATGAATAATCAAGAACGATCCATCAATCAAAGAGCAGGGATGGGAATCGTCCTACTGTCGAAGCATTTCGATGAAAAATCACACCACACACACTACATTTTCACAAAATGCCCAAGACATTCATAGAGGCGTTTATCGGCCAACTGGCGATGGCTCAGAACGAGACGCTTCGAATCGCCCCAGGGAAAGAGACGTTTGGAGCATTTACAAATTAGACATTGAAATAAGACGACTCAATAGCACAGCAGACAAATTGCAGGAGCTTGGCAGTGCTCATTAATTCTAACTATGGGCTCCTCAGCTGCATTGATCATATCCCCCCATTTATTCCAGTAAACGCTGAAGGAGTGAGCGATATGATGATATGATGATGGCACTGGTGTTCCCTTTCTGGCTAACCTTGGGTCACCACTGAATATTAATACAGAGTACAGTATACAAGATGCATGTTATTTATTTTTTTTATTTTTTTTACCACGTCTCAGCTCATATATATTTACAGTTGCCACAAGACAGGATGGTGTGAAACCACTTCCACATGTTGGTCTCTTTCACATCCTGTCTAATCAAGTTGGAAAGGTGTAAATAATAAGGGTGGAGCCGAGGAGAAGCTTTGCCCAAACATGTCCACTATCATCAGATGTGAGAAGAGAATAATGAATGCAGGCGAAGGGCCGATAATAAGTAAGTGGAACACAGCACAGTCAGCCTTCACAAACTTAATAAAAAGTTATGAGTATATCAAGATATGGCGCTGGCGCTTGTGTCCAACAAGGGAGAAGTCAATGATCATTCAGTGCTGATGACAGCAATCAGAAGGCGAGCTCTCCCTAGTTGCTGTGGGGTTTGGGTAATGGTAGTGGAGTACATATCTAAGTACCTATGGGAACAAGAGACCTGACAAGGTTTAACAACTCACAATCCACTATTAGACTCTATAAAAACAAAGTTCCGACTCCCGACCTTATGTGCTAAAAGAAAAGCTATTTGGAAAACCTCCCCAGGTGCAGGAAGTGGTGAAGTAGCTGCTGCCATGACACCCGCCGCACTTTTACAGATGCAATAATAACTGAGGCATACGCTCTATGCAGTTTAATCATAATAAATGAAAATACAAGATGTATAACATACATATTGTCTGTCAAAAAGCGTTTTAAGCAGCAAAACATCATTTTGCAACACTCACATATACAGCACTTTTGCACATACATATACACTCACAGTATTTACAGTGGGGAGTTCAGGGTAAACTGGAGTTCACATTCTTGCTCAAGGACACTTTAAAAGGCAGCCTGGAGAAGTTTACCTTCTCCCCATCTTGCTTGAGCATTACCCCTGCATTTTCAGAATTCAGCAGGGGGTGTTTGCTGGGAGTTAATTGTAAACGGTAAAATGCACTGCACTTACATAGCTTTTTTCTAGTCTTATCGACCACTCAAAGCACTTTCTGTCCACACACACACGCGCACATTCATTTTTCCTATATTGCTTTTTCCACCATGCATGGACCCACACACCAATGATACATCATCAGGGGCAATTTGGGTTCAGTATCTTCTTGCCCAAGGACACTTCGAAAAGAAGACCGTCCGATTAGTGTACAACTCGCTCTTCCTCCTGAGCAACAGCCGCTGACAAGTACAGTGCATAGGAAATAGAGAAAAACTGACAGACCTGGCTCTGGATCAATGCCATTTAACAACATAATGTCTCCTCTCTAATCCCACAAGCAGATACAGAATCCCTTTTCCTTTTATTTTTCATCTTCCTTGCTTTCATCCTGCATATAGATGTATCTGCTTTTACTTTTGTATGACATCTCAGGGAAGTACAAAAACCACTTTCACTTCCACAATTTTAAAATTTCCCCTGCACATAATCATCTTTTCATGTTGCCAGACAAAATGAAATGCCGTGATCTTGATTAGATTTTACGCTTTCGTGAGTGACGGAATTACTGGCTCGTTTTCTGCAACCATCATCGTAGTTAAACATACACAGTGATGTTTTCCTTTATGTTTGTCATTCTGGGTCACGTCTTTTAATTCTCAAAGGATTTTCCTCATGTGGATTTCAACTTTTGTTTTTGAGGCCCTTTCAAGCCAGACACATCTATAGTGTGTGTTTTTTTTCCTTTCTTTTTTGTTTTTCTGAATTTCTGACAACAGCATGAGTTGATAAAAAGAAAAGTCTGGCTGGACAGAAAGGCCTGTAAGACTCTTTGTTTTTAGACCATATCTAGGCACTGGCCTTTCAGCAAGTTTTGATGGATTTGATTAGGTGTGGTAACCAATGTCTCCGAGCACTTTTACTTTCCCTTCCACCCCCATAGAATAGTTTATACGTTCATAAATAAAGGCAGAAACAGCCATTATCCGAGGTTTATTCATTGATAGTAACAGTGAGTATTAATAAAATGAAACTATTTAATGCAGTCTTGTGGATGCTAGATAGCTGTGGAGAACCATAACCTGAGTTTAGAGGAGAGAGATTTATTTTGTAGGGTACATAGGGTGAAGGAGCAAGAGTGGAAATATATGAGATGTGAATCCCTTCTGAAGATATGGGAGTATTTCTTCTGCTGTACCCCCTATTGGATTCAGGTACGGCTTCAGAATTCCTCTCTACAGGCTAAACTATCATATATTCCCCTCACACGCGTCCACAAAGTCTCTCCCTCATTCTCTTTCTTGCAGCCTCTTCATTTTTTTGTCTATTCTTTTTATCATTTTTAACCATAGATTCAGCTCTTTATAAGTGAAATAATGTGGCTGAGCGTGGTAATGGGTGATTACTTTAGGATTCACTCAATACTGCGGATACTCTAAATGCAACACAACAATGCATAGGGAATGATAATTACTATAGTAATTATCAGCTTCAAGTAAATCAAGCCATTCACTGTTCATGCAGTGTGAACGTCAACTACATATTGTTCCATTACGGCAAACAATAATTAGTGATGTGGAAGGGTGGTAAGTGTTAGTGGTTGCAGAAGTGCCCCGATGTGTTGAATTTCTAACAATACAATTGTCACATTACGGGGAGGAGGTTTGTGCATGCATTCCTTCTCTCCCCAAGGCACAATAAGTTGTAGCTGGAGGTTAGCTGCTCACATCCGTTTTAAATGAGGAATGCAAATAATGCTAACAAGCTTCGGCTGTGGGAGCCTGAATAATCTTTTCCCTCAGAGTGCGACTGCCACTGGCTCTGTCCATGGTGCTGATGTGCTCCAACGTTGAAAGACAGAGGGGCAGGAAATTGTTTAGTGAGTGCTGTTTGTTTGACAGAGTGGGAGCGTTCATGGCTGGAAGAGTGAAATAACAATCAGTGGGTCAGATGCTTCCTTAAAGATGGGGGGTTTTAAAGAAAACAAAACAAGGATTCTCAAAACTTCGAGCTCCCTTTTGCTGTTATAGAAGTTACTAAAGTGTGAAAATGGTACTCCTCTTCTATTTGTTTCCAAGTAAAGATTCGCTTCATCATGTTTTCCAAAGATGGCTCTGTGGGAGAGGGAACATTTCTCCGTATCATTCAGAGGATAAGGCTGCAGCAGGCATCTGAGCAGCGGTAGCCTAACCGATAAGACATTTTCACCTGATTTAAGACGTGACTGAACAGCAGTTTGTCATCATCAAATCTAAATGCATTACTTATAATTGGCTGATACGATACTAATTGAAATTATAATATATTAGAATGTGATGATTTCATTTGAATGGTACTGAGTAATGTTTTAATAAGATCATGTTCATTTTTAATATGAGCTGAAGTCGTAATTTAAATTGATATAGTCAGAAAAGAGTTGGAAAAGTTGGCGTCAGACAGAGATTTGAAGCTGTAAATCCTTGGGTCACATTTTTTCTAGACTGCTTCAAAGTATCCATGGTGACAGTGTCCTATGCACTTTTAACATAAACAACATCAGAATCCAATAACATTGCTAATCATGTTTAATATCAATAATAATCTATAGTGATTATGAGTGACAACTAGAAGTAAAGTCAGGTTGGAGACAGGTGCTGTACTGTATCTACTTTACCAGCATCAAACACTGTGGTGCTTTAGCAACACACATCTCCCCCTTTTAAAAGTTGTTGCAGACACACACGCGCTGCTCAGTGATGAATATGAGGATTTATTTAACTGAAAAGGGGCTCACTGTCAAAGAGTTATACTATTTATTGCAAATGGTTTTATAGTTACACTTGACAGAAAAGGTTCTGCTCTCAGGGGAGCTCCCCAAAGGATCCGAGCCGGATGTGAGGGATTCTGCCAGGAGCTCTAAATTCCCCGTGGGCCTGGGGGAACATATACAATTCAGGACAGACGGATAAATTAAATCACAGTGTAAGTGCCAGAGATTCTTAAACCAAACATCGGCCAGGTGGACGGCGCCACCCAGTACAGTATATATACTATTAACTGCCAAAATAGAGGCATTGCTGATAGTAATACTGACCTCTGATATACGATGGGACACTTTTGATGCATTTAATGAACATTTAATCGTGTAGTGGATGAAAATTTCATATAAGGGTGCAGAGAAGTAAACCAGTTTGTGTGTAAAGCTGCTGTAACTTCTGTTTTCCTCGGGTCGAAACGTAGGCAAATTGTTGAACAGCTTACCACTGTGTCGCCTAAATGTTACAGACACAGCTGTGCAGCTCCTCTCAGCTCATTGGGGAATATATAGGCCTACAGTTGAAAATGTAGAGGATATATGTCAAATACGCTCATGAGATTAAGGGGAAAACAGTCAAACAGTAATAAAATAGTATAGTCTGGAGACCTTTCCCCTCTGTACAGTGTTTTCACTTTGGGAAATCCAATTTCTAACATAACCAAGTTGAGTTTTCTGCTTCACTGGCGTGAACAGGCCTGGCCACTCACCTGCAGTGTAATTAAAGCTAAACAAACTCCATCAATCAGCTGCCATTACCAGGAAGAGGAAGGAAGGAAGGAAGGAAGAATGAAGGGAGGTATAGGTGCAGGGAGGGGGAAGGGGGTAAAAAAAAGAAAAGATAGTGTAGGTAGGAATGAAAGCAGAGTCAGAGGTGTTAAAAAGAGGGGTGGAGAGAAAGAGGACAGAGGAGGGAGGGAAGATGGGCTGGAGGGAGGATTGGGGGCAGGAGCCGGGAAAAAAAAGAAAACGAAACAATCTGGCCAAATCAGGTTTGGAGTGGAGGGTACTGAGCAGAGTGATTACAGCAACTAGACTGACTCACCCAGAGAGAGAGGCCCCGGGGAGCTGACGCACGCACGGAACAGTGCACACTCGCTATATAACTTACACAGAAACCCTGGTCACATACTCTCTCAGTAAAATTCAGAAAACACTCTATTATTGTCAAAAGCATTTCACATTTGTGAACAACAGCGTTTCAGCACTGCAGGGATTTTTTTCTATGTATCACACATGCATACTGTACGTACACACACAGCAGTTTTCGTTAAGTTTGGCGTGTTTTATATTTTCTTGTCTCCCCTCGGTGCATCTGCTGCTGATGTGTTGTGTGTCGGGGTGGCGGGGGGTTGGTGGTGGTGGTGGCGGGAGGGAGGGGAGGGGGGGGGGGCACGTCACTAACTCTGTCAGTGGTCCTAGTCTCTCTTCCTCTGAAGTGTCAAGCATCATCTGTGCTCAGGTGCTCCACAGTTTATCTTCTGCCTCTCCCCGGCACCCCGCTGATAGATGCTATCTGCGCTGTTATTACCCCTCTAGTAATAAAACAACACTTCTCTCTTCCTGTTTCAGGCTGTCAGACATTACCTCCCCACAGTGTTTTTTTCATTTTGCCGATCAACAACCCGACGACGACGACGACTCAAATTCGCTCAAACAGGAGATGGGGTTTCTGGCAGGGTTTTGAATGCGAAAAAAAGAAAATTGTTGCTAAATTCCAACAGATAAAGAAAACATTGAGGTGTCATATAGTAGCTCGCTGGGGTTGAGCAGGCGCCACATACACAGAGGCTAGATTCCTTGCTGCAGTGGCCCTGGTTTTGATTCCCCCGGTGGCCCTTTGCTGCATGTCATTCCCCCTCTCTGTCTCCCCAGTTCCTGTCTCTATCTAGCTGTACTGTCAGTTAAAGGCGTAAAAGAAAACACTGAAAATTGGAACACCCCACCCTCATGTCAAAATGGTTGAAATATGTTGTTTTAAAGGGATAGTTCACCCAAAATTCAAATTTCACTCATTATCTACTCACCCTCATGTCGACTAAGAGCTGGGAGAATTTTCAGAGTCCTCCGTGCCTTCTCTGAGTTACTGGGGGGTCCACGCAGCAGTATTTGTCCATATAATGGTTGTCAATGGACACCAGGTTTCTTTGTCCAAAAAGACACACCAAAAAACATCAAAATTCCTCCATACTGCTCGTCTTTAATGTCCCTCTTGTATTGAAGCCCCGACATGAGAAATTGTTCAGAAAAAAATGAAATAAGTCCATATTTTAAGCCTGTTTGTAGTGGAAGCTCCCAGTGTCTCAGTTCACTGCTCTTCCTGTGTCAGTGCAAATCTCACATGATTTGTACTGACCGGCGGAACAATTTCTCATGTCGGGGCTTCAATACAAGAGGGACATTACAGACGAGCAGTATGGAGGTATTTGGATGTTTTTTGGTGTGTCTTTTTGGACGAAGAAAGTTGGTATCCATTCACAACAATTATATGGACATATACTGCTGCGCGAACCCTCTCGTAACTCAGAGAAGGAACGGAGGACGGAGGAAAATTCTCCCAGCTCTTAGTTTACATGAGGGTGAGTAGATAATGAGTGAAATTTGAATTTTGGGTGAACTATCCCTTTAAATAAGATGACGTCATGTTTCATGTTACAGCCACAGACAAAAAAAAAAAGCACAGACTATATTCAGAGTTGGACAGATGGTGCTGTGTAAACAGCGCTGGTCCAAAGTGAACCGACTAATCTTTTCTATCGGTATTTTTAAAATTCAATATGAATCGAGTCCAGCATGGTGCACACTGCCCACAGGGACAAACTGTATCCTTGCTCTTTAAAGTCCGACCTTGTCTCATCTAACCTATTTGGCTTTTATATGTTACCATCCACATCGATAAAATCATTACAAGCTCAAATAATTTTACAAATTGACTCAAGCAATGTGTGACAAGGTTTTCTTGCTTCAAACAGTGCAGGTAGCGACGGACTGACTCATGTGTTTTCCCCTCTGGGCTGAGCTGTAGCTGGAGCTCTAGCTGTAGATGCACTTGTTGCTGGGACCTTTTGGGAACTGCAAAGCTGCACGAACCTCAAACCTGCATTTGTGGGCCCGACGCTGTTTGCTGAGGGATGATGTAGAGACTACTTGTACCCTCAGGGACTGGACATGAACAAGTCAAACTCTGTATTAGCTATAGCCTGCTTCAGTTTGGTTAGGTCACACAACTTTTACTGCTTGTTGTGTGTATAATAAAGTAATTCTCTAATTTTCACTAGATCCTGGTACATCGTGTTCATTGTGTTCCTTTGAGGAGTAAAAAAACATGTCTCAGAGCTGTGGGTGTAAAAAGCACCATAATAAAAAATCTCCAATCACATAATCTTAATACAAAATACGCTGATTAACTGTATTCATCCACATTATACATAAGAAATGAAATATCACGGTGATAATAATGTGCTAGATGTGTTTTTCAAGGTGTTACAGAAGTCCCAGTTCCTTCAGGACGCCAAACAAATCATTAGAGTTTAAACACAACACACTACAAATAGGGATGTATGCTTGTGCTATCCTGACACACAGACACCAGTGGGTTAATCCCTCCCTGTGTTTTTGAGATATTCCTGTCTGAGTTTTCTGCCCCCAGCACGGTGCTACTTGGAACTACTTCATACTGAAGAAATAGCCTCTCTGAAAACTGTTGACAGTGTGTGGGACTGTTGGTTATTCAGAGAATTTCTAAAACGAGAGGTTGCTGCCGAATTTTCAATGTCATAAGTCACATAACAAACAGCAATGATATTAACCCGGAGGCAGGCATTCACAAATAAATAAATCAAAACCTGGCAAACCAAGAGTCAAACTATCTGCATGGGGAGGTAGCAGTGGAGGTAAATATATGTTGGGTTTTTTCTTTGCCATGTTTTTCTTTTTTTTTTACTTTGTGTGCTTGTTTTTTTTTTGTGCAATGCATTTTCCTTTCTTTCTTTTTTTTTGCCTCAGAAGGTCCCACGGCCGTTGCTGTGCACTAGGTAAATAAGTTGACTTGTCTGAGACTGCCGCTCGCTGTGTCAGAGGAGCGGCTGAGAAGATGGATGCTATGTTTGGACCGCGAACAAGCCGAGCTCATCAGGACACGAGGACAGTGACGCTATAGCATCCCGGGCCGTGTGACAGTTAGCCGTGACAGTTTGCTGTAATGACCTGAGCTCCTGCGCTCTCGGCAGGTTGAAGCTTTTGGGGGCGGGAGAGAGCGAGCGGGGGGTGAAGGGTGGCGGCTGTGGGTGAGGCGCACAAAGGGGACAGATGCCAGCTGAAACTGTGGGAGGGGAACGAGTTTGTCTCCAGCCCTGAGGCTGCTAACACTCCAACTACATTACTGTCATATAGGAGTCCATTCTGGCCAAACATTGGCCCGTCACCCACTTTGACTCCCTGCTGTCTGTTCAGTCAGCCAGTGACAGCAGTTAAACAGTTCTACTTGAGGCACTTTTCCAGACTTTAATGTGGCAACTTCTGATTCAAACTTGTACCCGCACACAGGACTAATATGCATTTGGGTGTGTTTGCACTATTCTTGACCACTTTTTAAAAAATGGTGTTGGCATGTTTTTATTGATTGAGAACAAAGGGAAGAAGGATGAGCAGCATTTCCATAAAACAATACATTTAGGATGATGCATTTTCACTCCAGGCAAACCCAAGCATTAGGTCTGTGGTGTGGTAGAGGCCGACACAGTGACAGAGAAACAAAGTGAGAGGAGGGGAGGGGAATGGCTGAACAAGAAAGGAGGACGGAGACCGAGCAGAGCAGGAGAGGAAAGAGCGAGAAAATGAGAGAGAGAGAGAAAAAGAGAGAGAAAGGAATCAATGGCGGGGCGCCTGATAGATGCTGTCTACGGGGTCATTATTGGCCATTGTGTGTCTTTGGCATGGGATAGCAGAAAATGTGACAGATAATTAGGAGGTGGTGATTTAAAGGGAGAAAAGCAAGCCTTGGCTACAGGCAACACAGTCGATGGACAGAACAAATAAGTCAATAGAATAAACAAAGCCAGCGTGCTCAGTGTACATATGCACCACTAACTCAACAGCACAGCATGGGCAGTGTCAAATCACGGTGGGCTCCACAGCCTTGTGAGTCACCCCTGCATATGCATGCACTACTTATGAGCTAAGAGCTGCTGGGATTACTCATAATGAACCATTCCACCTGTGTGTGTAAATGCTTTGCATTTATAACAAGCTTTTGGACTGGTTAATGTATTCACCGAGGTATCTTATGGTAAAGATTTTATCTGGTGATACTTTACATCTGTGTATATTGAAAACTATACAGCCGATATGTTTTGTGAGAACTACTTCCTCCTCTTCTTCTTCTTCTTCTTCGGCCTTGGAGCAGAAGTTTTTCAATATTCAGAAAACACCAGCATACACAGAGGAATAAATTTGTATACCAAAACAGAGTGCAAATATTGTTGAGGCAGGAATGGTTGACTGCCTGTCATTTCAGATCAACCTCTTCCATATCTGGCCCTGTGCAGGTTTGGGATGTTTGTCTGTCTATCTGCTTATCTGTCTGTGTGACTGGGTGTCTGTTTGCCTCCATGTCTGTCTGTCTGTTGGTCTGTCTGGGCTCCTCTATCCAGACAGACTTGGCACATTGCCTGCCCTCTGTCACATGATTAGCCTGGAAGCGGCTGGGGTGAAATTGATTTGAAGTGGCCTCAAAGCATATGAAAGATTGATGCTTCGCATCAACTGCAGCCACTTGAATAGTCCCTTCCCACTTCTCAAATGTCCCTCTTGTCCCTGTTCTGCTTCAGACCTCCTGATTTTAACTATCTGAATATATACATATATATTTCTGTAGATGGTTAAAATCATATATAGAGAGTTTAAAGGGAAGAATAGGATCAAATAAAGCAACACAACAATACATTGTGTTTCCAAAGATACATATCAATTATTGTGAAATGAGTTATATTGTATTTTGTGAGACATCATCATAGACACAGTGGAGATTGCTGTGCACACCGGTTTATTTATATAAGCATGAGTCCTGAAGTGACAGCAGGTTCAACACCTATGTTTTGAGTCTTGACACTGGTGACACTCCTCTGCTATGTTTTGATTATAAACCGGGCTCTGGTTTTGTGGAGCTACATGTGCAACAAGGTATTTTCCTGAAGTGCAGAGTGGGGTCCTTTCACCGCCTGTTCTATTTCCATGTTGCCGGTGACTCTTCAGATGTCATAGAGGGATGAGAGTGGTAGCACTAGAGGAAGTGTCACTGGCGATCCAGCAACACACTGCAACCTTTGTATCAAAATTGATTGTTTTTCAGCACCAGACCAGAACAACCGAGCGCTGCACACTTTGATGTTTTTCAATGTGAAATGATATAGCTGCAAGTATGCTTTTCACTGTCTGCAGACATTTTTTTATATATATATTTGACGTATTTGTTTCATGATCATCTTACTTTCTTCAGCCATGCAGCAGACAGATTTAATTACACAGTTTTACTTCGATTATGGTTGTGAAGATTAATATCTGATTCTTAGCAGGATTTCTCCACAACAGCTTTCATGTGTCGAGGCCCTTTCTCTCTGCTGATTGCCTCTATGGTTATCTGAAGGCAGCAGGTACAGTATGCGTCACATCTCTCTAATTTGAAGGGGTCACATTTATGCACAGATGATCCACATTTTTGATTAAATCTTGGACACCGCAGACAGCGATATCAAGACAATTCAAACTTCTCCTTGGCATTTACATCTTTTTAAACATTATGTGGTTGGAAACATGGCTGATTAAGACTGGGTTAATAACTTTTTTTATTCTGCTGCAAACGGCATTGAGAAAAATAATTATTATTTGTGTATGATAAACATTTTTAATTAGTAATTTGCATGTTTGTGTTGCAATATAAGTAGGGAAAAGGAGTCAATCTATTTTTTTATTCTATATTTTTTCTTTTTATATTGCATATCCAAATTTTCTTGTATAGGAGATGCTCTTCCTTGGGTGCTATTATGAAACAGGTGTGGTAGCTGGGAGAGATACGAGATAATATGCATGGCTGTTATTGTCACCAACATTAATCTCACCTTTAATAAATATATGATTTAGTTATATACTATATATCCTCCCTAACCAAACACTCTTTCTCTGTGGACACTTGCTATTCTACACACCACTCTAAAAATACCCAAAGTGTGGCACAACTCCATCCACGCACTGAGCCTGGGGCATCTGACTGCCCTATGCACCTTACGCCTTTATTCACAGAATTAGCATGCACTGAGTCATTTCATGTTGGCAATGGGCCTGTGTGTCCATGTGCCTTAAAATCTTGTTCATCAAAATCAAAACAAATTAACAACAAAAAAAAAACATGTTTTTTTTTCGTAACGATGAAGAAGCCATAGAGTGATGCAGGGTATAGATAAACACAAACGCACACACACATACTGTACAGTATACACATGAACACACACACATACACACACCTCAAAAATGAAAGCATAGCAGAAAGTGTTTAGGGGCTGCGGGCCAGTCACCACCATGGCACCACACATCGACAGATGCTCCTATTCATTCCTTTCACTCCTGGCTTAATGTCTGACTGCAAATAAATAAGAACATTTAGCCATGTCTCAGTCACTCTGGGCCTTCACAGTAACGTATTGCCAACCCCCAGATGGGCTATGGAGCTGTAGACTTGAAAGATGAGCATGGGGGAGGGGAATAGGTGTAATTTATCACTCTGTTCAGCTAATGAATGATAGCATCACGTCAGCTGCTGTGTTGTCCCTAATTCCGAAGTCTCACTTTAAGTGTTTGGGATGTCTTTGCCATCAAGTCGCCAAGAAGATGAAGAAGATGTGTTGTCCAGACATTGAATTATTGGCTGTTGGAATGCGGCCATATTATGTACCAAGAGAATTCAGTCATATCATAACAATACTTGTGTACATCCCTCCTAAGGCAACAGCTGAAGTTCCATGTGAAATACTGCATGAAATGGTTGCTAGGATACAGACCAAACATCCTGAGGCACTTATTATAATATCAGGGGACTTCAACCATGTTACCCTCTCCTCCCACCTGACTGGATTCACACAGTTTGTCAAATGTGCTACCAGAAGAAACAAAACCCTTGACTTACTGTATGCCAATGTCAAAGAAGCTTACAGAGCCACTGCCTTACCACCACTGGGCAGTTCAGATCACAACCTGGTTTGTCTGCAGACCTGTTACAAACCCCGTGTGCAGAGGGAACCTGCAACTTCACGCACAGTAAGGAAGTGGACACCTGAGGCTACTGAGGCTCTGAGGGACTGCTTTGAGTCTACAGACTGGAATGTTCTGCTACACTCGCAGACACCTAACAACACATCCATTGATGAGATGGCAGAATGTGTCACTGACTATATAAACTTCTGCAGGGATGTGGTGTTGCCAGCCAGAACAGTTCGTTGCTTCTCTAACAATAAACCGTGGATCACATGTGACATCAAAAGCTTCCTAAATAAGAAGAAGGAGGCTTTTAAGATCGGTGATTCAGTCCTGATTAAGACAGCACAGCATGAACTGAAAGTGAGACTAAGGCAAGCAAAGAGAGACTACAAGAAGAAACTGGAGAGCAAACTTCAAAATAATAACATCAGGGAGGTCTGGAGAGGAATGAAGACCATCACTGGATACAAGGAGAGAAATAGGCAGCCTGAAGGAGATGTTGACCTGGCAAATGAGTTTAACCAGTTCTACAACAGGTTTAACACAGCCTCTGCTCCCTCATCATCACCACTTCCACCTGACTGCCCCTCTACCTCAGCTGCTCTTCCCTCTGATCCTGCTCCACTCAGTGGCCTCTCCACAAATGATCGTGATCCATCCTGCTGCCCTTTCACCACCGATCCTGCTCCACCTGGCGGTCCTGCTCCTCCTGGTGGTCCAGCTCCTCCTGGCGGTCCCGCTCCTCCTGGCGGTCCTGCTCCATCCGGTGGTCCTGCTCCTCCTGGCGGTCCTGCTCCTCCTGGTGGTCCTGCTCCTCCTGGTGGTCCTGCTCAACCTGGGGGTCCTTCTACATCCGGTGGTCCTGCTCCTCCTGGCGGTCCTGCTCCATCCGGTGGTCCTGCTCCTCCTGGCGGTCCTGCTCCTCCTGGCGGTCCTGCTCCATCCGGTGGTCCTGCTCCTCCTGGTGGTCCTGCTCCTCCTGGTGGTCCTGCTCAACCTGGGGGCCCTTCTACATCCGGTGGTCCTGCTCCTCCTGGCGGTCCTGCTCCATCCGGTGGTCCTGCTCCTCCTGGCGGTCCTGCTCCTCCTGGTGGTCCTGCTCAACCTGGGGGTCCTTCTACATCCGGTGGTCCTGCTCCATCTGGCGGTCCTGCTCAACCTGGGGGTCCTGCTCCATCCGGTGGTCCTGCTCAGTCTGGTGGTCTGGCTCCATCTGGTGGTCCTGTCACTCGACTCTCCCTGGAGGAAGTGTCGGCAGAACTGAGGGTTAGGCTAACCCTAACCCTAACTGAGGAGACTGCGTCCTGGCAAGTCGGCTGGCCCCGATGGTGTTTCAGCTAGACTCCTCAAGGACTGCGCTGACCAGCTGGCTGTGCCTCTCCGTACCATCTTCAACCTGAGCCTGCAGTCATGTAGGATCCCTCTTCTCTGGAAGACCTCGTGCCTGGTGCCGGTTCCCAAGGTGGCGAGGCCAGCTGGAGTCAGTGACTACAGACCAGTGGCCCTGACTTCTCATATTATGAAGACCCTGGAGAGACTACTACTTCGCCACCTTCGACCTCAAGTACAGCATGCTGTAGACCCCCTGCAGTTTGCATACCAGGAGAACATTGGGGTGGACGATGCAATCATCTACATGTTGCATCGGATTTACTCCTTCCTGGATGAACCTGGACGATATGTGAGACTGTTGTTTCTAGACTTTTCCAGTGCCTTTGACACAATCCAACCTAGTATTCTGAGAGGAAAGCTAGAGAAGATGGGTGTAGATCCAGCCATCATCTTGTGGGTCTATAACTATCTCACAGAGCGGCTACAGTATGTGAGGCTGGGGAATTGCATGTCAGACACAGTGGTGAGCAGTGTAGGAGTACCACAAGGCACTGTGCTCTCACCTTACCTCTTCACACTGTTCACTGCAGATTTCACATCCACATCTGAATCTTGCCATGTTCAGAAGTACTCTGACGACACGGCCATAGTGGCATGTGTGAAGAAGGGACAGGAAGATGAATACAGGGACCTGGTGGGGACATTCACAGACTGGTGCAACAAGAACAACTTGTTGCTTAATACATTAAAGACCAAAGAAATGATTATTGACTTCGGCAGGTCCAAGAGATCCTTCCGGCCTGTGACGGTGGATGGGGTGGACATTGAGAGGGTTCAGTCATACAAGTACCTCGGAGTACACCTTGATGACAGGCTGGACTGGTCCGTACACACAAATGATGTATACAAAAAGACGCAAAGCAGGCTTTTCTTTTAAGAAGACTCAGGTCTTTTGAGATTTGCAATGTTATGCTGCGTATGTTTTACCAGTCTGTAATTGCAAGTGTAACTTTCTTTGCTATTGTCTGCTGGGGTAACAACATCAAAGTAAGGGACAGGAACAGACTAGACAGACTCATCAAAAAATGTAGCTCTGTGATTGGGAAGCAGAGCTGCTAGAGGCTGTGGTTAAGTGGAGGATGGGGTGTAAGCTGAAGACCATCCTGGGTGACCCCCAACACCCTCTTTACAAAACCCTTGCAGGTCAGAGGAGTAGCCGCAGCAACAGGTTCATCTCCCTGACCTGCAGAACTGAAAGATTTAAAAGATCGTTTGTTCCTGCATCAATCAGTCTGTATAACAAGTTCTAAAATGTGTATTCCTAATATGTTTTTGATGTTTTTGAGCTACCAGTTTATCTTGAATTTCCCTGTAAGGGATTAATAAAGTATCTCTCTACTCTACTCTACTCTACTAGCGATGCCATTTTTATCCATCTTGTGAAGCTGAGGAATTCTCTTTTCACTTTTAAATCAAATTGTTAAAATGTTAAAGTTGCTGTTATAGTTTCTTGAGATTCAGTTTAAACTATGTCTTGGGAGAAGACTAGAAAGATATTCAGTGCGCCACATTCACTTTGGGAAACACTTATGCACGCACAGACACACACATACACAGAGAATCGTGGTGGCATTCAGGGAATCTTTGTCAGAGGTTTCCAGCTAATCTAAGTGTGATTATTGCATTAGGAAAAATCACAGATTCCTGCTTTGCCACAATGCAATCAGACCCACTCAGAAATGACATTTCGGTCCAGGCCCCAATCTTTGCCTCAATCATCTCACCCTGAATATACCAATCAGCATGCCTTGTTTCAGTGCCAACTAATGGGACTCAGTCAAATTATCACCAAGGGAATTTGACTTGGAAATGGAAAGGGGAGAGAAAGAAACAAATAACAACAAATGTTGGTTATTTTTGACGAGGACACTGATTGTGCCAATTTGCCAAATCTAACGACGCCTGTCAAACCCCAGATAAGAGCCTGGGAAGAGGAGCAGCTAGTCAGTTTTGTTGGAGCATTTGAGGAGCACTTTGCTGTGACACTTAGCACTGTCTCCCCATTAGCCAAAGAAATGCCCTTCACTGGAACTTTGAAGATAATTAAACACATAATGGATATCACTGTCACTCTCTGACTTGTTTGCTCATTTGTCTGAGTGTGGCTGCTGCAATTGAGACCCTATTAAAAGGGAATAAATCGCCTGGTTACTAAGTCATTTCACCATCTAGGAAATGGTGTGTGTGTATGTGTGTGTGTTTGAGTGACTATAAGTGGCTTTCTCTATCATGAATAATTGATTCCTTTCCTTCTTCAACAGTCATTGTTTGGACAACTTGCTAAAATGCCCATTTGATTTGACAAGACAAAACAACAGGGTGTGAGCCTCTATAGCTCATTCTCTAAAATTCTTTGTAGAAAATCTATCATTTCTGTTTCCTTCTCTTCCCACTTCTTTGCTCTCGATCCATCAGGATTTACAATTCTCCTCCATCGCCCGCCGCACTTCCACCTCTCCTCACTTTATGTTCATTTTATGCCTTCCTGTTTTCCCATTTTTGCGCTTTTGCCCATCAGTCGTGTTCATTTCCTTCACCTCTCCGTGTCTTTGTTCTGCATCTATAGGATGCAGCAACTGTCAAGGCCTTAATGTGGGGGTTTATTTATGTGCTGCCCACACTGTTTGCATTCCCATATTGCTTTGCAGATGTTGGCTCCTCGGGGGGAAAGAGCCAGCGGGGTTGGGCCATCACATTCCTGTGTTCACGGACAAACACTGTAGTATTTTCCTCTGTGTGCAACAGTTCATTTCTCAATGGTAAACGGGATGAACAAATCCACAAACAATCCTCTACTGTGTGGAATCAGTTGTTTTGTGCAAAAGGTCTTTCTGCATCTTTTTATGTATTTCACCATGTCATTCTTTATGACTGCTGTGCTCATTTGTTTTAGACATAACTGACAAGAGGAGGCTTTGTGCAAAATCTAATGATCACTAAGTCAACCTGTAAAACTTTACTACAGCCATTATGTGCACTTAAAAACAAGCAAGCGGCTGTAGCTTGTAGCTTTACACATACTGTAGCAGTTTATTCTAGTCAGGAAATTGAAGCCAGAGCATCTTCAGACACAGAGCTGTACTATTCCAAAAATAATGATTAGCATTTATTAGATGTGACAGATTATTCCCCCTTAAATTGATGGTGAACTTATACCAGCAAACAGTAATTATCATTACCTTATTTACACATCCAATTCATTTGGAACCACCAGGCGAATGAATTCTCCTTGGCTCCATTTTTTGGTCTCCATCAACTGGGTCAACAAGAAGCTGAAACTCCCTGTAAAGCATGTGCATTTGCAAATGTTTTTCCAAAACAGTTTGACTTCTGGGAACAAGAGGAAACCACCTGGCTCATTAATTACTTCTTTGTTTTGATACAGCCAAGTTAGCTGATAAGATAAGATAAGATGAGATGTAGTAAGTACTGTATAAGATGTAAAACTACTGTAGTATCAGGTTTCTCATCTAATTCTCACGCTTCCTTTACCAGATGTTATAAAATTATCTGTATGTGGCACATCGTGTATAGTTTTAATGTTTCTTTTCCTGTTTTAAATACTTTTTGTATGAATTTACAAAACTGCACTGAGACCTTCAGTTTGTTCTATTTTCTCTCTCTTCTGCCCACTTCTCTCCCATCTGCCATTTTGGCTCTTTTCTCACTTACAACCACTCATGTTGCTGCGGTCAAACGGCCTTGGGATACAGTGTCAAGCATTTCTCTCTCCTCCTCTTCATCACTTTCATCTCACCTTTTACCATGGCACCCAAACCCCCCCATCCCTGCCGCCCGCCTGCCTCCACCCCCTCCACCACCACCCCCTCTTGGTCTTGGCCTTCCACGCTTGGAGGAACAGTGTGAGGCGCCATGGCCTCCACGCGGCTGACTGATTATTGTAATTCATACACTTTAATTAGCTGCACAAACCATTAGCCACAATTAGACTATTACAGAACGTTTTGTGGCAGGAGCCAGCCTCAAGATTGGCTTTATCTGCTGGAATGGGAGAGAGAAAAAGAGGGAGCGAGAGGGGCAAGGGAGGAGTAAAATATATTCAGATAAACATTAATGTATGTTTATTTCATCTATGGAAAGAATTCGATACGTGTGTGTGTTTTGGATGACAGGTACGTCAAGGCTAAGACATCTGAAATAGAGACTGAACTGATCTACAGATGTATTCTAGTATATCTGTTCAATGTGTTGAACGGAGATATACGATTGATGGATTGCTAATCAAAGACGGTTACTGACACATGCATACTCTATTCTTTATCTCCTACCATTCTCAACATAATGAAGTCTTTGTTAAAGTGACACAGTCCTGTGACAGCACGTGCACCCCAACGTTTTCTCTGTCACGCTACCGTAAGTATGAATCACTTGATCATTTGTGTCACATTTGCAGCAGAAATGGCAGGGTGAGTAGCATTATCAGACCTTTGAAACCATTAGAGCACGCTTGAGATATCAACTTGATCCCTCAGTCAAGATTACAAAATATATACATCACCCGTATGACAGTTGACATTACATGCTTGAGGGGATTGAAGACTATATGAAAAGAATATGTAGCGTGTACTGACTTTATATGTGTGAGATGACCATCCTGTTAGATACAAAGTTACTACACAAGTCATAGATATTTTCCTGGGATGTGTTTTTCACATTAAAGTTGCTGTGAGCAAACTGGATGACCAAAAAGTTCATTTTCCAAGTTTTCCCCCCATTTAATCTCTTGGCCTGGACATTTGCAGGGCATCAGCTCGACTGCGATCATAACAATCTCAGCTCAACGTTTCAATCCTTTTCAACGTACCTACCCATGCTCTCTCCCTGTACATTGACTTTTTATGTTATCATTAGGCCACAGCAATTGCTGTAAGTGAAGGCACAAAGGTTGCGCTGATGGCTGGGAGACCTAATGCCACCAATAAGCTCTGCCATGCGAGAGGAAGCAGCCCTTCAGCGCTGACAGCATGGCTCAGTGCCTCCGCATTGGATCTATATGTCTGAAAATGGCAGAAACCCTCTGGGACAAAATAATATCACCAATCTGTTTTACAGTAGAGCCTCAAAACATTAAAAAAAGAAGAAGAAAAAAACTCTAAGACATTGGATCTCTCTGAAGTGTGACTGAATTGAATGCTATTTTTCTATTTCACTCTAATATAAGACAGTTTATCTTAGATGGGATAAAAATTTTCTTTTGTGTTTGTTTCTCATCTCTGATCCAACATCACTTTGTCTTTGTTTTGTATAATTTCAAAACAACTTTTTTTGGGAGGGGGGTTAGGTGGTGGGCGTGTTTAAACCCTACTGAGAAAAAAGCCAAAATCGAACTTGGCCCTCTGACATCAAGTCTTTCGAATGAGTCACTCCATAATGAGTGTTCCCATATAATTCCATGTGCTGCCGAGAGACGTTAAGTCTATTTTGCAACAAACGCTGCTGCTTTGTGAAGCCAACATGGTGCTGGTAAGATGGTCATATCCATTTAGCGCTGAGCTCATCTATCATTCACGCTCATTAGGGTTTACATACACATCCCTACCAACACACACATGAAATCCGGAGGCTTAATCAAAGTTTAGCAGCACATAGCATCTGTGCAGCGTGCAGTCGGGGACCTTTGTGGAGACTTTGTTAATGTTTGTCCAGCCTTTGGCATAGTGTCTTCCCGTATCTAAATTGTTGGGTTTTCTATGAGCCGTCAGCAAAAGTGACTCCATCTTGCCCTGTTCTCACATGGCTACATTGCAATTGTCTGCTCCAGTGAAGCCTGTTGCCGTGTGGGAGAGGTCTGCTCTTTCATGGACACACACATACCCACACTTACACACACACACATACACACACACAGCACTTTTGCATCTGGCTGATTCACTTTGCTGAAGCCCACAGACCCCCGACTGCATGATTTATCTAAGCCAGCGACTCGCACCATTCAGGGTGTTGCAAACTCACTCCAGCTCCTGCAGCACTCCAGTCTACAATCGTTTACTGCACTGCACTGACATTAGCTGTGCAACTTTTCATTTAGGATTTTACTTCTAATCCCACAATTATATATTTTTTGGGGGGAATTATTACCATTTTAATTTTGGCCATTTAAGTGATGTTCTTATCAGGAGTGACTTCAATAATAAGTAAATCAGTAATTGTGTATCACCACAAGACGGGATGCGAAAGAGACTCGACACTCAAAGCTTTAAGATAACAAGTTCAAATGAATGAAAAGCTGGAAGAGGATTTACGTTTGAGGTGTAGCCAGAAAACAGTCTTTTCACTTGTTCGTCTTCTGTTGTCGAGTCAACGGAGAAACCTGGTGGAAGCTGATAAAGCGCAGATCTGTTGGTGATGCAGACGGCGCAAATGCAAAACTCGGATGGATAGGGTAGGGTGCGATTCACTTTGTCCACCTTTCAAGATAATTAACGAAAATCTGACACGTAACATGAAGGCTGACTGCCCCTCTCTATCGTCACTAATTATGGCACGAGGAAGACACGGGAGAAACTAAGTTGTTAAAAGGAGCCTCAGGCGTCTTTGCAGGTTTCAACCAGCTTAAACAGAAGAAGAACACAGACGAGTGAGATTTGTGAATTTCAGAATGAGTTTGGGCTTTTTAATTAACTCAAAAGTTAAATCGTGAAACTGTATTAACACTCAAACAAATATGAACTACTCTTTTTATAGTTTTATCGCAGGATTAAGTTATTTCATTACTGTAATGAATAGGCAATATTGATGGGTGTTTTCTTTGTTAGTACCCACTAAACCAACTGGTCTGCTCATTTCAATGGCAGAGTTTTATTATCGAAGAAGTGTGAGGCAAAATACAGTTCTCATTTTGGTGTTTATTATTGCATTTTGTCTTACCCATTGATTTTAATTGTGTTCTTTAATCAATTCTGTGCAATAACCGAGGGGTAATATTTGACCATGATAATGACTTTTAAAATCCGTACACCTCCATCTGTGCAAAGTCAGTTTTTCTTCGTCTGTGTTTACAAATGTCATTATGTTGATTTTTTTTTTTCATGTGCACTTTCTGAAATGCCCAATAGGGAGGGGCGGGGGGACAGCTGCATGAAAGGTAAGTGGGCTGCTTCGCTGCCTCTTACATGGGCAGGAACAGTGGTCACTCTAACGACTGAAACACCACCTCTGCACTAATGTGGCTGACTGACCACTGCAGGCAAACAAAAGCCTGTGATTGGACGGCTGCTCTCTGTAGAGACTCATCTCAAATTGGTCCAAGAGAGAGGAACACCTCTGACAGTCCCACAGTGCTGCCGGTTGTCAAACGCACAAAGGCCATAGTTGTTAGTATTTGCAGGGTATGATAAAACTGCACCAATTAACTGTACAGACAAAGCCCACACCTTTGTCTCACCTTGAATTCTTCATCAGATCAGATATTGGGGAAATTCCAGCAGCTTACCATATATTAAGCTTGAGTTTCCAACCCAACGGTGGGCTTGCCACACATTAGCTTTGCGGTCATGCGAAGGGCAGATGCTACTGAAGGGGAGATAATTGGTGGCGAGCTGTCTGAAATGTATAATTAGACAGGACAAGACACTCCCCCTCTTTTCTCTCTTCCCCCCACAGCTCTGCCTTTTCACTGCATGATCTGAGCGTCTTAGCACGAGCTTTGATCTGGGCTAAAGTTTTCTGAGCCCTTTCAGATAGGATCAATTTGCTTCAACACGCATCACTCTTTTGCTTGCTCGCCTGGCACAGAGCGGCTGTTTGCAAGTCGTTCGATAGCATGCAAAAACTGCAGGAGGTGTTGTTCCTCTTCCTTTTTTCTTCCAGTTTCCCCCGCTCATGACTCTTCCAAAGGGACCATGTCTTTGTAGTCTCTGAACTACATTATGAATGATTATCCCTTTACACCATTACTATTCCTGAGCACACCATGGCATATCAACTCAGACAGACTGAACGCCTGGACTCCTCAGTTTTGCATTATGGCTTCATTATATCCACAGTTTCATGCCTTGAAGTGTGCAGCAAACACAGAACTTCATCCATTACGCCGGAAAGCTGTGATGTTAAACAGTTCATTTACCGAAGGTTTTATTGGTGACTGAAAAATGGTGTGTGTTGGTGATTGCTTTTCAGTTTTAAATATGTAAATGGCTTTCAAATATGCAAATGGTTTTCTGTTTATGATTTCTGGCTGGAAGAGGCTCACAAGGGTTTGATCTGAGAGTTTAATGTCATCAGTTGTGCCCCTTGTACCATGGCACGTTGCCATCTCTGCCTCTCCCCTGTCCAATAATCAGCAGCTTGAGTGTAATGAAGGAGAGTTAAGAGACTAGAGGTCATTTGGCCTATTACTGGCGGTTTCAACAAGACAGAAGGGAAAGGTATGTAGAGGGTACAGAAAAGCAGCAAATATTTAGATTCAAGCAGAGTGCTAATTAGGAGAAGGTTAAAGGAACAGTTTGACATTTTTGGAAATACACTTATTGACTTTCTTTTTAAGAGGTTGGCAAGAACAGCCTGTGCCACACTCATATCTGTGTGGAGCTGATTGACTTGCTTTTGCATAATGACTCGAAACAGCTTTCTTTGTACAGTATAACAGACTTTTAAAAGGGCTAGTCTGTTGATTTTGTTACTTTTGGGCTGAGCCAAGCAAGCTGCTCTAACGCATGTTTTCAGTTTTTTATGCAAAGCTAAGCTAACCGGCTCCTGGCTGTATTTAGACTTAAAGCACAGACATAGATAAAGATGGACTGTGTATTTCCCCCCCAAAAAATCTGAACTATTCCTTTGAGTGTGTTGCAGGTCAAATGCACAAAATGAGGATTTCTCCGTTCTCTCTCCATCGGCCTCACCACATCAAGGCCGCCGCACTAAACTTTTAAAGCAGCTCTAAACAACACGGCTGTGTTGGGTGTACAGTAAACTAACTGTATACACCCACACCTAATGCTTGTGCCAAGCTCTGAACAGGGAGCTATTTCCCTCCCTCTTCTCCTTTGCTCTCCTCTCTCCATCTGTTCCTGGGCTGAGGCAGGGTAAGGAGCCAGGGAGGGCTACGAGCTGGAACAAGTCTATCTGCAGCAGCAGGCCTGGCCTCAGCAGCCACAGAGGGGCTCAGACTGAATGCTAGAGCCCTCTCTTCGTCCATCCAGATGCAGATGACTTCGCTTTTCCTCCGCCTCTCTGCCGCACAATAATACCCTTTTGTAGCACAAGGGCAGAATCCCAGCTTTGTCCAGTCAACCTTAATTTATGGCACACATATTCTGGACGCACATATTGTTGCACAAGCTACAAAGGCATAAGCTTTCAAAGAGGCAGAGAGGAAGTGCTGGCAAGAGGATTCTAGCACTTTCTTTGTTTGAGAAATGGTATAAATCATTCACCAGAACATGGCATTCACAACTCCACCAGCGCATTGATTTTCACAACTTCAAAGAGGTGTAGGGAGTCAGAGGTGATTTTTTTTTCTTCTTTACCGCATCATCTTATTACATTTCTACAACTTTGTATTTCTGTGGCAACGGACTGCCAATCATGTTTTCACGTGTCCTCAGATGTTACCATGACTATTATTTACAGAGCTTATAAAAACTGTGGAAAGATTCAGAGTAATTTCTATCAAAAGAAACAGGTTCAGTGTTTGAAAAGTGGTGAATAGCAAGTTTAATATTCTCTGAATTTTTTGCATTTTCTGTGCAACGGCCTTCCTTGGCATGTATGCAAGAGTCTATTTGCTTTAATTGAAAAGACATTTGCCTGTGGCCCTAATGCAGTCAGTGCTTTGCCCCGCCTCACCTTTTCTTTGTGTGTGTGCGCTATGAAAGAGAGCTGTGTTCGTCTGTGTCTTTCCTATAGAGACAGTTTTTGTTCTCCTTGACCTGCCATGCATAGACTAATCTAAAGTGACTGACTGCCCCGTGATGCAGAGAGCACCAAGCTAGACCTTTCAGATTTCTGCTTTTACCGTGAACATGGACAGAGAGAGAGAGAGAGAGAAAAAGGCTCCAAGGGAGAAAGCAAAACCCACTGATGAACTGATTGACATCACCTGTGATATGCGAGTCAAAACTGTGTCGGCGCAGGACTTTCAAGAGGAAAAGTTCACCTCGGCGAGCTGACATCACCCACCTAGCACTTTGCCTTCAGAGGAATTCTATATCCAGCAGGAACCGCAGGGGTTTTAGTCAGACTGTATGTCGTGGCAGGCACGGCCTTGGAGGAACGTGAAGGTATAGAAATGGAGGCTTAAGTCTGGAGAGCAAAATCGATGACACAGGTTGTGTGTTCCACATTTTAAACCCCGTCTTTTCTTTTTCAAATCCGCCTAATAAAGCCCCTCAGATAAACCGTATTCAGAGATTTTTTTATTAAGAAAGCTGAATGTCGTATGCGTTGTCTCTTTAAAGGGCAAAGATGACCAGTGAGGCTAACTCGGGGAATATGTTCTGACAGCAGGTGCACTAGAGACAATATTCAACATTAAACACAACCACAAGAACAGCACATTAAGTACGTGAATTGACTAACCTGACGCAGCTTGAAAGTGCTCACCAAGTTTCATATTCAATCACATTTTGGCCTTTTGCTGGGAACTTAAAATCAATGTTAGCCTTCAAACCAAAGTGCATACATTAAATGATTCATGTTAGATCCAGTATCGCTGTTGGTGTGCTGCAAAAATATGCTTTTAGCTGAGCAAAAACATATTGGATTACTGCACCGATGGGGACCTTTATTCTGATGCACATCTGAGAAACGTTACATTTATTTGGCAGACAGCTTCATCAAGATAACCTTCTGTCAGACCAATACATTCAATGTTACAACCTTCTCTATATAATCAAGACCAAGTAGCATTATAAATCAGAAAAACGCACTGTGTATTTGCACTAAGTTGTTATACCATTATCATTTTTACAGCTCATTGCAGGACCTCTATTAAAATGACTTGATTAACAAAGATGTGACCGAAGCCCTTAACTAATTGTTGCCAAATTATTCAGTTGATAAGAGGGATGAAAAAAAACAAGCTCCAGATTGGAATTTGAAGAGACAAATAGCATGTGAATGATGCCATGCATTATTATGTCATCTCCATAGTCATCTAATGGCTATCTGGCATTAATAAAGGGGGGGAATTATACTGGAGCAGATGGTGAGAGTACATCGCTGGCTCAGGAGCTATTTATTAAATGCATTATTAATTATTTTCAACATGATGAGCTCGGCTGGCTTCCTTCTGGATAGACTCTGAGAAAGAGTCCTCTAACCCCCAGTGTCATTAGATCAGGTCTACACACACACTATCACCAACCTGCTGTCAAGTTACCAAGACATATGCAAGGTCATGTGCGGCGCATGTGGATTTCTATTAGTCTCAAATTCATATGCATTTGGTATGAGGTAATAGTTCCACATACATGGGTTAAAAAAAAAAAAAAAAAAAAGCCAATAAATAGTGTGGATTGGATTGTGTGGTTGTGTGAACGCTGTGCCAAATAACCAGTCAAACCCAGTGTAGTTTAAATCACACACGAACATCCCATTTATACACATTCAAATGCATACACAGTCTAATGCCCGAGGTGCTAGCTGGAGGTAACAGTTTCCTCACCTGCCACAGGCAAGCGTGCCACCTGCCGTGCCGCTCTGCAGTCACACACACACACACAGACACACAAACAGAAGCACCTATCCACATACACACAGGTGGCCGAGGACAGGGAGTGTCACGACTCCACATCTCCAGCAAACCCAAGTTCACGCTCCGCTGCTCCCACTAGCCAACTATCATCTCCAAACACCTTGCATAGTATCTCTGCTCTCCCTGTGAGTGATTTATAGACCACACTGCTTTTCACCAGAGGAATGTTTTGTTTTTGTTTAGACAGTTGGATAAGAAATTCATGCTGTTTGATTCACAAGCTCGGAAATATACAGGCACAGGAAGGCGGTTCACTTCATTGTTTTTAAAAGCTCCCAAGACGACGCAAATAGATTTTAATGTCACAAATGATGTCACACTTCTCACATCATTTCACTGTTGATCCTAAAGGCGTATTAAAATTAAATATGTTGCAGTGTGGTGGAGTCAAAATAATACAAATATGTGAAATCAATATTTTAATCTCACCTCTGCTTTCTCTGAGGGTAGTAACTGTGTCCGTTCATATATTCTGAATTTTTCAGGAAATGTTGAATAAAATGCTCTTGCTCTTACTTTTTTAAAAATAATATTCAAAAAAATATTTATTTTTTGCTTCAGAATTCTTAACTATATCATCGGATGGACTATTTTTTCTACAATTAAGGCAAGAGAGCTTTTACACAACAAAGGGCGTGAATGACAAATGATCAATGGCAGCGATGAATACCCAACATACCTTCTCTCCGTCTCCTCCTCGCTCTCCTCCTCTCACCCAGCCATGGCCTGAACTGTAGTTGAACTGAGTCTCTCGGGGTCCTCAGTCGGCCAGATCGTTAGCTGGCTGACCCACCAGGAGAGAGGGAAGGAGCGAGGAGTTAGTGGAGAGACGGCTGGATGAAGAAAGGGGAGCAATGGGCAAGGTGGGTGGGAGGGAGGATGAGGGGAAAGGGGGCAGAGGTGCATTACATTCATGGTGTGAGCTCAGAACAACAAGGTTACTTCAGAGCACGATACACTCTGCTCTCAGTAGTGCACCCTGCCTGTCGTACTGCATGCCGAATCACTTATCCAGACACAGGGAAACCTGTGACCCTCTGATGCATGCAGACTATGCCATAATAAAATTCGCTCAATTCGCTCAGCGCTTCACCTCGTTCCTCCATGCTCTGCACTTCTTCCCACTCATAAATAAATAGCTGAATGCCTGGGATCGCCAATACCCAAACAGCAGCGGCCATGAATATTCCAGCTTTTCTACTCCAGTGTATGATGATCGCGCGCTGATTACACATGCAGCACATTTACAATGAAATATAAGCCTGTCCAGCCTGTGAATGAATGATACAGAATTGATATATCTCCTACAAAGGCAACATATCATCCATTCAATCTGTCTTTAACTCATAGGGAATACCAAAGAGAGCATGATCACTTCCTAGCACCCGCCCTACCTACAAGCTGTTGAATGGCTCCTCAGAGCATAACAGCTAATGGTGCATGATGATTTTTTTTTTTTTTTTTGGAGTTGCTTTTACTATCACCTCAGAGGACACATTGCATCTCTTCACTCCCCCACTTGTTATTGGTGCAGTGTGTAATAGCATGATTCCCTCAACGTTTTTTTTTTTTTTTTTGCTCAGGCAGAATCACATACACAGTTCACATTAAAATATCCCAACATATCACTAATGCATTTCGCATAGTAGTTTATTTATGTGCAATATATATATGGTCTGCAATAATAGTATTTTACAAGCAGAGCACTTGAAGCAGCATTTCTTGTTGCTGAGTGATTACTGAAGCAGGTGTGTTCCTGTTATAGGTCAAATAAAGGCAAGGAACGTGAGTGGTCAGATAAGGCGGTATGACAAAGGAAAGGTGAGACGGGAAACAAGGATTTATACCCAAAGGTACTTCAAATTTCTACAAACTGAAGGTGAACAGACGGTCAAGCAGCTCACAGTAAAAAGAAGCAACATCCCTTTTCCCACTACAGCTCGACTGGACTTGGTTATCTTTCCATTACAACTGAGTACTTGTTGGTTCCTCCTCAATGGGGACGGGGTCATCATAGCACAGCTTCTATGTTTGCATCATCTTGCTCTTTTTTCAATCCTCTCATCAGCTCCAAAAACACTCATCTGCACCTTGTCAATACACCACGTTGTGGGTCGAGTCGAGCTGAGTAGCGCTAGCGGAAAAGGACCGATAGTCCTCACTGTAGCGGCCCTGGGTTCGCGTGAACATCAAAATTAAAAACTTCTTGGTTCACGATTGTTCAGCTGTACCACATCCCACAATTTTAGGGACTCGCATGCTTTGATGCATTTCAGATGGGCTTAAGTCCATGACGTAACCTGCATAAAGCAATGTTTGAATTTAGCTATAGCTAGCTTGCATTTGCGTTATTGTGTACGTTATCAAATCCTCCTCCACCATTTACACAAGTTTAAGTTCAAGTATACTACACTTTATGTAATATACCATCCAGGTACGCATTGTGTACTGCATGTTGCCATAATTGTTAGCATAAATGTGCTTCTGCTCAAAACTGCACAGGCACGCAACAAAGATATCATGTTTCCAGATCCCAGTCATCGACTTGATGGTGTGAACTTGTGACTTGAGCTACGAAATAAAGCCAAAGTTACAATAATCATTGGTTTTTCTTGAAGGCGGCTGTTTGGATCGACAAAACACACATTTCCTCTCTCTACTAACCAAGTTGCTGACGATTCCATTAACAATTTAAAAATGGAAAATGAAATGCATATTTTTAACCTTGAGTGTGCTCACTCGTATCTAAACCTGGCCCAGCACGTCTAACATCTCAATGCATATTCATTTGCTACTGTTCGTGTAATGATCCAGTGCTGCTGAAAATTCAATCACAATGACTTTAAAAAAAAAACAAATTGGCCTCAGACTAGTTATCCTGTTGCTTTATTCATGCAAGCCATGCTCACTTTGATCAGTCAAAGAAAGAGTTTTGACTGAGGATTTTTTTTTTCTCTTTTTTTTGGCAGGAACTTATCATTTTTGTACATAAAATTTAGCATCTGTTTATAGATTTTTCTTCTTTGTTCTTTTCTTTATGGGTGCACTCATGCTCATCCAAACCTGCTCCCTCTCATTAGCCAAGAGTTTCATGCGAGAAGCCTTGCAGGGACTTGCAGTCATTTGCTTTGTGTGTAAAATTCTACATCTGTTCATGGATTTGTCATGTAATTCTCGAATGTGAGCCAGAAGGGGCCTTTTTTTTGTCTTTCACTTCAACCATCTTGGTGTGGGGCGATTTATTCAGTCATTTTCAAGTTTCCCCCGATATAAAAATGGGCAAGATAACATTAATATCTCCTGCGCCTGTACTCGTCTCCTCAGCCATTTGAAGGGACAGATCTGGGGAAGGAACCAGCCAGAAGGGTGTCATGGTGAATTTTCCAGGACTGGGCTCGGGGCCAAGCTCTTCCTCAGATGTGACAGTTCTGGGCTTCAGTCTGGAAAAGCCTGCTGTCGCTATTCTTGCCATATTACCTGGACAGTCACGATGCTACCATTGCAGGAAGACATGAAAACCAGGCTTTGGGAAAGGGAATGTGAACTCCTGCAAATGCTTGGAGAAGGAAAACAGGCCCGGCAATCACAGTCACTGTATGTGTTTTTTCCTTTTTTTTGGATTCACATGTATTGCGGAGGTTGTGCGCTGACAACATGATGGTTGTTCAGTGACCCCTTATGTCAGTTTGACGGTATACCAGCATAGACTGCTGCTTATTGACTATCTATAGAGGATTGTAGCAGTTTGCTTACAATTTGTTAATACAACCACCTGGGACATCCCATGGCTGATCTTGCATAATGACATTATGGCTGTGTAATTTCCTCTCACTACAGTTCATCTAGCTATTAACCAGATTTTTCCTACTGGGCATTGAGCTTCTCTGGTCCACAAGGCAGCAACAGTCTGTAGTCCTGTCTGCTGCCGCTGCTGCAGGAGCTGAGTTAGTTCTCCTGGGAGCTCGGAAGGAGAGAAAGAAACAAATGGACTGGACGGCAGAAAAGATACACCAGCTACAAATTAGACCAGAAAATAGACAAACATAAAAGGTGAGAGGGCAACAAGAAAGTGAAATAAAATAAAATATATTGGAGTTTAGAGTAAGGAAGACACAAAAGGACAAAGAGAGACAGTGTAATGAAAAGCTGTGTGGAGAGGTAAATCAGCAGAGATGGACAAAGCGTGTCCAGGAGAAGATTCACTGGAGGAAGTGTGAGGAGGTGAGGAAACAGAGAGGGACTGGGGGAGGGAGCAATTAGGTCTAACTGCTGAAAATGGTGGATGAATTTGCGATGAACCACCATTTTGCTTGCGTTCTTCCCTGCGCTCTCTTTACAGTATTTTTTTGCTCCCTTATTCCTCTCTCCTTCCCCGCTGCCATTGCCCCCACCCCACCCCACCCTACCCACCCCCCGCTCTCTGGCAGAGTGCTCAGAGAACACAGTCCTCCTCTGTCAGGCCCCCACACCCCGTCTTCTGCTTCACAGGTAATTAAATGGATTTCCTGTCTTGTAGTCGGCGAAAGAACATGACCCTGCACTCTGCCGGAGCGTGTCCAAAGGCACTCTAGGGCCGGCTCCCTGCACCATCTGCATCTCAGTGTCCGAGCGGACCAGTGGCCCTAAACAAACACAGTCTACCCTCGGGACTGTCAAGCCACGGGCTCCCCCAACTAAACACACTACCACAGATATACAGTGAGCGGTAATGAACTATGGGGAGATGGAGCTGTAAATACCAAAGAGCTAAACCAGATCAACACACAGCACTGCACCCACTTTAATTCTATCTCAGCTGCAGTTATTATCCAGGTCAAGCCAGTTAATGGTGTACAGTCATTTACAGTAAGGAGGAAGCACATTCACAGAGAAAAGGAATATATTAAAGTAATTGGTGTGGCATGTTTAATACTACTGTATGTCGTTTGTGGAATATAACCAAATTTAGTGCACCACCCGTTAACATCTCATCACAAATGTTAGAGAAATCTTAAATCCTGTCGTTTTTAGCTTCATTTTTCCAAAGTCTAATAATATCAATGAAGTTAATTCATTTGAAATTATAAAAGTTTTACTAATTAGAGGGATGATGCTGCTCTACCAATGGTGCTCTGTGTTTAAGGGCATTACAGTGCTGAGCCAGACTGTGGTTTTTATTCTTTGTGGTGTATATTGAATGAAAATCATCTTGAAGCATTCCTCTCCTGTCAAGCCTTTTGAGAACAATTCATGTTTCCATTGTGTATTTGGGTAAGCAAATGTGCATTGCATACCGTTATCTATAAATGTCACCACCCCTGCAACTTTTCCTCTCATGCTGCCATCATGTATTCAGACACCAAGGTTTGTGTGTGTGTGTGTAATCTGCTAAAATAATGGTTTTCTTCTTTGATGCCATCTATGGAGGCAGGCCGACTTCATGCAATGTCCTTCACTCAGTCTGATCAGTCAGTGAAACCAATTTCCACAGGTAATCCATGTGCAACTGCACGAGTACTTACTCATCTGTTTTTCAATGCACTGCAAAATAGCAGACTGCACATATAATAATATAATAGCGTGATTTTTCAGATGGTCACTGTGCTTTCTGTTATTGGTAGTAATGGTCGTAGAGTTGCAGCCATTTTCATCTTTGGACTCTCAATATGGTTCCTTACATCAGGTAATTCCATCACATGTGGAGCCATGTTGTATTAGACATAACTCAGATCAACAATGATGAACATTTAATAACATTTCTAACTTGAAATCACAGGTGTTATACTTGTTGCATTGTAATTTCGCACTAATTTTGTACCAGTGTTTGTTTTTTAACATTCAGCCCGACATCCTGCGCTTCAATTCAAAACATATCTTCTCCTCTCAGGGTTAAATTGGAGACGATGTCGAGTATCTTAAAGAGCTCATCATGTTTTATTCAAATTTCAGACACCGGTTGAATAGTAGGGGAGGAAAAAATGTCTGTAATCATCTCTCCAAATTCAAAACATTCATCGCGTACGATCGCAACAGAATGGTAATAATTGTAATCCAGGCGGGGATATCCCTAAAATGCACCTCAAGCAACAAAACGAAACAATAAATTGTAGAGTATTGTTTGTCTCTTTGTTAATGAACTGTTGGGAAAGTGGGTTTTGAATTTGTTGTTGTGTAATGACAGGTGAGGCTGACTGACAGCGACATAAGCTGATGGTAAAGTAGCTTGTCAGTCAAATCATGTTAATGTGTGTAGGATCAGCTACATGTTGCATCTGAATAGTCAGAGGAATTATGTGTTACTTTGAGCAAACACAAACTTGCTTTTTTTTTGTTTTTTTTCCACCAACAGAAAAGTGACAGCTCTTGTATCTTATAAATAATGAGCCACAGTGGAAAACAGGCTGCGAGAGGGAGTGTGTTGTGACATGACACTGTTTACTGCATGGACGCTCTTTCTGTGATATCATGACTTTATTCTGCAAATATGTCTTTCTTCCTTCATCTTAAAAAAAAAAAAAAAAAAAAAAAAGCAGGGGGGATGTGGGAGATAAATGCAACATGCAGTCAACGGTATGAAAGCCAGCAGCTCCCAAGGGCAGCAACCCACTGTCCTACCCTCCCCCCACTGTGAGGAACTTACTCCATCAGCAGGGCCTGAGTGCACTTCAAATAGAGGCCCAAAGATTATCGGCGTGGGAGCAGATCTCTCTCTCATCCTGCTCCACTTCAAGCATCTTGTCACGAGACTTCATAGTTCTGTCAAGAAAGAGAATTACACCTGACAGTCTGCTTACGGGCATGGGAGAATGTGTGTGTGTGCGCAGTCAAAAATGATGCCGTCAAATGCAAAGAGCTCGAGAAACGTCTACTTGAATTCAAGCGGTATTTGAAAGTCATATCTCTATGTTCCGTTTAAGCTGCAAATCACCAGGCAATCCTCATCGTCCTCATCTTTGTTTAAGGATTACACTGCGCTAAAACATTATTTTTTAGCAATAAAGAAAGTTTTTAGTACAGCCTTTGTAGACTCATGGGCTGTGATCAAACTCAGCCATTCCCTAGCTGCACGTAAAAATCCAAAATGTTGTAAGATAAATCTGATACAGCTCTAAATTATTAACCGGATAGAAAAGAATCAAACACTGATTCTTATCCGCAATATTTCTTCTGAATTTTTTGTGTAATATTTGTAATTTTCTTGTGAAATACTAAAAAGTTTTACTCATTCAGGCCCTCTAAAAAATAAATTATTAGACAAATTATGCACAAATTATGCAGGGGAAAATAACTCCAAGGTTAATACATACCACATTAAAGAATTAGACATTTGCTTTTGCATTTTCGGGCGACATGAACCCAAGAGGTTAGAAACCAGCCATCTAGATGCTAATGATCTAATAATCTGGATGCCAGAAAATACACCACACATTAAATGCAAGTTCAGCAGCATCTTGGCTGTTAGACCATAATCAGTGGTGGTGGAAATACTCCGATCCATTACCTTAAAGCTTTTATATATTTGTATTATCAGAGGACTGAATAATGAGAAAGGGGCTGTATACGGTAATATACATATATAGACTTATCACCTGACCCTGTTGGCCTCCTCTGCTAATAGTTTCACTTTCTTTTAAACAACTTTCTTGTTTAGCATCAAGTTGCTAAAGAGAAAGATTTTTATTTTTATTTCGTGCCCAAAAGCAGATCTGCAAGTGGAGAGATAAAACTTAACTTTCATGGCCAGAAAATTGACAATTTAATGCTAATGTTGGTGCATGTCCATCACTGTGAATGTTTGACTTATTAGAAAATAACTGTTGACACATTGATGTGCGTATATAGCATTTCACCATTATAGATGTAGCTCATGCTGGCAGCGTCTTATCATACAGTAAAAGCGCAGTAAGTAAAGTGCTCTAAAATGGACTGTGTTTAACTGTAGTTATTGAGTTATGTGGCTTTCTTGGTGACAATATACCATTAAGCGCTGCTGCCTGCCTGTGGAAAGCAAGTTGTCATCAATGCAACTGAATGTCAAATCATTGTTACGTGCGGTAAAGCATAAATCAGTTTTTCAGCAGAGCAGGTTTTTCCCGTGCAGCTGTCTCAACAGGTCACAGCTCAAAGCACTGTCTGCCTACAGTAACCACCCCTGGAGACTGGAGGTGGACTTCGCTATTTCCCTGGCCTAACGACCCTGCCATTAGCAGGCAATTGAGATGAACCAATGGAAATCACAGCTCGCGCTCAGAATTCATTAACTGTGAGAGCGTGACGAGTCACAAGAAGCACATTGAGGCAATGCAGGGCAGCGCTGCTCTGCGTCCCCCCTCACCACCCACCCTCCACCCTCCACCCACCCCCACCATGACCGCTGAACATAAATCAGACAACGAGACACCGTCATCGAGACAGAGCACCCCTGGACTCTCTCTGCTAGTCACGAAGGAGTATGCAAATGGGGACCTTGACCCAAATCAAATTCCAGGGCCCGTTCGTTAATTGCAAATTACAGACCCCGGCACCCCAATCAACGGCCTTTTAAGGGAATGATTTCAGACTCATTTTTGCAATCCTCAGAAAAAATATGAAAGGGCAAGAAGAAGATGCAAATGTCTGGATTTGTGACGCACACACACAGCAGCTCCAACGGAGTTGTCCCCTCAGCCGAAGCGTCGGCGGTCAATCCAGTTTGCCAGTGGACAAAGTGAGTGCTATATCCAAGGACAGTGGAAGTGGTCATGCTGTAAATTAAATGATTAAAAAAGATGTAAAGACATCTTTCCCGGCTGCCAGGATGCCTAGAACTGTCGTGTCACCCTCCTCCTCCTCCTCGTCTTCAGTTAGCCAGCAAATGAAAGCACTGCTTGGTGGAGTCAGTTGTCTTATTACTGCATTAGAATGGGCCAGAATGTGGCAATCTTCCTCCAGCATTAATATAACATGACAGGCCAGGAGACACCAGTTTGTTAAATGCAAATCTCCCCAGTGTTCCTCCATGTCTCCATCATTGTTTTGTCAAGTGCCCTGCAGGCCCAAAGACAGCAAATGAGTCCCAATTCATATTTTGTTTTCTAGTTTTCACACCTCAGCTGTTTCCTAACAGACTGCAAATGGGGGAAGACAATACGCACCATTTGCATATTCCCTATGAATTGTGTGGAGAGGTGCATTTTGTCTTTTGCATTTTGGGATGTGTGTCTTGTCACCTAAGTGATCGTGACAGGTATTTTGCTTTTTATTTCTACTATCTGTTACATCAGCTAAACAGTCTCTTGGTGCCTCATAATGCAGCCAGTAGGAGGAAGAACTAATCATGTCACGACGCCTATGGCAACTGAACTTCTCTGTATTATCCTGTGCAGAGAGCGACAAACAAACACACACATGCCGACACACACACACACACACACCCACAGACGTATCCGTTTCCACACAAATGCTCTTACTTGTCTATGAAGAAACTCACATAAACACAAGCACACACTCAGACACATACATTGCTGAAAATCAGGCAGTTGGGAGCTGTGAATGAAGCGATATTGTAACCTCAACCTATATGGCACTTTCCCACTGTGGGTTCAGCCAATGAATTATCCCCTCCAATAAATCCTGTTTGCAGGATAATCCTTTTCCCATCTTCTGGACAGACACTTTCTGTAATGAAATGGCCCCAGGTCCTTCCCCGTAACCCAGTCCCATCCCGGTCCCCTAACTCTGCCTGTCTCAGGGGAAAGAAGGGCTTACAGTGTGGCTTCAACCCCACTCAACCTCCGCTCAGCTTCAGTGGCTTTGTCACCTCCCACCTGCCCTCACACCTAACCCATCATCACGTTACTTCTTCCTCTTCTTGCTCCAGGTGCAACTTCACTACTGTACCTCTGCTGCAGATCTCTCTTAGCTCTGCTGTTCTGTTTGCACTCATTCCTCTTTCCTTCCTTCCTCCCTTTTCTCTCCTCCCCCTCCCTGTGTTCAGCAAAAAATAAAAAATAAAAAAAAATACATGGAGCCAAGCTCAAGCAATCTCTCTCCTCGTCTGATGATCTGAGCCTGGGCAAACACCAGCGGAAAAGCTTCTACTACTGTAATGAGATGTCTTGCTGCGTCATATTCGCTGTCTCCATTTTCTAAGAACCCAGTTTTGCCTGTGTGCCGGGTTCCTGGTCAGCAGGGGGGCTGTAGCTGGCGTTATATAGCAGTGGGAAGGCAACCTAAGCCAGGGTGGAGCAGGCGGTGTAAATGATGTTGGTGGAGAGCCGAAAGGAAGCTCTCTGGGGCCTGAGATGGATGCAAGACGCAGTGCAGAACTCTGGGAAGAGTAAGCCAGGGTTTTATCCAGTAATTGGGTTGCATGGAGCAGCTGGCAATCTGGGCAAGGAAAGATTTGTAAACAATGTTGCACGTTGGAGAACTGGTGAAAATCCTCTTCACCAAAGAACAACAACAACAAAAAAAGCATTTTCAGTGTAAGCATGAAAATCAAAGCTGAATGATGCCTTTCAAGATGGAGCACCTTGTCTATCTCATGTGATGTTATCTGTGATGTTATTAAAGCCCACTATCTCACACAATCAAAGCCGTGAAGGTTCACAGGCAAACTTCAGCTTGAGTCGGCGATACAAAGAGTTTATATTTTGAATGTGCTCGGAGAAAAAGTGGCTTTCTTCTGAAAAGCCTGAATTTAGTCTTAAACTCAAATTAACTTATTTCTTATATCAAAATAACTGCAAACACCACCACTGTATAAAACTGATATGGCAAAGTTGTGAAGATACAGTTGCCTGTAACACATCCAGCAGCCACAGGTTAATATTAGCATTCATAGAGTTGTGTTTGTCAACACCTCATGAGCTGTGCTTTGTACTTCGACAGCTCCATAGGCTCTTTAGCTGCTGCACACTCCGCTATGCTCACCAACAAGTCTCTGTCTGCTTTTTGGGGGCTGAGCAGGTATTGTACAATGAATTTATCAGAGATGTTTTTTTGCAGAAAACAACTGTTTGATGTTGAAAGCAGTCAGATCAATCCTGAACAGTAAAGCTGTGGGCTGTAAAACTGAAACAATGAGCAGAAATATGCTAAAATGTTCTGTATAGAGCTGAGGGGAAGCTGCAAATTATATTAGTTGTATTTCTCTGGGGGACCTCTTTCATATACATGTACCCCTTCTTCAATCCATTGTTGATATAAAAAAAATATTAGAGCTCAGATTTGAGTTGTTGCACAAACCCAGGTCAGAGCTGACAGGAACCACCAGCCTGAGATGTGCTAAAAAGGAAATCCGATTGTGCCAAGATGTACAGGCAACACAGTGTAAAACTATATTAGCTTTCCACTTAAAGGAGAATTCCGGTCATTTTCTAAGTAACGCCCTACAGCTCTAGTTAAACAGTGAAGTAATGGAGCCAGTTCTTCTAACCGTGACTTTTGAACTGAGAGAGCAATGTTAACTGTGTGTACCTCTGTTTACTCTATAGGGTAGACCTTACTAGTCGACTGCCGAGCTCAGGTGTTTCCATCAACAAAGACAAAAATGCGAAGAAAACAGGAAGAAAAAAATGATTTTGGATTTTCCCATCCAAAACCATTTTTTTTCTCCTAAATCCATGCACACTCAGGGTCTGATCTACTAAAGGTTTGCTTGTATTAAAACGTGTCCAAACATTATGTCACCCGCAAAAAAATGTGCAAACTGATCTACTAACTGGGTGCACTGAGGATTGCGTCGCTCAAAAAGCATGCGTGATGCATTTAGCCCGTTTGCCTTGATGAATATGCAAATATGGGCGTTTCTGCCAGAACGTGCAAAATATTGGGAGGAGAAGATGCAAATAGGTTTATTTAGCACACGCAGCATGATTTATCAAACCTGAAGCTGATTGCAGTGTAAGTTTTTGCGTCTTTATTTACTGTAGTACGTTTGAAAGGCAAGTATTATCTGGCATAGCTTATTTTCTTTTATTGATTTAATACCTGCCAGGGCAAAAGCTCTATATTCTCTGCATTTCCTCGCATCCGGGTTATTCCAGTAAACTGTAGCAGTTTTTTTGTTTTTTTAAAAGTCATTTAAGCGCCGTTATGCATGCACTTCTCTCCTCCTGTGCGCTCCTCTCCTTTCCTCTCCTCCCTCCAGAGTAGGCCCATGTGGCTGCCCAGCTGCGGGACCGGTACTGAGAGACGTCACCTCTGTCTTCACCCCGTCTTTGATCCCTCTGGTCAGTGTGTCCTGAGAGTCCCACCTGAGCTCTCTATTAATCCATCGGATCAAATCCTATCTGTCCATCCAGCTCTCCGTCCACCACGGAAACAATTACTACGCACAAACCCTCATTTAAATACTGTGCAATGCGTGTGCTGTTATTTACCGTGTTACTCTTAGTAGATCACCTGTTTTTCATGCGCTAACCAGACACGCAAATTTTTAGCAGGGGCACGCGCCCTTTATCTGAGATCTTAGCAGATCAGGCCCTCTGTGTTATATAGAGGCCAAAGTCGCAGTTAGAAGAACTGCCCCCATTACTTCTTAGCTTCTTAGCTAGCAGGAGGAGAGCTATGCCCGGTCTGCACATATTTTTCTCAAATTTTTTCCTATGGTCGCACTCAGGGACCTTAGAAAATAACTGGAATTCTCCTTTAAAGTACCACTCAGATTAGTGAAATGTTTCATTTTTTTGTTGTTAGCGACAAATTATAGTCAAATTCACTGATTAAATGTGTAAAAACCCCTTTTGAAAATATCTGATGAGGCCTTAGGACTGTTTTTTCTTTTCAAGTCGCCCATTCAGGGGCTGCTCAGCTGGCTCCTGCCTGCTCATCGTTCTGAAAGTGTTGTCTCCATCTCCCACACCCCTATGGTACACTCCCTGGGCTCTGACAGCCCCCCCCTCCCACCCCCGCCTCACACTTCCCATATCTGGTCCACGGACACCTGGCTGATACGGAGGCTAGGAGGCTGGAAGCTTCCCCCTACTATCATCATCTCTGTCTGCCAGGCATGTGCCACACTGCCTGCCTGCCAAGCCTGGGAGGAAGCCTACCCCCCCTCTGTCTTGCTCTCTCTCTCTCCCTCTCACACACTTTGATGCTGTGTGTGCGTTTAGAACAGGCATGGGTCTGCATATAATTTGAGTTAATGTCTTGGAGAAGATTTTGGGGGGGACTCGGAGACTCGGTTCCCAGAAAGGACAGAGAATTCATATGTTCGAGAAACATGGCAGATCCCAGGACACTACAGCCCCCGAGTGCAGAGCTAAAAAAGACACACAACTGCAAGACCACACACACCCCACACATACACACTATTTATGAGTTTTTTCAGCTCAAACAAAACCGCAGCCAGTTCAGAGTTTCTCCATTTACCATTATTGCCTTCAAAAATGTTATACGTGAACTGATGCAGCATCATTTTTGAAAACTTTTAGGATCTCAAGTTGTTTTGAGCTCCATGTGCCACCTGTCTTCTTCTTCCTGTGCGATACATTCCCATCTCCTTCCAAGACATGCGATCTCTTTGATCACATCACTGAGAACTCTGGTTCCCCTCTCTGTTTAACCTATGTTTCCCTGTTAATCACTGTGAGCCAGAGTGTGTATCAATGAGCCTTTGTTTAGGCTTTGATATCCATGCACAAGCCCCCAACCCACCCACCCTCCCTCCCTCTCATACCCACTCCCCGTCCTCCTGCTTTCCCTTATATGGCTTGGGAATGTTAATCTTAGAGATGCACTAATGTTTTCAATTAATTGGCATCATTAGTGAAATGGTCGACCCACGGTGCAGAGAGACATGATAAATGGGCAGGTGGAGGGGAGCATGAGAGCAAAAAGAGAGCCCGTGTTGTCTGGCAGGTGGATGCGAGTCAGAACATGTGAGGGATCTCATTATTCTGTGTTTACCAAGGCCTACAGCGTAAAGCCTCCGACGCCCAAAGAACAGGCCGTACACATTCGAGCGGAGACGTGTCAAACTCTGAAATAGGTTCAGAATTTTAATATCGCTCCCATTAGGCTGTTAACTTCAGTTCACTTCAGTTAACTTCAGAAAAGATCACTGACCTAAATGTGAAGAGTATGACTGGACAGGAGGTGTTTGTGTGTGTGTGTGCACGCTTGTCTGCTTTCCTGGAAGGAAGTGCAAGCAGGAATTTATATGTGCATGTGTGTGCGTGCATGTGTGATGTATTTGTGTGTGTGTGCAGGCATCTTTCCCTTGTACCTTGAAAAGTCTGCAAAATAACAAGATTGTAATGGACCTCATTTTATTCCTTTCATCAAATCACCCTGGATTGATCTGAGCAGAGAACACACTCTCTCCTCCGTGATGCATCCAAATGCCTATTTATCTGCACTTCTCCATTATTCTGTCAATATGATATTACATGAACCCCCCCCCCCCAACCCACCCTCCCATCCCCACAGCTCATGCCCTACCCCCCACGCCTCTCTATGTTCATTTTATAAGTGTCATATATGGAGCTGTGTTGCTCTCTGTCATCACAGCCCTCAGGCTACAGTTGAGCCTCAGCAGTCTTTATCAGAGGAGGAAGACAAGGATGAGGCAGGAGGAGAGTGAAATTGAGTGGATGTTATTTAATGCATAAGATCTCCAGGTCAAAAGTCTGTTTTTAGAGAGAAGGTGAGGCCTTAGGACATGTGTCTTGTACAAAACATACAGCCACCAGCATGTGTGTGTGTGCGTGTATATATATATATATAAACATACTCTGCACTTAGGTGTCAAGAGGCACGCTGACACATGACAAGTTGCCTCATTTGTGCACATCATTAATACCCTAGTTATTTCCCATGGTGCTCCAGCCAGGGTCAGGGGTGAGTTTTAGCCAAGAGGAGGAGCGAAAGGATGTTGAGAGGAGAAAAATCTATGCACTGCTCCTTTAAGAGGGGCATTTAAAGAAGCTGCCAAGTCAATAAGCAGGGGATTTAGAGTAAGGAGTTGGGAGCCAGCATTTTAAAAGGTCAACAGAGTAGTCTTTAATGATTCCCCTATTAGCAATTTTTAGGAGAGAGGATGGCTCATTTGGTACTTGTCTAAGCTCATCTATGTAAAATAATATGACACATAGAAAGCCAAAGTCAGTCTGTGACATTGAAAGCTGAGTTTTTAAGACGAAGAAAAAAAAAGAAATTCTGAAGTATGAAACAGGGTTTCATTGAGATTCAGCCGTTTCAAATTGATGCACTTATGCTCTTAAAGCCCGGTCACACCACCGTTTAATGCAGTGAAATTTTCATGGCAATTTCCGTTCGTTCCAGTGGATTTGCTTGTAGAAGCAAAGTGAACCCACGCAAACTTTTTCATGTTGTGCTCAACTCTGGTGAACTTTGACCTGCAAATTTTGCTAATAGCCTTGAGCCATCTAAACAGTGTCGACCTTTGAGGGGACAGAGAAGCAGAGTCCAAATTGCAGGACACTTTTTATTCCATTTTAGTGGTGTCGCATCGCCCGCTTCCTCTTTATAAAAGAGCAGCGGCTCAGTTAAGATAAAGGAGCCAATGGTGCAAAGACTGTACTTCTTTTGAATTCAAATTTGTTTTCAACTGTGCAAGGTTTACTTTGACCAATAAGTCAACCGTATTTGTTGTTTCTCTCAACCCTGTTATGACCCATAGCATAATAGTCTCTCCTCAACTTATTTTTCATGACAATAATAAACCAGTGGCTTGTTCTGAGGGCACCAAGCCTTTGTCAACATGGTTTCTAATAGTGGCCGTGGCTCCGTTAAGTTTAGGCACCAAAACTGCTTGGTCAGGTTTAAAGAGACCCCGAGGAGTTGGCTTTTGGTTATAAAAGAGTCTCATATTGATGTGGATGAATCTACATTACTCACACTTGTTAAAGCAGATATCAGCGGAATGTTTTTGTTAATATAAGTCAATTTTTGATAAGTACTCTGCTCTGCTGTAACCTTTAGTTATCTTTGAATGACGTAGGGACGAGGACCAACAGTTATTTTGATGTTATTAGACTTTAGACAACAGGACGGTAAAAACACGAGTTACGGGTTACCTGGAACGCCAAAGTCATTTCAGTTTACGGTTTCCTGGGTGCATTAGCCAAAACGGCCGTGCTGCTGATATCTGCTTTAATGGGTCAATTTTTGATAAATATATCGTTTAGTCTTTATAGTTATTTTGATATTATTATTTAGTGGTCGACTCGCCCAGCATTTCCTAGTTTCGGTTTCCCGGATACTTCCCTGCGGGTCATGGGAATAAGGCCATCAGATCGCTAGTTGTCATCGTTTATGGACAGAACTACGACGGTATCTGATCGTCTTCGAAGCTCCGGCTTTCGTCTTCGATCAATGAAAACGCGGAGGCTCATGTGAAATGTAGTGTGAAAACACTTTGCTTTCCAAAACTCCTCGTAGTCCCTTTAAGATAAGGTCGTGATGAACACAAGAGCTTTCTCTACATTAGACAATCTTTGTTCTCGTGGTTATA
Organism: Decapterus maruadsi; assembly: GCA_030347415.2. NCBI lineage: Eukaryota > Metazoa > Chordata > Actinopteri > Carangiformes > Carangidae > Decapterus > Decapterus maruadsi. The sequence continues at coordinate 7,127,997 of CM064896.1, read as the reverse complement.
ACAATAACATACAAGAGGTGGTTCATTTTGTTGAACAGTCATAAAAAACATTAACTCAACCCATGAACCCTTCACATTTTTCTTTTGCTCCTGTCGTTATGATCACAACCAGTAGATGTCATATGACAACAAAATGCAGGGTCATTAAGAAACTATGAGGTTTCAGTTTGATTAGCATGATATTTTATGGCGTTAAGCAGAACATTTAAGGCTGTAACACTACAACAGCGAGAGTTGAGGGAATACGTAGAAAGCCTGGTCAGCTCGTGAGTCAGCAGCTGCAGCCTTGCGAGTACAGTCGCTACATCACCAAAGCTTCACAATCAGATATTCTGCAAAGACGATTAATTTCACTGCACTTCCTTTTTTTTCCCCCTCTGATGTGACTCGTGCAGTGTATCTGCATCTGCGTGCGAGTCCTTTCCGGTGACACATTTCTCCACACTAAATGATGATAATTATTTAAAATGATGATGAAGCAGAAAAAAATGCACATCGGCATATCACAGCATTTCAAAAGTAAATATTGCAACTAAACACTTTGTGTGCTTACTGGAAGAAACATTACTGTATATACAGGTTTGAGGTAATGAAGCGTTAACCTGCACAAACATGTATAAATGCTAAAATTAATTAGTAGGGATTATAATTAGAGATCAGAATGCACAAAGTTGGGTTGTAAGAGCTTCCCTGTTGATTTTCCTCCACATCAATGATTTAACTAATTAATTTTATCTATTAATATTTATGCATGGGGAAAATTATTCATTAATGAAATGTCAGAATTGAATAGATATCTTTTCTCTGTTTCATCTTGACGTGAGGGTGTTTTGACAGCCCTCCTCCCATCTGGAGATCTTATAAGAGCAAGAACAGACTGCTTATGAATATTGACATTTCTCCAGTCTGGAAATCAGGCAATTTATGTTGAATTATTTCAGCCTATCAAGTATGTATAGTTCTGAATTGATTAAACAAACTTTAAAGATTGATTATCTTCCAAGTGCATATCTTTTGGCAAAACATCACTTTCCTGATCTGAGCCCCAATTCAGGGCTTCTTCCCTTCTTTATTTTAGAAACACTTCAGTGAACCGTGTAGTGAAGGCCTGCTGATTACTGTAGGACAGATGGTTGTCCTCATCAAATTCTGTCTACAGATTTTTCTGCTTATCCAGTTCCAAATTAAAACCCACAGTGGTATTATTTTCATAAATCTCCAATTTTTTTTAAGCGTTTCCTCCACAGCACCTCAGAGTTAACGGGGACTCACCAATACCCTTCAGTAGCCTCACAAACACTGTTTTTGATCCTGTTTTTTTTTTTTTTTTTTGGTCTCATCACAGTACGTGATGAGGGCATATTGTAATTAATCTCCTCTCCTATCTGACTGTTAGATCTTTCCCTGCTAATGTTGTCCTGCTGGCCTGATCTGGGGAACATTAGTTGTTTTGTTTTGAAATGTGTCAAGCATGAAGGAACCATTAACAACTAAGCCCCACTGGCTGCATGCCCTCCGGCACACTGTTGCACATTGTTGCTATATCTGTGTGATCTTTTCCTCTTTTGTGCTTTTAATATCATCTTCCCAAGGATAGCTTCCTTTTGATATACACTTCTGAGCTGAGGAGAGGATCCTTTGTGGGGGACTTCAGGTAATACTGTGGCCTTTGTAACAACTTAAAAGCCAACAGACAGTGACAGGATTCGGCTCAGCACAAATAACCCTGCAAGTATTTGTGGTTAAATATTGTTATTTAAGTTACACAGAAATTCACATTTGTCTCCATTTTCAAATTAATCACATTTACTGCTGCCACAATCTAAACGGACCACAGAAATTACAGTATTACTAAATCATCGTAAGGCAATCGCTGCTGTAATGTGACACTGTTTTTATTAAACATGTAATAAGAGATTATAGGCATGGCAATAATACCCCCATTCCTTATGAGATTCATGTGCCGGTGTGTGTGTGTGTGTGTGCCTCTAAGTGTGTGTGTGTGATTTCTTTGTTTTCCGCACTACTAATGAGTTGACCTCGGCCCCACACGGCCAGGAAAAAATATCTTTAAAGCGCTAAGCACTGCTTATTATTTAAGTGTCACCACCACTGTCCAGGGTGTCAGTGGGGTTCGTTTGTGGGTTTTTTATTCATCTTTCTGCCGCCCCAGTGCTGAGTCTGCAGGCCATTAGTTCTGTAGAAGCACTGAGGGACCGACCGTGGAGTCGGTGAGGTACAGTAGGACCGAGACAGCACGATATCTCACTTTCTAAAGAATATTACTTAACAGGAGCTGAAAGAAAAGCTCATAATGAGAGAATAACCAGTCGCAGAGGCAGCGGCCATACTGCTGCGTGTGGATTATTTTCATAGCGTAAAGCAAAAAAGGGAAGAGGATAACCTGGTATTTCGCTGGTTAGATCCATTTCAGGGAGTTAAGAGAGGTAAAGAACAAAAGCTCCAGGGTAAGGTCATCATTTCTATCCACATGGCAGTCACAGAGAAATATCTGTGTAATGGTCTCAGCTGGCAACTGGTGTGCGCGCGCGAAGTGTGCGCAGAGAGAAAAGAAGCAAGTGTACAAGTAAGAGAGCGAGGGAGAAAGAAAGAAAGAAAGAAAGAGGAAGAGAGATTCTTGGAGTCATTTATAATGTGGCAGCTATGCTCTTTCCATCTCCCAGGGTGTGTGTGTGGCTCCTCTGCGGTGTGTGTAGCCTTGAGGGAAACACCAGACAAGGACAGAGCTGGGGTTGCTGCTGACGCTTTGGCGGGGAGATACATCTTGTAACACAGCATGCTAAATGACAAAATGATATCTCATCAGAGGGCCACCCCATGTGTATGTGAGTGTGCGTGTACATACATACATACATACATGTGTGCGTGCGTCTCACAGGGAGAGTCCCCAGATACCTCAATGTGTATATGCTTTCATGGAGGAGCGCTGTAGCATGCTGTTTGTAGAGTAAGCAGTGAAACAGAGCGCCGGGCTGCTGCTGCTGCTGTTGTACTCCACTGGCGGAGTGGAAACATTGCAGGGTGTCTCTGCTCTGCACTGCAGCGGCTGCCTGTCACATATCACAACATCTGGATGAGCACTTTAAAAAAGAAAGTCCCAGAAAGATCTACAGTATGTACCACTCCAGTTGGAGCATTTGCCTTACTTGTAGATGCAATGTTTATCAGCCTACATCAAAGTAATCCCCAGAATATCCACAAAAGAAAGTACACCACACTGCATGAAGCCAAGCAAACTGCTAGCTTGATACATATAAATATATACTTTTGGTTTTTTCCACCCACTCTAAGATTTCTACACCACTAGGGATGCACCGATAATGAAAATGTTGGCCGATACCAATATCCAATATGAATTTTTCTGTTATGGCCGATAATCAATAATTACCAATATCGATATGTGTTGGTTTTTTTAAAGTTTCTGAGATGATACATAGACTGAAATCATGCAAACTAAATTTTTGAATGTCTTCCTTTATTTTCAGAATGCATTTTAGGCTACTTCCAAATAACAAGATTACAGGCCACCATCCTCCTCGCATTTTGCAGGTGTTGCATACATCGGTTGTGCATATCGACCCAATTTTACCGATACCGATATGTTAAAAAATGACGAACATTGGCCGATACCGATATTAATGCTGATATATCGTGCATCCCTAGTTTTTTTCACCCACTCTAAGATTCTACACCACTAACATGATGCAGTAAAAGACGCCATTCCTTATGCCGCCTTCTCATCCCTGAAAGGTTGAGGCAGCCATCGCGGTGGTACCAGAAAGATCCACGGAGCAGCCGGGGCAAAGGTACTCGAGGGGCGGACAAAGCCCAAATAAAGCTTTTAATGCGCTAGCTATTGATCCCTTCACTGAAATAAACTCAGGAGTATTGGCAGGCCCAGAATCCCACTTTGAAGGGACTCCATAATGAAGCTGGTCAATGCTAAGCTGTCCGCAATCAATCCCCCACATAACAGTTAATTACAAGTGAGGCTGCCATCAAGCAAAGAAGGGGGGGGAGGAGGCGGGCTGAAGGCGAGGAGAGGGAGAGGTGGAGCAGTGTAGGATGAGCTTTGTTAAGGCGAGAGGGGGGTGGAGGGGAAATATTGAGCGTTTCAGAGCAGGAGATATGAAAATGAAATGCACAGAGTATATATATATATATATATGTATGTGTGTGTGATTCCACTATGTTTCCCATATAGACTGTATAACAGGATCCTCTCGTTAGGCTTTTTCGGGTCTGTCTGTTTCCTTTTACTAATAACACTAAAACGCGTGCATGCGGCGGCGACCTGCTGTGCGCGTTAGCCGGCTCCTCACATCACACAGTCACACATCTATTACTGAGTTGAGGCTGCAGCTTTTTATAGATGGCAGATCGTGCACTTTATAGGGGTTTCTTCTCTTTCCGTATCATTTGAGTGATAGATGAACTGCACATACAGCTTATGAATACCACTAAGTGCAGCTTTTTTTGTTTTTTGTGTTGTTGTTTCTTTTACTTAGGAGTCTTAAAAGCTCACAGTACATGAGTGATGAAATACAGTTGTGCAAGCTGCACTGAATTTTTGAAAGAGTAATGTAGCAGAAATATGTTATGGAGCCGCAGTAAATGATACCTATCTGATGTATTCCTGAGGGATCGCTGGACTGGAGCCTATTGTATACGTCATTTAAATTCCAGCTGTTGACCTTTGTTGAATTGGGTCTTTTATTTTATTATTCCATCTCTGACACTCTCCTCCATATTTACGCCTTATGAAAAAGACGTGCAATATAAAAACGTATGTGCCGTGAATGGCAAATGTGATTGTAAACATCTCTGTGACACCTCCGTATGCTCCGTTCAGACAATGTAAACAAGAGGAGTCAGTGGCAACACGGGTGTGAAACCAGAGGTCCAAACATGCAGATCTCCTAATGTCTGCTGTCTCCTGCCCCGGTTTGTGCGTTTAAGTGTGTGTGTGTGTGTGTGTGTGTGTGTGTGTGTGTGTGTGTGTCTCCCAGGCTAATGGATTTACTGGAGATGGCGTCGGGTATTTATTACCATGTGTAATTGAATGCAATGATTATCGTTGTTGTGTAATGTGATTTTAATGTGGCAGCAATGGTTATGTATAAGGCCTAATGACTTTGCCTCCAAGGGGGTAAGGCTCCCAATTAAAAAAAAAAATCAAAATAAAAATTGGGAAGAAAAAAAAATGGATCAGTGGTGTGATTTTAATTCCGCTCCCTTCCCCTTGTTTTCTTACGACAAATAAATTTAATCATTTCATCAGCGCGCTGCTCATTTAATCAAAGTGTCTCCTCAATAACAAGCTTGCCCTTTTTGAGCCTTTGTTTACATGGTTGGTCGTTAAGTCAAAGGTCTGTGCACATCTTCATCTGTGTTTGTATTCTGAAGGTAAGACGTTCACCGACGACGTTCATCAGGCCAAAGCGGAGCGATCGTAATTGTTAACATATTCAACATCAGCTGAATTAGCATCTGATTTTTTTTTATTTTTTTTTTAATCCAGACACTTAAATGCATGAATAATGTCCGTAAAGTGAATTATCATAATCCTCCCTCCAGCTCTACACGCACTGTACTATTCATGCTACTGGTGAGTTAGATTTCATGCTTGTAATGACCAAATTCCACAAACCGACATCCAGAAAAGAAAAAAAAGCACACATCACAACAACACATCAGCTGCTATTACACCCCCTGCTTATTGACCTCTCTGTTTAGTTTGCGCCATGCTGCAGGAAAATTCAAGCATCTTCAAATGAGAAGCTCTTATAAGCAGCTGCTGCAGAAATTGAGCTCACAAAATACACACGCGCACACAAATACACTATAAAACACCTTCACCTCCCCGCTGCACACATCCTGCTCACTCTCACTTCATTGTAAATCTTTTGTATTGCAAGTGCACACCCGGTGTGTATACTTGCAAATGTGAGTGTATACACACACACAAACACACCTGTACACACACATACACACACTCACATTACACAAAGCTGGGGCTTTGCTTGACATTATTAGTTTTGCATTTGGGCGCTCTGCCCAGAGTAACAGTATGGATTTTTGCCTTGGCTCCCTATAATTGGATGAGTTAAATTTCTCCATTCATTACATGTGCATCTGACCTCTGGACCCTGGCAGCTCCTGTGTTTTATTAGCACTCTCATCCCCTGATAATAGGGAACCCTTTCCCCACCAACACTCTCACTCTCTCAAACACATTGTCTCCTCCTTAACAAATTAACCCTTTCTGTTCGAAGGGGGCCCCATTTTAAGGGAAACGCAACATTATAACCATTCAAAAAGCTTTAAACGACTAATTTATCCATCAGCCATCTATATAAAAGCAGTGTCTTGCTCCATTTTTTTTCATGATTCTTTTGACGTTTGCTTTAAGGGCCAGAAATTAGATAAAAGCTTTGAGTTTCATGATTCTTTCAGCCAGAGCAGAGGTAGAGAAAAAACGTCACTTTCTTACATTTTGTCCAAATTACGAATAAGGGCTGCTGCTCTGTGATTTCAAAAAACAAGATTCTTTGCAGGCTGAAAACAGATTTTATCTTTTTTTACTTCATTTACATTATCCCCAAGGTTAAACTTACTGTGATTTAGCCTTTAATTGCCCAAAACAAGACTTAGATGTGAAAACAGTTTTTTTTGTTATTGTTTTTATAAATCATTACTCAAATCAATCCCTACAAACGCAGACTTTATAGCAAAGAATATAGACTATACTACTACTGTACATAAAGATGGATTAGTATGAAAAAATATGTTGTCCTCCATATGAAACATCAGCCTTCATAGTGTTTCCTGAACATAGGTGAAGAAGAAAGACGCGGCCATACTGTAGATGTTATCACTGTGGCTGAGTTGGAAATATATGAATTCAAAGGTGGGGTTTCTAATCATTCGTGCTACAGCCATGGGCTTTGTATGCATACCATGGTCATGTATATTTCATGGGAGCATGTATATTTAACATAGCCATGTATACCATATGTGGGCATGATGAATGGATACTGACAACAGTCCTTGACATTATATGCACAATTACTCTTTGGCCCTGCAGTAAATCCTCAGGTTGAGCATAGTAAACAAAACAGGCTGGGTATGTCGAGGCAGGAGAGAAGGGGGAACGGGAGGGGTTGATGGGGGAGCTGTGCATGACACAAGGTCAAAGCTATTGTGGACTTCATCTGTGGCTTTATACAAATAACATGGATTGAGAATCCATTTGTCACTGAATATTTCATGCAGATAATGTATGCGGCAACAAATGTCCACATGCAGCCGTGGTGGTGGTGATGGCACAGAAGTTAAGAGCGGCGTAGGCTTGTTCTGCTCATCCTGAAGTTCAGCCCCCCCCCTCCTTCTCTCCTAAACGACCAGGTGACACCTTATTGATCGCAGCCATCTTTCAAGGCCAAGAACCTAAAGCCTTGTGTGGCACATTCAATGACCTGCTGAAGACAGTAATGCCGCTGGCGATGGCTCTCCGAGGACCCCGATGCACAAGTATCCGCCTGACTACTGGCTTTTGGATAAGAGTTTCTGACAGCTGCAGAACAATGCTAATGGCTGCTCTCTTGTAGCAGCCAATGTGTAATCAGCTCAGCACTCTGCTTATAAAACTTTACAACAGTAATGTATGCAAACATGAATTCCATTTATTCCCCACCAGGTCCCAACAGGCAGGCCTTAAAGTTGCAAACTGTCTTACATCACAAATTACTCTGCTGGCACTTAATGCATTTTATATCACTCATAATCCTGGTGTTCCACACTAATTAGCTGGAGTTGCCAGCATGCATATTTCTCCTCATTATTTGGTAGCATCAAACTCATTTTCCTACCCATTTTCAGTACTCTTAGGTAGAATGCGCTTTTCATGAGTCCTTTTTATAGCATTTTTCTTTATTATAGGTGAATACGCCAGTGACGACACAAACACTTTGCCTGTGGCAGATCTTCCCCAGCAGACGCACTGAGCATCTCTAGTTGTTTACTGGTGTAAGTTACTGATAACTGAGACAAGCTGACAACTTCCACAATGCAATGCAAGCACTGGCAGCGTAAAGATTAGTAAAAGTCAATGCAAAAAAGAAGGAAAGACAGAAAAAAAACCTCTTTAAAAAATCCAATTCACTATTTCTATCAGTCACCGCAGTAACGGTAATGTGAGTGATGATGTGAATGAATTTTATGACCGACTAGTCTTGCAGAGTTTTTTATTGAGTTTTTTACTTGAATGTGAGCCGTCCAGCTGTGAACCACAAATTGTCCTCGTATCCCAGTTAAATCACCGCGGGTGCTGTCACACTGTCCAAGCAGTTTCTCCATTAGTCACTGTGTGTGTGTGGACACAATCCAGGGTTTTGTCTCTGGACATTTCATCGCAACTCATCACATCATTACTGCAGTTTGTCTCTCTGTTGTTCGGCTCAAAGAGACACGTGTTCACTCGCTGAGCTGCAGATATCGTAGCAGTAATGTAAGTCAAATCCATCTTTGATCGCTTCTGTCTCAGCTCAGTTGTGTTTCTGCACGACTTTGTCAGTTCAACACATCACTTTATGTTGCTTACTGTTTTAACGCTGCAATTAAATCCCTTCCCTTTGTCTTCTAAATGCTCATATCACGCTGTTTTATAGTACTCTGCACTGGTTCTACTCTTGGAGGTGTGAAGTATTTACAACAAAAGTCACTGATATTAATAGTCAACCTCACATATGCTGCTTTATTATTCATTTTCAGATGACGAATATGGCCACTGGGCGCAGTTTAAAGTGATTCTCTCCGCCCAAAAAGTCTATCTTTGTAAAAAAAAATTAAAAAAAAAATCAAACACTCATCCGAGGGCTTGACGACGAGGCAGCTGTATAAAGTTTGTAGTTTGTTCTCTCACTGAGATCAAAAGCAGTGCTTAGCCCACAATCATGTTGGTTACAATGGATTAGAGCTGAGACAAGATGTCATGGTGCAAAAAAAGAAAGCATCAAAACACCCAACAGTCGTAGTCCTATTTTTGGCTAAAAAAAACCCAAAACTAAACAAATTGTTTCTGTCTCCGCTTTATGAACAACTCAGTAACACTTTACTTGATGCCTATCTCTATAACACAATATAACCATACTTATAATGAGTTATAATGCAGCTATAGCATTGTATAACTACAATTATAAATCATCAATTATAATCATAATGCTTTATAACAATAATCATAACACACTATAAAGCATTTTATCATGACTTATAAGGTCAGGTATTATAATACATTATAACTGTTAGTAACTAGCTGACAATGACCACATCGATAATGCATTATTAATATAGTTATAATTGGCTTACAGTATAAACGTGTAGGCTATAATTATCATAATAAACACTGGAGCATGTTATAATGGCTTATACGGTCTTAGTATTATAATAGAGTTGTAATGCTCTATAATGTGTTATGCTTATTGTTATAGGGTCTTATGTGATTTATGAGTGTTTATAATGACAGTTATATGAGTTTATAAGCACATTATAACACATCATAACTATATTTATAATGCATTATACTGTAAATGTGGGCATTGTCAGCCAATTACTACCAGTTATGCGTAATGAATTATAATACCTGACCTTATAAGTCATGATAAAATGCTTTATAGTGTGTTACGATTATTGTTATAAAGCATTATGATCATTTATGAGTGTTTATAACTATAGTTATACAGTGCTATAACTGCATTATACCTCATTATAGGCTAAGTGTTACCAACAACTCTTTCGGCAACCTGCTTATTGTACGTCGACTTGCACACATGAGCGAAGGAGAAGTAGTTCACATGACACAGTGTCCGACCATGTGGGAAATCAGAAGTGTTTATCGTTGTTTCAAAAGGCCACACAGGAAGGTGGAGTGAAAAGCCAGCTGTCATAAAGAGGGGTGGAGATGTGATCATTTGGCAGGCAGACGTTTTCAGACAGTCTCTCCTGGAAGGCATTCGCGGCGCTGCGCTCGCTTATTCACTCAGTTATTCACATGAAAAGTGACAGAAATAACTCGTAACTTGTGTGACAAATGGAAAAAAAGGAGCGCGAGAGGCCATTCACAGTGCAAAGTGGGTGTGAATGTCGGATTATTGGTTTTCGAAAAATGCACAGAAATTGTCAGACACAGCCCCCCCCCCCCTTACATACCAATTCTGACTTGAATCGTGCATGTGTATGTGTAGCTATGTGTCTGTCTGTGTGGGTGGGTGGAGAGCTGATGGTGGCGGGGCTGTCGGACCATCTGACAAGCACTTCTGGTGAATCACACTGGCAGCTGCAGGGCGCCTGGTCATTGGCTATAGCGAGAGGTGACGAGCGGAGAGAGCGGCTTCTCTCCGATGCAACAGCTGTAAATCCGAGCTCTGTACTCCATAAAGAAGCAAACTCCAACCTTTGAAACCCGCAGGGGGATTGCGAGTACGCGGAGAGATCTGTCAACCTCGAAGGATTCTGGGCAAGAGATCACCTGAACGGGCCGCCTCTGTCACCTGAGTATATTAAAGGCAAGCTGGTGCGAGATCATTGATTCAAATCACCGTGTTGGAGTGACAGAAACAAACGGTCGGGGAATGTCACGGATCTTCCTTCAAGAAAAGGCTTGATGGATACACGCTGACTGAAGTGTAGTGCTGATTCAGATGCTGACCTTGGAGATGCTGTAGATGTCAGGATGTCTCACACACTCTCATTGACATTCAGCTTATAACGCCAACAGCGCACACATGATATGTGATGAGAATGGGAAAATACACAGCATCAATATCTGAAATATGCCCGCATGTGTGTCTGTTTGTGTGTGTGCATGCGTGCATGTGTGTCTGTTTATTGGGCAGTATTTGAATTAATCGCCCTGCATGCTACAGTATAGACCGCAGTAAACACGGGAATAGTTACAGAGATTGTACTGTATATAACATGCTGAAAACATACATTGACTGAAAAGACTTGTGATTAAACTCAGGGCTTTAAAATCCCCCTAGTTATCCCTATTCAGAGTTTCAAGGTTCAGGGTTTTTGACATTCTCCGTCTCTGAATTTTTAGCTGCGACGCCAAAACAATGGCTGGAATTTCATATTTATGGGAGCGCTGAAAATTGAGAGAAATGCCTTGAGGAAAGAGACATTTCTCAGAACAGAGCTGTTTGCAATCACACAGGTCCAAGGACTGAATAGCACTCCAGCCGTCTGATTAAACTAGACTTGTATAACCGAGGCACCACCGCACATCTGTGTTAGGACGCCACAGTATGTGTCACAGACTCATTCGGATTCCGAGCAATGTCGTGCATTCACTGTGGAAAAACTGACAAAATAAAGCACACGGCAAAATAGACCGGATACATACTAAAGAAAAAAGAAGAAAAAAATACCTCGCTTTTTGTGTGTGTGTGTATGTGTGCCTCGGTGGATGGTGTATTGCACAAAGGAAATGGATGAGCTGCTCACAGGTGGAAGAAAGTAATTGAGGATGGTGATGAAACAGCTTGATCTCTGCCCTCACAGAGTAATGTATCATTTCCTGTTGGTATAACACTGTGAAATGTGCTGGGCGTTTAACAGCAAAAAAAAACAAAAAAACAGTACACTATGAAAATTAGTACAAAGTGTCTTTTACAGAAGTGTGTGGTATAGAACTGGGACGAGCCTGCATGGATGTATCATTTGTTGTATTTTGGCAGCACAAATAAAGTGTCATCATCTCAACTGCAAGGCTCTGCTGTAGCACTATGGTGGGTGAAACTAAACCTTTAACCATTACCGATGCATGATTCAATTATACATACAGCATGAATACATTTCCAGCATTATGAATTCAAGGTTTACTGTAAATTTTATATATAAATGTATAAACCCAGAGCAGAGCATGCAACACAAGCACAACAGCCTCAAGTTTTCTGTGCGAGTCCTTCACTGCTGGAGCCAGCGAGTCTCTTGGCCACTGAGTGACAAATAATTGAAGGGCATCTGTATCTGAGTCCAGAACGGACGGGGGCGTGATGCAGACAACAACTTACATCTGATAGAAACGCTCTCGCTTCTTTGACACGTCTAAAATTTACCGCATGACTTATGTGACTCAGCAACAGACCAGAATTGGAATCCAAATGTCTTGACATTTAATTGCCACCTGTAGGTCACTGGCTTAGCAATCCAAAACTCAGCGGTAGATCAGCTCATCAGAGTGCTGACAGATTCCCAGCTTCGCTTTCACTCCGGGGTCTCTGTCTCTCTCGCTCTCGCTCTCTTTCGCTCTCCTGGCACCTGATGTCAGTGCAAGGTGCCATGCGGGCAGTGATGACCTGGTCAATAATCAGTAATAAAGATGGTGTGCTGAGCATGATTGTGGAATGATTGGTCTGTCGATAGCGTATTGAGCAGACTCACCGAAGGCCAGACAGATGCACATTTTGGAAGCAACTGAAAGGTAGCAGCACAACACGGTTTCAACTGCGGCGGCTGTATTAGGACAAAGAATACACGGCTGGATGGGGGCAATAGATGTAATAATATTTCTACTTTAATCAGGAGTCTGTATTGTTATGGCTTAACATTCGGTATATACACCTATACTGATACAAGCACACAGTGCATCTCAAGTCAGGGGCCATTTGCATGAGTTCTGATAGTGGCAAATGCCAGAACAAGGTTTTTATTCCCACTGAGGGCAACCATGTTGAAAATAGAGGAGCAGAGTTGCTGGATGAGAGCATCTTCAGGATATACAGCCTTTATCACTCTACATTGTGTATTTGCTGTGAGCTTACTTTTTTTTATTGTGACTAACTGTCAGTTAAACAATATAAACTATACATGTAGCTACTGTACTGTATAGAAAGCAAAGCAATATGAAGAAAGGCAACGTGGTGTAGGCAGGATCACCAAATATTATTTTTCTTTCAATTGCATTACAAATATGAAATTTGTACAAAAAAAATGCCCTGGTACCTGTAACAAGTCTTGTCTAAAGATTTTTTTCTCCCCTGATCTCCCTCATATTAGAATATGCGTCTGTAATAGAAGATTATATCACAGCATCAGGAAGATCAGCCCAAATCAAACCACTCCGGTTATATGAGTTTCTCTTTTCAGACAAATCTCCGGCTCTGAGGGATGTGGGCATTGTCGTTAATGCTACTTAGATGGGCCACAGGGTTGCAAATTGTCCCCACTGCACTCCATATTCCCCAGAGGAAATTGAACATTGTCATGGATGGATTAGCTCTGTAATGGTGAGACACATAGCTTGAGCGGAGGAGACCGGCTAAAAATCGCCGAGCAAATGAGGGAGGGGGAAAAAGGTATGAAATTCATTTCATACCTCTTCAGGCACACTCACTTGAGGAGTGCCTTTCTGCAATGCTAAGCCAACACATAAGCAACTTTTGAGCAGTTGCTACCTTTAGTATTCACAATCCCCCGCTGTCATTCTCTGGTAACATAATATTCACATTATCACCAGTTATCTGTGAAATATGGGACTAGGCTACCATTTAAAAATGCTGCCAACTTAACAAAGAAGGAAATTCTGAGTTAGTGCTGCTCACCCAACAATTTTAATCAGAGTTTTAGTCAGGTCAAATCGCCACAAGGATACACAACTCAGCCACCATAGACCCTGTATTATATACGCTTGCATCAATCAACCACAAGACAAGGCCTGACCATGACAAGCAAAAGAGACAGCTGACAACACAACACAACTAAAACCCATGTGAATTAAAGTTCAAACCTCAATCACTAAAGAAAAATGACCAAAATGGGCCACACCAGCAATAACAGTGCGTGCGTTTCAATTATGTTGGAAATCAGAGGTTTGAGCAGAATGATGTCACAAGGTCATGTAAAAAAAAAACAAAAAAAACAATTACAGCGTTTTCCAGTTTGTAAATGTTCACTGAGCACTTACACAACTTAAAACAAAAGTGCGTAACAGGCAAGCCACTACTAGCCATAGCCAAGTGTCCTGGGTTCACCTAAAAAACAATAAATGGGATTACATTGTCCAGTCCAACAGCAACTCTGCTTCCACTTTCAAACAAGACACATCCACACACAACAAACCCCAGCAGAAAAAAACAACCAACCTCAGCCAGCTTGGGCTACACAGACACAGCTCCTTGTAATACATAAACTCAAAACAGTCTTTTACAATTCGTAGCAACTTGTAAGCACCATAAAAAAAACAAAGACAGTTCAATTCCACAAACAAAAAGTTTTGTTAAACTCAGTCCAGGAAAACACAGTCAAAGTGGCACCTCTTGCTCAACAAAACATCTTCAGGTCAGGTAAATTCCCATTTTTCCATCCAAGTAACTCTTTAAACCAGAAAAGCGAATACTTTAATGACACTGGTAGGCTACTCGCCACCAGTTACAGGACTTACCTTAACTTAGCTGGCTGGTTGGCTGCTGCTGCTCAGGAGATCCATGAATGCAGGTGTAGCTTCAATAATCGGACATGGGTCCAGGTTTTATAATCCACATGCAGGAGGAGGGGGAAAGTTAATCCGACACGACCGCGCGCGGACTACGTTGAAAAGCCAGAGATAGGCACGGTGCTGACCTGCTACTGCTGTATGGGGCTGCTGCTACTGCTGCGACTCAGGTATCGTGAGCCGCCATCTTGGCTCTTCCGCATTACATTTTGGCGGGTATTGTTAAGAGGACGCCATTGGCTGAAGCTTGAGGTGCGTCGGGGGCGTGATCATGACAGCTTGCCGTCTTGTAAGTGACGTTTTTAAAGGCACAATAAAGATATTGCACATTATTGTTTATTAAGGCTTCTGCATGGCAGTAGGCCACTATGCTGTATTCTGCAGCAGAGTGCCATTCTGTCTCTGTAAGTGCATTAGCCTATAATTTTATGAAGAAACAGACAGCATATGCAATGATGGATCAGTCTATTCCCATAAAAACTGCTCTGAACACAACCACCCAGAACTCACACTTTGTTTTGTTTTTGTTTTTTTTTGTTTGATAACGACATTGTTATATAGAATTCGACCCGTGAAAATTATGGAAACAGAGTAACTAGTTTCAGAGACACAGATGTGATGCAGACATAAATAATTCTGGGCAATATGTTAGCCACAGCCCAAATGTCTGGAAAACACTCCAATCCAATGTATTTACTGCTGACATAAAATATAACATATGGTCTCATTTTACAGAATCATCCCAGCGCTCACTCAGACATCGTAAGTCATCTTCCTAACAAATGTTGTGTTTCAATATTAGATTTTTCACTCTGTGCTGCTGACATGTTCTTGACACTGAGATGATTATTTTAGGGAAAGATAAAGAAATTTGTGGAAACCAAAAATCACAATGAAATGTAGATGGGGTGTTCAGAGACAGTCCTGTAAGAGATGATGAGTCCATATGGGTCGTTTGTGCAGCAGGTTGCCAGGGGCCATAGTTAGCCTACGTTTTGTCGTTATGGCAGCTGTCATTATTATGACAGGAGGAGGTTGGGTCAACAAACCACAAGATTATGACAGAGAAGAATGAAGTTTGATTTGCATATAAAAGTAGCAGTTTATGTTGTTTCTATTAGGGAAAGTTAACACTGTTATTCTAACAAATTTCGTCTGAAGTTAAGGAATTTCATTTTTAAGCACATAGCCTATCATCAGGGTTTTAATAGACAGAATAAAAATAAAAAAAGACATACGTAAAATCAACACAGGAGTCTTGGGTTTTGCTATGCTCTAGCTCTACACCACAATGGGAATAAATACTATAGCATTTATAGCTATAGTTTGTCTGTATACTAGCATTCCCCTGTGATGGTGTTTGTTTTTTGTCTCACTCTTGCTGCCTTGTTACGTTTTATCATCGCTATGCCTCATCATATAATCTACCAGGGGCACCACAAGCTTCTCTAACTGTAAACATCCCAAGAACAGCAGTCAAAGAGAGGCAAGTAACGCTATAGTGCTATAGCAGCTAATGCTACTGGCCCCCGACTCTCTCTCTTGGTTATAGAATGTGCTGTTTTATTCACAGGGACACGTACTGTATCTGTGCAGAGATATTGAAAATACTAAAGTCAGAAGGATGATACTGACCCAGGGACTGAGGTAAACAATACCCAGTGAGCAGCATTTTAGTGAAAAATTCATCCTCCGTAGGGACCGGCCAAAACAGAAGCAGTGCATCTCTGCTGAATGTGTTTGCTGTTGTTTGTGCAACAGGAAACATCATTTCCTGAAGTATTTCTGATTCATTTTTTGAAAACAAAATTCTGGTAATAAAAGGTCACATCATATTTTCATCATCATTGTTAGTGAACAGTCAAAACAACTAAATTGCATTGAAACAGCTTTGAATTCCTGTGAGCCACAGATTTATTTGTACTGCTTTATTGTTTTGTTTTATTTTTTCAGATCATGGGCTGTGTAAATAGGTTCATATTGGATTGTCAGTGCAGGAGCTACATTGTTAGTATATTTTACAAAGTGGTCAACCGTAGCATAAAGCATGAATAAAATGTAGTAAATAGGCTAAAGCCCACTAAACATTACCATGCCCCCCCCTCCCTATTACAAGCATCCAGAATGACAGGTTCAGTGTTTATTTGCTTGGTCAGGCTGATGGTTCATAGTGTGTATAAGATACAAACATAATGAAAACGGCAAACCTGGGAATGTAACAGACAGTAGGTGCCAAAAGTTATACTTTTTCTGTCTTGCCTCTATCTAATTCATTTACTGCAGAGTCTGGTTTTCTGGCAGGGTGGTCAGAGATAATGTTAATCTTGGTCAGCAGCGGTGGGAAGTCATGCAGTTCCACACAACACAACGGATTGGGATGATAACACAAATATAGTCAGAGGCAGACAGAGAGGGGAGACTTATCTCCACGCTGAAAAGTTTGCAAGTGGCCATGTGTGACAGTACAATTCTTGAGTTAGTCTGTTATGTTGATTTCGTTGCATGTTAAAAAAAAAAAATCTATGAGGTAAA
This sequence comes from Decapterus maruadsi, assembly GCA_030347415.2. Taxonomy (NCBI): domain Eukaryota; kingdom Metazoa; phylum Chordata; class Actinopteri; order Carangiformes; family Carangidae; genus Decapterus; species Decapterus maruadsi. The sequence continues at coordinate 7,110,950 of CM064896.1, read as the reverse complement.
ACGACCTAACCTGCAGGTTTAACAAGACAAAAAGAAAAATCTTCTTTTAATGTCAGGTGCTCTTTCAAAAGCCGATCCTCATTACATACAGTTAAAAGATGATTTGATAGTGAGAATAAAGGACAGAAGCAGGTAGGAATGAGTGTGCACTGATTCAGTCGGCGATGCCAACCACTGAGTTAAAGAGAGCAGTAGAATCAATAACCTTCTCCCTGGGTCTTTTTTTATTTCAGGACAGGGATCATTCAAGTTTCTAATTGACAACTCATCAGACTCCCTGCTATTATGACTTCATTATATCTGCAGAGATAAAAATTAATGAGAAGCAGAGGCACTGGATGGATATGCCAAACTTAGCATTCATTTACATTAAAGAGGGAAACTCTCACTTGGCCAGAAGCGTATCTGTAATGACTTTAATCTACAAGAACTTCTAATTTAATGCCGTAGTTCATTCATTGTTATTATTCTTTATGACCTTGTATATTTATTACTTTATGCCCCCGTCTTCCAATAGTGGTTGATGGTCCCTCATTACATGCATTTGTTCTTGATGTTTACTCTTTCTAAACCCATTCCTCTATAATTTCTTGACCCTCTCTGTGCTACATCCTCTCCTCCACCTCCTCTCTTGCTCTCCCTCCATCTCCTCCGACAGGGATAGGTTTCATTACTGTAGTCAATCTGGGCCCAGTGGACAGCTCCTCTGCAGCACTGTGCACCTCAATATAATCCTTTTAATTAAAGCCTGCCCCCCCCCCTTACACCACCACCACCACCGCCGCCGCTGCTGCCCTGCTCCCGCCTCTGCCCTTTTCTCACACGGCGCCAGCCTTTTGTTCACCCAGGAACTCACCCACTCGCTTCATGTCAAGCCACGCTCTTGCCATTTGAAAAGAGGAGACGTCACCTTTGTCTCTTCCCCTTTCATGTGGCTTTAATCTCTGCCGCAATATTGCAGACAGTGTTTTTGTGTGTGAGGGTGTGCGCGTGCATGCGTGTATGTGTGTGTGTGTGTGTGTGTGTCAAAGTGACTGCTTTCTGTGAGGTTCATCCAGCTTAGGGCTCATCAGGGTTAAATCAGCCTTTAAAAGAGCTTGATTGCCTGTGATTGGGTGCTGATAAGAGGCCAAAGGGCGGGGTGGCATTTAGGCAGCACTGTGCTGTAGATTCTCTATATTGATTTGCCATTATGAAAGCCCTTCCCACCTGTTATTCTTCTCTGCGGCCCCCTTTGAATAGAGGGCATCATTTTCAATCAGCCGCTGGCTCACGAGTTTGTTCTTTTTACTTTAGGTCATCAGGCTATGATATGTCTTGTAAAACTTTTAGATAGAGAGAATGCAAAAATATGAAAATACATGTTTTTTATTATTCATGTAATCTTTCCAAGCCTAGTTCGACAGCTCTAGGATGAATGTGGCTGACGACTATACGGTAAAAAAAAAAAAATAAGCCGAATGCATTAGTGAATATTTTTATAACTGCTTTCAGACATCACAATTTTCTGTTCTTGTTGCTCTGCCGTTTTTTTTGCTCACCTCTGAAAACTCCCAGATTAACTTCAGTCAGGCTGGGTCAACATGACACCAGTGACATAAACCTAAAAGGCTCAATACCCTGGAGTATTTACTATCACCAGCCATAATGCTCCTTCCACCTCTCTGCATCTGTTTCTCCATTTCACAGCTATCAAAAAGAGCTTTATCCTGCCACCGCCACCACCCCCCAACACTCACCAAGCCCAGCTTGGTGCTTGTCTTCTCACATTCCCCCCTTGACTCCCTGATTGATAAGAAAAACTCCTTGGCCCTCCCTCCACTCATCTTGCCCTTGACCTGTCTCCATGCACTATTCATTGGGGTTTTTAAAAGTCACATTGGGCTTGCTTGGGTTGTCCGCTGTTTGAAGCCGGGGGCGTTATCAATCTCTCTGCAGAGAATCTCTCCACTCCCTGGCCCCCGACCCCTAGGGTTTTATGCATGCGTGCCGGGTTGCGAGAGTGAGTGCACCCTGTCCCAAGTAGACAGGGCATTTATTCACTCAGCTCTCAAAGTCTGTCGGTGGTTGGCGGCCATAGCTATAACGGTCTCGGCCTCGGTCTGTCTCCCTCTCTCTCTGCTTCTCCGTCCCATCTTTCAGCCTGAGATGTTAGCATGCGCAACAAGCAGCCAAGGCTTTGGCCCTTTGACAGGCAGACTGTGGGGAATAAGACGAGTGAGAACAGAGGAAGACGAAGGAGAAAGAGGAACAAGTCAGAGTTGTGCCCTCGAAGGGTCAACCCGGTCGCTGGCGCTGCCTCATTGAGAATTGCACAGCGATGAGCTTAATGACCGTGCGTGGATGAACGGTGGAGGCCGGAGCGGGCGCTGAAGAGAGGACGCTGTCACCGGGAAGAAAGCCGGAGAGTCAAGTGTGTGTATGTGTGTGTGTGTGTGTGTGTGCTGGCACGGTAGGGGGGCGGGGGATCTAGGACAAAATTACAGAGATATGGCAAAGGACGAGACACCACATTATACATGTGTTTTGACCTTGTGTGTCATTCACAAATCATGCCACCCTTCCCTCCATGTTGTCTCTCATTGTGTTGTGATCGATTGCGGGAGACAACTGGTTATTCACGAGCACCACTGCGGGTCAATACGGTTCTCCCTATCTGCCTTCAATGGGAGACTGTTTTATTCTCTCATTAAATGGGATTCGACACCGCCACCCTGTTCGCATTTAACCGTATCTCTCCATGACAACCAATTAATGCATGTTCAGACACCCTAAGGAAGTGCCCCCCTACAATAACCCAGACAAAGGGATGTACGCATGCAGGCATTCAGCAAAAAAAAAAAAAAAAACACTGGACTACTACAGCGGATGGTCCCCTTCTTTCCACCGCCCTGCTGAGACGTACAGTAAAGGGTTAACTTCCTTTGGCCACATTTTCATTTCCTGTAGTGGGATGTTCATATTGGTTGGAGGTGTTTATGTGGAACTCTCCCTCTCTGTTTATTACACTGCCAATGACAGATCAGGCTCTCTGGCCCCTCTGGCTAGCTTTAAATAAAAGGAGTTTATTCCAAGGCAGTGGCCCCACTGTAGCCCGCTGACATGAAAGCGCCTGAAGAGAGCCAGGAAAGCAAAAGGCCAGTTAAAGGGAAATTATATTCCTAAACAAGGTTTGACAATAAACGCATGAGTGGGACAGATAAACAAAAGGTACTGTACCTCCTCTTATTGCTTTTCAGCAGAGTGTATGAAAAGGCACAGGGGATTTGGTGTGCTTACTGTGCTATGTTTACTGGTTTTACTGAATATTTCTGCTCACCTTTGGCTTTCCTTCCGCTACATCTGACTCAACCATATGTTGTTTAATGGCCGACTTGTCATAGAGCTGTAATTCAAAGTCGCATTAACCTCACTTGCTCATAGAAGCTTATTAAATATAGATATGCAGTAGGCAGACACCTTGTCAGTTAAAGGAACATAATTCATCAGTAAAATAAGCAGCATCCATTTTTATTTCAGAAATGTCTCCTTTGGACTTCTATGAAAAGCATAAAAGTTAAAGAAGTCCATTTACTATATTAGGATTCACGCCGGAGACAACTGATGTAATTTTACATTATCCCGACCATGTGTACTGATTGAAAACTTCTAAATTAGCCGTATTTTTTGCAGGAATTCATGAGTAGATATGGCCATGAATCATGTGTCCTTAACAATGTCAATTTAATGGAACAGATTCAAATTACACTAACAGAGCAGCAAATTGCCCAGGGATGATGCAAGAATGAAAAAACGGATGAAACAAATGAGCCAAGAATTATAAACACTGGCATTTTCCTTTTAATAAAGCCTGTAAGACTTATTAGATCTTCACCGACAGTAACCCTAAAGTGCAAAACTGCCCAGTCGCCTTTCAGATCCGATGATGCATTGTTTAAAAAAAAAAAAAAAAGAGAGAGGGAGTGGACCCACGCACGGCGCTGAGATGTTTTGGTATTATAACAGTCAGGCACTACTGAGCATGCTCGGTGCTGGCCGGCAGTCCATTGGGGGGCGTTGTTATCTCTTCACAGAGTCGTTTCACTCTCCGTGTTTCCCCCCAAAGAGTCAATGTTGCGGCACATCAGAAAGAGCCCTCGCCTCATTAAGCCATTGATATTCTGTGATGCCGGCGCCCTGCTGAACACCATATATAGGGACAGCTGTGCCAGGAGAAGGGACACAGTGTGTGTTTTATGGAGAGACTCTGCTAATACTGAAGAAAATGACATTATCATGTGGATATGGGCGCTGCGTAGTATGTGAACGTGTGTAGTGTGGGTGTACTTGTGTGATTAGTGTGTGACAGAGACAGCGAGAGTGTGTGTTTGGGGGTTGGGTTGGGTTGGGTTGGGGTGGGGGCTCAGAATCCCAGCCCTAGCCCGGGGCAAACCCACTGTTATAAATACAGCATTCTAATGGTGACTTTATGATGTTGCCTGTGTGAGACTATGACCCCCAGGGGACCACTTCCCCACAGCCCTTCTCCTCCCTCATCTCCCTTCCCCTTCTCCCTTTTTCTCCTCTCCCCTACTATATTCTCCCGTTTCCCCTCATTCAGAATTTACGGCCTGACTGGGTAAGACGGGAGCTGTAAATTCTCTAACCACCCCCCCACCTCCCTTTTTTCCTCCCCCTCCTCCACTGAATTATTTATCTGAGGGGGCCCGTGACACAAGCAGCAGATGAGGGCCCTGGTTAAGGAGATAAAAGGTAGAGAAAGTGGGGCCTAATTGACCATGATGGCGGGGTAATGGAGAAATATTCAAAGCATGTTTGGGCGGAGAGATTTTTTACAACGCACAGAAGCGTTATGTGCAGACAAAAGTGTAAACGAGAGTGACTTATGATTGTGTATTTGTGCATAAGTGTTTTTTGTATATGTGCGTGCGCGGCGCAACAACAGGAAAATGAAATCGTCAGTGTTATAGTACAGGGGGAGCTTAAGACGTCTTCTTGAGCTGATATGATGTGTGTGAGTCAGCAGCAGCGGCGATGTCAATGAGTCATTTGTTTCATTTTCCATCTTCCAAACAAAACACAGACCTGAGAACAGCCATAGCCGGGGAAAGAGAACTCTTTAATTAAGTCATCCGAGCTCTCAGCGACACACTCATCTCACCGTGTAACGTCTCTATCTCTGCCTTTGTTTTCCCTCTACTGATGCAACCACTTCCTATATATTGCACTGTTCAAATGATAAATGGTGATAAGAGCGGGCCATTAATACACTGCACTGCAAAAGTCAAAGGGGACGGGACAGAAAAGTGTATGTGATGCCCCCCTACCCCACCCTTTCTTCTTTTTTTTTTCCTCCTACAGTTCTAATAGCTCTGCAGCTTCTCTCAGGGTGGCCTGGTTTCTCACCCCCTCCGTGTATACACTGTATTAAGCAATGACATGGCTTGATCGCGTTGACCCCCCGGATGTCAACCATCCCATTCTGATGACCTCCAAGTTTCCTTCCACAAAATGCCTCTGGCTCGGGGCCAGGGGCTTCTTCTATAGAGTTAGGGTGTCTAACAGAGTAAGCGAGGGACAGAGGGGTGAGGAGGGAGGGTGAGGGGGGGCTGCAGGAAGAGAGAGGTAAGGAGGAGGATATCTGCAACACTAATAGATCGTTATCTCTCCCCCTCACCATTGGCCTGGAAGAACACCAGGAGCAGCATGTCTACTGAGATAAATAAAAGAAAGCCTCCAGATCGATCCCTCCCCACCCCTCTGGTTTTCAAGAGGCCTTGCTGTGACCTTTCCACAAGATAAGGTGGTCACGAAGGTCAACTCCCGCCCCTCTCCACCCACACCCACACCCACACCCCACCGCCTCAACCTCACCCTCCCCTTCAGCCCCATCTCTCTAAGGCAAACGAAAGAGGGGTGGATGGGTGGGTGGGTGGGTGGTGGAGAATCGGGATGCGGAAATTTGTTCTCTAAAGCTCCCACACTCCTCCTGAGGGGTCCCGGGGAAAAAAGATTGACAGAGTCACAACAGTGGATTGATGAGATGACGACTGTCAGCTTGACCTTTTCTGAAATGCATCAGGGGGTCAAAAAGATGGCACGTCCCCCCCCCGCCACCCCCGCGCTCGATGCGGAGGTAAGCGGTGCCACATCCCAGGCGTCACTGTCTTATTTGTGTCAAGTGACAGCAAGGGAGCAATCTAAAGAGCAGTGGTGCTGGGATCACGTCGCTGTTATTCCTCAGTTGAGAAAGGTTATAGAAACAATCTATAGGAATTTAGATTCACTGCCTGTCATCAACATTCCCCATAACAAGCCCGGCTCTCTGTGCGGGAGGAATCCACATTGACTCTCAGTCGCGGCGCAATGTGCTGCTGAGGCCATTTTGGTTAATGTGTAAATCGTTACCTGGTAGAATGTACATTTCCGGCAGCGGCGGCGGCAGCGGCAGCTCTTCTCTTCTCTTGATGGTTGTTTATTCTGTCGCGATGAACACGGGAAGATCGTTTGGTGTTTGAACAAAGAATCATCAAAAGCCTCCTCCTTGTCAATGTCGTTATCATTCAGTCAAACTGAAACTATAAGCTTCATTTACATTAGTTTCACCGGGAAACTCGGCTCCTACGATGTGTCCTAATTAACGTGCAGTTGCATTCCCCTTGTTTTTCACTTTGCAAAAGTCGATAACCTGAATTTAAGAGGCTCTTTGAAGCCTAACAGTGCATTGGTGTGTTTTTTTTTTCTTCTTCTTCTTCTTCTTCTTCTTCTTCTTCAACGATAACCCTATTATATACTCATGTAACACACAGAAAGCATCAATTTATTTTTCTTTTCATCCAGCTCTGTGTTGTCAGGTTTGATTGGACAGGGACAGTGTGTTCTGTGCACTGTAGCTCATAACCTTGACACAAGTAAATAAAGACATAAGCAAGAGTCTAGATTAGGTCTTATCTTGAGTAAAGGTGCTGCGTGGTGTCAGGTGCAGGGGCTAGGTGATGAAGATAATAACCTTTTTTTTTCAGATGGGAGAGGACACCTTTAATTCCCCCTGTGCCCCTGTGAAGAGAGAGTATCCCTCAATGTCTTATCTCTGCATCATCTTTCTCTTCTTGCTGAGCGAAGAGCCTGGACACATCTTAGAGATAGTGCAGCAGCCTCTACAGATTACAGGCTAGCACTTCATATCCAATCAGGCAACTGTAGACACTGCTGCTACTAACAAATTCAGCAGAGAGAGAAAGAGAGAGAGAAAAAAAAGTTGGAGCAATTCGAAATGATAGCACGTCTGACTTGTGTTTCTTATTTTCATGCATAACGCACTGTGTAATGCATGGTACGGTCCTGCTATATCCCCAGCGACGGTCTATGCAGCATGCCCCGGTTGCCGATGACTAGAGCTAAACACTTAGTGTAATTGAAGAAGGCAATGTGCAGAAATCAAGACGGATCGGTGCTGCAAACGGGGGCCACCTCCCTGGAGCCTCAGTCTATTAACACTGTCACTCTGCTCATCAGCCCAGCACCTGCCCGCTCCATCTCCTGGTTGACTTTAATCATGCTCGCTAATAAAAGCCATTATATCGCACAACTACTGTAACCTGCGTAGCACCGCACCTGCTGTTAACGCATATAGGCGAGTTGGAGAGAAAAAGGAGGAGAAACACAAATCCCCCCCTACAAACCCACATGGTGAACTTGACATACTTCCTGAGTGTGTGGACCAGTGGGATCACTGAGGCGAGATGATGAACCTCAGCCACATGCGGGGAGGGGGGGTAAGAGGTAGGGTGGAGGGGTTGGGGAAATATTTGGCTACCTCCCTACCTGTCTTAGAGGGACACACGGCCCATGTGGATGTTTAGAATGATTACATGCAATAAAGATGAATTGCTCCTCCTCTGTGTTTATGACTTGGCGTCGGTGTGTTGTCAGAGGCAATATAGCAGAGATGGTAAACAGAGACAGGTGCATTTGTTTACTGCTAATGGGAGCTAGTAAAGCTACAATGCTAATGTCCTCTTCAGTTGCAGACTCTGGGCATCTGTTTGGTGGAAAGTCATTATTGTCAATACACATTAGTGATCAGACGAAGCAGTCACAGAATCCAATATGTGTTTTGTTTTTTTTAAACACAGAAAAGTTGGGATGCATTGGTTCAAGCCTCAATACGTCAATTGTTTATTCAAGGCGGTTTGATGTGAAAGTTCATGGAATTCATTTGCATTATTTTTTCTTTTCTTTTTTTTTGCTGACAAAACTCTTTTTAAAGGTTGTTTTGAGTTCATCATTTTATGCATTTTGCTCATGCGGCCATGATTCGCATCAGTTACAACAGCATTGTGCTCACTATGTTAACTGGTGGGATCACTAAAGAAAGAAATGTGTTGAAGTCAAGTGATCCCACAGATTTTAAACCTCTAATTTGGTTTGAAAGAAAATAATGCAAAATGACTGTTTGACCTGCTCTACTTATTGTGGGTGTTTTTGCGGTTTTCTTGTGCAATCAGGATTATTACTTGTAGTTTAGAGTGGTTTCAAGGTTTAGATGATTTGACCAAATTGTTGTTTGGTCTGTCATATCATTTGACCTTTTGACCCACTTTGTTGCTGTGTCGTTGTCTTATATGGTTGTGATTGCAGTCTTATCATAACTGATGTTATTGATGGCCATTGTTCAGCACTGTCCATAAATTGATATCAAACTACAGTTACAGGCAACACATCATAGCCTTTCATGTAGGCTAGTAGACACAGATGAAAGTAATGTAACTCTGAGCTAGACAGCAAAAAAAGAAAGCACACACCCCAAAATGTCAAACTGTTGCTTTAAGTTTTGCATCGGCAGTCTAGTGCCCGTTGAAATATTTAAATTCAATATTTGGTTTTTATGACATTAAAGTCCTGGCAGCACTCTGTTACTAAGAATCACTTCAAAAGTTAAAAACGAAAAATCAGCAAACGTCAAACTCCGAACTTCAAAAAATACTATGACATACATGAATGCCACTTCAAATCGTATATTAAAGGTTTGTAACAACTCACTCGTGCATCTTCTTTGAAACAAAGATTGGAAATCCTCGTCTTTTCTCTCTTGCAGAAGAGAAGGTCTGTGTCAAAGCTCCTCGAAAAAGACATTTCACTTTGCAGTGACCTCACTAATAGCAAAAGTTTACAGTTATTTGTGTGTTGTCAGGGGGAATGAGTCGTCAGTGGCTGAGGTCGACAGCAAGCCAAGTGCCTGAACACAGGCCTCTGCTGCTTTGATGGATGTAGGGAAGAGTACAGTGAAGTGATGGAGGAGAGAGCCCCCCCCTCTCCTCTCCCCACCTCCTTCTCCACCACACCCCCTCTTTCTCTCAGCCAGCCCATACCGGAGAGTGCTTTCGAAGACAGCAAAGCCACAGCGTAACGTCAGAATCGAGTCTTGGGGAAAAAAAAAAAAAAAAAAATCAGGAGACAGAAGAACAAAAAAAATGGAAAGAGCAAAAGAATGAAGCAGGATGAGCTGCCAGTGAAGTGAGTTGGTCAGGCATCAACCCAGAGCCTCGAATGCAACACACAGAAGGAGGAGGAGGAGGAGGAGTGATTGTAGAGGGGAGAAAAGGAAAAAAAAAAAAAAAAAAAGAAGCTGCGGAAGAAATCAATATTTCTGCGACGTGGCCACTCAAGCCACTGCCAATGACAGCAAACATCATGAAAAGATATGGGAGCAGGGAAGGGGGAAGAAATGAAAAAGATAAGAAGAGAACAGTAAAGTAAATGACATCTGAAGCTATTTCCTCCAGGGCCCCTGCCTAGTGTTGAGCCTCGAGGACTCAGCAGAGTTATGGGCAGAGTTAAATTTCTATTAGCTCTGAGAGGAAATTTAAGTTCTCTGTCTCTGGAGGAAGAGTAGAGACGCAAAGTGCCCCCATTGTCATGTGACAGATGACAACAGCGCGACCTTAAAATGAGTCACGAGGTTCACCATTAAATAGTTACTGTCAGTGGAAATGGTTTAAAGTAGGTGGGAGACATTTAAGAGCATGATGTCTTAATTTAAGGCAGGGAGCTTCCAGAGCTTTAAAGCAAGCAAATTGTGCACGTAGGTCAATATAGATCAACTGTTGATGGGAAATTTTTATTCGCAGGAGCTACTGACACCTGCCAGTGGGCATAGAGGTAGAGATGGTGATAATAATAACTGCAGCGATTATACCATGGTTTATAGTTGCACGGCTCACAATTAGACACTTTCTTAAAGTCTCTTGTGATTGACACGCCGCAGCTGCTGGTGTTGCGATCCTCTCCAAATGCCGTAATATATAGAGACACATAAACGAACCGTGGGTCAAACTGATTTCTCATCCCTGCTCAGGAGACTCCATCAAAGGAATCATTGCGTGGGTTGAGTTTTTTTCTCAGTTCCAACCTGTCGAGTGTGTTGAATTAAGATAAAGGACATTTTGTCATCACGTAGGAGGAACTTTTTCTCGCCAAGCTTTCAGACTATTATAGAGCACTTCATTATAGAACCAACGGTTTTTTTGTTTTGGTTCTGTTTTGTTTTGTCTTTAAGTTCACATCTTGCATCTCTGCAGCACTTTTCTTGGTGCACAATGGTTGAGGAAAACCATTATTTTTTGGAGCATTCGTTGTTGTTGTTGTTGTTGTTGTTGTTGATGGCGTAAACCACATGCATCTCCTTCCTCCTCTCCCTGCTGTGTTGCCCAAAGGCATTCCAGGAAAAGATAAAAATGTCTCAACTTAAAACATGGAGCAGGAAAAGAAGCGTATACATGTTGCATGAGAGAGAGTGTTGTTTGAAGCCTGATAATAGCCGTGTATATCTGAGTTTTCTTAAAGATTACTATCGTGTGTATTTTAATTCATCTGACATGTGTTTTTATTTGTGTGTATACATATTCAAGAGTGCTTATGCTCTGTGTTCATGAAAATATGCGTGTTTGTGTGCAACTGGGTTTCTGTACGCTATATGGAAATGTGTGTATCTGCATATAAATGAATGTACATTTACACTTATATGGTATTTTTGCTTTCACATGTGTCCATTTGTTTATTGTATGTAATCATGTAGCTTTATCCCCTGCTGCACTGGTTTCAGCGTTTTTTTTTTTCCCATTAATGTTTTGCAGACTTAATTGGCACTGTATGACTTCTGCCCATGTGTTTCCATTAGTTTGACAGCACTGTGATTCCAGCAGCCCACATAAACAGAGATTGAGTGGATTTGGGTTCCTATGCGATGTACTGGCGAAGCCTGGTTGCTGCAACATACTTTATATCACTTATTTGCATGTATTTATGCTATTCCTCCTTTTAGCACACTGGCTTGATTAAACCTGATTGTAATTCTTTGTGCACTTCTTTCCAATGATTTTTGAAGCACCAAGGCTCGTTTTAACAGTTCCAAAAAACATATTTAAAGGGATACTTCACCCAAAATCAATAATTCATTAAAGCCATCAAAACGCTTTTGGAGTTCCAGAGGGGGTCCAGTTGCAACGGATTTTCATATAATGGCGGCGGATAGAGCTCACTTTTGAATCATCCAAAACACACACATATTTTTTGGAGCATTTGTTGTTGTTTTGTTGTTGTTGTTGTTGTTGTTGATGATGGCCTAAGATGTTTGTTCGTTGTTTTAAACCATTGCAAAATCTTGCACATGCGCACAAACATCAGCAGAGCCACTGGGAGCTACAGTACTTACTACAACAAGGCTAAAGACAGATATCAAATTATTTTTTTGCAAACAACTTTTTCATGTGGCAGCTTCAGGACACTGGGGTCAGTACGGACAAGCAGTATGGAGGTATCTGGATGTTTCATAGTGTGTGTTTTTGGACGATTCAAAAGTGAGAACTATCTGCCACATTATATGAAAATCCATTGCCAGACGGACCCCCCACCTGGAAGTCCAAAACCATTGGGATGACTCTGAAAGTTCTTCAAACCCTGACGGTGAGTAGAAAATTGGTGAATTATCTATTTTGGGTGAAGTATCCCTTTAACATTCATGTAAATTGCTCATGTCATAAATGTTATTTTCAACTGATTCCATGCTTCAGAAGTTCACAACAGGAAATTGTGCATCACCTTCCTTTAGAGTCTCAAAGACCACTGTTACATGTAATTGATATTCACATGCTCTGCGCCCGTTGACACTCTTCCTCCAAATAAGTCTAGTTGGGCTTTTGTTATTGCTGTTTTTGCAGCAGTTTGTGTAAAAGCGGCCAAGCAGGGAGTTCAGTCAATCCATAGGTACAAATAGGACAATTTTTTTCATTCGCCGTTTTCCATTTTCCGTACAGCAGATTATATCCTAACCAGAATACTTTCTACATTTTAAGCAGAAAAGAGGTTCATCAATCACTATCATTAATGATTAAACAGTAGTGAGATGGGATCCTAGACACAGAGGAGGCAAAGCCAATCTCAACAAAACATAAGGTTTCCCTTAAGAAAATACATCCATATGACTGTCACACATGTGCAGAGGAATCAATCATGACCCGGAGCTTCAACGTAAAATTCCTACTCCTCCATGACCACCTGCCTTGCACTGAGCCTCCCAATCCTCCTGCTAAATAACACTAATGTCTCACCACAAGTCATGCACATGCACACACATGCACACACACACAGTCCTATTGTTTCCTCTGTTGTTTTCCTGGTGCATTTTATGTAATAGAGGGGGGTCTGACTTTGATGGAGCAGGTGATTTTAGGCTGTGCCGTTAGCAGCAGAGAGATAGAATATCTTCCTAAGGCCTACGGATAGCACTTTTTATGAGCTGCTCATTGCTAGAACTACATCAACCTGTCCAAGGCCACCACAGCACTGGGGTCTTCAACGCCCTGCCTCCATTACCCACCTCTATCATTCCCTTTATCATATAGGCCTGGTTCGTTTTCTCTCACTCTCTCTCTCTCTCTGCGCGCGTGTGTGTTTGTGTATTTTCATGGGAAGAAAAAGACATTTATTAAACTGGACAAATGAGATAAATTGGAAAGAGCTGCTTGTAATTGTTTTCCATTTTATGCTAAAAGAGATGACCACAGCAAATGGCCTATATAAAACAAATGAGGCAGTCGACTCATAACAACACACTGACATGAGGCGCACACACACACACACACACACACGAATGCACGCGCGCACACACATTGATATGACATAAAACAAGGGGATAAGACAACTGCTTAAATAGCCAAGTGCTCTCTGGTCAGCCTGTGCAGCTTCACACTCCTACACACATTCTGAGCAACCCACCCACATACACACACATGCACACAAACAGACAGACACACACACACACACACTCGGCCAGTCACCCTTTTAATGGAGATCAGTAGTCAGTTTTGGCATTTAACATTACCATCAGCTCTTCCTGCTTCATATAACCCTCCCCTAACCTCACAACCACCCACTTACCATCATCACAGTGCTGTGCTCGCTGACCCCAGATCACTATATCAGTAATATTTCACCCTTAGATCAACACATCCACGATAAGAGGGGGGAGGGGGGGAGGGGAAGGGGGCTGTATAAGCGGATGGGAGATAGAAGAAAAGATGTGGAGGATGGGATGCTATATCAACAGCAAAGCCAAATTATTGCCAATCAGATTTTATTCACAGCTCAACTGCTAGACAAATTGCAGCTCATGCCGTTTGCCATGGGTCAGGGCACTGCGTAATTTCATTTTAATAAGTCATTTTCCAGGTTGGGATGACACTGCAAGTACACATGCTTGAGCACACAATCTCTCTCTCACTCTCACACACACACACACACACACACACACGGCCTCACGCTCAGACGTATCATCACCCTCTCATACCAACAAGACGGTGTGACCATGTCTTGGAGGTTGATATTTTATGGAGTGAAAGAATTGGATACACCGCCAGTGATCTTGAGAGTGACTTTAGTTGCAGAGAAGGGCAATACATATGAAATGGAAAACATGACTGAAAAGGTTACACAATATTCTGTGTTTTTACGGCTTAATCCAACATCATGAAGAAGCAAAAACGCTGCTTGTACATCCAGTAAAGAGCAAATTAAATTATGTTTTTAAAGGACATTTTTACTCTTTAACAATTTTCCTCCTTTTACATACCAATTCTTATTTACAAAGCTATATGCAAATGGGTTGTTACGAGTAACTCAAATTCGTAATACTTAATCGACTGGGATATTTTGAGTACAATTGAAAATTTTATTGCGATACACTTTTACTACAATGATCATTTCCCCTACATTTCCTCATCAACAATAATGAAAAGCAAATGAGCATCGCACCATGAAACTGAGGACTATGAATGCATAAACACCAAATTATGTCTGCACATAAAAACTTGCCAGGATTTTTGTCTTTGGGTGTTCGATTTTTTTTATTTATTTATTTATTTTCGGGATTACTGTGCACCATTCGGCTCCATTACAATTCTCCACAAGGTGTGAGTCGAGGCAAATTGATTGGATTAATATATATCTGGGCAAATAAACAACTTGTGCCTTGGGGGGCTTTCATAGCAGCATTTCTTAAGAACTCCTCAGGAATCAAAGGCGCTAATATCAACGGCTGCCATGTGGAATAACATCAGGCACTCATGAAAATGCAAGTCCCATATATATCAACATCAAGAAGAGACCTGCAAGAGTTACCGTGTCAGTGATATACAGTCAAATCAAATTCCCGGTGCTGCAATGCAAAAAAAAAAAAAAAAAAAATCACTTCTAAATAGACCATAAATTCTTGATAAAAATGTGCACTGGATTCAAAGGCTGTTGCGCTGGCTGCCTGTCATGTTCATAACTGGGTCTTTGAAGTCGGCTGTCAGTGGTCGATGCTGAACCATCTTCAGAGGTGCGTCAGTGCTCTCCCTCCTGTTCTTTCAAGTTCCCCTCCAGCGGCCAGTTTGTGGGGTGATGTTCATTCTGAATGTGCAGTTGCTGCTCTGGAGATAGGGCCGGTCAATTCTCCTGTCAGAAATATCATCCTCCGAGCAAGACATGTTTGCGTAAAGTCTAGCCATCCTCAAAGAGAATGGAAGTCTGGAGGCGTATTCAGTGGGGTGCAAAAACACAGGGTTTCCAGACACAGAATTGTAATGTACTGTATTTCTCTTACTTGTTTCCATATTGAGGAAGAGTTTGAAAAAAGAAAAAGAACAAAAAAAATTGAATTATTGTGTGTACACAGGGAAAAGCAGTACACCAAAGCTCATCAGTAGTCGTATACAAACCTATATGCTTATCTGCTTTGTGATTCGAGCTCCCATTTGCTTCCTGCAGAATATTCTCAACCTTATGCAGTATGAGAGCCTAAACAGGACATTTGATCTTCGAAAGAGAGAGAGAGGGAGAAATAGTGGGTCAGCACAGTCAAGCATGACGGCCAGCACAAATACCACCAAGTCAGGAATATACAGTCCAGGGTGAGGAAGTGGAGATAGCAGCGTAACTAAAGATACAGCCTGCAAGTAGAGAGCAATAGCCCTCAACAGATAGAGAGCCCTAGGGCTAGAAGATAGGCCCATAGCAGCAGGAACATTTGTGACAAAATGGCTGACATTATCTTTTAATTAGATTCACACTGTTTACTAGCTTGTTTGTACTCTCATTTATACATTACCTGATATGGCTTTTCTTTATCTCATGTAGGGGTTACAGGAGTTGATGATGACGGCAGTGTTGGTGGTGATGTAGAGAAGGTGAAGAGGCAACGCTCACGCCACATTTTCTCTTAATATAACTGAACTTTTTTTTTTTTTTTCCCCTTACTACATAGCTTCAATTTCTGTTTTACATTCCAGCTCAGCAGCCGAATGATGTGTTCTGCACAACAAGAGTGATTTTTTAAGAACCTAACTGTTGAGGAAGAAGAAACGCCAGAGACGGCAGAAGGCAAACCAATTGATCTTTACCGAGCCGCGGCGTTATGTGGGCGGCAGAACTTCACAAATTCACTCCTCCGGTTCATATGAGATATTCTGTAATGTGATGTATGCACACTATACATCAGTTTAATGGAAGATGCAAATTGAAGCATGAGTCGTTCTTAAACAGAGTCCATCCATAATTAGCTTGTTCCCCTCTGTAATAGTGTCTGGGGCCAACAAGCTCGGTTAGCCTCTGTCTCTCCGCCCGCCCTATAATGTTATAAATGTTACAAAGTTGGGCACTTAAACTCCAGAGATACTACTTTGCAACTGGAGGTGTGTATTTCATAGGACATATTAAAAAGGAGGATGGTGTTTCAAGTGCTCCAAGGATGTGAAAACAGTTTTCTGGTTTTGACTCCTTCTCTCGTTTAAAAAAAAAAAAAAAGAAGCTAAATCAGAGTCAGAGCCATTATCACCACACCACCTGCGCCATAGCACTTATTATTCTAGCTAATGAAAGAGCGTGAAGGCTTCACAGAAGGGGAGAGAAAAAAAAACATCAAAGCCGCTTTAAAAGAATTGTAAGTTCAGCCACAAAAACAGTAGAAGTAGACTTTACCCTGCATGGAATAAATGTTGAAATAGAGTCGTTTCTGCCTTCTGCTGCTGATGAGAAAGAGCTTCTGTGTCATTCTGTGTCAACTAAATTTGCATTTAAGTCAGAGTTAGATGAGAAGATTGATTAGGTACTGTATAATTTCTTTACAATAAACATGAAGCTACAAATTGTTCCCACATCAGTTGATGTAAAACTGGGCTCCAAGGTGGCTGAATGTGTGCATCGCTCGCACAACTGCACTCACACTCTAGATTGCTGTTGCTGGTATATATAAATAAAACAAAAAAGCTACTGCAACAAAGAGAGAGAATGCAAACAGATGGTTTAAAACAACAGGCTTCCTATTACAGGCTATCATTATAGGCTATTTACATGTTTTTTGTTCAGACTCGTTGAATCTGCCATTGTTTACATCTGCTTCGCTGTCTTCTGCTTAGTGTCTCTCTCCACAAGCTGTTGAGCGATCGGGGTGAACGCTCACTTTACATCTCTCACAATAACTCAATATACTCCCAGTTAACTCCCACATATATTCTTGTTTACCTCTGTGGTTTCCTTTTTTCCCCCACCACCACCACCACCTCACCTCACTCTCTTTCAAACCGCAGGTCTCCACTTATGTTAAACACACAGGGGGGTGGAGCACATGTTCATGTTCTTATGTAAAGCTGTTGGCCACACTGTACTTAGCATGTACATCATCATCCTGTGCTGACTCCACACTTCTACATGTTCATTTAGTTCATCCGAGTGCCACGGCCACACTCAATGCGTCTTCATCCCCATCGCGGTGTGAAGAAGACGCATACGTTATTTGAAATAATGGCCGCGGGTTAATGAAAATGACTCGGAGGACCCTGAGTGTGGACGACGGAGGTTGGGTTTTTTGATTGCATTTTATCACCACCTTAATAACTGTTAGATATGCTGAGACACAAAAATGTTCTCCTCCACTTTTCTGGGACATTTTTCACTGACCCCTTTCAACCGAGCGGGTTTGATGCAGTTTTTCTTTTAAGTGAGTCTTCATATTTTTATATTCTTCGTCATGAAATCTGTTCACCTTGAATTACACGCACACACACAGAGTTTCAAGGAGGCACGCTGAGACTTTGCACAGCTTATGGATGGGAAATCTGCGTGATTTTTATTTATTTATTTATTTATTTTTTTGGTCAATCTGGGATCCTTTAGCGCTATTAAATAATGCATTTTTCTGCATGTGGTGAAGGGATAAAGTGGCTCTTAACGTGAGCTCCCACCCAATATGGGGCTCTCCCTGTCAGGGGCCAGGTGAGCCGCCTCTGAGCACGCCACCATCGCCGTGGAGGTAACTTTCATGCTCCGCTGGGCAAACATTTTCCAGGTCACATTTTTCAATTACACTGAGAGGCAGGTCCCACAGGCAGCCAACCCCCCCCCAGCAACAACCACCCCATCACACACACACACACACACATATTTCCACACGTGCACTCACATAAACAGACTAACCCCCTCCTCACCCTTCCCCCTTCACCACGCTATTCCCACCACACACACACACACTACCGCACATCCCATGTTTAGCAGCACAGCATCTTCGCCACCAACTGCAAATCTTCAAAAACACACAAACACAGCTGCTGAGGAGTAGGGAGGGAGAGAGAGGGCAAAGTATGTTAATATAGATGACTGCAAAACCCTCCAAGGTGACAGCAAAGAAGCATTTGGACAAGAAGGTATTTGTCCAGAAACCATCATTCTAAATGCATCTATTTACTTAATCATAACTCATAAATTGTTGAGCCAAATGAAGCTGGAGGCAAATTGTCCATCAGCGACCAGGCGCCGGGGCCTTTGCTCTATTAAATCTGTCAAGGTTCCTCAAGTTCAGCATGAGGTTTTTATCGCCTTATCTGAAGACTTTGAAGTCTCTCCCTCTGTCTGTTGCCTCGGGCGTGTGGTGAGATATGAGGAGAGTCTGCCTCATCTGCCTAATGCTGCTTGTGTAGCTAATAGTCCAGAAAACACTGCTCTGTGAGGCCGCACGCTAGCACTTCAAATGATTCATCTTTGGCTGTCACCAAATGGGAGCGACTCACAACGCTCTGCCACTCTGTCACTCATGATTCCAGCCAATCTGAAGGTGTTAGAGCGGTTGGCAGGATTTAGAGGGTGGCAAATCGCTGTGTCTGTTGGGAGGATATATAAATATATTAGAGGGTCTTGGGAGCTTCTTTGGGCCAAGCTGTTATAATAAACTTTTTTTTTAAGGATAAATCTGGTGGTATTCCATATTTTTATTATGGTCAACAAATCCCATGATGATACTAAAGCCAATGATGAATAGATAAACAAGTATTGTGCGTTGTAGAGTATTTCTCTGTGTCATAAAGCTCCACTGTTGTCCACAAACAAATTAACAAGACAAAGCCGCAGCGGTGCTTTGAGTTAAATGTCAACATCAGCGCGCCAACGTGTTCACAAAGACAATGATAACATAGCAGGTATAGCTACTACTTACTGTGTGCATTGTCTTACCTTTGTGTGTCAGCCTGCTAATTGGCACCATACAGAAAGCAGAGCTGAGCTGGTGGGGCTCTCTCTGTAGGGACTGCATTTTAACCAAAGTGTAGTTTTGATCTGATCACGGAGACAGAGGAAAGGTCAAAAGTGAGTACAGTAAAAAAAAAAAAAAAATTGGAGGGAAACATCGCAACCCAGCAGAAAAGTTATGAAGATATTTTCATTAATAATGTAAATGTCAAACCTCAGAGTGGAACCACAGGAAATGGGGTTTTTCATCCAGGAAACTTGAATGTCTGTGGAAGATTTAGAGCTAATCCATCTATTAGCTGTTAAGATATTTGACTAATAATAATAGTAATAGCAAGTTAAAACTGGGAGCTTTTGATGAAGCAAAAGAAATGTTGGAGGATCACTAAAGTCAACAGATTTGATGCACTGGGGATCATGAATATTCAAGGCAGTACATCAAGTAGTTATTGAGATATTTCAGTCAAGACCCTCACAAATATACTGAGAAATGTTTTCTTTTTTTTGTGATCAAATTTTTATTTTAATTTTCATAAAGTCCAACAAAATTCTCAATGAAAGACAATTAGCCCAAGACAAAAGAACGTGTCATGGGAAGAAACATGGTGAAAGTAGTAATAACAACAACAATAATAATAATGATAAAATAAAATAAAATAGTAATCATGAAAATGCATAAATAAAATAACAAACGTAAATAATAAATAAATAAAATTACAAACATAACCTAAAAAATAATAACAATAATAATAAATAAAAATAAAAAATAAAAATATACACATACACACACACACATTGACAAGACAAAAGGGACTTGACATACAAAGGCACTAGGGTGGGAGAGCCAGTGGCAAAATCAACTTACAGCATGTTTTTCAAAGAGTCAACAAAGTGTTAAAGGTCCTTTCATTAGCACCATTCTGTTGAAAGCTCCACGTCCAAAAAAGAGAGAATCCAAGATGTAGTTAAAGCATGAGGTGGCTTCAGATTTTCTTTCAATCCAGCAAAGATGACTCGCTTTTTGAGTTTGGGAATATTGAGGATGACAGATCATTAAGAATCAGCAAAATGTAGTCATAGGCACATAATCCATCAGATCAGACAGTTTTTTCTGCAACAGGTGGACAGTCCCAGAACATGTGAATAAATACTTTAATGAGCAAAGATTACAACATCATTAATAATTTTCATGTGATGGAGTTTTAATAAGAAATTAAAGTAATTTCTGATGGTCTGGATTACGAGATGTGAATGCTGGACCATACTGCATCCCAATCAAAATCCTGAGCTAGGTCTGGGCAACTTCCTCCAGATCACAGGGAGGAGACAAGGTCTGTTACCTGCAAAAAATTACAGTCAAACTTAGCTCTGTTCTGTTTAATAAATAAATCTCGGAGTGGGTGGGTAGGTAAAGAACATTGCCAGGGTGCATGTGCTTTAAAAACCTTAACTGTAAATAAAAGAAAAAAGTGGAACCTGGCAGATTGAATGCATCCTTAATATCAGCAAAAGTAGTCCAAAATCATTGTAAACAGACCCCTCTGCTCCCACTGGGGAGCAGAACAGTCTTCCACCAATTAGAAGTGCCTTATTGTTGAATATTGGAAAAAAACTTCAGGAAAGATGACAGTGTCTTTCAACTAATCTCCATACCAGCACAAGATGAGAAATAATGGGGACTAGTTGACACTGTTTTTTAGAAATGTTACTAAAGAGAACATCTTGAAGTGTCCATGGCTGAAGCATCAATGAGAATCAAACCAAGAGAAGGGGCCTGAGCACAAACACCAGGAATAAAGTTCAGCCATCTTCTCTTCTTCTCTGAAGAATAGACAATTTCCGTTCCAAATGAATTTGGAGGTTGCAGAACTTGGCCCAGTAGTCAGATGGAGGGGGAGAGGAACCATAGAACTTACAAAGTTGATCCGGGGCAAAATATTCATTTTTATAATAGAGACACGAGCACGAATAGACATAGGAAGACCAATCCACCGGTCCAAGTCCTTCAAGATCTTACTCTGGACAAGTGAATAGTTATGTTTTATAATCTGATTTAAAGAAGAAAATATTTCAATTCCTAAATACTTAAAATGCTGTACTATGGGGATATTGGCTGGAAGGATAGATTTTTTAGCAGTGTCATTCAGATGTAAGAGAGCAGACTTGGACCAGTTGATTTTGAAATCATATTACCAAACTCCTCACAAATGGACAAAAGGTGTGGTGTCGACTGAGCAGGATTTTCCAAGAAAACTAAAACATCGTCAAATAGCGACAGCTGGTGCTGGGTGTTATGAATAGAGATAGGGAGATCAAATCAGACTGGGAATTGCTTGAGCTAGTGGCTCCAATGAGAGCACAAAAACTAGCGGACAGCCCTGGCGTGAGGACCTAGAGACTGGGAAGAGAGGAGAAAGTTTGGCCAGTTAGTACTTGTGCTGAGGGGTTTGAGTACAGCGTCTTAATCATACCGATAAAGGTGTTACCAAAGCCCATTGCCTCTAAAACAGACCACAAATATGACCATTCTAATCGGTCAAAGGCTTTCATAGCATCAAGCGAAAGTATAGACATAGGTGTTTTGTTATCCGTTGCTGCGTCAATGATGTGAAGTAGACGTCTAACATTATCTGCTGGCATGACTTTATGAAGCCTGTCTGATCAGGATTGACTAATGATGGCACGGGCAAGGAGCTTTGCAAAAATCTTTAAGTCAGAATTTAGAAGGCTGAGAGGGCGGTCTAGAGCAGTCAGTAGGCTCCTTATCTTTTTACAGCAGCAAAGAGATGAGGGCTGTGTTAACATCCCTTGAGAATTTGCCTTTTTCAATTGAAAAAACAATCATATCCAGAAGAAATGGGCCCAGCTGTTCCCAGAAAACAACGTAGAATTCAGGAGGGATCCCATCTATGCCTGGTGATTTGCCTCTCTGCATAGCCTTAGCTGCATCCCATACCTCCTCTAACAAGATTGGCTTATCTAAGTCAGTAGAATCTGCACTTGATAGCTGGGGCAAATGTAATTGACTTAAAAAATTATCACATCGACTTTTGTCTAAAGACACCTCTGATTTGTATAATTCGGAATAAAATGTTTGAAATATGCCATTTATCTGTTTAGGGCTAATATTGCCATCTGCCGACTTAATAGCTGGGATGTCTGCAAAGTGGTCACTGGTCCTAATTCTCATGGCCAGGAGATGGCTAGGTCTGGCACCATGAAAGTAATATTTTTGTCTGGTCCTGTGAATTTGAAATTCTGATTGTTGCTTCAAAATGTTGTTGATTTCCTTCTTAATTTTGAAATTTCAAAGAAGAATGAAAATTCAAGATTCTGCAATTGAAGAGATCTGGATTTGCGTGCATTAGAGCTAAATAATATTGTGTTATTCCTAATGAAGCCTTTAATAGCTATCCCAAAGGGTTCTGGGGTCCTCTACAGAGCCAACATTAAAATCAACAAATTCTCTGAATCCTGTAATAAACTGATTAATATATGCTTCATTTTTTAATAATGAGGTATTAAAACGCCATCTGACTGCACGTTTAGACAGGCGGCCCAAAGTTGCAGAGCAGAAGACTCTTTGTGGTCTGACAGGGCTAAGTAAAACAGCAGTATTAATACAGTTGCGGGGAAGCAAAAAGGAAGTCTATTTTTCCAGAAAAAAGTATAGTCTTTGAAGGAGGGAACATGTCCACAAGCCCCAAATTACTGGCCCAAGATTTTAGAGCGTTTGTGGCCATGAAAGGTTACACTTATCAAGAACTGGGTCCCAAACTGCATTGAAGTCTGCACCGACAATGAAGGAATAGTCTGTTAATTCTAACATTTTTGTTGTTATTAAATCATAGAAGTTGCTGTCAAAATCATTAGGGGCATATGCTGATATAAGAGCTATTTTCCTTGAATTTAATTCTATACTAGTAATCACAATTCTACCCATGTTATCTGCCCAGTTCGTTATAATTCTCATTGGAAGACTGCGTCTAGCAACAACGGCCACACCTTTAGTTTTTGTATCAGCTGCGGAGAATGCTACAGTATGAAAAAATCTATTGGCAAGGACCAGCGTCAGCTTTCAGTAAACGTCTCCTGCAGCAATGCTATGTCAATATTTTTTCTTTTCAGCAAACCAAGAGTGCTAGCACGTTTGTGAGAGCATTCAATCCCCCACAGTTCCATACTAAAATGTTAAGATCACCCATAGTCTAAAGGAAATGTTCTGAGTGTGGTCAGAGAGAAAATGTTACCATAGCCCTCCTTCTGGAATAACCCCTGCAAATCGCACCCAGAGTAAGGTCCCCCATTACACAACACAAACGAGACGTAGACACAAAATACAGAACATGTAAAAAAGGAGAAAAAGAGAAAGAAAACACAAACATAATGACAGATTGTAAACTGTGAAGTAGGTCTGTGATCATATTGGATGTGGGGCAGCCAGGGGGAAAAGGCCAGCCCAGCAGTATAACAATAACATTGATTGTAGCTGAGGTAAAATAAATTGGAGAAGCTGAGGAATCATACGCAACATGTTAAGGTATTAAATTCTTGCATTTTAACTTTCCAACCTTCCATATACTGTAGCCTAAAGAATAACATTAACTGCCACAGTGCACACAAAATAAAAGGTTGACTGAGCATTGTGCAAAAAGTGGGTTATTTATAAACTCAAGCAGGCCTACTGCCATACTAAAACAAAAATAATAACCCATATTAAACATGTTAAACAGTCATATCAGGCTCATTGGCAGCTTACCAGCTGAAGAACATCCGGTGAATAAGGTTAGTAAACCTGTGACTTAACGTCAGTCCTCAGTGTCCAGTGACAGCAGGATAAACATTTGTCCTGTGAAGAAGTAGTGTGAGAATAACAAAGCAACAGTCCACCGGTACAGAGTCCACAGTTCGACAGGGGGTCGAGTCGATCCAGTGTGTGTCAAACGGAGCCCTGCAGCAGTAATGGCAGAGGTGAAACTGTGTTCAGGGGGGGGGTGCTGTCCCGACTGAGTCTCTGGGCATGGAGCCGGGACCGATGCCAGAAAATCCTCCGCTTCTTTTGGTGAGGTGAAGGCCTTGTGTTGAGCACCGTCTTTCACCTTCAACGTGGCCGGATAAAGTAAGAAAAATTCCAGACCTTTAGCTCGAGCAGCATCCATAGCCTGGTGGAAACCTTGGCGGCGCTTGACGGTGAAGTTGCTGTAGTCCGAATCCTCCGGCCGTTGATGGAGAGAGGCTCTTTCCTGGCAGCGCGGAGAATGGCCTGGCGGGTCGGGTAACGAAGCACGTTGAAAATCAGGGTGCGGTTAGCTCCTCGGTTGCGGGCGTTGTCGTTGTAGATTCGATGCGCTCTCTGGATTTCAATCTGGATGTCACCGAGAGTGGGGAACCATTTGGGTAGGGAGCGTGAAAGAAACTGAGTGGCATTGGAGCCCTCAATTCCCTCTTCAAGGCCAGTGATGCGGATATTGCACCTTCTGTTTCTGTCCTCCATATGCTTGAGCTCCATAGCCTGAAGGGCCTTCAAGCGGAGTTACTTGCAAAGCACAGCTTCTCTTGTGTCTTTCCCCACCTGTTGGCCAATCACGCTGCTTCTGCAAAAGCAAGAGCCTCGAATCTTGACGGCTGGTTTTATTATCGATCTTTAAACAACACAAAAGGCCCGTTTGGAAACCTGTAGCTACAAAAAAATCAACAATTTGTCAATGCTGGGCCGGGAGCTGAAAGCCTAGGCTGCCATCTTGTCCAGCTGATCACGTGACTCCCTGAGAAATGTTTTCTAAAAAAATATATAATAAAATATTCAGCCTTTTTTAGTGAAAAAAAAATGAAAGCATGTGTCCAGGGCCTAATTTTCAAGACTTACATCCTCAGTAGGAACAAATAGGCTCAACACCCACTGGTTACTGGTTCAGATCTTTTCATGGGATTTGTTGACAATAACAAAAATGTAGAATAACATCAGGCTTATTTTCTAAAGCCAACATATTAATCAGCATCTCTATTAATGTGTAATCTTCTGGTAGCTGGATATCTTTCAACTTTAATCACTGGGCATGACTTTCAAACAGGTCACCGGTTATGTGCCTTTAAAACCCAGAGGAGAAGCAGCAGGTAAATAAACAGACTATAAAGCTTTCATATAACTCACAGGTATCACACAAACATGACTAAAGTAATATCAGAGCATCTGAACTCAGAGCAAAGTAGCACATCAGCAGATCCGCACAGGCAAACTCCGTGTTGTTTACTATCTTTCTTTCAAAAGGTGACATCTGAAAACGACAGGTGAGATCGAGGGTACGTTGGGTACATTTAGCCGGTACATCTCAAATTAAGTCGAGCCAGTGAAAACTAAAAAAGAAATGGCCGCTGCTGAGCAATGAGTCGTGGAGTTGTGTGAGACTATGCGGGCGGAGAGGATGGGACTGCAGGCTACCTGGAACAGAGCCAGGGACGCTGGGTCACCGGGGTCAGAGCAAGCTGGCATGACACCACAACACAAGCATGCACAATCACAGATACACACACATGCACACATCTAAAAAAACACACAGACACAAAGTAAGATTAAAAAACATGATTAGAAACACTGTGGAACTGATAGCATTCCCGGCTATTTACATGAGCACACATGCAGAACATCTTTGCCCTCCTCCCGTCGTTGTACTCTTGTGGTTAATCTTGTTCAGCAGCATGATGATTATGATAAGTCTTGCTGTAAAATATAAATGCAAATTCACAAGCATCTTCCCTGACAAACCTCTTGGCAAGAAAGCGTCATTATATTTTTCCAGCAGAAGGAGAGGAACATCTTTAAAAGAAAATACATTAAATCGCAGGCATTACCAATTTCATTTCTGTCATCCGCCAGACTTTGTCACACTCTCATCCATCTGTTTGTGCGTAGTATTATTATTATGCATGTGGACCCATCAACGTCGGCAGCACCCCAAGGCACGACTGTGTCATACCTGCTGAGTCTCCCTGAAAACACAGAGCAGAACAAGTGTTGAGCGTTGGCGTTTTTTTTTTTTTCTTGAGTAAAATGTCTGTTGACAATCAGCCGCTCCTGTACGCTAGGTTTGTCACTGGACAGGTGTCTCAGTACAGGTATAGTGTGGAGCATCAGCACCACACAGGAGTGTTAATTAGACACACCAACAATAGCGTCGGGGGTGCTGCGACTGACGTATGAAACTCCCACAGTGATTAGCACACAAAAACGTTTTGACTCCAACAGAGCTTCTCTCCCCGAGTGCGTCTGAGTGACTATCACAGGCGAGACTTCTGAGAGATTTGGAGACAGGTCAGCCTGCACAGAATTAAAAAAAAAACACACACATATGCTGAGTGAAATTCAAGCCGACTTGCAAAACAATGTGATTATGCCAATCAAAAAGGAAAGGTTATTTAAAGAAGAGAGAAATGTTAAACACAGAGAGACAGCTGTGACACGGGGAAGATGATATCCCTGATCCAGGTGATAATGTATAATAAATGCAGGCAAAGTTCCTGATTTATTCTTCATCACAAGGGAGCCTGAATACACAGGGGAGCAATCTGAGCGAGCGCTTCCTCGTTTAATTTGCCTTAACGAAGAAGGGAAAACGTGCAACACAGTCTCCCATAGCCAGAAATTTTAGACCATTAAAAAGATGTGCTGCATGCGAGAAGAACTTAAAAAGACTACGTGCAAAACATTCAAACAAATTAGGGTATGCACATCCATGCAGCAGTCTAAGTGCATGATTGCAGACTTAACATTTTGGCAAATTGGCCCATTGCCATAATCCCTATAGTCATAGCAGTAGGTTCATTACCTTTAATTGTCGGTGCAAGCTATTTTTAGAGCGGCAGAGCAGAGCCGTGAGCTGCTCAGAGCTACGCTACGGAGGCTCATGGGATTTCTTCGTTTCCCTCATCAACAATCCAACAACTCCAGAACGCTCTGGTGGACAAGTTGTGACCTGCACATTCACCACGCTATGAGATAATAACGGAACGTTATGAGACGGTTGTTTTCGAGGCAGAGACTGCTTGTCAAAAAACTCTCCCTGAAGTCAATGCACATCAGCGGTTTTGCATGAATTTACCTTGAAAACAACTCAGCGTGGTGAATGTGCAGGTCACAACTTGTCCATGAGAGCGTTTGAGTTGTTGGATTGTGTATTTGATGAGTTTGATGAGGGAAGCCAAGAAATCCCATGAGCCTCCGTAGCGTAGCTCTGAGCAGCTCACGGCTCTGCTCCGCCATTCTAAAAACAGCTTGCACCAACAATTAAAGGTAACGAACCTACTCCTAAAACTATAGGGATTATGGCAATGGGCCAATTTGCCAAAATGTTCAACTACTATACCCCTTTAAAGGGTGTGTCCTCAGTACATAGCAACACTCTTTGACCCACTGCTATTTCCAGATTCCCCCTCCCGTCACATGGATTGAAAAAACGAACACTGTCCGTAACGCATAAATCAGACGTGTAAGGGACAGGGTTGCTGTGCACAACACTCCACATCAATCCAGCCAGATCCAACAGCTGCTAATTGACAGCAGTAAGTGAATAGCCAGAGGAGGAAGGATATTTTTAATTACACATCACATCTCCATGGCGACCCAGGGTGAAGAGGACAGAAGTCACACCAACAGGTTGAGATGGAGATGAAGTGGGGGTGTGGGGGGATGGGGGGGGCGCTGGGGGGGTTTGTTAGATGATCAGCTTCTTTCTCCCGAAAAGATGTTTACCCTTCACTTAACAACCATCGTCACAGATGCTCTGATGCACACACATGTGCACACACATACACACGCCTCATCTATACCAATTACACAAAGCACAGACTTGCATAGTTCAGCCTGAGTAGCAGCGGGTCTTAGATACACATGGACCCTGCATCATTTTCATAAGCTACATTACAGGCTTTGTTGCGTTACAACTATAGCTTTGTCGCTGGCAGAGTGTTGGGGAGATACAACAGCATGCTCCATGACTGTTTAATCACAAAAGTCATGTTTCGTATCGCAGCACGCTGTGATGGGATCTGAGGAGCGGCTGTCTTGTACTGTACGTTTTTTTTTTTTTCCTTATTCTTTTTCTTTTTTTGTGAAACTCTCTCACAATGCCTCCGTATTACGAGTCAAAAGCAGGCATAGGCAACAAGAGCACTAATCCAGTCAGTTAGTTCATCTGCAGATCCTAATCCTTTAACGCCACGACCAAATGTGTGAAATTTGTTGTCGTAAATGTGCTTATTTTCCTTGTAACGCCACCGGGCTCGGGTCATGTCTTTCTCTCCCTCTCTCTCTCTCTCTGCTACTTATTCAAATCAGAGGGAAAAGGTGCTGAAGGCAGGTTTGCCGTGATCTCTACCCCATATGTGATGAATTTTCAAATTCCTCTTAGCCATAAAATTGAATCTATCAAGTCTCCAGCGCAACCCCTGCCCCCTACATTTCTCACTCCGAACCTCTCCTCCCCTGAGTTTTATCATTTTGCATCTGAGTCCTCCTGTGCAGCCGCGAGTTGGGACAGTTAGATTATCTATGGGGGAGATTTAGATAAAGAAAAAATGGCTCTGGCTTTACCTAAAATGACCTCAGATATTACTAGTTTACTTTCCAATTCTCCAAATTCAAAACAAGAGAAGGCTTTCACGGTGGAAGCACTATATTGGGCAGAGATGTGCTGTCTGAGACATAAGATAGATATGGCCTGTCTTGACAGATCTAGCTCATATCTCGCCAGCCGCCATACAGACTAATCCCTATTCAAGATTGGAAGGTCAGTACAAGGCTAAAACTGCCTTTCACTCACAGCAGGGCTGCACACAACTTGCCAGGGTTAGCTCTAATTGCGAGGTCCACAGCACTATATTTTAGCAAAACATTTTTCAAAGACGGTACCGTGCAAAAAAAAGTATTGAAAGGTGGGTGTTTGAATAGCGCGTCCCCGCCGCGGTTCTCACCACTAAAGGTAAATTCGTTTCGACTTCACATACCGTAACCTGACATCATCTCCGCCGCCTGAACACACCAAACTTTAGGCTCAAAAAGAACAAGCTATAGAAAAGCGCTTTCTATAGCTCTGTGTGTGGCATGAGGAGACTGCAGGAGCAATAGTTCACCACAGTTACCATAGTTTTCCAACAATTAGGACTATTATTTTCATAACTTAACTTTCATAACTTATAAATTTTCATACTTTCTTTTTCTTTTTTCACAATTACCTCAGAGATCCTAAACCAGAGGCAACGACTATTTCCATAACATATACTGTATAAAACTGAACTCAAAGACAAAGTTGTGTTTCCCACTCAAATCCCACAGCATTACACAGTGTACAGTGTATCTCAGTTCACATCAAATGATTTAAATCCAACTGGATATTTATATTTTAGCTGTATTACAGTAGCTGTATATATAATGTCCTAATGTATAAAGTCTGGTGAGTCTCACCACTGTACCACAATGTGACATGAATTAATGAAAAGCTGCAATAAGCTGGGACCAAACATAAATATTTAGATGTTTGTTTTGTTTTTTCCAAATGTCAGTTTCAGCAACACAACTTTGTTCAGTCACTAGCGCCCAGTCTGCAGACAGCATATACTCTGACAAACTCATGATGGTAAGTTAACAGCTGGTAATTCTACTGATGGCTACGTAACGTGTTATGTAAATGTACAAATAGCTCCATGAAACTTTTAGCCTCTGTCTCTAACCGTCTTCTATTCTATTCTATCATGTGTTTTTTATTATTATTGAAGTGATAGACAAGGTGGCATAAGGGACGAATATGTTACAAC
Source organism: Decapterus maruadsi (assembly GCA_030347415.2). NCBI lineage: Eukaryota > Metazoa > Chordata > Actinopteri > Carangiformes > Carangidae > Decapterus > Decapterus maruadsi. Next base: position 7,081,091 of record CM064896.1, on the reverse strand, counting down.
ACATGCAAACAGTCGACATAAGTTCAAACAACAACAGGATCATCTTCTATCATGTTCATTTTGAGTCAAAACTGTCAAGAAACACAAAAAACGCACACACACACACACGAAACAAATAAAAAAACTTACAAGAACCAGGAAATGGAGGGGAACCACACAGAGAGAAAGATGAGGCAGATGAGTGGAATATGTCAGTGGAACAGGGGAAGACAATGAGACACAGGTGCAACACATTAAGGCGGGGCAGGTACTGATTGCAGAAACACAAGGACAAGAAGAGGACACACGAGGGCTTTTCAAAATAAAGCAGGAAAAAACTCAAACTAAATGTGTAACACATGGGGAACGTGACAAAAATACTAAGCTATGTTTGTGTGTCACATGTCAGAAGAGTATAATATTACACTAGTGCCGTGCATATTGTTAACTTCCGTGCGTATATGAAGCTGAGACTCATAAAGACCTAAAACTGTCAAATGTAGCATCTGAAATGAATGTGACAACTTAATACTATTCATTAATTCAAGGAAATTAATTCAGTAATTCAAGGTCACCTCTGCACTAAAACACATATACTGAACTTCCACTAACCCCCTGGGTGCTCCCTCGTAACTTAGTGTAAGAGTCGGGCTATCGATTTCTCCCAGTTTCAAATCTGTGCAATAGCTAAGCTGCTGGTTGGTGGCTGTAACTTCATATTTACAGTACAGAAATGAAATAATTAAATAGCGGCAGAGCACAATACAGTCATCAGAGAGCACAAGGTTTTAATCTAAGGAAACAAATCACTAATTTGTGCTCATGAATAAAAAAAAAAACTGCCAGACCTGATAAATGTGAACTACAAGGTCTTGTCCCTCATTGCAGCGCTTGTAAGAATAATTGCACTCTTATTGTGCTGCATACCATGTACTCTTAATTTTCTCTTTTACTGTTTTCGACCTTGGAAAGTTTCTATTCAAAGTGCCAATAAGCTGCTGTACCATATTCTACAATTTGTTCTATAACTCCAGTTAGTTAAGATCAAATAATGATAACACACACATACACACACAAACACACAGCTCAGCCTCAAAGAATAAGGACAGTATTGTTTTGGCTCTGAAGACCAACACATTGGATTTGAAATGAAACGACGACGGTACGGTTAAAGTGCTGACTTTCAGCTTTAATTTGATTGTGTTTGCGGCCCGCGTTTGATGAACTGCATAGCCTTTTCTATACATATTCCCCCCAAGGGTAAAAAGGGCTATGAGGCCTAAGCCGTTCGCCCAATATAGATGTGAACACCCTCAAACACCTTTAAAGCTGAAAGTCAGCACTTTAACCTTAAAGTCATTGTTTCATTTCAAATCCAGTGCACTGGAGTGAAGCCAAAACAATGAAAAACTTGTCACTGGACTAACACTTACACACTGCAGCCATAGCTACTATACTATACTTTCCTTACACTGCCGTGATCCAAGAATAGCAACACAACACATACAGCGAAGTGCAACGCAGCAACAACAGCCACATAAGTGAAGCATGTTAGTTTTGCCATGCAGGGAAAATGAATAGGTGCCACATACTAACAATACACTACATCATCTTCCTCCTCCTCCTCCTTCTGTCCCTCCTGTGCTTCATCTTCCCCTCACTCATCCGTCATTTGTGTCTATGGAAATTGGTGGAAATCCACTCAACTTAGGAGAGAATTTTAATGACATCTTTCACCAGAGAAGCTAATGGTAATGGTAAAGACGAGTCCCATGAAAGCAGCAAATAAATCTAATTAGAGGGGAGATATGCTCGTTCGCCTGTAGGGTGAGGATTAGCCAGCTGCTGTTATGCAATCCATACTTGTCAGAAACTACAATCTGACTTGTGTTGCCTGGGATATTGAGATGTGCATTAGCACGGAGGAGATTATCATCATGAAGGATGGCAAGCTGTTTCTCTCCTCCATTCTCTCATTTAGTCACCTGCACATTCAAATCTTCTGCTTGATAAATCACTTGTGTTGCATAAACAAGAGGTGTGTTGAGATGCGCTAAAAAAAAAAAGTTCTGAATGAGGCTTTTTTTTTTTTTTTACTTCAACGCCTCATCAGCGAGATCCTGTGTGTTTTCTATGTTTCTGGTGAAATGACTCAGTTGGAAAGAAACTTATACTAAAGTTAATGCATGTTAAATTCCAGTGAGATGTTGAAATTTTCATTGTGAAAACGCATAAAATGTGCAACGTGTCATTTGATGAGAATTTTCACCCAAACAACGAGGATCTGTTTTCGTGTCTTTCAGCTCAGTGTTTTGGTTTTCCGGTCTGTAACTTCTATACCCAACACTCTCATTAAACTTGTTTCCAGCCACAGCAGGCAGTTGTTTTCAGCAGTACAACTAATAAAAAAACAAAACAAAAAAAACATTGTAGGCTACACTATCAGGTCACCAAACAAACCCAACTTTAGCCAATAAACATAGCGGAGGATTAGCTGCTAAAAAGCCGGCTACTTCCCTCAGGATTAAGTGAAGACCAGAAACAGAGCTACTGTTGTTTGAGTTCATTTAATAAGGAAAGGGACACTGCAGCAAAAGAAATGCTAATTATACTGTGCACTTCATCTAATAACATGCATGTACATCAGTGGCGGCTGGTGACTAAAAAAATTGGGGAGGACAGGAACACCAGCCCACAGCATCATGTTATTTTGACTAGTAGGCTACTTAGCCTATACTTTCTGAAAACAGTAAAACAATGTCTTACAAGATTTAGTAAAAACAACATAATTTTATTAAATCGTACTGTTTTCAGATCAACACAGGTCTAATGATATCATGGATGTGGGATGTAAAAAAAAAAAAAAAAAAAAAAGCTCTTGTCTCAACCTGGCCTCGAACCCACATCGCCCGTTTCAAAGGCAACAATGCTAACCACTACACCACCAGCAGATCTGCATGCTACCTGATGATTAGCAGGTCTTTTATTGGTGAGTCAGTTTACCATCAGTAGCTTACCAGTAAACACCACACGCGGTCATTTCTCCTTACTTGTATCTCCTGACTGCTTCTCACTGATATCTCCCAACAGTTTATCCAGAAATCTGCTGATATTTACTTTCAAATCAATGCCAATATCCCTGAAAACTCGTATTTCTTGTGCTGAGAGCAGCACGAGCAGCGCGGCAGGGAGTGAAAGTTTGGCCCCCATAGCAACAGTAACCAAGGGGGTTGGACTGTCATTGGACCAACCTGCTGTCAATCTTGTGTTCTGATCGCAGGAGAGCCTCCTCCGTAATGACGTAATTTTACGTGTCTTAGCCAATCACAGGTCAGGATGAAGACATCCTAAATGCATTGAGTCAATGGAAGAAGATCCCGCCCCGAGGCCAGTTAAGGAAGTAAAAATCTTAGCACCTCCGTAGAGCCCCTACCTTCCTGCTCCCTGCTCCTCACACAGACTGCTCTGTCTCCTGAGCTGCTGGCGGCGCTGTTCAACCGTTTTAAGTGGATTTTCTTCCAAAAAACAAACTTTTTTGTGATAAAATACATAAATAATATTTTATAAATTATACTGAGATTTGGTAATGATTTATTTCAACCAGTTAATCTTTCTTAAATAAAAAATACATTTCCCTCTTGCCTCTCAAAAATAGAGGAGGACCAACCTCCTCTGCCTCAATGGACCAGCCTCCTCTGATGTACATCCAGTATAGCTTGTTAGCATACCAACTCGCTAATAAGTGTAGTTTCCCTATCGATGTACGGTATATTAAACATGTATGGGCTCAATTTTAACATTGTATCAACTTAATTAACAGTATTTCAGTTTCAGTTTAATACAATCTGTAGTTGAGAGACTACTCTATGCAGTAATTATAATAAAAAATCTTTATTTCTAACTTTTTCCCTGCATATTTCCAAGTTTCTGCAAAAAGATTTCTGTTTTAAATATTTCAGAAATGCCCATAAGTCAGTCTTTCAAAAACAAAGGTCTCATATCCTTGTATCCCGAACTGTTACCACAACTAGGTTTACTCCCGGTCCAGCATTCACTATGTATGAATATGTTTTTTTTTCATCGAGTGACTATTGCATTTTGTAATGAAATAGTCCAATGGAAAGCGTATCTTAAAAGGATAGGACTAAAATTTGCTTTTAAAGCATTTCTCAACCTTACCAAATTAGAGCCATAACTGTTTCCTCTCTTATGGTGCAATACTGAAAAGTAATAAAGGAGGGGGAGGCTATGGCAACTCAGTTAATACTCCCACAGCATTTTACTCAGGATAAAATATTGGAAGCTAAAATGGCACCCCAGAGATGCATATACAAATAGCCTGTGAGGAAAAGTTCACACTCTTTCTCGCTCCTTCTCACTTTCCTCCTCCCTCTTTAGTTTCCATCTCTCTCTCTCTCTCTCTCCCTCATCGTACAACCCACCCAGCATCCTTAAACTCCTGCAGCTCCTCTCTCTCTCCCTCCCTCTCTCTGTCTTAGGGCATTGTTAGGCGTCGCTCTGTAAACATTCAGAAAGTGGAAACTTTCTGGCGAACATGGTCTTGGCAGTCAAGCATAGCAAAGCAATAGCAAAATATCCTTCCTTTTTCCCACAGTGGCGGTCTGCTCTGTCTCTTAGCTGACATGTTCAAATCAATAATTCACATCCAATGAGTGCTGGTGTTTCTCTCTGTCTCTCTCTATGTGTGCGTGTGTATGTGTGTGTGTGTCTACATGCATGTGATTGGCTCTGAGACCTGTATCAGCCATCAGAGAGGCCTCGGTGCTCTGTGTGTCTGACAGATCGACATGTAGGTTTATCAGGCAGATCCTCGGTCTGATATCATTTTCACAGGCAATTAAAGTCTGCAGCAGGTGTTGGATCTCAACTAATAAGGACTTTCATAGTTACTGTCTCTCTACAGGATTAATTGACAGAAAAATAGAAAAAAAATAGTGAGCTGTTAGTTCATCACAAGAGAATAGCAGACTGTTCCTGCCTAAGTATGATGGCTTGTGTATGTTTTTGTACGTGTGCGTGCATGTGTGTGTGTGAGCTGCAAGCAAAGCCCCACAAACACACATGCACTGTAGGTGTGTGACAAGGCCACGGACATTAATATTCTCACTGCACAAGCTGGTTTGCCACTGGCACTATTATCTTTGTAGAAAAACAAAATGAACAGCACAATTCGTTTCCAAAATGGCCTCAGCACGGTGCAGCAGATAATCATATAATTTGCAGATTTAATTGGAAATATAAATCCCAATGCACACACCATTACGGGCAGCTTTGATATACACCTTGCCGATTGATGCATGATGACACCTCGCAAATGTGGAGGGTCACCCGTGTCACTTTTAAATATCACGGCACCCTGGGAAGCCTTATTGGAGCGCCAACAACACATTTAAATAGCTGTCCCCGCATATTGCTGAGCAAAATTACCTCTTCAACTGTCTTTCTGCTGCAGATTAGATTGGCTGTATTTTTTTTTTCTCCATGGTCATTTTCTCCATTTGACAGAGCATGCCGCGGCTCATGTTGTTGTTGCTGTTGTTTTTTTGCATTAAATTTCACTAATACAGCCGCCGCCCTGTATTCCAGCTTTTCGTTCTTGTATTATATGGGGTGTGTGATTGGGCTATTATAGCATTATGATATTTCATCTGGCAGTGGGGGAGCCTGTACGGTAGTCCACCTGAAAAGGCTGCAGGCTCCCTGTACATCTCCATACAGTATTGCAGCAGAGTGTAATGCTTTATCAATAAACCACTGGACCATTTGCTGTTTTCATAATGGAGTCGTGAAAGCACGCCCTGGCTCCTAATTACCGAGGCAAACAGAGCTTGGCAGCAATTCAGAGGAAAAAGTGGAGGAGAAAGGGGCAGGAGGCAGAGAAGGGGAAGGACACGAGAAGAAAAGAGCTTAAAGAAAAAAACTGTTTGCTAGTTCATCCCCAACTCAAAGCCAATTATATCTGCTGAAGCAAGAGGAAGGTCTTGTTATGCCCAGTAGACCCACCTCAGAGCTGTTATCAAGATCCCTATCACTGCCTTATGTCTGCATGTCTGATAAGACAAGTCCAGTTCACATTTGCCCTCTAAACTTTCCCTTCTCCACTGTAGTTACTTTATCAGCAGCTGAAGTAAAATGGTAGCAACAAACACGCAGAATCATAAATGCTGTATGGGCCACTATAATATTCAATCCTTTCACAGTTGTTGATTCATTTCGCTTAAAAGCACCGGTGTAAACCAACACTTTTAGTGATGATACTACAGGAAAGGTCAGAGCATCATCGAAGACTCCAGGATTCACCGTGTGAGGACTGTGAAATAAATAAATAAATAAATAAACCACATAAATTCACTCAGTAGGTGTTGAGATATTTCAGTCTAAACTAATTGTGATCCCTAAAGCCACTCCACCAGCATGCAGCCTGCTCTGGCACCTCAAGCATCTGCCTACAGTACATTACAGGCGCCGGCAGAAAGCTCTACATAAATGTCACATATAGAAGGAGGTAAAGAAAGAGACAGGCACATTGTTGTTAGCTTGTTTGACCATGAGCTTGGCTTTCTCTTTTTTTTTCTTTCTTACCAGAAGCGATGACAGTTTTGAGCTGCAGAAAATATGATGTGGACACATGCGTCCGTGTGGTATTGAGCCTGACAGCAGAGTGGGACAGGTCTTAACCCACGGCCAGTGGCCAGCTCTAATGACTATTGACAACAACCTGAGCCTCTTTGACTTTCAACCTAATTCACTCTTGGAAAGAGGGAATCACTGCCTGAAGACTGCCAGCAACAAATGAAGTGGGAGAAATGAAGCTTTGATAAAAACACCCGAGCTGCTGTTCACCCTTTAAAAAAAAAAATCACATTGAAAATAACAGACCAGTCAGTCAACCATATATTTTTTGGGAAAATTCCTCCTCGTGTTTTAAGCTTTTTCCCCTTCGTTCTCTTTTAATTATTCATTGCTCTGAAATTGCCTGGTTAGAGGTCAGTCTTGAGGTATCATTTTTACTGAGCTAATTTTGCAGAGAATTTAATGGTAGTTTGAAAAAGACACACAGTTGGTCACAAGTGTCTTTTTGGCGGTTTTCTCTTCAATAACACGTCTCTTAAAACCCCTCTGCACTCAGGTGAATATGGACATTGTGTTAAGAGCATATTGATCCAAGAGGCACTAATGACAGCACTTTACCATATAACAACAATAAAAACTTCAGTGCACTTATAAACTGAGCTGTTACACCAAATGACTTCACAATAACCTCTGATGGAAGCCAAAACGTCATTTCTCTCATTACCGGCAGCAACTCAGGGAAATTACTCTGTTTGTGCATGGCCTTTTTAAACACTGTTAAAGTAAAGTTTCTTAAGTTTTATTTACATTAAAAAAAGGGAAGGAGAAAAAAAGAAAGTGCCATTGCCCCACTCTCTTTAAGTTTCTGCCGTCTTTGTCCCAGAAGCAAACCCCTTCTCACCACAGCATCTCCTCAACTTGGATGTTTCAGAAGTTTTGCAGAGGAGGGAGGGGGCGTGGAGGGAGAGGGGAGGAGAAGTGGAAAATGGAGGGGAATGCACAGCAGAGATGCTGGTACCTTGGATAATTAGGTGGTGGGGGGTTGGGTGTGTATGTGTGAGTTGGGGTGGGGGTGCTGGCTGACAGACAGAATGGGAGACAGACAGAGACCGGCTGATCCACATGCTCTCAGAAGGCAGCAGCAGCCAGCAGCCATCTCATGACAAACATCTGAGGAACCTTTTTCCAGACAGATGAGATCAGAGTTTCGTCGCCTCTGTAGCAAAGGGAGGTGGGGGCTTTACGACAGGCATAATTAAAGTCGCCTCAGACCGAGCACAAAGTTTTCCCTTCGTCTTTGAGTGAGTGACAATCCTCTGAAGTTCGTCCCTTTAGGCCAAACACTCAGAACAGGGGCATGTTAAAGTAACCTCCTTTTATCCTAATGATCATAACCCATAGCTAATGGAGCACCAAACGCCGGCTAAAATGATTCAAAAAGTGGCTTGAATATATTCAATTATAATGATAGCGTCAGCAATGGTGTCGCCGAGGCAGTGGTGACTTTCCGAGCCCTAATTATGCTGCGGTCATCAAGATCATTATTTTTCTCAAGCGTCTCAAGAGATGGGGAAAACAGGACATAATGAGGATCAAATGCACACGCGGAACATGCACAGCTCCACAATGCATTTGCTACATGATGTCAAAGTATATAGTAAATATGACACTGAGGCTGCAGTGGCATTCAGACTTTGTAAACTAACTCAACTCAACACAAAGATTTCATCTGAAAAATCCATGTGTTCTAAAACTGTGTATCTCATTTATTTCCCTGGCATTTCACCATGAAGATCCCCTCCAAAAAAAAAAGAGAGAGTGAGAGAGAGAAGGAAAGAAAGAAAGAAACACCCCAGAAGCAAAAGGGAACTGTGACAAAATTTAAATTAGCTTCCATTTTTAAATCTTAGTTGAAATTAGAGTGATATGGATTTCGGGAAACGGGGATGAATACAGGAAATGAAAGGCCTGTTCATGCCAAGGAAAAAATCTTTGCATTAAGAAACTGGCACAGAAAGGAAATAAATGCTTGATGAATTCTCCATTACTGCCGACAACACCAGGCTGATGAAATTGTAACAGGCATGATTATTACAATTATTCAGGAGTCTAGACTCCTGTAGGTCATGTAGCAATTTCTGATAATGTTGCAATATCATATTTCTTTTTTTTCTGCACCATGTTTTTTCATTGCAAAGATGCAGAATTATGTTAAAAAAGAAAAAGAAAGAAAATACATACTCATAAGGGAAGAATGACAGCGTTATGTGTTTACTATAATATCTGTTTGATCTAGGGGTTTGTTTTGTTCAGCTGCTCATGTGTATATATTACCAAGTGTAGGGTGTATGTGTGTTTTCTTCAAGGGCCAACACATCAGCGGGGTGATGGAGGATGACAGTTTCCCATTTTTAATTGCCATAGTTCCTGTTGCCTGGGTGCCTGGAGGGGGGGGGGGCAGGATGGGTGCAGACACAAATATTCTCTAATGAGTATTAATCTAATCACTGTCTGATATAAACAAGGCCTTTGTAATGGTGTCAGCCCCCCCACCACCATCACTACCTAACGCTGACATTTAGGACGAGGGCATTTGCATTTCCTAAAGCAAAAAAAGAAAAGAAAAGAAAAAAGTCTTGACAAACTGAAGGACATTCTTGAGACGGGAGGGGGCCGAGAGAGATAATGATGGCCATGAAAATTACTTCTCCCGTTTCTTTTTCAAGAAAGTATTTGACTCGTACCGGAGCGACTTGTCATTTTTTAATTATGTAATTCTGTTTCCTTGGGAACTGAATGTGCCTGGTGCCACCGGCTTTGCCATATTTAGAGACGTGTCATACCTACGGCGTAGCAACCAAAGAAAGTACATTCCCTTCAGAAAGTCTGCATAAATGTTAATGAGGTTACTGCACAAGGAAAATGTGTGCATTTCAAAAAAAAGATATGGGCATTGATGTGGGAAGATTACCTATCTGTTGTTGTCATACGCGCCGACAGTGACACTCCAACACCAGTGGGAAATAGCTTCTTGTGTTCTCACCTTAACAAAGAAAACAGTGAAAACTGCACCCTTGTCTGTCTTGTTTACCTCAGTAGATTGAGAGGGTTACCTCCAAGGGCAAGGGGACATGAATAATGCCTACCACCTGCACCTGTTTCCTCTGGATGCTGCGGCTTTAATTACCTCAATTAGCATTTGGGAGATTGTTTGTAAGGATCTGTATCTACAGTGATGGAGCATACGCTCGGAGGGGATGCTAACTCATTGGAAAACACAGACAAATTGTCTTCCACCATAACCTTCTGCGGTAGTTGTGACTCGGAGCGTACTTAGAATGAGTTCTTTGCTTTGCCAAGATGGAGAGAAGGTGATAATGGGCTGACACGTGATCAAATAAGATGCCATGCTGCTAAAACCTTAGAGTGTGTCATGTGGAAGATGCCAACGCTACCCCAAAAAAAAAAAAAAAAAGTAAGGAGGGAGCTGTAATCGCTGATCTGCCGAACAACAAAACAGCATCATTTGTAAATACAAGCTGACACAAATGTGAACTAATGTAATTCTCAGGCTGTCGTCCTCGCTGTGAGAGTTTATTAGAAGTCTGTGGAGGGAACTGTGCAGATTCCTGCCTTCTTTTGTGGAGCCAACCCGTCCAAAGTATACTGCACCATGATTTTGTTCCCGCTTCACCCAGTGATCTGTATCGTGTGATTTGTCCCCTTTCATTTCCATAATGGCTTCCTGAGCTCCCTCATGGAAACATATGGAGACCCCTTCTCACTGTATAGGATTTGTCCTGCACTAATGGAGCTGAGATTGGATTCTGGCACTTATGTGTGCCTAGATGATTCCTCCTTTTTAGTGCCATTCTCCTTTGCCTCATACATAATACATAGGGTTAAAGCAGTATTGCTTTGCAGGAGATCTCATTTATTAACATGGAAGTCTCACGAGGATCAGAAAGCTCAGCATCAAAGTTTGCCTCAGCAGAGGAAGCACTTGGGATTTCCACCAACAGGTGTGACTGGAATTATTATCAGTATTTAATCGCAGCGTTGATTCAAAATTAATGGTGCAACTTTCTTTACCAGCAGAATCCCAGTATTGGATAAATATTCTCATCCTTCAAATGAGGCGTGTTTATGTTTCATGCTCTGTTATAACCTTGTGAAGTTTGACTCATAGCTATATTTTTCTTTTTGTCAATGAATCCCATGAAAAGACCACAACAAACAATGACTTGATCTAACTAGCAAATATTATCTGTGTAGATCAAGCCGGTCTGGGCCAGACAGCTCCATATTGACCAGAAACTATCAGAAATGAATAAATGAACCACAGCGATGCAGTGGGTGATATGTTGATGAACACTGGCCCTGAAGTTTGTTTTGAGTGAATCCCACAAGCTGCAGTAAATATTCAGAAGAAATGTTCATAAATGTGTATTAATCCAAAGTTGACAATAGCCCCAGCAAATGCAGTAATTACTTCTGTTTGGGTATACTGTTTGCAAGAAAAAAAGAAAAAAAAACTACAGTGCCCAGCTGTTTTAGGAGATTACTGAGCATTTAGACTGTGACCTGTTTTTCAAGGTTTTCATCTTTAGCAGAAGGCAGTTAGCTTGGCTGAGACATAGACAGGGGTTAGAAAATTGGACAGTATCGACAGACTGACACTTTGCTTTGGTCTTTTCATGTGTTTGTTTATTTATTTGACAGTAAGAAAAATAGAATTGAGCCCTGTGAATTGTGAAAGAACCGAAAAAATTGATCAGAATTCAAGATTATAAATAATTAACTTACAGAAAATTTGAAAATAGACTGAAAGTACTGAGTTTGCGCAAGTTTTTGTTAGTTTTTTTTTTTGCCTGTTAGACTTTCTGGGGTGCAATAATTTATCGGTTATTGTGCAACTGTGTTAGACTGCAGTGCAGCACCGAGGCCCATGTAAGAATAAGTTACTGTCAGCTTTGCCAGTTGGCTCACATTAGATTTTCCTTGTAATTAGATCAAGCCTATAGGACACAAATTGAATATTTAACTGAAGCAGAAAATCCTATAGCATCCTGCAAGCAATGGTCTCCATCTTGTCTACATTTTCACGAACCTGTGTCCAACAGGAGGAGGTCTTACTGTACAAAAAACATCTCTTGCCCTCGGTCCAACCTGAACGTAAGGTAGAAAGAGCCCAGAGCAATTGCCCTACTCTCTACATACCTCTCTGACTCAGTCGTTCCCCAAGAGGGAGGCACATCTCCATAAGTTATTTCATTATCTCGCTGGCTCTGCTTTCTCCCCTCTCTGGTTTGTTTTTCTATCTCCCTGTGAACATTGCTTCCTTTGGGAGGTCACACAGAAGGGTATGGGATTATCTACTAAATAGAGGGCATTCCAGAAATGATTTGCAGTCAGAGTGTTTGATATAATAATCTGAGCTGCCACACGTCTACAGCATTATAGGCTATTTGCTAAATGAGTTTGCTTTAGCCCTGTGTTTTTTTATTTATTTATTTATTATTTAGAGTATTTAGAAGAAGAAAAAAAAACCTCTAACCTTGATTTTCTTTGTTTCTTTCTTGTATGCCTCTATTTCAAGTCTTATCAAAAAGTCAGAGGACTACATTTGCTGTTATGAGGTTAATTCAAGGTTGCAGAGCAGGTTAATGCCTGCAAAAAGAATGAGTCAACACAGCTGTGAAATAGTCTACAGTCAAATGGTTACAAATGCTGAAATGGTCAATAACACAAATGGAGTTTTGCAGAAGTATTCATTAAATCCTTGTGGGGCCCCTGATATTTACCACTTCTTTGTTATTTCATAGCAAAATAATCCACAGGACTCTTTGCTGGGGGATGGTTTAATGTCTTTGGAGTGTCATTAGGATGCAAAGGGTAGAAATGATCAGGAAGTGTTGGGTGTGAGTGGCTACACAAATCATTTTTTGATTGTCTTATAATGTAGCGTAGGCAGTAGTGTTGTAATTAGCAGTAGTTTGTAATCTGAGGTAGACAAAACACTTTTTTTCCCCCCCAAAGCATCTCTTGATAGAGCCTCGCTGTGGTAAACAGTTTCAGAGGTGTTAACGATGAAATTATTTATGCAGTTAAATCTTCACACTGTTATGGCTCAAACAGAAGTTAGACAGTTAGTGGGCTTTTATTTAGAAAGTGACTTTTATTCAATGGCTGTGATTATCCCGGTGTTGCATGGGTTCAGACGTGTTTGCGGCTTTGATCACGCGAGTTCAATTATCAACACAGAGTCCGGGTGACATGGGTTTGTGGCCCTCTGTGGATTTTTTAAAGTGTATTAGAGAGCATGTGTGCATACAGTATGGCTGTGAGTGTTTGAAAGTGTGTGTTCCTGCATGTCTCCGTCCTCTCCTGGTCTGACTCTGTAGTGCTTTGATTTGAGCGCGGTGATCCAGCTAAGACTCGGAGCAAATACACGGATTAGGCCGCAGCAGTGCAGATAACACTCTGATCAAAGTGGCCCCGCTGCTCCGACAGGCACAGAGAGGAAAATATGTTAAAGGAAGAGGCACTGCGCACACACACACACACAGCCCAAGTCACACTTTTTTTTTTTATCTCCGCTAACAGACAGACAGACAGACAGGAGGAGATTGTCCTGCTTTATTTTTCCTATTTTCCAACGGCTCGGCTGTTGATAGCTCGGCAGAAAATTCACTCCAATCAGTCGAGGCAGGGTCCATCCCCTGGGTCGCTAAGACCAATAACAAAGTGCTCTTCTTCCCTAATGGGCCACACTCACTCACACTCTCCTTCCTTTTCTTTCTTATTGTCTTCATTTTATAGTCCTATCATTCTTCACTTGTGACCAACACAGACATGATAAAAGAGAGAGAGAGTGAAAGAGTCTCCGGTCGTGTGTCACTTCACCTCTGTGTTGCGCCTCTGTCTACGTCAGTGTCGCTCCTCAGATGCTCCCTTCTTCTTCTGACTTTAAAGGGACAACGAGGAGTTTTGGAAAGCAAAGTGTTTTCACACTACATTTCCCATGAGCCTCCGCGCGCACTGTGAAATTCTTGGACAGATGTCTTGCCAAGAATGTTTTCGTATATCAAGAATGAAAGTCGGAGTTCCAACCATAAGCAGCGATTCGGCGGCGTTATTCCCATGACCCACTGGACAGCGCCGCGAAACCAACAGTAGGAAACGCTGGACGGCTCGCCCAACATTTCCACCACTAATAATAATAACAAAATAATGATAAAGACAAAACGATATATTTATCGAAAAAGGACTCATCAACAAATGTGGGTAACGTAGATTCATCCACATTAATATGAGACTTTTTTAAGACAAACTCCTCGTTGTCCCTTTACATAAACACTACAAAACAGATGTATACTTTACTGCCAAGCCGTTTCCAGTATTTGTGTTCTACTGTATATGATAGAACAACTTTTCTAACTCATCTACACAAAGAAAAATAGGGGTACAGACAGGGGACATTTCTATACTTAAAGGTACAGTTCTGTCCTACTGTAGCCTATAGGGCCAATTATTGTACTCTTGAGTACCTATGTGTACCGTTTGGTACACATAGGTACATAAAAAAAAGGTACATAAATGTTCCAGAATGGTACAAAACTGTCTCTCAAAAAAGGTACACCTGGAGCGGCAAGGGTTTGTACCCTTTTGAGTACATTTCCGTACTTCTATTTTTCTCTGTGTAGGTCACGCTACACGGATGGCTAATGTTTTCAACGTAATACCCTATTACAAATTAAAGTTGCACTGTTTCTCACCATCAATCAAACATCATCCTGCATGTCTCTACTATATCCTTAAAGGACAATTCCGGGCAAATTCAACTTGGGGGTGTATGTTACTATCATTTTAGGTCTAAAAGAAGGAATGTGAAGATTTTCAGTTTAATCGCTCCTGTTTTGCGGTAGCTCCGTCTGTCCCTGCATCGCTACAGCAGGAATGAATGGGAGTGGATGCAAGTTCCGCTGGTTAGGCTGTTTACATCAATTTTTTTCCACAGACAGCGTCAGATGGCGACTCAAACATGTACCGATAAGTTTATTTACTTCAAAGCAAGCCGACATGCTTGTAAAACTAGATCTAATTCAAAGTTCGCAAGACCCTGCTGCCGTGCTCAATCTTGTGTCATAAACACAGGAATATCAACTCTTTACTTGCTTCAAGTGTAGGCCTACATTATTTTCAACAGACAGCGTCAAGTGGCGACTCAAACATGCGCCGATAAGTTTTTTTTACTTGTAGCAAGTCAAGAGTCGATATTTCTGTGTTTATGACACAAACGGTAGCTTTCTGACTTCCCCCGAATGCACCGAGCACGGCAACATGGTCTCGCGCGAGACTCGGGGAGACTTTGAATTTAGATCTAGTTTTACAAGCATGTCGGCTTGCTTGAAGTAAATAAACTTATCGGTACATGTTTGAGTCTCCATCCGACGCTGTCTGTGGAAAAAAATTGCGGCTTTGTGGGATGTAAACAGCCAAACTAGCGGAACTTGCATCCACTCCCATTCATAGCTGCCGTAGCGATGCAGGGGCAGACCTCAAAAAGGACCTAAACTGAAAATCTTGAACTTTTAGACCTAAAATGATAGTAACATACACCCCCAAGTTGAATTTGCCCGGAATTGTCCTTTAACACCTCAGCAAAATGTGAACTAATAAATTCACCAACTTCCTTATGAATTAAAATACTGTAGCTGTGTTCTACTGTATCATATGATCAAAAACTATAATCAACACGTTTGAATGCAACTGCTTTTAATGATGCCTGATCAATCGCTATTGTATGTTTTGTGTTGCTCTGAATTTGGTCTTGTTTTTGTGTCGTGTTTCATGTGTTTTAATTTTTCTCTGTGCTCTCGACGTCATCAAAAATGAGTGTCTACCCTCAATGACTCAGAAACTGCCTATCCCATTTGGTGATGACAGATATTTCTTTAGAGTTGGTATCAAAGAGTTACTGTTTTTCTGCTACGGGCAATATCTTGTTAACTTACCTGCCTTTAACCCTTCACCAAAGCGTTGGTATCAAAACCAGAGTTCCTGGGTTTTAGTCTGTAGTTAGGAAAGTGAAAGGAAAAAGTGATGAAAAAAAATACTGGAAACAAAAAGACATTGTTGAGTATTTCATATTTAATGTCAGACTCTTCTAATCCATAGGGAAATTACATTGTCACAGTTTGACATACCAAGGGCAAAATTAAAGCATGCTATATGGGTACACAATGTAGCAGTATGCACATGGTACAGTCATTTATATAGTTATGTACAGTGTATAAAAATGGAAAATATTCATATGAGATGTGTAAAAGACATGCATTCAGGTTTATGCAAAATGTGAAATGTCAGCCATACATTAAACCATTGTACTGGGGCTGATAAGGGTAACTGCATGGAGATGGGTAAGGTAACACGGGTTGGCCTTTAAACCAGTGCACACTATCCAATGTAAATGATGAATTGAAAGCAGGAGTCTCTCTCTCTACCTGCAAGCAGAGCAAAGCACTGTAAGCCTGTAGACATGCAGCTTGATCTCTGCCCCAAGAAAGCAAAAATATGTGCTTTCAACATGAATCCAATACTGGGTTCAGTGGAAGTTTATGAATTTAATATGGCATCACTTACCTGAAAAAGACTTGGGAACCTGGTGCTGCCTAAACTTCTCACCAAAGAGCGGGTCTGGTGAGATTTTCATGCAGCCGACAGGTATTGTTCTTCGCAGAGATCCCGTCTCTGAAAAGAGAAATCATATAAAAGTTTAGTAATGTATCTGTAGTTTCTTTATCTAATCAACCAACCTGTTCTTTACCTGTACATACAGAACTAAAATGACACCAAAGGTGACAAAAAATTGTGTTTTCCTTCAGTTTGTTCGAGGTTTCAGACAATTTCAGGTAAACTACAAGTCAATGGCAGTGGTGAATCATCTGAAAATAAAAGCTTATACATAAAAAGTGGTCTTCATTTTATGCACGTGGCAAAATGAATGTACGCAACGTGAATCCTCATCTCTGATGAATGATGAATAATAATTCTTTCCAACTTATTAAAACTAATTGAATACTGTCATAGAGGGAGAGGGGAGCTTGTTCTATGGGTGGTCTCCACACCACAGGTCATAAGTTATCTCATAATCAAAGGTCGAATTTGTTTGCAGAAAACAGGAAAACTCAAGGCATTGAAAGTGCATGTAAACAATAATCAGAATAACTAAATTATAGTTAGTATCCAGGTTAGGCATGGCAATAGTTTCTCCTTCCATGCAGTTAATATCGATTGGTGCTCCAGCATCCAGACTAAGGTGCTGTCAGAGAGCGGTGACTTTTTAAAATCAGAGACCAGTGTCAGGGCTCATCACCGCACCCTCCCCTCTTCTCCTTTAATCCCGTTGTCCCGTTTGCCAGAGCTGATCAGCGACGTGGTTTGTGCCGTCCGCACATGATCAATTCAGCCGGTCTCAAATGTTTGGAGGGATGACAGGACAAATGGTGGAAAGATGTAGTTAACACGGAGGAGGTGCACTGTGAAATGTCAAGGAGACTGTCTTCATCAAGTATGTGAAGCACGTAATAGATAGAACAGCACATAATGCCTGTTATCTAGCTAAGGCCACACCAGTATTTAGCTTTACGCCAAGAAATCCTCCATTATATCACATCAGTTCCTTTATACTCTATATTGGCAGCGGCCAGTGAAATGATATTCCTGATTGGATAGTTAGATGATATGCTAATCAGAGCATCCCCTATTGGCTATACGAAGCATGAGATCACTGCCAAAAGTTTTTGTACCTGTAGATTTGATTTGTACTTGGAAATTGAATTGTGTGACAAGATAAATGCTAACCTATGTGCATGTATATACAATGTAAATTACTTGGCTTTTTTTCATGTGTTCACCAAATGTCATGCACAGCTACAGATCTCCTCACAGACTCAGAAATGAAATTTGATTCTTTAGACATTTTTTCACAGATTCCCACATTTGAATTCATTTAAATGTTTTTACACATTTGAATATATTCATACAAAATGCTTACAAATATTCAAATAAGGTGATCCACAGCTACAATATTTTGGACAGTATTTCAATTCCATATCTGCCGACCTGAATTGTTCCTGTTAGAAACATATTTTCCAATTATTCTGATAAAACTCAGGCCTTGTTCACACTCCCAGTCCAAATTAGATTTTTAGTATCCAGATTGTATCTAGTTAGATTTTTCTCACAGTCTGAACAGCCAAAAACCATAAGGTCTGAATTCTGCAAGTCTGATTCAAACCACATACGTCAGTGGTTTCAAATGCATTTCTGATTGGATTTGTACAAATCCATTTTTCTGTGAACAGCGCTGTCACTCAAATAGGATTCCAAAGTGTCTTAGGCGTCTGTCACAGCGTGACACAAACAAAAACAACAACAATGACGACACTACGTTAAACAACCAACACCATCAAATTTTGCGTAATGTCTGCTCTCGCATCCAGTAATGGAAGTGACACGATGCAACCCACACAGGTGTTTTCACTTACTGTATGTCGCCTGATTGTTTCTCCTCAGGAAAAACACTGGTGTTACTAACGATGTCAACGATGGCTCTGTCCTATAAGCCATGACAGTGTGACAGTGCAGGACCTCGAAACTGAGGAAGCGAATGACTCTAATCCATCATTATTTACACCTGTACTTGTGACATGTTAAAAAAAAAAGTCTACTGCCTTTAAAGGCCCACTGTTGTTGTTACTGTTAGTGTCACACGCAGCCTCCATGTGACCAGACGTCCGGTCCGTCAGTGTAACAGGAAACACCTGCGAGGATGTTCACAGCTCTCATCCAGTCCAAAGCCATATTATATATTCCTAACACAGAGATTATTACTGTTCATTTCATGTGATTACTGTTGATCATTATCTACAATTCTGTGCAAATTATCATAAATTGAGTGTGATTTGAGTTTTGTGCTGAAAAAAACAAAACAATTAGCCTACTCTGTCAAACTAATGACTCGGCGTTAAACCAGAGATTTTACTTACAGAATCACATGTTGGAAGACACAAACGCTGCGCTGGATATATGGCCGTCTGTCTGTTTAAACAGGTTAAGACATGAGCCACAGAATGATCTGCCAGTTTAATAAGATCATGAAAAAAAACAAGATCCAAGTTGCTGAAATTACAGCAATTATCTTTTTTTATTGGGCTCTGTAAAAAGAAAATTATAGCTAATTTTGAGTTAGGCGAGATTTTGATTACAAAAAAAGTTTTGGCTGTTTTTTTTTTTGTTTTGGCTTTTTATGCTGGATCCAAAACCGTCATGTAATTGGACAGCTTTTCTTTTCCACTAAATAAACCAGGTTACCAAATGGCAGTGCTGTATTTCCTGTTCTCTGGCTTGATAAATGATAATGGGAACACATTTACTGCAGGAAAATCTACTTTTCTTCCTCTTTTGAAAACATAGTGAAAGTCAGCTGAGAGGTTAACGTCTGTTCAAATTGGAAATGTCCTCTCCAGCCTGTGCATGTGTGTGTGTCTGTGTATGTGTGTGTGTGTGAGGATGAGCATCACGGAAATGTATTCCTGAAAATCAAATTCTCTTTTTAAATTTTTACTTTACACACAACTCATTAGTGTCACACTGAGAGTCACCAGCTGTATATCTGTGGCCGGCAGTATTTCACTTCATCACAGTTACACTCCCTCCTGCTGCCATACAGCGATACAGTACAAATCACCATAGTAACTCCTGAAGGAGTCTTGCTGCAGTCCAGCAGCAGAACTGGGGAGTTAAAGGGTTGAAGTGCTCTCCCTCCATCAGCAGCAGCTCATTACTTATCCATGAAAGACTGTTAACCACACTGAAATGGAATCTGATCTGTTCACAACAATGGTTTTAATTAGATCTGTGTGTGTGTGTGGGTGTGTCTGGGTTGTACAATACAGTGTGTGTTTATGTGTATGCACTGCGATGCAATGCAATGCAATGCAATGGGCTCGTCAGTGGACACCAGCAACCTTGAAACCCGGGAATCCCATGTGAAACGTGACGGTGCGCTTCATGTGTTTATCACCTAAGACTAATTGATTAATGTGTTTCACCGCTGATGTCATCTAGAAAACAAATGGCCTTCCCTGCACACACACACACACAGACACACACTCACACACACATCACTGAACTTTATGTAATTAACGCCTGAATGGACCATGTTTTTCAGATGCGCCAGTGCTGATGTGGAAAATAAGAGGGGATTAATTCAGCCCTCTGTTAATTCCACAGCCTGCTTCAACACAAGAGGCTGACCCGATATAGACAGTGAATCCTATGTACTTAATAGGGTAATTAATACTTAAGTCTTCTTAACACTGTACCATTTTCTATGGTAGCGTGACGCTACACCTTGTGCCTGCAAAACGGTGTCAAGGGATTTTGGTACAAATCTCCTCTTAACCGTCCAATTAAAAAGCTCATCAACACTCTTATATACCGTGTTTGGCAGTTTGGTGTGATGTTGTGTTGATTGGAAAGGTGCTCGTCCAAAGTTTATCATCATTAAGATTATTCTAATTCTTATGCAAAACAAGATTATCACTTCATGACTTTATCGCATGCAGCCACAATTAATTTTTCCCCCGCAGTGGAGATACTGTACTGTATATAACTGACAAACACGATTCAAGCTCAGAGAGAAAGCTGGAAAACATTTCACCTTAACGCCGTCAAATATCATATTTCACAGTCGCATGTCCTGTCAGTCTGATCTTTGAGCAGCACAAAGTGTGACATGTCAAGGACTTGTGTGAAGAAAAAGACGCTAAAAGTGTCCCTGTTGGCCGAGGAAGGATCAGAGGGATGGATGACAAAGGCAATGGGCAGTGGAGAAGAAGAGAGACAGGAAAGGTACAAGGGAGGGAAGGTGAAAGGGAGAGCGAGGGAGAGAGAGAAAGTATGGTGTGATTTCCTATGCGACAGAGCCCCACAGCAGACATGGAGGGAATAGCAGGTAACAAGGCAGTGGAGAGAGGCTTAATGCAACTGGTTTATCACATCACTTGCTTCTCTGTGGCACATGAAAAAGACAGTTTTGTGAAAGCCGTTCGGTATTTGGGTCATTTATCTGAAGGGTGACACGCAAACAATCAACCCAGGTAAAACGCCCTACATGGGAATTTAAAGATTTACACTCAAACTGAGGCTGAGACTTTTCCTGCTGGGGGTTCCTCTGAGATGTTTTTTTTTTTTTCTGGGACAAGTATAAGGTGCCAAGCCAGCACAGCAACACTAAAATGTTAAATTGTGGCTCAGTGCTAAACATTAACAAACTTTTCATCAATTGGACTAAGGCCATTTGGAAGAGAAAAACATCATTTCACTGTTGTCTTCTAAAGGAAGCACAGACGGCTGCTGTGTAATAAACCTAAGCCTTTGATAATACTTAAAATCCTGTTTGATTTAAACAGTTTGGAGCTCTCTCTGCGACTGTCGCTTTGGCTGTTTTACACTCTCCTCTTTGTGTAGTGCAAACTCACTGTTCTTGCTCATGTAATACACACACACGCAGATATTAGAGCGTCTATTTAAAAATATTCATGAATATTGCATTGTGTATTGTTCTTTTGTTTCTAATCCCCCCAGGTGAGTGGTTAAATATTCATCTGCACACAGAAACTGCATCATGTATGTTTTAGGATGTTGCTGATGGGCATCAAATCAGCAACTGCACTTTTTATATTTCATATTTAGTGCTATTTTATTAAGACCTGCATGAATGCAAGATGATACTGTACATGCTGTTGGTGTTTCATCACATGGATCATGTTGTGGTCGTACAACAAACTCCACTTTTCTTCAATCGCAGTTTAAGAATAATATACAGAGCTTCTGTTTTGTCTTTAAAAGGGAAAAAAGTTCAGATCAAGTCAAGCTAAACTCACCCACACTTGGTTCTGTTATTAGACACTTCAATTATTGATTTGCCCATGAAGGAGCTGCTGGTGACTGCACAGAGGAAGACTTTTTCCGTTGCTGGCAGCAGGTGGAGGAGAGTCTCAATGGCCGCTCTCAACCTGCAGGGCAAGGACACAGGCGGAGCCAATGCACTAATTTTTGATTGCTGTGCCAACTTGTCCTCTTGTTCTGCACAAGCAGAAATCTTGAACACTCTCTTTCTCTTTGAGGACGGGGAAATGTTTAATCAACCTCTGTATTTGTATCGTGCTAATTGGGTTTTCACAAATTGTGATTTGAAGCATGCAAAACTTTTTAAATGTAAGAACAAACAAAATACTCTATTTACTTTATACAAAGTTGACAAAATTTGACTTTCAGGTGAAAGAAGTTCATGTTACAGTGATATTATGTTATGAAAGTAGGGCATTTAAAGAGACCCAGAGGAGTTTGCTTTTGGTTATAAAAGCGTCTCATATTAATGTGGATGAACCTACGTTACTCACACTTGTTAATGGGTCAATTTTTGATAAATATATTGTTTTGTCTTTATAGTTTTTTCGCCCAGCTTTTTCTAGTTTCGGTTTCCTGGTTGCTGCCCAGCAGGTCATGGGAACAACGCTGTCAAATCGCAGTTGATGGTCAGAACTACAACAGTATCTGATTGTCTTTGACTTTCATTCTTGATTGATGAAAACATTCTTCGCAAATGTTTTCGCTTTTGTCCCATCTTGCACCGGACCAAGAATTGTACCGTGCGCGCCAAGGCTCATGGTAAATGTAGTGTGAAAACACTTTCCAAAACTCCTCGTATTCCCTGTAAGTAGAAGTATAGAATGGTAATTTATTCATCTCAAACTACTTATTGAAACAAAAGCTAGTGAGTATAACAACAAAAACTGTCAGTGTGTCACTAAGTGTGACCAGAGGACGTCCACTTCTCTGCCTTTCTTTGTCTCTCTGTGTTGTCTTGGTCTCATGACTGTTTCAATACCAATACAAACTGTCATTGAACCAGAACATTTAGAGGTGGATTCATGGATCGGACACTTGTTGTTGTGATTTTTTGTGGTTAATCACCTTGTTAGAGAACAGCATGTTACTATAAGTACTGAAACATTGAAGAGTTGGACAAAAGTTTAGAGGAGGTCAAATTAAGTTCACTTGTAAAGGTTATACTACATTTTACAGTAGGTACTGGTTCTGAAAGTTCATCCAAAGGCCGGAAACAATGCAACAGTAGGTTGTATTTCTGCTGCAGTGATCAGACATGAATAAATGCATCAAGCTTTTGCCCTGACAGTCACATCTGAAATTGCAAGAGATGCCTTGCATTCAGTCCATAATGTCTCTGATGGATGTATTGTTTCACATACATGTATGAAACAATTAAAAGTAAAAGTAGATGCAGACCAGCAATTTTCATTTGTCTTTGAGGTTCATTTTTCCCACAGAAAACCAGCAGATGAGCACAAAGAGGTTTGTTTACCCAGCGATAAGAGCGTTACCACCTTTGATCATGATGACAAACAGAGCGCAAAATATCACGATCTATCTACATCTGCACCTTTGTAAGGGTTTTGTTGTAACCTCTCATCTATAAATGATTTCATTTGGTCGTGATATTCTTTATGTCTGCTCCTCTGTGCGGAGGAAACTCAGAATTAGAAAACACACAGCGCCAGCCGACATCTGATATCTGATATCAAACTGACCTAATAAAAATGTGTCGCAGCATCCATCAGGAAAGTCTGAATAAAAGTCAAGTGATGACCGGGGGGACTTCAGCGACACTATGAATCTTTATTTATTCCCGTTCCATAGAGAGAGGCTGGAAGTTGAGTGTGGTCAACAAAAACGGCCACAATAGTCACAGGCTGTTCAACATACTCAGTATCTGGGGAACAAGGGCATTTTCAACCTTTAAGTATGACACGTCCAGGGAAAAGCCTATGAGACAAGTGTGACCACTCTCAATTGTGTGCCTCCTCCAAATGTGATGACTACACACAACGCCGGCGCACAATGGTAAGTGGCATAGCCGGGTCCAAATGATCAGCTGAAATGAATGCATTTTTCAGAAACCATTATTCGGATGTGGCGATGCGCGCACAACAAACGTACCCCACAACAAACGGAGGCATCTGGAGGAGGGAAAAAAAAGTTCCTTTCACTGAGCTGGCATGATAAGAGCGTCTGTATTTCCACTCCCTTTATCACTTCCCGTCCCAGACAATGGATTGAATTTCAAAAGCCAATAAACAAGGGAGATGTCCATTCTGCATGGCAGTTATCACGAGCCAGCGTCCCACTCTCATTTACTCACCCTCCCTCCCCTCCTTTCCTCCCCTCCCTCTTTTCCTTCCCCTTTTTCTGAAATGACTAGGAAAAGAGAGATGAAAATTAAAAGTGGAGAGGGAGAGAGTTGAGAGAGAAGAAAAGGAGCACGGGAGATGAGACGCCTTCATGCTCTGGCTCTCCTTTCATTGGACTGATAAAGGAAAGCATCAAGGCCAGGGGTGGATGTGTGTGTGCGTGTTTTTTTTTTTTCCTTCTTCTGTTAACTGAATGAGGCTTTTGAGGGTGATAGTGAGGAGCCGCTCCCCTGAGAGATGTTTGGAGGAACGGGGAGTGGTGAGCCAACATAATAAATATTCTTATCTGTTATTGTCATTGTAATGGGACAGGGCAGAGGGAGGGAGGATGCGACAACGGATAGCTCTGTCGGTGCCAAGGGACCTGACTGTGTTGACATGCAGAGGAGAGAAAATCAAAGGAGAGACGGAAAGTGAGAGGGGAAGGAGTGAGCGAGAGAGATTTTTAAGCCAGAGGGAGTTTGTGCGTAATTATTGATGGGTTGTCCTGGTGGGAAAGAGGATATAAACAAGAAAAGGTGACAATGAGGCTTTTCTCCTGCAGCCTATTGCTTTACTGTATCACTCACTGCCAGGTGTTCTCAACAGACAGGAGGGAGCGTGGTTAAGTTCGAAAGGTACTTCATAAATGGGCAATTATGCCAGGCTTTCTTCTAGCATCACTTTGACTGAGGAAACATCAGCTGTACGACGCCGTGTCTGTGTGTGTGTGTGTGTGTGTGTGTGTGTGTGTGTGTGTAGGCCTGGAGGAGTAGCACGCGCGTTATTACGACGGCCAAACATCACACCAAAAAGCAGCTCATTACCACAATCCGTGGGTTCTTCGGGTGAACTTTGACATACAAGATTTTACTGTCAACCAATTTCAAACCGTCCTGACAACGCTGGTACCTGGGGGAAATTAGAAGAAGAGAGAAAGCTTTCATCACATCATCCAATTTAAAGAAAAAAAAAAGTCTGATCTGCGGAGATATAAACTCCACAGTAGTCAGCTGTTAGCGCTCAAGAGCTCACGGTACGTATTTTACTCTTAATTGTAACATTTTGGAAAATTGGCGGAGTTGTTTTTTAAGGCAAGTGCAGAGACTGCTTGCCGAAAAACTGCATTAATTTACCTTGAAAATAACTCCATCTCGTAACGTTTGTGGTGAATGTGCAGGTCACAACTTGTCCGTTGAGCGTTTTGGGGTTGTTGGATGAGTTTGATGAGAGAAACCAAGAAATCCCATTAACCTCCGTAGCGTAGCTCTGAGCAGCTCACGGCTCTGCTCCGCTGTTCTAAAAATAGCTTGCATCGACAATTAAAGGTAACAAACCTACTCCTAAAACTATATGGATTATGGCAATGGGCCAATTTGCCAAAATGTTGAACTATCCCTTTAAGTAATTACTTGCTTAGGGTTGCTGTTGTGTGTGTTGTTTAGAGCAGGCGCCCCATATGCAGTGGCTGTAGTCCTTGCCACAGCCGACCCTGGTTTAGCTTGGTTGTCTCTCTATATACAGCTGTCCTATCAATTTAAGGCGCTAAAAGTAAAAAAATCTTTAAATAATAAATAAAATTTGTGTGAACTGCAGCCAAATCCTGGAGGAAATGCATTATATATTCCTGTCACTCTTCCAACTCATGACCACAGTTGAGCAAAATCTCCGTTTGGAAAGCGCCGCCCACTAAAATCAAACCATGCAGGTTCCAATTAACTTCAGTCGATCACCAGTCAACACATTGGACAGCAACAGCCGAGGAAGGGTACAACTCTGAGGAGCAATGAAGAGGCAGTAGGTGAGTCAGGGGGCTCGTGTACAGACCACCAATCCATCTATAGGCCTTGATGAATGCTGCCAAATTCCCCCACCCCCACCTCCTTTGGAAAGCCCCCCGCTCATGGCCCCCTAATGGAGCGTCATTTCGCACACATGTCCTCCCCGTCATATATTATCATCCGATATATTGATTCATCATCCGTACACACACCACACGCTCCGAGGCTCCCCTCGCCCTCCCCCCTATTAAATGGTCAGCTGTGGAAAGTTAATATGAGTTATCATGGTGGGCTTCCACCTATCGGCTCAACGGACTCTGGTCTCCAAAGCCCAGTGGACAATTACAGTGTCCAGTGTGCAACAATGTATTTTCAGCTAAATGGACTTTCTGTAACATATCACTTTAGCCCTGGGACTTATATATACATTCTCTTAACAAGTTCTTGATGTATGTGATGTATATTCCATTTAAAGCACGCCCTAACTCTCTTCTTTATAGACAAGACGTCACGCGGAGCTTTTAGAACATGAAATAGCCTGTGTTCTGCAGGTCTCACTGACTAATACACTGACACGTCAAAGCTCCTCTAAGGGACTGCCTTACTTTGACTTGCTCGTTTTCAGTAAAGTGAGGGTGGAAAAAAAAAATCACTGTACAGAGAAGCTAGAGTATGTGTGTGTGTGTTGTACGTGGCAGGGAAAAAGAGTGCAGTTGCCTTTACTTTACTTTGTATGTGTTTGGATGTGCTTTCATGCGTACATGTTGCTTTAAAATTTGTATTACAAAAATCCACCCACGTTATTGATTTTGCGGTAAAGCCTCACAGAGAGTGAACACAGACTTCGTGCACAAACACACAAGCAAACATGGACATATTGTGTTCTCTATCTTATTGTGATTTCCTTGTATATTAGGCAAGCTGGCTGCCAGACTGCAAGCTCAGTCTGATCAATTATTTAAGCTACCTTGAGCTCTCTGGGTTTTCCCAGGATTTATTAGGTCCAGCTGCTGGAAGTTTGGCACAATGAAAAACATGATGCATGGAGCGAGAGACAAATACCACAGAGACTCGTCAGCCATGTGCCACTTAATGCCAAGCGGGGAATGTGAGGAGCCTAAGATCTGATTTTCAAAGCGGCGGATGGGATGATGTGTCTTTGCTTCTCGGAGGACGGCACGCCGCTGCTGCTGCCGCCGCTGCCGCCGCTGCTGCTGCTGGGGGAAAAGTTTGATGAGTCCAGTTTCCACTTGTGTCGTGTGTGACGGCGCAAATGACATGATGGCGAGCAGTGTGTGAGATATTTTCCTTTTAACTGGAAAGAATTTGGAAAGCGAAAAAGACAAGCACATGTGTGTTTGGCTGTGTGCAATATCCAAGAGGCCGTGTGTGCACATCCTACTTAGCATTTGTGTGTGCACGGATGTGTGTGTGTGTGTGTATGTGTGGCTCGCACACAGTGGCAGCCTGCAGCAGTAATGAATGGGGCCAGGGGATAGCTGAGAGGATGGGAGGTGGCAGATCATAAATAATCATTTATCCCACCGTTTCCCCCGCTCCGCTGCCTGACAGACCACTGGGTACAGGCTGGGAGCAGCCAGCAGCGCGAGCCGGGACGCAGCTGCACCGGCCACAACGCACATGTGGCCTCAATGCTCTGGGGCAGATTTTCTTCACAGCGAGGTCTTATCTCGCTGATACACCAGCGAAATAAGCAAAGGCGAAAAAAAAAAGAAAAAAGAAACAGATAGGATAAAATAGTGAAGACGCAGGATGAGTTGTGATCTGTGAAGAAGACAGAAAGAGAACATTTGCAGGGAGACGCCGGGCATACAAACCAGCCTGATGAGAGAGGCTGCCGTAAACAAAGAGAGAGGGCACCAAGTAATGAAAAGGTAAATGAAAATCAAAAGCTGGCCTGTATTGTTATGTGTGTTATTTATCTTAAAATCAATAGCCACCTTACCCATTAACTTTTAATGTGTACTTCCAATTGGAGCCTGAAATTAAACAGTGCTGGAGGAAATCAACAGCCCCTAATGGCAGAGCCCTGAGGGGAAATTCACTCATAAACACAGGTTCGCCGTTCCCGCAGAGGAGGAGTATTGGCTTGTGAGTGGCAAAAATTCGTTCTGAACACAGGGGTGATAAACTGAAGATCTATGATGCACTTAAGAGCATTGTCAAAAAGCTTAGCGCTATTAGTCAAGCAACATGAAGCATTCACAATCACTCACAGTAGTGTAGCCTATTGAAGTGCAATGGCTTGTGTATCGCAGCAGCGTGATGCTGATGAAAGGAGATGAAGAGACAGGGATATTATACTCTCTCAGTATCCACATGTCCCAGTGCTGAAAACTTTGTGTTGCATTTACATTTGATGAGGAGAGTTTTCTTAGCGAGCAAAGGCGTGAGAATGAAACAGAATTTCCAAGAGAAGTACATTATTCAAGCTTCTACAGGGAAAGGTTTCTTTTTTTTTTGTTTTTTTATTTGGAAATGCAGTGTTATGCCAGAGGATCAAGACCTGATCTGCTTTTCTTTGTTTCCTTTTTCTTTTCTTTTTTTTACCTTTTGTTCATCTCCATCTCTGTCTGTCTCTCTCTCTTTCTACCTGACTGTCTGTCTCTCTGACCACTTGCAGGAATAACTAATGCAAACTACCATGACTGTGCTCAACTCTCAAAAGAGCAAACATTAATCAACCCCCGCAACACCTCGGTCTTCTCCAGCCAGGCAGAGTAAATCAGGAAGAAGATGGACAGAGAGAAAAGAGGAAATGGCTTTGATTTAATTTATGGCTTCCGCTTTCATGTCGCCACACGCCTGACTAAGTGTCAAAGTGGCATTTATGATGTATGAAATTAAATTACGAAGGAACACCACCACACACAAAGCGCAACGCACCTGCAATGTGCTCTCACCTCAGCGAGCTTCGCTGAAAAGGCCCCCCTTCATTTCCCTGAATGTAATAAGTCTCTCTCCATTTATCTCTTTTTGCCTATTTCCTCACTGTCTGGAGAAGACAACAAGAAAGCAAATCAAATCTTTATTGGACTTGTAATCGAACTGACACCGGTTTTCAGAACCTCTCATTTGATATGGATCAACGCTGGCTTCTTACTTTTTCAGCGAGGGGTATCAACATGTAGCTATATCATATAAGTAAAACTGATGTGTTGAAATGATATAGAAGTGCACTTTCTGTCTAACAGATGTCAAGGAAAAACTATGACTCATCCACAGCAAAAAAAAAAAAAAGCCCAGCATCTAAATCTATCGATTCTGTATTAGATCACTGCTCTGCTTTCAATGTCTACAGCAGGACAAAATACATAAACTCCCCCTCTCGCCAATGATCAGTGCAACAGCGGCGAGAAAAGGGAACATGCAGTAAAGACGAGAACTTCTACAAAAATAATGATGTGGCACTTTATGGATCCCAGCAGAGAAATTCTCTTTATGCTCTCTCCTTCCAGGTGGTTCAGAGCAGAGGGTCAGATACAGTTCAGTGCCACTACAGCTGGTAAATACTTGATGGGCTCCTCATTTGTTTTGTTACACTATAAGTCTACTTAAAGCAGTTTGCAAGGTGAAAAGTGTCACGGCTGGCCTGTGACTAAACAGTGAGCTCAACTCTTATGTTATCAGGCTTTTCATTGCTTGAGCTTGCTACTGTATAGTATGTGCTGGTTATTGCAGATGACTAACTTAACTACAGTTTCTATGCATTCATTAGCATGCGGGGAATATACTTGAAACGGATGCACATGATTACATCAGTGCTAGCATCATTCGTAATTACATCTATGAATTTTTTCATGCCACCAGGGTTGCGGTGTTGGTGATCGTAAAACCACAGGCTGTTACACCACCCTGAGCTGTGAAGTTGCTGTGGCATCTATTTCCACAAATCTGCCCTTGATCCTTTTTACGGATTTTTACACAGCAAACAGGGAAACTTGTAATTAATGTGGACTTAATGCTGTGCATATTCTAGTTGATAGATGCTGTCGCTATGTGAAAAAAAAAAAAAAAAAAGGCTCCAATGACCAACAAAAAAAAAAGCACCCGAGTCCACCTTCCTTGTTTATGGCGGCCTTAAGCTCTCGGATGTGCGGCCAGTCATAATTATGACTTCCAAAGTTGCAAGTTTATGAGAAGCCCATGAAGGCGTGACCTGCCTTTCATATGCTGAGCTGACGCTGACTGCCAGGCATAAATTCTGACAGTCACCCGAACAAATTAACATTATGCTGCCTTCAGGTACCTGCTGGGTGCAATTTGCCGGAGGGTGTGTTGGGTGGTCCCCAGCTCCCTGTTTTTTGCTGATTTTTTTTTTCTTTCTTTCTCAGTCAGTGGGGACATTTTATGCTACATCAAAAACACATCACATGAAATACCTAAAAGTATAAAGAAGGTATGGTAAATATTGAATCTAAGTGTTGCTATGGGAGAACCATCTTTGGTGCAAACAATAAAATCAGAATTTGACTTTCGCTGTCAGCCCTCCTGCTTGTGTGAATATAAATATCTATTTTAAAAATCCTGCAAGACCAACCACGGAGGAGACAAACTGCAGTTCGGTCATTGTCAGAGGTACAAGGGAGCTTCAGGAGCCGAGCCTGAAGGGGGGGCTACGATGCAAGACAGCAGTCAAGTGGCGTCATATTGTGGCTCTGTTGTGGCTCCCCCATGGAAACACAAACTGCAACTTAGAAGGTTTGCAAGTTAAACCATTTACAAACCAGCACTAGTACCAGACCAAAACTATAGCTGGGCTCATCTTGGTGAAAATGGGGTATAAATGGGTCTGAAAAGAGACACAGTCTGTAAACACCTCTGCTATTGGAGATGGGAAAAGTTGGGAAAACTCTTAACACCCAGACCACCACCACCAACAACCAATGGTGTAACTTTGTCACTCAGTCAGTCACAGACATTTGAGCTTCTGAGGCTGACTCTCTTCTTGCAAGATCAGCCAAAAACACACTCAGGATCAGAACAACACAGAGACAATGTGTCAGTGAGCGAGTGGAAACCTACCAGCATATATAAAGAACGATGCTAATGACGGATAGTACTGGCAGGAAAGGCTGGGAGGAAGGAATGACAGTGGATTTAAAGCATGTGTGCGCAAACAAGTGAACTAAATCTATGCAGCCATGTCGTATCGATGGATCGTGGAGGTAATAGATGTGTCATTATTGGATTTCAATAACTATCCTGGGATCTTGTCATTATGAGGAAGTTCATTAAAGGTCACAGAGTTGTCCAAAGTCTGGCTAAAGATCAAGACCACTTTAAAATTCATCATGACAGTTGGTCTGGGAACTAAAATATGCATATCACTGTAAAAGTGCTGTTATATACTCATATGTATTTTCCCCAGTGTTAATTTGTTTTTGAAAATGTTCTTCCAATGACAACCTCAACACAGAAGCACAGGAGACTCCAAGGTAAATTAGCAAAATGATACGGTCATGTTAATTATGTTTTACTGGGAAGAAGGAAAAAAAAAAGCCTCCTAAGCAGTAAACCAGACCGCACTGTGAACGCCTCAATTACACTTTGTTTCATATAAGTAGCACAACATCAGTAGCTGAAGTCCCAAGACTCTCCTGTACATCACAACAGTTTGATGTAGCCCAATATGAAAACTAACTACACTACTCGTATTGAACATTAAAAGGAAATAGAGCTGGGACCTCTGAAGAGGGTTACCTATAGCCTATATGGTGATTTGCATAAAACCAATGTCATAATTTCCTCTTCCTGCATCTTTTATCAAAAGCTATTTTTACATTGCACTCTAGATAAAATACCAGCGCTCTACTGCAATAGTACATTCACAAATAGATGCAATAACATTTAGATGTAAGATAAACAATTGTTTCATGTATATTTCTAACTTCGTTCCCTTATCATAACTTTTTTGTGTCACAACAAGCAGCAGTAACTGAACCTCTGCTAAAGACAGTTTGACCCAGCATTTTAAATTTCATGCAGCACTTAGCTGTGACCAAAGGTGTTAATCTTTGCCTAAAATTCATCCCGGTCCGTCCAGTCTGAATAATGAGGCTTCGTCTAATCCCCCACCTGCTAATGCTTCCCCTCGTCTCCTCTGCGCTTGGTCTCATCCCACTCCAACTTACCTTCCTTAATCTTGTGTCTGCCTCTTCTCACAGGCTGCAGGCCTCATGGTTTTTTTTTTTTTTTTTTACATGGCTGAAAATCTGCTGAGTAACTCACCCTCACCCCCACCCCCTCCTGTTCCTTCTCCCTCATCCACCCCCACCTCCCTCCTTCCCTCCCTCCCTCCCACACACACACACAAGCACACCCCCACTGGGCACCTATATACAGAAAGTGATGGGAGGAAGAAGGGAGGGGAAGGTGAAGGGGGGTGAGGGGGGGGGGTTGCTGCTGCTGCTGCTGCTGCTGCTGCTGACGTTACGCGGCTCACAGGACTTGCCCGTAAATGAACTCATTTTTCATCCTGCCTCTCTCCCTCCTCCCCCTCCTGTTAATGACTGGCACTTTCCTCATACGGAGCTCGGGCCCTCTGAAGAGCCTGGCGAGTGACAGAGCACCATTCATCTCCCCATGACGGAGGATGGGGAGGTGGGGGTGGTGAAGGGAGGAGGGAGGAGGGAGGGAGGATGGAGAGGGGGGGTGTGAGGCTGGCAGACGGACACGCGGACAGATGCAGGGGGAAGAAAGAGACAGAGACAGGTTGCAAGCAAGGCTAGATTAAGGAACACTTCTAACGGTGGGAGCAGGTAAGAGATAAAGGAGGAAGGGAAGAGGAGTCGGAGTGAGGAAGTGGCTGCCACGGACGGGACAGACACATTTTTACCAAACAGCTCAGAAGGCGAGGTGAACCTTTTACTCACAGCAAACCAATAATCAACATCTTTTAAAAAAATTTTGCATTTGATTAGTAAAACAGTCAGATTTCACCCAGATAATGAAATGCTGTTGAAACACCTGGTACAGTACATTTTAGAGAAAAATCCCTCAGAGGAACAGCGAGTGATGTGATCTACCCACAATGGCAGCTTTTCTGGAATAAAGATGATCTATTTTTTCTAACTTTCTTAAAAACTATGAAAATCTGTTATAATTTTAGATTCTATTTTATTTTACTTTTATTTCTTTATTTAACAGGGACAGTGCACATTCATTAAAATTATTGTGAATGTGCCAGTATTGCTAGTTTTCAACTGAGGTCCTTGGGCAAGGTGTTAAACTGCCCGCCTGTAGCAAAAACAACACAACATGAATTATACACCGTGTACAAATTACAAGGCATATCACTAAAATAATACTACTTAAAAACACAAATATCAACTAAAATAGAAAAAAAAACTCCCACATATGTCTAAATATCAGCATAGGTCCTTCTTCTTCTTCTCCTCATCATTATTATTACATTATATTATCATTAGGAGTGACAAAAGGAAACATACCCTTTCACCTTTGGGTTGCATGTGATCAGGTGTCAGGTCAAAAGGTCGAAGTGAGGTCATGAGTCTAGATCATGTAACATTTTCTGTCGCTGCAGGCACCAGCTGACAAATCTGTTGTTGACTTATTTTGATCGTTTTCCCGCTAAGCTGGAAAAAAAAAAACACTGCACAGACCCCATACTGCTTCACCTCCCACTTTTGCAGGCATTTAATTACCAGTAAAAGTAAACAAGCTGTAAAAGGGAAAATGCCACGAGTTTTTTGAAGTCTGTAGCCTCCAGTCTTGTGTACGTGTGGAAGAGCAGGTACATGGAAGATAAAAGTTTGTTTGCAACTGTGAAGCCGGCAGGTTTTTCCAGAAACAGAGTGTATCATAAACTGGCAAATTTGTGATATTAATATATACTGTATAATGTTACTAGAAAGGAGCAGTCCCTCCCTGATAAGCCCAAAGCGCTTGGAAGACGTCTGCTTTCAGTAGACTAGAAAATCATCCTGAGCTCTTGATTAAGAGCACTGTGCAGATCAAACACACCCTCTCATTACATATAATTAAATAAAGTATAAATATGCATGAGTCAGTGATGAGCATCTTCATCTTTTGATCACTTTTTTTTTTAGGGGTCGACCTTTTGCTCTTTCGCAGACTGGAACGCGGTGTCAAGGCAGGTGTTTTTCCAAAATAGACCGACCGTGATTAAATATTCAAGCATGCGGTGGAGGGAAAAACACGCCCCACTGTTCAACACAAATCTAATTGCGCTGCCTGTTTCGTCTACTATCATATTACCTGTTGGTGGGATGACGGATCGCTGAGCCTAAACAATGCTATTAGGACAGGATGCCTGCGACTCAAATCCCAGGTTTTGTTTTGCAAGTAAACAACATTATTGTGATACTGGAGAGCGTGATTAATTATGATTATGCAATTACGATTATAAAATAGGCAATGCTATACTAATGCCTCAGAGGACTCGTGGTATGTTGAATTCATAATCATAAATGATTTAAAAAAAAAAAAAAAGAAGCTTATCTGAGACTTGCTGCCTTTTTAATGAAGTCTATGGATCATAAAGTTATGTGACCTACAACTTTGAGAAAGTGTTGTTTATTCCACTAAAGCTTGATAATGTGTCACATGCACAGAAAGACAATAGAGAAATGCTAATAATAAAAAAAGATTCTCAAATTCTCTGTGTTCCCATTTTACAGCATGCATCTATTATTCTAATATAGCATATCAGTGTTTGTATGAATCTGTGCATGTGCGCATGCTGTGAAAAGCAGTTTGTTTGTGTATTCTTTTCTCTTTTTTCTTCTTCTTTTTTTGCCTGCTGAGTGTGGCAGATGGAGTCAGGCTCAAAGTGACACAGCTATAAAGCAACACCTGGCGGAGATGGGCTGGTCACCGCTACATCTGTGGCCATCAGCACTGGGTGTGAGTGTGGGTATACCCATGTGCATGTGTGTGTGTGCGTGTGTGTCCTACGGGCCAGCAGAAGTGTTGGCACGCCGTGGCCAGTGTGGGTGACGGTGCCAACCTGAATTCTCTGTGAGATGTGCAAAAAAAAACAAAAAAAACACCACATACACACAGGCAAACACATCAGCTAGAAGATGCAAAATAAGAAAATAGATTCGAGCAGCTGGGGGAATATTTGTGCCAGATAAAAATTTCAGGCTCAATAGTTAAGTCTATTAGTATTTGTGTGCATGTAGGCTATAGCTGTAGAGCATTAAAAGTACATTGTGTAGGAATTCCTCCCATCTTGCGTTGCGATTGTATATCGCACGCAACTCAGTCGTATTTTTCATGCTGCATTCATGTCAAATTGGGCAGACGGCAGACGGACGGCAGGTGCTGCATGTAACGGCATTGTGTGGCCCAACAGCATGAGGCAAAACAATACACTTGACAATATGTTGTTGTGGTGATGTCGTATTGTTGACCTGACCCACGTTTTACAGGCTTTCTCTTGACTTTTGTGACTAAAATGACATCTGGTTTGTTACCGACGGCCATCTGCCCGACTGCACCTGAATGCAGCATCAGTGTAACGCTCCATTCTCCCTCACTGCGTTACCGCTGTGACTTTTCACAGACGACCTGAGCCGACAGCTCCAGTGTCTCCGGTGAGTTTCCTTGGTTTCCTACAGTCATGCTGCCACTGAACGTAAAAACATGGCGACACGACATAACATTGGCAGCCATCACCGAGCTTACCCACTCCATGATATGAACGGCTAATTCAGAGCAAGAACATTTCAGTTTGTTGATGGGGGGGATTACTGATTAATAAAAAACATACTTTTGAACGAAATAATCAATTTTCATGAATAGATAACAGGAGAAGTTACACAATGTCCCTTTAAGTACATTCTCAGGTGGCGGGTTGTCGGCCAGTCCAGTAACCTTTCTGCTAAAATAAGAGGTGAATTAAGAAGTGCTCACATCTTCTTGATCTTCAGTAACGGTGGTGAAGCGGTAAAACCTGACCAGACATGGCTTCTTCACCCCTCGTAATTAGAAGAACTGTCTGGTTTTTCTTCAGCACATTAACTTTTAATGGCATCCTTGTCTAAAAAAAAAGAAAAAAAATAACAACCAACTCACAAAAAGCATATTGAGTTGCTCAGGAAAAAGTTCCTGAGAGTCCAACTTCCTCTACTCCCGCAGTGTTTTCCTTTTACACCTGCCTCTGCCCACCTTGCTCCACAGTTAGCCATTCAGAGCCCTTTCTTGTCCCAGCAGCCCACAGCCCAGCCAGTCAGAAGTCATTACACCCGCTATTAACTCCTGCTCAGCTTCATTAGGCATGCAAATTGAGGAGGGACAAAGACTTGAAAAACTTTACTCAGTCTGACGCCCCCCCCTCCTCCTCCTCCTCCTCCTCCTTCTCCTCCTCCTCCTCTTCCCTCTCTTTCTTCCTCCCTGCTGCTTAACTCCCACCTGTGTTCAATTAAGCCTGGATCTGTATCGGACACTCTGATGTGTCACGTCTCCGAGTGTGGACGCTCTAATTGGCAACATGCGTGAAAACTGCAGCCTCAGTGGCACGACCTTAAAAGTCCTCACAACAAAATCTTCTTTGATTGCCATGACAACCAGCTGCAACGTCAGGTTGACAACATGAATGCATTTCAGTGCTCTTCACATACACACACACACACACTACTACGTTTTTTTGTTGTTTTTTTTACTTTGCCGATGCCGCCATCCTTTTGAAAGATTTCCTTCGTTTGTTCAATTGTAGACTATGAATAATTTGAAATGGTAGGTGTCACTTTTTCAGCACAGATAGCACAAATAACCTCTTCAAATATTCATGAAGATCGCTGTGTTAACCCAAACTGTGGTAATGAAATTTCAGTAGCTTATTATGTATGATGATCACACAAGCCCATGCAGGAAACCAACATGGAGATCCGTGGATTTATTAACGTACTGCATGGCTTGTCATAATTTTTAAGTGAAGAAGGTTTCTCTTTTCACACCATGACCTCCATCCCTCTTTAGTAACCCTCTCTTTGTCCCCGCTGTCTAAAGCCACCAACATCAGAGGCGAGGCCAACATGGGTCAGGGCCAATCCCTTGCTCTGATGGAGCATAAATGTATTACCAGCGGGCTGAATTACCAAGGGATAACACGGTGTGTTGCGCCGTGCCACTGTGCATCACACAACAGGTTCAAACAGGTGGAAAATGTATTCAGAGGAGAGGAATAAAAATCAGCCCCTGTCAGTTTGCACAAGAACCACAACCTTAATGTAATCTGGATCCAGCTGCATGTCACACTGTGAGGCAAGATTCAAAAAGTGGCATCAAGATTTGGGACCGGGATTGATTTCCCATCTCAAGTATAGATGATTTAATGATAACGATCAATGATAAAATACGTTTAAAACAAGAAAAGTTCTGTCCTTAAACATTTTAAAAGTAAAAATGCCCATGCAAGCTGAATTATTAAGATATTTTTTATCTTAAAGAACATTCCTTCATGTTTGCCACCTGAGCCGAGGCAGCAGTCAGTTCAGCTGGTGTGCTCGGTGTATTCTGTAGTAAACAGTGCCTTCCGCTGATTTGTAAGATAACTACACCTAAAACCGAAGTAACTTGTGTTAGCTGTTACCAACATCACCAAAGTGCCACTTTTTTAATCAACAGAACACAGCCACGACATGACTTAAACTGATCGGTTGTTCTGAAGTTTTCACATCAACTTTCTCCATCGCTCTCTCTTACAGTACACGTATCAGCACAACATGCGGTCCATGCATAATTTTGAGACCCCCTTTCCAGCCGGTCCACAGTGATGAAGCATGTCTCGGTGAAAATCTTGCCAGTGCTAAATGGTGCCGTGACGCAGACGGCCCAGAGGCCAAGGGCCAGCCGGAGGACAGGTGGCAAGCTAATCATGTGGAAAATGAGAGCCTGGAAGGCGAGTGTAGGGGTGGGGATGGGGGCTGATGAGGGGTGTCCACCTTGTGCTCACAGGTCCTGGCCCGACTGGGAACAGGACCAGCGCCGTGGTCCTCCGTTCTGTCTGCCAGCTCAACCCTCTGTCCACCCAACAATCCCACAACTCTATTATCCATCCAGTGTTTCATTACGCTGGAATAAAGAGGATGAATGGTATTCTAGTAAACCCCCTCCAGTCAATACACGCATACAGTAGTCTCCCTTTGTTCATACAAATCAACAAGTCATTATGCAAAGCCCACACAGTATACAATGACAGAATGATCAGCGCCGATGCTTAACCCCCACACTTCTGCTAATTACAACTCAAGTGTTTTTTGGTTAGAGCTTTGTCACTGTCTAATAAAAGGTCTTAGCAGTGATGGTAAAGTGAGGCTGTGCAACTTTTCCTGAATAGCAGCAGACACCGAAACAACAAATGGTCAGAAATCAGTACAACCATGTCATATTTGCATTGTGCTTCGTGTCAGCTACAAATTAATTTCCAATTAAGCTGCTCTCTCGCTTTTCTTTCCTGTATCTGTTGTAAGACAATGAAATGTGACTGAAACATGACCCGTTAAAGGAGAATTCTGGTAATTTTCTAAATAACGCTCTACATGTCTAGGTCCCCGAGTGCTACCATAGGAAAAGACCCGAGAAAAATATGTGCAGCCCGGACCTAGCTCT
Source organism: Decapterus maruadsi (assembly GCA_030347415.2). Classification (NCBI taxonomy): domain Eukaryota; kingdom Metazoa; phylum Chordata; class Actinopteri; order Carangiformes; family Carangidae; genus Decapterus; species Decapterus maruadsi. Next base: position 7,042,795 of record CM064896.1, on the reverse strand, counting down.
CCTCCTGCTAGCTGCGCAACATTGCAGTTAAACAGCAAAGTAATGGGGGCAGAACTTTAAAACCGTGACTTTGGCCTCTATTATGCTCAAAATATCACTACACATGCTTTGCAACATCCACCAGTTCCTTACCACACAACACTGTGTAGAAACACCCAGGGCTTGAAATTCGCACTCGCCACTCGCCATTTGCGACCCAGATTCCTCTGTGGCGAGACAGATTTTTAGCTGCCTCGCCACTTGGCGAACTAGAAAAAATGAGACTCCCAACCTGTTTCCAGGGTTTCCCCCAGTGTATAAACTTACAGTCACCTGACAATGTCACAACTTCGTCGCGCATAACGGGACACGTCACGTAGGCTACATCATGCTCATCAGACCGCTGCTTCACCAGCTGACCGAGAGGAACGCACCGAGCGCAGTTAAGTGAGCCGAGCCGCGGCTCCAAGAGGCTCGGTCAGCTGCTGTAGCACAGCTGTTAGCTGGTAGCTGTTAGCTCGCCAGAGTCGGTGGTCGGACTATCCAACAGACGGACCGGCGGGGGGATTGAACACTGTACAATCAGCACAATATAGCGCATTTAATGTTTACGAGCGGCAAAGCGCAAACTGTCTCTATGCACCCGTCCCGTGTCTGTGTGTATGTGCGCGCGCGTGTGACGGCAGGTGGAATGACCTGACAGAGATGAGAGGGGGTGAAACGCAGTTTTAAAATTATTATTATACTATTCGCCTTTGAGTGGGGTGGGATAAAAAAAAAACTGGGAAAAAACGGAAGAATGCAAGTCTTCTCTGTCACATTGTACTGTCATGTTGGTACCTCATAAAAAAAAATACAGGCCTATTTTTCTGTGAGAGCCTGTGGCAGGCTACAGTCAACTTAATTAATGAGAAACACTTGATAATTGTATAATCTGTCTTCTTATTGCTGCATAGGGATTTCTGTTATTCCAGAAAAGTTGAAAGGCCATCATCTACACAGCACAATTGATTGAGAAGAACAGGATGACTGTTATGGTACTACTACAACTGCTATATAACTAGTGATGCCGAAATACAATAATGAAGCAACTTGTTGGTTTTGGCTAGTAAAAAATCTGTCTGGCGAGTAACTTTTTTGACCTACTAGCCACTTGGCTAGTAGGTCAAAAGGTTAATTTCAAGCCCTGGAAACACCGTTAATATAAGAGAGCAGTGATACATAGCTCTGTTCATGCTGGCTTCCTTGATTAGACCTTACTAGTCGACAGTCGACCGTCGAGCTCAATGAAGACTGCCCCCTGTATATTCTGGTTCGAATGAACATGCATGACCATCAAAGCACAGATGAAGACTGAGCATGCACTTGACAGACGACTAGTAAGGTCTACCAAGGAAGTCAGCATGAACAGAGCTACAGTACGTGACAAAAACATGTAGACCAAAGTTCTGCTCCCATTACTTTGCTGTTTGCGCAGCTAGCAGGAGGAGAACAAGGTCCTGGCTGCACATATTTTTCTCAGGTCTTTCCCTATGGTAGCACTCGGGGACCTACAGTAAAGCTGTAGAGCGTTATTTAGAAAATGACCGTAATTCTCCTTTAAGGCAACATGTTTCCTCCCAAGTCATTTCCAGGCTCATTCTCTACGCCGCTTACAATCCTGATTTTAAGAACGTGACAACATTGGACAAAAATCATCAAGCACATTCATTAAAGACAAAGACTGTGCGATCATTTCATCTTTATTTACTTGCTAAGTGATCACACAGAGAGAGAGAGTTAAAAGCAACAGAGTATCCGTCTTATTTTGGTCTCCAACAGAGTAACAAACTGCTGTCTGTGTCTGTGAGCATCAGCATTGTGACAACCAACCTAAAAAATATCACATACGGTGATTTTTTTTCATTAGACTAAAACATTTTAGCAAAACTTCTGAGTGTGATGAATTTATTGTGTTTTATTTCCTATGAATTCAAATTATACATGAAATAATGTGTTATTTCTCAATTTTACCTTACTTTAAACCTCTGAACAACACTTTAACAGCCTGACTATAGGTGACATGGAATGAATGAGCTTTTCTCTGAGGTTCACTGCAGCATTTGAAGAGATGTGCATTGGAGTTGCATAAAAAAAAGTTTTTTTCCTTCCTATTTGTTAAAGAGCTGCTACTGCTGCTGCTGTCACCATAGAGAATTAACACTGCACTATCTCAATGAGATCAAAAAGCTATATACAGTACAATCCCAAGCAGCCTGTCACCAGTATACATATCCACACCATTACTGATAATGCCAATGCTGGAACACCTTCAGACAGTCCACCAACATCAATGCTGCTTTAATGATGAGGGAGAAAAATGAGGATATGATCGAAACTCTAAAGGACACTAGTCCAGTTATAAATATGTATTACAAATAGCTATTTCCATTGAGAAAAATGTGGGTGAGCTACAGCTTCACCTGAAGTCCACACACTGGATAATTTATACACAGACAAGAGGAAAATAAAAAGCAACAGATAGAGGACAGAGGCTCCAATCCTTTGGTTGAGATATGTGGATGACACGGGGTGAAAAATAAAACCTCTGAGTGGGTGTTTCACCAAACACAGCAACTCAGTGGATGATAACAAAAGGAGGTCATGAATTCGCAAACATCGTAAACATGTTGTCTTCCACCCATACACACACACACACACACATCAGCACCTTTGGTTTGATTCCCACCATCACTTGATAAATTGGTAACTCAAACCTCGCACAAACAAAAACAAACTCCAACTCCAACAGCTCTCAGGTAACAGCCGCCATGTGACCTTAACAACTCATACGTGACCTCATTGAATTTCATGTGACACAGTGGTTTGAACAAAGCAGTGAGGGTTTAAGACGCACCTTGAGAGGTCTTCATTGGTGAGATGTGTTTGAATCCCTGAAGCTACTTTGTTCCTGTTTTTTGTTGTTGTTTTTGTTGCAGGCTTGGAGTCTGTTTGCTCAATCTCTGGATCAGTTCTGATATGTCTGAACTAAATTTCAGTATTTCCACTAGTACCACCAAGGATAAGGGATTGTGTCGACTCGCAAAGTGGATGGCAATTTGGTAAAACAGAGCATCATGGGCTGGTATAAAATGCACCACAGCAGCTAATTTCTTTGACCGTAGGCAATCGTTATTATGTGATTCAGTAACAATTTAGCAGCAAATGGAAGGAGAGATGGGATCAGTATTTCCGAGCAAAACAGAGGAAGGAGACAACTTTTTGATATTCATCACATTGATCCCGCTTCTTTTGAAAATCGATCGGTTTGCTAAATGACACAGGTATTACACGGTCGATATTTCGGGTATTGATCCATCCATCACAACCTGCGAGCTCACATAAGGTGTTTGTACACTTCGTGTCCGTTTTGGGCAGCAGGCAGAGTAAACATTAGACTGAAGAAAGTAGAACATTTACAAGTAAATAGGGTGAGCAATCACAATTTTTGCAATCACAGCTGCCTACTTAAATATCATGCAGAGGCAGAGCAACATTAGCTTTCATTTGGAGTCATGGTTCAGGGAACCAAGCATCCACTCTCCTTTTAGTTCTGTTTTGATCTCCACCAACTCCTGGGGGAAATCTCTGGCTCCTTTGCAGCTAAATGCTCCACTATGTTCACAAGCGAGTCACTGACTTTGTGTGTGTGCCATTTGGTGATATAAGGAGCATACAGTGGGATTAACACCACTTTTTTTCTCACTCTGTTCCTGCTGCATCAACTGATGAGCTCAGTTGGAGTTCACATGGACAGGCCAAGCCTATGATCATAACGTTTGAAAGTTACATGGAGTTGAAGGAAACAGAGTTCTTCGCTGAGTGGGATTTTTTTTTTGCATCGCACATATTCATTAACCGCACTAAATACAGCTGAAAAAGTAAAGGCCCCCTCACATCCCTTGAAAATGTGGATGTCGGAGAAATGCAAAGTTGATATATTGAAAAGGGAATGATTTCCTACAAATTCAAACAATTCATAATGTTTTTAAACAGCCGTACAAACTTAGGCGACTACAAAAGCATGTAACATGCACCAAAACAAAGCTGTTAGCCGCTGCTAGCCATTGTTAGTAGGGATGCATATGGTTAAACCGGCGTCAACCCATAACAAGAACTAACAATTGACATCGATTAATATTGGTTCATTTTTCAAATTAGCTCCTTATGTTGTCAACTTAAAGCCTGCTTTCAGTCATATTTCGCAGCAAAAATAACACTGGAGTACTTAGTCTATGAATGTACCAGTTATGCAACGCAGTCCCTGTGAAGGAAGGTCAGACAACAAACTTGGACGTCTGCATGTGTGTCACCTGTAAGGACGGTGCTGCTAAAAACAAAACAAACCAAAACAACAAAACCTGCAGCTGAGCCGAGCTGTCAGAGTAGCTCTGCTGTTCCTCTCTCTTTCGCCTGGTGTTTGCCTGCAATTTGTATTAAAAGAGTTTTAATATGTGACGATCTAAGCTCCATCTGAGCGCAGATCAGGCGAGCAGAGCACATGGATGTGGCGTTTTACATCTGTAACAGCGTGTGTGTTTTAGAAAAGGCAAAAAAACAGCCTTGATCGTCCTCTCCACTGCCAATAGAGGATCGGGTGGCCGATCAGCACAAGCCTAGTCACAGACACAGAGTATTTTAATCCCATCAGTTAGCGTTTATTAATCAGTTAACAAGCATCAGTTATCGGTTTAAAATGTATAGGATGTGCACCCCTAATTGTTAACAATACTATTTTGATAACAACACTCTAGGCAGCAGTTTTTACACATAAACAGGGAAGGAAAATGTCCAGGGATGAGAATTGAAAGTGCAGCGTGTTGGTGACACAAGTAGCAGCCATCTTGAATATTTATGTCAGGGCTTGAGTGATTCGTTCCAACTTGGAGTTTGCAAATTCCGACTCTGGAGTGCAACAAAAACGCACCATAACACTGCGTCAGCTTAACTGTGCTAACTGTTCTGATGTGTCTGCACAACAATCTGAGTTTCTAGCACTAACCATGCTGCTCTTTCTTTAGTCATCAAACTGTCAGTACAGAGTGTTTGCACTGGCTCAACCGCTAAGACTGTGACAGCCACTGCCAGCTACGAGCCAATAAACAACATGAACAGATAACTACGCCTACTGTTCTGATATGTCTTCTAGTCACTGATTTTGGTGCATAACAAACTCCTCCTGAGAGACACAGCTGGTGTGAACACACACACACATACACGCACACACACGAGCTTCTCTGCAGCAGCTCAGCAGTGTCAGCCTCAACGCTCACGCAACGCAGACAGTGTGTTTCCGTGTTTATCCGCCCTGACCTCCTCCCGGCCTGGACTTTGTCACAGCGTCGACCAGTTTTGCTCCCATCATAACCGCTACAGCCACTAGAGGGCTTCGTCATCTGAACATGGACATGTCGTCTTGGGGAATTTGCTGAAAAGACTAAAAAGACGCAAGACACAAAGGTCACTTAACAGCAAAATAGACATTTGGTAAAGAGTTCCTCACATAAATGAACCCACTGTATAGGGTTGTTTTTAAATCCGTGAGATGAATTTGATTGTTTTGCTTTTCAATGCATCAGAAGATGAATATTTTTGCAATATCTAGATGGTAACTCTTCAGCATTATCTGTTAATCCCCAATGTTCCCAAACGTCCTAAGTGCACTTCAAATGCCAAGTGAACACGGAGGCTCAGATAAAACACCTACAAATAGATTACCCCGCATTTGTATTGCACAAGAGTGAGAAGGCTTTGAAGAAACTGTGACAGAGAGCCGTTGGTGTTAGAGGCATAAAAGCCAGAAAACCTGCATAGAGCAGAGGGCCACAACAATGTCTGTCTCCTGGGTTACCCCTTCTTTGAGGAAATAAGAAGGGCTGCAGGGCAGGAAAAACAGGTCAATATCACAGTGTTTTTTCTTTTTTTTTTCAGGGAGGAATATTGCTGTATGTGTGTTTGAATAACATCCTGAGGGGAATTATTGATCAGCACTACAGCATGAAAGAGAAAGGTTCCTCAATGGCTTCAAATTGTTCCTAAATTGCTGTCAAATGAATGCCACTCACATTGGGTTAGTGGCATTTTAGGGGATAAAGGTGGGGGCTTGAGTGAAATTGAATGTTGCTGCATTTGCAGATCTTTCTTTTTTCTTTTTTAGAAGTTGTTTTAGGAGTATCAGTGTTCAGACTATTAAAATATTAGATCAAATGCTGTTCTGTGACTATGTAAAGTGTTCAGCTTTAAGTCCCTATAAATCTTAACTGAGAAATATGCTACTCTGATCATAGCTGCATAATTTAGCTCCATACCAAAATAAAATATGGTCCATTAATGTCATGATGGTGGGGAAAATTACCCTCTTTCGCCTCTTTTTTTTTAATCAATATGACTCATTTTGGCGTCGTTAATGTGATCGGGTGACAAGCTCTGTCTCATCCGCCTCCCTGAGGAAGCAAACAACCTACACTGGCGTGATGACACGAACTGAAGTTTAGATGGAGCCCCCCCCCAGCCCTCAACTTGAGAAAGCAGAGGAAAATTAAATCCTCGGTTTCTTTTTCAGTGCAAAAACCCAAATTAGAAGTTTAGTCTCTCATCCTAGGATACAGACTCATTAATATTTATTGGTACTTTTACTTTGTAAAAGTAAAAAGTAGAGCCGTGACCCACTTGGGGTCTGATCCATAGTTTAAGAATACATATTATGTTCTATTTTAAATGTGACAAACTACCCCAGCTTTAAAAAAAAATGGGGAATAAAGTGTGTAAAACAAAGAATATTAATGGCATTAAATCCCTGTTTAGTGGACACAAGACAACAAGCAGAATACGAGAGTCAGAGGGGCAGAGACGGATGAACAGAAAGAGAAGATGATGTGTTATCAAACTTGCCAGAAGGGGAATCAACTCCCCTGTCCCTATCCATATGTTACTAAGGTGATGTTCCATGACATCCATCCTGACTCAGACACCTGCCAGCCGGAGGTTCTAGCACTGTTCCCCCTGCACGTCCATCTGGACTCCTACTACCAGTGGCAGCTGGAAAACAGGACTGGAAGAAGAGGTAAAGAGTAAAGGCTGCCAAATATGAAAATAATGGTCCAAACTAGTTATTTTTTCCCTTCGAGAGCTCAACTCCGGTGATATCGCTATCCCATCAAAGGCTATGTGGTTGTTTCAAAGCACGTTAGGTGTTCTTTTTTGAAATGAGGTTTAGTGCCATATTCATCCATCGCAGCTAGAATAAAGTGTTTGTCTGTACTCTAAGCAGCTCTGTGTCTGTTAAAGATAGATCAGCAGGCAAGACAAGGAGAGGAATAACACAAGAAACAGGGGAAGAAAGAGAAAAGCCATTTTGTCCCTGTCGCCCTATTAATTTGAGGAGAACTAGGAAATGCCAGCAGGATTAAATGTGTTACTCCCACAGGTTTTTCCCCCCCTCTTATTCTTTCTCCAAGTTCAAATTAAAGAATGGGGTGGAGGGTGGTGGTTGAGGGGGGGGAGGGGGGGTTGGGTGGGGCAAGGTGGTGGGTGGAAAAAAGAGAAGAAAGGTGTTAATTGCTTGCCAATCGATAATTCTATAATTACTTTGTGACAAATGGCTGGCTTGCGGTGCTAGGGTAGGTTCAGAGGGAGGGGAGGGGGGGAGGGAGGGAGGAGGGGGGGCGGGGGGTTTGGTCAGTGGGTGGGGATGTTAAAAGGGATTGGCCATGATCAGGAACGGAAATATTTGCTTTTGTGCCTACAAGCCTGGCTGCCCCAGGGATTTGTGACAGGGAATTTATGTCAGCTTTAAACGTGAAGTCGAGTCTCCCTGGGGGGTTGGGGGGGGGGGGGGCGTGGCGTTGCAGGGAAAGGGGGGAGCGAGCATGCACACACATGCATGTAATGACACTTGTACTACACAAAGTAGTTTTTTTTTTGCATCAGCATATCACACCTGATATTTCTTCTCGGGCTGAATGAGCTGCAAAATCCCTTTATTCTGCAGTTCGCAGAGAGACAATAGCCGCGCCGAGTATGAAAGCATATTAAAGGTAGGGGCTGGCAGCAGATTATCATTTTTGCACCATTAAATTGTCAGACCGCTTCAAGAGAAGAAGAGCGGGGCTGTAAAAGGAAACCTGGAGCGAGAGGTTCGAATTTGGCTAGAAGACTTTGAGTCTACTACTGCCTGTCACAGTTCACTATCTTCCAATCACAGTTTCATTATGCCAGCCAAGCGTGAAGTGATGGGAGTCTCTTCTAGCCGTGGGGGGACCTTTAGGCAGACAGCAGGTGGGCTATCTAGAGACCTGTACAGGTCGGGGCACCATGACACCTCGCGCCCCCTAGCTGCTACGGCTGGGCGGAGGAGGGTCAGAGGGGCCAACTGGAGATTGATGGCCCACCTTCACTCATGTCAAATCACCTGTCAGCACGCCCCTGGCACTGAATCCATTTTGTTCCAAGCCACCATTAACCTTGGACCACTTGGATTCATTCCCCCTCTCCATGGACCAGGCCCCCGCAACCTTTGTCTACTACAGCTGCCAAACTAGTTACTGGGCTCAACTTTTATCATGTTCACTCGCTGAGCTTCCATCAACATGGCCGACTTTTTTAAACAGTAAACAAGGCGATAGCTGACATCATGGACTTTCTTGTCAAGTCTTTAAGGCGCGGGGAAATAACTGACTCTGGATGAGATTTTTGGGAGACAACAAGATGACAAACAGCATCAAAAAATGTCTCATCCATTTCAGCTCTATCGATCCGCTGTGTTTGTTGGATGTTAAAGTGCCCGCTGTTGATTCAGTTATTGATGAGATCTGCCTCGAGGTTACCCTCACCTGCCCGCTGTACACACCTATGCATAAATGTGCTGTATTGTCATTGTTATTCTGTTGTGCTGGACAATATCATGCAGGATTTGATATTGTATGTATGATCCGTCTATATATGAAGCATGGTTATGAGCAGATGTTTGATCATTTCACAGGCCTATAAAAGGGCGATTGGGCTGCCAGTGGCCGCTGTAATATTGATTGATGGTGGGCAGGTGGGGGCCACAGTGCTGCCCTCAGACAGACTCTGTTTATTTATACAGTCTGCCGTCTGCCCACCTTACCCACCACAGGGCTACATTCACTGAATTTACAGTCGTCAGGAGAGGAAAAAAATATGCTAATGATGCCACGTAGCCCTGAGGAGAAACAAAAACATTTTCAATCCAAACTTTCCACAGTTGAATCAGTTGTATCAGGCCGGATCTCGTGCACGTTCGACACCAATATGGCAGAGTACAGTATCTCAGCTCTCCACAGTACAATCCATTATTTGCTACTCTGTCCCCTGGGGCATACATAAATTGGATCCAATAATGAGAGGCAGTAATGACTGTCTTTGCATATTTGGTCTTGATTTTCAATTATATATAATATAATGATATTATTGTTCCGGACGCTGTGCGTTGTGGTATTAAATTGAACTTCTCCGTAGAAATGGACTCAGTGTCTAATTGAACATGCAAGGGAAGTATTGTTTTCAGGCAAGGTTTTATTATAACCAGTCCTTCAACAGGCTTATTCACATCAGGAATCTGTGTAACCACTGTGTGCACATACAGTAGGGCACTGTTTACAAGGTGCTATTAAAAACTTTCAAACAATTCTCTATCTGAATGTATAGCTAAATCTTGATTACAAAATCAAGTCACACAATGCAAAAAAATTGGAATAGGTGCATATATTCACGGACAGAGGTAGAGGCAGGAAAATGAGAGACAGGGAGATAGTCCTCTCCACGCCATTAAGGATGCTGAATAGTGAAGTCCTTGTTCCATGCCAATTTTCTAAGCTTTGAAGAAGTCGGTGGCTGGATGTGGGCTGCCTCACAGACCGTGTCTTCTGTTCCACTGAGCACACAGTAGCTTAGGGATCAGCCTGTGTCCCTGACAGGAATGTGTGCCACTGAGTGTTGGCCTGTCCACTGAACAGAGCTGCAAGCCTCAGATCAGTGGCATTGGCTGGCCTACGGGTTGCTCTTTATGGCTGTGTCGCTGAGTGGCTGGCTCTCCGCTGTGCACACGGCAGCCCTCCAGATGGATGCTGGGACAGCGGAGGCCACAGGGCTGAAAATCCCATCAAGCAGTAGTTCCAGGCCCTTGCACTGAGAAGATGAAGCGCACCGGCACGCCAGGGGACACGGGCCAAACCCTTCTGCACCTCTATCACCCCCTCCCCCCAACCCCAATCCCTTCATGCCCCTCTTTCCTTCCTCCCTTCATCCCTGTCTTCCCCTTTTTTTCCCTCTTCCTTTTTACAGGAGAAGACTGCAAGCCCAACCAGCCAGAATATGGAGTGTGGCCCTTGGGGTCTGTGGCCCTCGCTTGTTAAATAAAGGAGCTGACTGGCTGATTGATAGACCCTCAGCAGTCCCTGCACCTCACATGTTTCCCGGTTCGCTGCCTTATATACGAATCCTTTGTTGGCCAGGCCTGCGTTAGCGTTTGTTAAATGCGGTGTTTGATGGATGGCACCAATTTTCCTCCAAAACCCAGATGAGCCACCTAAGCACCTTTCCCCCTCCCCTGGTTTCTCCCCAGGTAAACCCCATGAGCATGAGGGGACAGGAGTGCTCTAAAATGGTATCAATCAAACAACCTTGTGCACGGCTGCAGCAGCAACGCAATGTTTCAATTATGCATCTGTTCCTCAGCGCCTGACATTTCGTTCAACCCCGTACCCCCACCAAGGCACAGAGGGAGTGCCCTGCCCGTTGCCTTCACCCAAGTCCTTAATTTTACTATTTTTCTGCATATCTGTCACCATCTCCAACTCTATAAAACATGCACTATACATGTAGACTGTATAATTCAAACGCATTGATCAGCAGATGTGTTTGTTGTTTGTTTGATCATTCATTTGGTCTGTAACATGGTCAGAGAGCAGCAAAGGATTCCCTTCACAATTTCCTACGGCTCAAAAGTTGTTCAGCTTACACAAAGAAAAACAGACAATCCTCATTTAGTTTCTGGAGCCAGAGAATATATCAGTACTTTTGCTTGGAAATGATGAAAATAGTTTATCAAAATTGCTGGCAAACTTATTATATTCATTTTAGCTGTAGCTAAAACGTACAAAAAAATCCAAAATATAAAAATGTCAAACTCAAAATGATGAAAAAGAGAAAACAGTGCACCAGTGAAGATCAAGAAATCAATACTATTCAATGTAAGTTGTAAAATATACACCACAACCATCATATAGTATGTCATACACTACACTATCAAGTTGTAAACAAACATGTACTTATGGTCTCGCATGTTGTGTTATGCTATCATGCCCAGTCCCAAAGTTAACAAATGCCGCTACCAGCCAACACTGACTATCTCGGTCCCTGTCATGCCAGAGGCATGCTCTGAAATCCACAAAGGCTGCAGACGAGTGTCAGCCTGATGCAGTGCAGCGAGCAGACAGGTGAAAAAGATAAACAGATGCGAGACCAGTCTCAGGGGTGTTGGGTTCATTTGTTACCTAGCGAGGACAGACATTTTCCTGTCAGACAAGCCGTGGCAGCACCAGATGCGAGGTCATTCTAGTTACGGAGTGAAAATCTTGGGTTAAGGACAAAGATTCTCACTTCGCACACACGAGATGGCCATGGGGCTTTATTTCCCCTGCGGTCATCGCACAATAAATGTTCATTCCGCATTTAGCTTCAAGAGGCCAGAAAGCGTTTTTATAAAACGTATTCATCATAGTTTGTCTCCTGTTCAGTTTGGATTTTTTGTGTGATCTAACAACTCTAATGATGTATGTGGTAGCTTGAAGGTTCATCTGCAGTTATTTCTCTGAACAAGTCATTGTACTTCAGCATGTAAAAAACAAGAAGACATAACCATTAATTACTTTATTTCTGACAGTTATTAAGCTGCATAGTTATGAAGCTGTATAAGTTAGAAAAACAGCTTGCTGTTTTTGCGATTTGTTTGGTATTAATGTCAAACCTCTGGCATTATAAGCCACTTGTCACAGGAACATATGCGACAATACTGCTTCATAAACTATTGGTCTGACTGGAGAGCAGGAGATTGAATGCGCTGCATCTCTTTCTCATTTTTAACTCAGCTGTGTTTTTATAGTTGTTCTTCATGGCACCACTTCTCTCTCTCTGTATAATATATATTTGCCTTAGAGGGCTGGACAGACTGCGGCAGACAGACCCATGGAAGGAGGATATGGGAAGGTACTTGAGACACACTGGCTCCTAACCAGAACAACTGGTGTCTCTCCTCTGCAGATGGACACACAGGTGGGCTCACAGGTGGGGAAGGAAGGGGGGAGTGCTCTGCCAGTTTTGTGTCCTGCTTGGTGTGTGTGTGCGTGTGTGTGTGTACACAACATCTGGACCATGGTCCACTGACATGTCAGAGAAGGAATTCATCAATGAAGCTACACTGCACCCTTCTGGACGTCTGCAGCACCACATGGCCCAAAACAACTATAGATTTCATAGCTCTCATTATTTAGTTTTCAATATCTGTGAAAATTTTAATATCGGCTGTTTGACAAATAAACCTGTGAGCTTCCAGTAATATGGACTGTAAAGAAAGGACCGCTGCACTGAAAAAGGCACAAATATAATTAATCAAGCCACTCCTATTTTTAATATAAAAGTCTTTTTCTAATTCTTTTTCTCTTTTCAACCCTCTTTGAAATCTCCCAGTTTCTCCCAAAGCTCCTACACAAATTATTTGTCCAGTGTATGAAAAGATGGGCAGAACCAAACAATATGATTGCAGAAAGCAAACCAACAAATAATATTGATCTAAGCAACACAGAGACAGCTAATCGATGAATGTATGTCCTCCCCGCACAGGCTGCAAGTCGAGATCAATTTTGAAGAAAGATGAGGCATTGGCAAATAAAGTGAAGTAGTTCTGAAGCATATCCCGCTGCTGTGAAATGGAATAAATTCCCCAAACATATGAGAGATCGACTAAAGCTGTGAGAAATGGTCCAGCCAGGCTATTTGAACTCAGAAAGAACAATCATGTTTAATGCTATAATTCTAATAAATATTGTTGCCATTATCACCCACTGTAGTTTATCTTTCTTATTCTCGGTGTCTAGTCATACACTTTTATATCAGTTGTTCTCTTGTCTCACATCATGAACCAGCAGATGATTTATTGATCTGAACGCAGCCTCCAAATAACCTGCACAATTGTTTCATCACCTTGTCATTATTGCCCATGATGAGCCAGGCGTCAGAAAGTTAGAAAAGTCCCTCAAGGGTGCCTCTTTCAATATCGAATTGATGGCCACATTAGTTTTCATGTATCGCAGACTCATAAGAGGTTACAGGTTGCGATTGGCTAACTGATTGCATGGTCAGTTCACTGACCTGAATTTCATGTCCTGATTTTATTTTTATTTTTTTCTTCTCGTATTTTATTTGTTGGTGTCAGTGTAAAACGTAAAAAGTTGGCCACACATTGATCAGTGTTCTTGGAAGATTTAAAATCTTTCATCTGGTAAGGGTCAAATAAATCAACTATTCATAGGCTATGGTGTTTACAACTCGACCCCTAGAGGAAATCTACACAATTACAAAAACACAACGGGCGCTTCCACGTCACACATACCGAATGCAGGTGGTGAGTGTTGGCGCGGCCCGCGGCTGACGTCACACATGCTTAGTAGTAGCGAATATTCCCATTCACTTCCAGTGTAAACAAAGCTGTGGCAAAGCAAATTCACATCTTGGGTTCAAATTACAGACAGGATCGACAGTTTATGGCACTTCAAACTCATTAGCTCTACATGTGTTCAGCAACTGGAAACTACCTGGCGTGCACCATGATCCCCCACCCGCTAGCTTACCTGGTTCACGAAGCTGGTCTGTCGGCTCGATGTAGCATACTGGCTCCCTCCTTCAGCTGGGTCGCAGTGGTCGTGGTGCTCTTGTTCGGTCAGGTTTCCGTGATAACATGAACACCGCAGTTCCTCGCACTACGTTGAGAAGTTCTCCACTGACGTGCGAACATTTGCTACAGTAAACTTATGAGTCAAGCACTGTTGCTTCCCCCGCTTAGCACGCACCGCCTGCTGAAACTCAGAGGTGGGGCTCCAGGTGTGGCCATGGTCTTTCCAGGTCCTTTCACCGGCGTAGAAACCCAAACGCGCCCAGCCGATTCTCAGGCGTCTGTCATAACAGTGAGCTTTGTAGTCAAACAGAACCTGTCTGTTGTACTGTTGCACACTCACACTTGTTGCTAGCATAATAAAAGTCTATGGTTGCTAGGCGACTCACAGCCCTCATTCAACGTAAAACACGTCATTTCCTGTGCGCAGCGCGGGAATGTCGCCGATGACGGTCTTCTAAAAACGACTATCACTATGCAAGATTTTTAACATTTTTTAACTTAATTACACAGCTTTGGCGTAATTTGAGTTAAATAAATTACTTGTAATGTTACGAGGGAGAATGGAGGCTGGACCCAACCTTGCAAGATCAGCACCACCGCCCCGGTGTCCCATCTCTTGTCTCTGCAGCACAATGACAAAACACGCCCGTAACATAATCTCTTGTTTATGACAGACAGATAAGACTACACAAATACAAGTTGTAACATTGTATGATTACTTACAATGATTACTAACTTAATTAAAAACAAATGCACATGGCCAGGAGGTGGGGTTAGCAAAGAGTGGAAAAGCAAGCGGGCTTGCATAAGTAGTTCCCTTATAGGTTTAATCAGTGTTTTGTTATCTAGTAATGGCTTGTATGTAAAAGTTATGCAGCTTTAAAATGAAAAAATAGCAAAACAAGATTCAAGACAAAAGTCAAACGAGAATTCTTTTAATACATTCATGTGAAGGGACATCAAATATGCACTCATGAAATTAAGGCTGCCCTTTAGTCACATAGCCTATGTTGCCAACCTTCATTTACAATAACCTGAGGCAAACAGGACACGCTGGGTCACCAGAGCCACGAGAAACGAAGCATTCAGTCCAGGAGACAGCCTCTCAGTCTTGTCAGAAAGCAAGACACTCTGAGACAGAAATAGCCTTAGAGATTGGCCTGGCCCAGATGCTGAGTGAGAACTGCTATTAATAGGTGGCTAAGGCTGTTATGATGAAACTACGTCAAAAGGCACAAACAGAGTC
This sequence comes from Decapterus maruadsi, assembly GCA_030347415.2. NCBI lineage: Eukaryota > Metazoa > Chordata > Actinopteri > Carangiformes > Carangidae > Decapterus > Decapterus maruadsi. The sequence goes on along the minus strand of CM064896.1, from coordinate 7,027,619 downwards.
CAGCAAGGTCAACATGTAAGGCACATATGAACACACACAGGGTCAGCATGGGACGAAATAGAAAGATAAGACAGCATTAAAACACAAAAACCAAGAAGCATTGACAAACAGGAAAATTGCACCAGAAGAATGTGGGGACATCTCTTTGCCACACCTTCACAAAGACACAATATTGTTTCTCCACACTACATCTTAAAAAAAAATCTATCTCAAATTACTAAGAACTGAAAGTCAAAAACAGATGATAAACTCCACTCATTTTAATTTTGGTCTGATATTACAGTAAGGATCCTGCAATAAAAAATTATGACATTGAAGATGTGATGGATGTGCTTTATCTGGAGTTTAATTTATCTGTTTTGTCTCTGGATAACAAGTTAGATGGTTTTACCAAAGCTGTACTTGTTTAAAGAGGACTGATTTTTTTTTTTTTTTTACATCTTCAGGTAGCCTATACAATGGAAGGTAAGGTTCTATCTACGGTGCATTGTCGACCATGTTATTGCCAAAAAGGTTACCTCCTCAATTATATTACATAATAAATGTGCAATATATGTAACAAAAATCAAGACAGAGAAAAGCAACATATCACATAGCTATATTATGTGGCAATAATTATTAAGGCACTGAAGACATCACCGTGGTTGCAAAATATTCACATTAACAAAACACAAAGTGAGAAACACACTGTATCTGTGATAATTAAATGTTGCTAAATCCACCACATCTGTGAAGTTCCACACTGCATACCAAGTAGGTGAGGTGTAAAGACACACAACAACATATTCATATTTAGGTTATTGTGTTCCAGAACATTTCATAAAAGAGATGCTCATTATCTCAGATGCAGCAGTCAATGTATTAGACATTATAGTATCGCGAGCTGCATTCAGAGTAAACAAAGCACATTAAAGATAGTTAGCAGACACTTCAAACACACCACAGCCTGAGAAAACTGTTACCTGAGGAAGAGCATAAAATATTTAGTGCCTAATAAAAGGCATCTTCTTCTGGGCCGAGAGAAGTTACGTGACACTGTGTTACACAAATGAGAGCACATGCAATTTGTAGTGATTAAACTTCAAGCAAAACTTCAAGCATTCATCCCAATAAGTGGAGCATAAAAGCTGACTTCCTGAGAAGTATCTCGGGGCAGAAGAGTAGAAGAGTCATTAGTGTCAAAGAAAAAGTAGGATATCTCAGTCAAACTGAGGTTTCTTTATAGATGTACAAGGTTTTATGTAGCCTGCAATATGTCTTGTGACAACAATGACATCCCCTCTATCGACCTCCCAGAATACGATTTGTTTGGCTTACATTAACCTCAAAGTACTGCAACACTCAAAAACAACTTTATGTCCTACAATGGCAATTATGCCTTTATCAATTCACAGTTTGCATATTCCCTTTTTGACAAATATATCATAGGCTACACATAATTTGTATAGCCATTAAAACAAGACTAAGTAACTTTTAAAATCAATTATTCCTTGTAATAATTAACTGAAAAAATAATGAGCATTAGAAGCACACTCACTTGCACTAAGGGTTTGATTGTTTCATTCTTATTTGTTGTGGTATGACCAGTAGCTTTTTGTGGCTAATGTTAATCATAATTGCTGTGTACCTGATGATCAGTTTGTTATCAATGACCACACATCACATCACATTAACCCATAACTGTCACTTAAAGTAAATCAGAAATTAACATAGTCTTGCTTTTAAGGACACTACTTAGCTATGCTTCCATTAAATCACAAGAAATGCTAAATAAGATGTTACTAAAATCAACTTTAAAATTTACAATGAGGTTTTCAGCATTTTTGAGTGGTCACATTTGTAATGTGTTATTAAAAATGATTATTATGATTTATTCTGACAAGCTTGTCTCACAAGCAAATTGCAGTGTGGATTAAGCAAATGTTTAACGGCAGCTTTCCTTTTTGCTACACCCAAACAAAGTAAGCAATTTCATCCAAGTCTACAGGGTAGTCTGTGAGGTGCAGTGGCTCCTTGATATCAAATCTCTCTCCCTTGTAGCTTCTCCAACGGCCAGCAGGTAGGTAAATGTCACGCTCTTGCTTTCCTGGCTCTAAAACTGGGGCTACCATGAGGTCATCCCCAATCAAGAACTGGGAGTCGATTTTATAGGCTGTCTCATCACCTGTG